>OU744320.1:37002201-37631258 GCA_916610145.1 Eristalis arbustorum | reverse complement strand
TTCCGAAATTTTTTAAGATTTGGCCAATGTAAATATTAGAAATGAGTAAATTCGTGTTAAATTTAAAGCTCCAATACCTACAATACCTCTCCTCTCTCAGTCGCAGCAGTTAAAAGCAAAAAACCAAACAACTTTGTCTGCTTCGACAGAAGCAATTTAAATGCTGGTTCAGAGGCTTAACACTAATGTGTATCTCCTCTCCTATCTTTTCTAACGGTCTTCTATTTTCTCAACTCCCGTACTGTGTTTAACATATAAAGTGCATCCCAAACCAAGTTGTCGTAATTATTTCATTTTTTCTTACTCATTTATCGAGTTCAGATAATTTATTGGTTTCCTTAAGTTCTTGTAATCTACTACATTCCTAATTTCTTCCCTAAAATAATCATACGCAATTATTTTTTCAGAACGGATTTGATTTCCACCATGCAAAGAACGGATATGTGATGATGTTCAAATGGTTGCCACAAAAGGAGACAGTTAACATTCCACATTCCGCACACACCCTCCTCGGTGTCGGTGGCTTGGTAATAAACGATAGAAATGAAGTCCTAGCAGTGAGTGATCGATTTGCTCTGATACCGAACAGTTGGAAGCTTCCTGGTGGATATGTTGAGCCAAGTAAGCAAAAAAAATCTCCACTTGCCACATTCCGAACCAGATCTCAAATAAGTTTCTTTTCCATTTTCCAGAGGAGGATTTGGTTGATGCGGCCATACGTGAGGTGCGTGAAGAAACTGGCGTTGAAACTGTCTTCGATACAATGGTGGCCCTTCGTCATTCCCATGGAGGCTCATTCGGTTGCTCCGATATGTACTTTGTTATTGCTCTGAAGCCCTTGACCGACAAGTTGACGGCTTGTGAACGTGAAATAAGCAAAGTGCAATGGATGCCAATAGATGAGTATTTGACCAATCCAAATGTGCACGAAACTAATCGACATTTCGTGAGAACATATCTGGAGTATAAGAAAAACGGCATCAAGCTAAATTGCACAACAGCGACGCATCAAGTTCTGAAACGACAGTACACCCTTTATTCGCTGGAAAAGGCGACATAGTCAATCGATTGCTTGTGCTAGTTTCTATCGAATCAAATCGTCAGCAATCCAATTAGGAAAATTTAAATTCTGTTATGTTTGTTTGTTCACAATAAAATACATTTATTTTTGTATCTTCTGGAAACGTCATTTACTACACTAGTCTATACATTTATGTTGTTATAAAATTAATTATGTCTAAAATCACTTCTGCGCAATAAGACTTGTATGTTTTGCTCGGGCTCCCTAAGCATTGAAGAAATCTTTGTCGAGTTGGTCGTGATAATTTATTTTCAACTCCAGTATTCTTTTTTCAAATTTCTGTTTCTCCAGGAGTTCCTTCTTCAATAGATTTTGTTTTTCTTCTTTTTGTCTGAGAATTTTGCTTAATAACCTATTGGTAAGTCTCTGTTCTTCTAAAATTAGCTTTTGTACGGCTGTCTGCGCTTCTATCCTTCGCTCCACTGACCCACAAACGTTGGTAATCGTCTGGACAGTTTCGGCAGATATTAATTCACTCAGGAGAAAGTTATCATCGGGGCCTTCTTCATTCTCTTGCTCGCCCTCATCGTCTTGCCCAGCCTCATTGTCTTGCCCAGCCTCATTGTCTTGTTTCTCCTCATGGTCTTGTTTTTCCTCATAGTCTTGTTCTGCCCCATTGTCTGGGCTTTCGTCCATGATTGATTCTTCGGAAATGTCAGTCTTTATTTGAATTTCTGATTCAAGAGGATTAACATCTCTAAGACGAAGAATTTTTGCGATGGTTTCCTCCAAACTATTCAGTATAACCGATTTGTATGGTTTCTCGAATACGCCTTTGATTTCGTCGTTACTCCTTTTCACTTTCTGTTTAACCAAGTATTTTTGATCATTCCACACCTAAATGATGCAAATGAACGTGATTGCGTCAAGCGGTTAATGAAACAAGTACTTACTTTAAGCCAGCCATTTCCATCTCTAATAGGCGGCCCCAGGCTATTTAATTTTGTAGCCATATCTTTCCAGAAGGCTCTTACCACCGTTTTTCCAACTCCCTTCTTCCCTCTTACCCGGGCCATATAATCATGTTGCTCCAGACCCAGCACAAGACATTCCATTTGCTTCGGATTCGTAACTTTTCTGCTCCACCTTTAAGCGAAAAGAAAACCAAAACAAACAATCATTGTGCTCTTGAACATGCGTGAATACTTAGTACTTACATGCGTTTTCTCCTAATTTTAAATTTATTCGCATTTTCCCTTAACGGTCGGCCAGCCATTTATTATCGATAAAAAATACCAGTGAAATACGATTAAAATGCGACACTTTATGCAGTTGTCGAACAAGCCAATTGTCACAACACAACAGATCGAGTGTCGAATGCGAACCGCGCAATACAAACAAAACAATCAATATTTGACAGTTGAAAATTGGAGTACGTTCGGAAAGTACGAATAGTGGAATATAAAAATTGTACTACTGCCGTAATATAGTCTGAAATAATGGTTACCGAATAGTAACCAGTTTTTTTGTTATCGTATGAGATTATTCAACCCTATCACAGAATCCATCCAATGGAATCACAAACTCTGATGTAGAAAAATACACAAATTTCCGAATTATTCGAATTCAGTGATGTTCAGTTCATGTTCTTCTTTCAATGATGGTGATGTCTTCAATAAACACTCGATTCTAAGTTCTACCCAGAAATATCACAAATATCATTTTTATTCATACGCTGATGCTTACTCGTTGAAATCCAAAATAGAATGGAAACTTGTACTGCGGTCCTATCACATGTGTTCACATTGGACTACCAGCTGTACGACTGAGGGAAGAAGTTGAAAAATTCGAAATGTGCGACCTACTACAATGACGTGGTTACAGCGGGTAGTATAATGTGGATGTACCTATAGACTGTTCGGAGATTCTAGCACATTTTCGATTACGATGCAATCGTGATAGGGGTGAATGCTTTCTAGCATCGTGAGAAGGAATACATCAGAACTGCTTTTACACATGCTAATTTCGAAAGCAAGCTTTACGCTTTTGTGGACGTAAGAGGGGTTGACCAAGTCCTTCTATTTTATCACCCCTCGTTTGTTTTCCGAATTGCTTAATTTTTCTCTTAGTGATGGGAACAGGAAACATGCTATACATATGTGAGAGAAGGAGATGGCGCATGTGTGTGAAAAGCTGGAAAGACGAAGCAACTAGGAACAAATCTCAGTCGTTGGGATTTTAGAATCCCAAATTTTAGAATGTTTATGACGGCGCCTTGCGATAACAAAAGAGAATACGATAGAATCTATTGTCTCCCATTTTTCATTCAAGACATAGAATGCAATGCACAACCGCAACACACAGAAGGCAGCGATAAAAACTCACTTGACACAATGTACAGCGCCTATCTTCAAAAAATCGCAATGTATTATGTGCTCAGATTAACGCTCAGATTTGATAAACGAATAAATATGAAAATTCGGTTTTACGTTATCGCAGGTAACGAGTGCTTTGTGGAATTTCATCACTCATTTCAAAGGTATTAGGATAGTGATTTTGTTGATAGTATTCCGTGAGTAAGAACTTAGTCATTGTATTGAAACTATTCCTTCGATGACGAATTGGAACGTATGGATACATACGAATAATGGATGATCTGGAGAAGATACATTGTTTCAGTAACCTCATAACTACGACATATCTTCCCGCACTGCGAACGTCGTTATCAACGACCACGATATAGCCCTCTTCACGTCCGGATCGAAAATGTACACAGGTACTGGGGTCTGGCTCAACTCAGACACTCTGCATAAACAGGAATAATTCAGAACTCCCTGCTATTTGAAGCGTCTTTCAAGCAGAGCTCCTGTCTATAGCAGAAAGCAGCCGAACATTTACAAGAAACTGATATGCAGCCATCGGATGTGGCCATCTTTGTAGACAGCCAGGCAGCACCGAAGTCAATGAGACCGGTACATCCGGAAATCAAAGGCTGTCATGAAATTTCGCGGCTGACTGAGATCCGTCGGTGTCTGATGGAGTTTGTTTCAGCTCAGTCGAAAGGAATAACATGGACGAATTGGCCAGACTGAATCTGAATCTTAAATGGACATCAGCGGAGTGGACGTCACTGCAACCAACGATCAGTCCATTAAACAGGATCACAAACGACACAACAATAGCAGAAGCCAACTCGTCTTGGCTTGGAAGGAATGACTGTCTCATGACAGGATCAACGTGCCCAAAACTTAATATTGGCAATACAAAGAACATTCTGCAGTTAGACCGAAAGTCGATCAGCATGCTAGTGACCACAGAACTCTGTCCACTCGGAACAATGGTCCGAAAAGGAATCACGAATCCTCTGTCGGAGCTGCGATAAGGAAGGAACCGAGACGATCTTACATTTGCCACTGCCCAACTAGAGAGAGTCTAGCTTCGCTGGACCAGGGATTCTTCACAGAGACAGTGGATATAGCATATGCAGATATGTAGGATCTTTTTAAATTCATAACGATCCAAGGGTCAGCACCATGTTCTAATTTGGGAAACCGTTGATGTTTTCCCTAGCAGAGGTGGCTTAGTGACTTAGTGGCTCTTAGGACCCAAAGTACTGCCCAGGTGCCGAAGTAGTAGAGGTCTCGATGTATCTAACGATCCTACAAAAGTCGTTGCAGTGTGTTCTCATTCTTCTTCCTTGATTTAACATAAGACAATGAATGGTAAACATGCCTAAATACATCTACTACAAATATGTTTCTAACTTCAATCCAGGCCACATTCGTTTTCACATGTTTTCAAGTTTCATCCTTTTGCGACTTCTGGACGAATGGTGTTTGCTAGTACGATTGATTCATTTTTGTTAGAGGGTGACAGCCTATCTCAACCAGCTGCCAATTCTGCGCGTGCCACTATTTTGTGGCTTCTTCATGTGTTCTTTCCTTGTCCGGTAACCTCTTCTCCCCAAGGACACGCCAAAAATTGCGTCAGACCGATACCTCAGAGATATGTACACAGATGGCAAGGCTTTACCGTGGTGTGCTCCGTAATGGCCGCTGGAGTTATATGCTGACAAAGACAATTCTTAAATAAAAGCGCCCGATGTGGTCTGGTAAGCAGAGGCTGGAGGTAATTTCTGAGCCTGACCCCTCCTGTATCTTTCCATTGCTATTAGGTACAATCACTGCTATCACGAAATCCATCTTGATCGAAAATGGGCTACGAACTCCGAACAATCGATTACAGAATTCATTCGTAATAGAATCATAATTCATAGTCTGCTACAAATTTCGTGAGGTTGTTATCACTGAATACGAATAGAGTGGAAATTTGGGTGGTTTTACAGAAGTTATTTACGTCGGAGTTAGAAATTCTGTTCGGATTTTGTGCGATTTGTCGTGGCGGCCCGTGGCGTTGTGGGTATGTGCGTCGATCCCAACCATGACGTTGTAGGTTCGATTCCTGCTCTGTGCGACGAAAACAATTTTCACGACCCCACCTCTTTCGAGTCACTGACAAAGAGTATTTCCTGTATAGAAAAAGTTTCTCAAACGAAGCCGTTCGGATTCGGCATTAAACATAAAACATTCCACTCGTGAGAGAACAGTAGCACGCACAACACGAGTGGTTGCTGAGAAGCTAGGCCCTGGCCCCCTACGGGCTGTAGCGCCACCCATGTTATATTATTATTATGTACGAATGGATTCTGTGTTAAGAGGCTGATTTCTTCAGTGAAAGTCCTCTTCTTCTCTTTTGGTGAATACGCTGTCGAAGGAAGCATGTCGCGAGATTCCCATTCTCTGACTAAATATTCAAAAATCAAATAAAACACTTCGTTTATTTTGTGTAAAAAATAATTTATTTTATATTTTTCCATTTTGTTTGTCGGATTCTTATAAAATTAATAATAAAATTATAGCAATAGAAAACGATTACAATTAACCCCATGTAATGGTTCATCTTCCGTTACTTTATCGATATTAATTAGACGATTTTTTTTGTGTTTTTCTGCATATTTTTCTTTTAATATCCATTATTTTATTTATATATATATTCTTTCAAGACAAAAAGAAAACAACTTGCTGTGAGGAGAAGAAGGAGAAAGAGAGAAACAGAGAGAGAGAGTGAGAGAGTAAGGTGAAATAACAAGGATCGTTGTCTGTTTTCATTTCTTTTCTGTTCCCGATCTAAATTTCTTCGCATCGAGACACTGCTGCAGGGTGAGGCGAATTCATTCATTCACACATATATTTAATCATTTTTCTTAGTATAACTTTGCTTCTATTTTATTATTACAAAAGAGTGCCGGATAACAAATGACGAATATCCATGAATTTTGATTCATTTTGAAATTATAACCTAACTTTTTCTTTTTGTTTTTGCTCTTCCGCCACTAACCTACGTAACAATGGTGAATGTTAATTTCAAAAAAAAGGTAGAAAATACATGTCATACGTTGTGAACAAAAACAAAAAAATAAACAACAAAAAAGGTAAATACTAAAAACGACCTTAACAACTATTGTTAGTAAATTGATAAATTTATATATATATGTGTATATGCATAATATTTAATGTTGTTAGAGTTAAATGAATTGTTTAAGAAAATACAAAAGCAAAAAAAAAATCAATTAAGTATATTTTTTGTTTGATATTCATTTCGTTTCATTTTCTCGCGATGATGACCGTTGTCGCACCGCGATTTAATTGAGTGTGTGTGTGTGTGAATCGATCATTGTTATCTATAATCATTTGAAGGACAGGCGAGTACGAAAAACAATAATTACATTTCTTATTTATTTGTTGCTTGTAGTGGGGGTTGGATCCTTGCGTTTGCTTATTTGAATGGATTTGGTCGTGCTTTGAAGGATGCCAGCTTTCGAAGTTCTTTAACTAATTCCTCTTCACGTTTCTTGCGTTCTTCCTCCTCCTGGAAACAAAAAAAGAAAATTACAAATTAGTTTACACAGGAAACATTAACTAATTTCAGTGAAGTTTTAATGAATGACTAATGCTTGGTTAAATGGGTTCTGGATTTGTTATCAGCGACTAAGATGTGGGAGATTCCCAGAAGACTTAAAAGAGTTATAAAATAATTTTGTTTGTTTACTCAAGATAACAAGTATACGCTTTGTTGATCTTTCTTCCTCTTGGTTCTACTAGTGCGGGCGAGACCTGAGCGTTAATCGATAAGCAATTCCAGCTAATGCGATCTCTGTTTAGCTCCGTTGAATCCGTGATTACAAGTACAGTGGACATCCCCTTATTCAAATTGTCACGGGATATCAACATTCGTTCGAATTAGAGGATTAGAGAGTACTCCTTCCGACCTATTCTGTCATGATGTCAGGGGATTTTGCATCTTTACTAGCTTGTTAACAAAGAAACAGCGCATGATTGTGATACAGTCCGAAATTAAGCTTCCACATCATCTATTCGTGCTATTCTACCAAGACTAACGACTTCGATAGGCGAGAAGTTTTTTCTTGGCAAGAGTACCTTCTGAGTCTTAGGAGTGTTACTGCAGCGAAGTCGTGAGCTATGGAAGCTGTGCGTGTACCGATTCCGCACCTAGCACCATTGTCGCAGTAAGACTGAAAGAATGTAGCAATGGGGAACAGACCACATCAATGGGCCTATGGAGCTATTCCAAAACACTAAGATTTCTAAACAATCAGACACCCTTTGAAACCTTTGAAATTGAGCACAAAACAATAATTTCCACGAAAACAGATTGGGATGAAGGAAACCTTCACGGAAACGGTGACTGTACGGTGACAGCTCCAAGAAAGGCACAGACGTCGGTCTATACGCCAGTTCGCCTAAGCTATCAACAGTGATGCAACTCCAGAGCCACTTTAGTATTTTCTAAACAGAAATAACAGCTATTGAAGAAGCAGTCCTCGGCTATTAATGGCTCCGATAAATGGTAGATCTATTGTTATTTACATAGATAGTCCGGCGGCTATAATGGCTCAGGGAACACCATCGATTAATTCCGAGATGTTAAAACTCTGTCACCTATCTCTAAGGAAACAGCGGACAGATGCAACCTGGATCACTGGGCACAATGCCACCTCAGGCAATGAAAGCGCTGATGATTTGGCAAAAAGGGGCTGAATCTACCACTGGCACAAAATCAATAGACACCTCTCCCCCAATGAAGGCATTAAAATCAATGCTAATAGAGGACACCGAAAACAAATCCAATCATAGATGGGCAGACACTTGTAGCTCATCGAATGCTGCTTATTTTAGATCCATCGAAAACTGAAACACTCCTTGAAATCAGTAGGTGCAATTACTGGCCCTTGTCTTAATTCAGGCCAGAAGACTTGGGTCGACCCACAATGACTTCTGTTGAAGTTGGAGGCATGACCAGGAAGAAGAAACGGTGCTACACTACCTTGTAATCTGCACTTCCTTTGCAGAGACTAGAAGAAGACATATGGACAGCTATTTCTACAGCAACCTTGAGCGAAGGGTAATCCTTTTACCCCAACGGTTTATAAAAACGGTGGCAAATATCCTGTGGATGTACATAGTTAGGCTAATCTTGATATGCAGCTGTCTAGTTATGTGGAAGGCCTCTCTAAGGCCCGCCTAGCAAGAGTTCAGAGACTCGTATGTCGAGGAGCCACAGGAGCGACCACTCCAAAGACAGGTATAGAGGTCGTGTTGAACCTCCGGCCACTAGACCTCCACCGACAGATGACTGGCTCCTAAACCGGGCTGGACACTCAAGTTTTTTTTAAGGTGAATTACGTGTTGCACTAACGGTAACCGACTACACTTTCCCTTACTCAACAAGGGATGATTCGAGTCCAACCAAGACCCATCAAGAATTCAACCATCCAAGTGTATACAGATTGTTTGAGGATGAAAATAGGAGCGGGCATTTACTCCGAACACTTAAGCTTCACTGCTCCATCAGGATTCCTGACTATGGCAGTGTTTCTCAAGCGGAGCTCCGGAAGCGGCCACAAGGATATCAATGTTGTAGATACCATCGGCTGATATCAGCAACTCTTGAAATGCGATAAAAAGCTACTGAAGACAGTAGTAGAAGAACTAACTGGCCATAACCATCTGAAGTACCACGCAAACAAAATGGGGCTTTAATGACTACATTTGCAGGGGATGTGGAGACGAGGACGAAAGACTCACTACCTCTATCAATGTTCAAGACTCTGTTAGGTTATTTCTTCCATGACCTTAATAAACTAGCTGAGATGCCACTAATTTCTCTTGCAGATTTATAAAGCCCTCCCGCTTGTTTGGGTAGGACAACACAGGAAGTACAACATGAAGACTGGCCACGAGAAAGGGGATGAAGAGAAAAAATTACCCTATGGGTGCCACAATGGGTCTACAATGACCCAAGTGTGACGGGCCTTCGGCTCGTCAACCCACTAACCTGTGCATCCCAGAACAGCTTAATTTGAACGGTTTAGAAAGCAGAACTCCACGCAAAAAGTGCAATAACTGAAAACTGCGCGTTGGTTTTCCCAGAAACACATTGAAAAAGAAATTGATTTCCTGTTCTTGAAATGCGTTTTATATACCGTTGAATCAATATGTTACATTTTAAAAGTAACCAGCGAGCTTAAGTTCGGAGGAAAAACAACGGTTCCGAACTCGCGATGTTGCAGAAATGGTGGTCATATCACGTATGTAGACTTTTGTCGGGCACTGTATATTCACAGTGATAAATAATGAAACACAAAAACACATGCATACTTTAATGAAAATAAGGAAATAAAATACTTGTAGGTCTGCACTATATTCCAGAGATACAGGTTTCAAAACGAACAATAAAATGGTCATGATATCTGCGGTTACGACAACAACAATTGCAGACACATGTCTAAACCGCAAATCCCAATCGACTCATCAAGCAATGAGTCACCAACAAGCCGCTTCGTTAGCTTTTCCAATTCTTGCATAACATTGAGACTTTCATTCTAGACCCCCATTTGTTATCATTTTACTCTCTGATAGCAAACATTCAAGCAACAGTGTACCCCACACAAGGCATTGACGTCCATACCTCGAGTCAGCTTCCGTTTTGTACCTGACCTTCACAAGCGCACTGATGACATCATCTGCCGATAATCGAATCTTATTGGTTTTCACATTGTGATCTCCTCCCCCCACCGTCGTGAGTGGAAAAAACATGTGTTTCTATTTTTCGACGTGAAAATGCGGGCTATTGGCCCCACACCCCCCAAGTTTTTGCAATCTCAAGTGGGACTATGAGCAATTTGTTGTGGAAAATAAGTGAATTCTTGTTGAACGTAGTCAAGGTTCAATTACTTTAAATTGTGCCCGCAAAGTGCACTCGTCATGGGTGGCGTCAGCTGCCTCGGATGTAAATTAAATATGTCGCAAGCAAGTTGAGCCAAGATAATTTGGAGGTCTTCTCTGATAAGGCGCGTTATCTTGTTTGTGGAGATGGAAATATTTGCTTGCCGTGCGGAACCACAAGCTCACTGATATAAAGTCAAAAACACAGGCAAGTGTAAAAGCAGGGGAGAACAGAAAATCCATGAGTAAGTAGACGTCTTATCGAATTGATTGACGTAAATCAGCGGTCAGATTTGAATGACGTATTTGAAAGATTACCAATCAAACATTTGTGCAATCTATTTATGTAAACGTTCTCATTTCACATCTTAGCCACATTAACTGTCCTGTGGGAGTGAGTCACGCTCGCCAGCAATATAACCGATTATTCATAATAAGCCACACAGAGGGAGGAGCGTGATGTTTCTGTTGGAAACAGGTTCAATTTCAGCTCTTATCAAACACTTGCGTTCGCACTAAGCCAATGTGTGTATGCTGTCTGAGCCCGATAAGGCCGTCAGGGTCAGGCACATTTGCATTGTTCACCTATTAGGAGGCACTCAAGTTTGCCCGTAACAAATTAAATGTACACATGTATCAAAAAAAGAGGAAGCCCGATAAGCACAGAGTAGGAACCGGTTCAGATAGGGAAAAAATCCGCACAAAAACTGCCTTGTTCTGAGCCACAATCGAGGGAGGAGTGCAGCAACGATTCTGTGCGAATGCAGATCAGTTGATTAATTCAAATCACAAGTGAAATGAAAGATGTCTGGAGCTGCAAGTTCATAGATCGTATGCATTAATGAATTCATCACAATGAGTAAATGACTCAAGTACACATCGGCGTGCCGTGCACGGAAGATGATAAAAACAACGAGCATTCATTTAGAATGACGCCTACCGATGACTGTGTCGTGTTTATGCCTGACTTAGTCTGGAATCAGTGCGGGGATAAGTTACTCTACTGAGTTGTCTGGGTTTTTTCTTTCCCAAGAAGTAAGTCATCCCAAAAGGCACAAATTTCATGACGTGACAAAAGTCAGAGATTTAGAACTGATTATTAATTGATGAGTGTCAAAAAACGTAACGTAGCCGAATTGTTTCGATAAAGTTGAAGAATCCTTTGTACAGAATGCGGCAATGGCTTGATTTAAAAAGGACTACTGTACATGTATCTCACTCACTTCTGAAGTTGTTACAGGTGATGGCCGAAATATATTTATGAGACAACAACAAAAATTTAAAAAGTGTCTGCTCTTGACGGCGTCTCGGTCACAGTTGAATCGCTTGTTCTCTTTTCCTATCGTACAGGATTTCTCTTTTATTTCTCTCTTTATACATTGGACTGGGACTACTCTACTTACTGTTTAGCCTGTAAGGATGATCAATAGAACATCGCGGTAAAATCACAGTCGATGCTGAGGATATGCAGGAATCATTTCCGCAGACCGTATAACGACGACGAAGAGTCGCTGTCAGTCATTTTGGATAAAGTGGATAAGATTGACAAGATCCAACAAGGGAGCTGTGAGGGTAACAGCCAAGCGGTCGAACTTTTCAAATGAGGCAGATGTTAAGAGCATGTACCAACTCATCTATAAAATATGGTCAGAAAAGATGCACGAAGCACGATGAATGGATCCTGAGAGAATTGTTTTCCCGATCCACAATAAAAGATACCCTCTGAATTGCTATAGATTCGCAGTGTTGGGTGAACGACAAGAAACCGAACCTCAACGTAACAGAGGACGCCCGCGTTTTAGGTGGCGCAACCAAGTAGAGAAGGATCCCAACCAACTTAGTGTGCGAACCTGGAGACAGCTAGCCTGGGATCGCGCTATTTGGAGAGGCTTGTTGGATGAGCCCAAGTCCATCACGGACAGTAGCACCATACAATAAAGAAGTTGTATGAACGCCTTACTAACTAAGGCCAACCAGCAACCTGGTTGGTTCCTACCAGGGTCAATGCACCATCGTTCAAAATATATTCACACTACGGCAAATTTTGTAGAAAACTCAGGAGCAACGGATCGATACCCACCACCTTCTGATCAATTTTAAGACCTCGTTTATAGAGACGAGCTGTATAGAGCAATGTCTAGTTTTGCCACCCTAAACCCGTCCCTTTGTGTAGGACTACGATCGAGAATGTACCTCGGTCCATCATGGTCGCTAAACAAATAACCGAGCCCTTGAAAGAATTGTCCAAATATCGCAAACGCCAAGACCAGAGGAACAACCTTTCAAAAGCCGCATATGCCGACAATTTTGACATTATCGAAAGAACGCAGCGTGATGTCAATGGGGGTGCGAAGTTGGGTTTAGTAGTAAACGAGGCCATGACCAAGTATATGCTGTCAACGAAAAAGGACTTCCCACACCGACGTCTCGGACAGAGCGTCACGATAGACGTCAAGATAGCTTTCAAGTTGTCAAGGACTTCTGTCTACCTCGGAACTGCAATCAATTCAAACAACGACACCAGAAACTCTTGATAAACAAAGCACCTCTCAAATAACCAAAATAAGGCTCCATAGAATCTTTATCGTCCCAGTCCTGCTAAAGGACGCAGAGGCATGAACTATATTAAAAGCAGACGGTGGTAAGTGTACCTTGGTTGCTTTCTTCGATTTTGGGTCCCGTCTGCAAAGATGGTGAGTGGAGGAGGAGATATAACATTGAAGTGAAAGAGCTGTTCAGCGACATCCACTTAGACAAAAGAGTGAAGACCCAACGTTTAAGACGGCTAGGTCATGTAGAATAATAATAATATGGGTGGCGCTACAGCCCGTAGAGAGCCAGGGCCTAGCTTCTCAGCAACCACTCGTGTTGAGCGTGCTACTGTTCTCTCACGAGTGGAAGGGACCTACAGTTTTACGCCGACTTCGAACGGCCAAGTTTGAGAAGCTTTTTTTAGACAGGAAATACTCCTTGAGCATTGTCAGTGACTCGAAAGAGGTGGGGCCGTAAAAATTGTCTCTGTCGCTCAGAGCTGGAATCGAACCTACGACGTCAAGGTTGGGGTCGACGCACATACCCACAACTCCACGGGCCACCACTAGGTCATGTAAGAACTAACAGGTCATGCAACATGTAGCTACCATCCCGTAATTCAAACACTCTTCTGAACATCGCGTAAGAGATATTGTCCGCCGTGTTGTGTGAACTCATAAAGACTATGCGTGCGAAACTGGAGGCAGCAAGCTAAAGATCGAGATGGCTTGGAGATACTTGTTGGTTGAGGCCAAGGTCGCCCCGGACAGTAGCGCTTCACTGTACACAGTCCACACAAATGGAACTGTATCGTCATTGAAGCACAATAGTTTCATTCCATATCCTTGCATTTAAATGGGGAACTGAGTCACTTGGCACGTATGCACTTGAAGAGCATAGGCATTTACTTGGTACTTCCACTATTGTTTCCTCAAGGAAGTGACAAATGTCGTTCCGCCCTAGGTATCTCTGGAGCTTATGCGTATGCTTCACTCTGTTGACGTTCATTTAAAAAGGTGTGGCTAAGTTAAGCAAGCAATTCTTATGAAAAACCCCAGAGATTCAGCAAACATTTGCAGTCATAAACATGAGGGCACTGCTCTATCGATTGGACAATAAACCAGATCAACAAACATATTTGATGTGCACAGTTCACACCCAGAAATTGCACACCCTGATCGGTGGCACATTTTTGAACACCAACATTCATGATTCTATCCGACAACGGGAAGTTACTCTGCATTGTCTAAAGTGTAGATAACAATCCGCACGATAGTTCATAGATAATTTTGTGTGAAATTGAATTTTGTGTTAACTTCGGTAAACAGTGAATTATAGTCCCACCCTTCAGCGGAGAAGCCATTAAACCCATTAAGCACCGTTCACAGAAGTTGTAATTGTCTGTAATCGCCGCACTGGTGTGGGTTCACATCAGCTAATGTTATGCAGGCACAAGGATGAATCGTTGTCTTTGAAAGTGTCTGTTGGAGGCAGCCCTACACCTTAACCTTTACTAGCCGCTAACCAAGTGAAAGATTGATGCAAGCAAGCGAAAAAATGGTACGTGGGCGAAGGGACAGGATCACACCTCATCTAGGTCCTTGTGGATGCATTGTGATGTGCAGAGGGGGAATGACGTCTCTCCTTATTCCCTCGTCAGCAGTGCACACATCAGATGCCTCGCAACGGTGGTGTAATTGCTTTTGTCTTGTTTGTGGGTTTCCTTGAAGTTACACAAACTGCGTCAGTTCCCGAAGTTCACAGAGAAATGCTCCAAAAATACACTTCACCACCTTCCGACGCATTCATTTACTAACATTGAAGGCTGAAGCCACCACCTGGCTCACGTTGCGGGGGATATCAATCAACATCAAATCAAAACCAAAACAAGGTTCACTAACCACAACTCAGTGACATTAATCTGATTCATTGCCACAGCAGTGTAATTGATTAAATTATAACAATGCAACGCATTCCCTCTCGCTCTGCGGATGTGTGTTTGTGAAGCTACGCTACACACTTCCAATCACAGCCTTGTGTGGTGGTTGCGCGAGTGTAGGGCACATGCTTCACAACGCGGCGTCTTCCTCATTGTCAAAGTTCACTAACACACTAGCTGGCGGAAGGGTGCGAGAATTGTGGCGGCAACTGTGCAACACATTCAACAAGTGCCTGCTATGTACGTGCACTCAACTATTTCGCAGTTTCGTAAAATAAAAAACGAAAGCTAATACTCATTTGCTAATAGTCAGCTCATTCATGTTTTGTTTGGCACTGTCTGGCAGTCGGGGTGCGCGCAAGATTTGAGAGGATTCGTGCTCTCTTGTTCCGGCTCGATTGAGCAGGGAATGAGGTCACATATGAGGCTTTTTGAAGTGAAGTGAAGTTTGAAAATTTGCTACGAGAATTTGCAATAGCACATGAGAGTTGCAAAAACTTTGGCAAACGAGAGCTTTATGAAGGCGAGTAGGGGAGTTTCACGCGAGCAAATGAGGAAATTGTGATAAAGGCACGACAAGGCTTTGCACAGAAGCACCAATGCAACGACATTGTCGCAATTTTGTTAATCAGACATGTTCTATCTTTTAATTAAAGGGTGAAATCGTATTATCGGTATTATGTGGCAACAAGAATTGGCACAGATACTGGAATCAGTGGTGATTCAGAGTGGTGTGTGAAGATAATTGGCTGATAACTTTCCATTTGGTAAGGTGCCGCAAAGCTGCTTCTTTGGGCTCAAGAGGGAATTGAGTAACAGAGCCATCTCACAAACACTAAACAGAGGTTTGGACGCTGTTGAAAGCGGATGAAGAAGGTCTTGGTCGTCTTGGGAGAAAACTTCTGCATGAGATCTTTGTCCCGGTTTGCGAAGATTCAACCAAACTGTACAGCATCGTACAAAATGTACAGCGGCATGCACCTCGTTAAGCGTCTTCGGATCCATCGCGGAGTCATCGACGCCGACCCTTTGGGACAACGCACCAGAGACGAGCGCAGATGGCAAAAGATCGCGCTGGCTGGAGAGGAATGTAGGTTGTGGCCCAGGTCCACATCGGACTGTAGCGCCAATCAAAGAAGAAGAAGAAAAAGAAGGTGACGCAAAGAGGGTTGCCGGCTTTATCCTCATATGAGTAGTGCTCCACTCGAGCATTAACAACAGATAGTTTACCTGCCTCCAACACTAAGTTCGAAAAAGACCTTTCACCCCCGTTTTCCGGAACGAAAACAATGAGACGAGCATATTGTAGCAGATGGGCACTCTCCCTGTATACAGACGGTTCGAAAAAGAGTGCGGGTAGATGCGCACGGTCTTCCGTGACCAATTCGAAAAATCACGTTCACTAAGAAACAACTGCAGCGCCTTTCTAAGCTGAAGTGGCTGCGATACACGAAAAAGTTCTCGCGCTACGGGAACAGAACACAAAAGGATCTCTATCTTCTCCGATAGGCAAGCAGCAATAAATGCCATAGAATCGGACATCTTGACTTCGAAGCTTGTCAGGTTATGCAGGCAAAGCGTCAGTAAGATCTCCTTGACGAACAGGGTAACCCTGTACCTGCAACGATAAAGCGGACAGTCTCGCTAAGAAGGCATCCGAGCTCGGATTACCCCTGGCAATCCCTTACGCGTTCATACCGCTTAGCTCTATAAGAAGAAAACCAGAAGACGAAGCCGCAGATAGAGTAAAAACTCGAACTCGATCAGTCTGGAAACTTCAGCAATAGCAAGGGCTCTGTGACAGAAAACGATCGAAATCACTGATCAGTTTTAGTCGCAATGAGGCGAAAACTTATTGGGGTCCTTACCGGACACTGTGCCATAGGCACGCATGCATCACTACTGAACATATCACACAACGACTTTTGCAGGAGCTGCAGAGATGATGAAGAAATAGAATCTATCCAACATCTGCTCTGCGCATGCCCACCCTACTTGGGTAAACACTACTTTGCAGAGCTGGGGGACTTGTACGTTTTAGAGGTGAGAAGCCTCCTTATGTTTTCAAACGTAATTGGATAATACTAGTAGAACAAAGATGTCGTCTTGTGGCACAATGGACCCCACTCGTTGGTCTAAGCAAGTCGCATCCACAAGGCCGCAAGGGCACCCAATTACCTGCCTACCTCCACTTCGGCATTGACTAGGGCCTAGCTTCTCTAACAACCACTCGTACTCTGCTAGGTATTGTGTGGACTAGACGATAAAGAAGATCGGTGTAGGCTCGATTCCGGACGCAATAATCCAGGGTGGAATACGCAAACCGAGAATAAGCTCAACCAACTCAATGCGCCCAAGTACAAGCAGCTAACCAGAGATCACGTTCCTTGTAATTCGTTCTCCATACCGACTTGTGGCACCAAAAGCCAAAAGAACAAGAATGACAATCACCCCTATTCTCTTACACGAAGCGACAATTAGTCGCGTCAAATGTGTAATCTTTAACGCAAGTGAGCAAAAATGTGACAAAACCTGTCCTGAGGATTTGCGATTGGCGTTACAATTTCGTCTGACAAATTAAATATCGCAGCTCCGTTAAAAGTGTTCTTCAATGAACCTGACAATGAACTGTTGACATCAGCAAACAATGCTTGAAAGTGCACTAATTCATTGTTCAAAACCAAAACCGTCTAAACTCGGCCCGAATAAAACACCAAAAAAGCCAAACTAATAATCTCTCTACCAAGAATTAACAGCAGTTTACTAGTACGGATCATTGCAGGCCCTACTGGTGGGCAGTCGTGCTTGCAGACTAGGTCATCCTACATCCCACCGATTGATGCGAAAACTGCAAAGAAACAGAGGTGGTTGCAACTTAGAAACATCTTCTTTGTTTCTGCCCAGCCTTAGCGAAAACGGGTTACAAAGGGCTAGGCTAGCCATACTTTAAATAAGAGTTGTGGCCGCCGTGTAAACTTTGCGACTGTAATTTATTCCCCAACTAAGACCACAGGGGACTTCAACTAGATTTACTCATCGTACCACTATGGACCAGCAGTTCTGTGTGAGGATGAGCCGTCACACCCTAACCTAAACTGACATGTATTTTTGGGTGGCACGACTAAGAGATCAGGGGTGAATATTGACCACTTCTCTTCCGAGCATCCTTTGGGGATGGTCGGATTTTGAAGACCACGTGAATGCACAGAAACTCTCTAGACGATTTGTGTTCCAGTCGAAATTTGTGGAAAAAAAAAACAAAAAATGTGGACGAGTCATAATTAAGCTTGAACACAAATAATAAAGCCGGTCATGCAACAGTGGTGGGTCGTTATTACTGTTATTCTCTTACAAAAAGTGAAAGGAAAATTAAATTGTATGCCGACACATGATGAAGTGATGGGAGTTGCCAGTGACTGGGAAGATGTGCCACTCTGAAATGTGAAAGTCGTTGTGTCCGAAATAGAATGTTCCTACCGGTAATTTAATACCCGATGAACTTGACAGAAAAGGTGGACGACATTGACCCATGCCAGGCAAGAAAAACGAAGGGGCGTATGATCCGAATTTGCAAACGGAAGGTGGTGCTCTTTAACCGCTTGTGAGATCAGTTGGACGCTAAGCGTGTCAGCTAGGCGTATAGGATCATTGACCATTGAGTTCAAAAGTGCGAAAATAAAAGTTATTAACGACAGGCGAGCAGTGGTTTTATATGTAGATGGAACTTGCTACTGAAGCCATCGTGGGTTTTTGTGTGTAAAGGAGGGTTTTTCCGAATACAGCTCCTTGGAAAACACCTCTTACACGACGTTGTTGATAATCCTTTGTTATGTACTCTGTGGAGGAAATAGCACATAGTACTTCATAGAGCTTCCATCCTCTAGGTCAGCCATTGTCAACCTGTGTGACACCTGGGAGTTCGTAGAGCGCTTTCAGTGGGTCCGAAACAGCCTTTCAATAAAACAAAAAAATACGTCTTTTTTCTTCTACAGTTGAATTTAGGGAGGATTTTGCCGGGAGATAAATTCATTGCTGGGGGTCTGCACAGACTCAAACAAGGAGAAGCTATTCTCTAGTCCGTCAGTACGTAAGTAGGACGCGACAAATGAACGTTTCCTCACCTGCTTATCGAAACCTAACCCCATATTTTCAATTCTTGTACATTTTCCGTCCACTGCAAAAGCTGATTGGATGCATTTTCTCATAAAACAAACATTTCCGGCCGAACAAACAAATTCCCCACTCAGACGGTTAAAAATAAAATCTAGAAGAAAGTGTTGTCTCAGCACAAATCTCTCACAAACTCTCATTTAGTGCACACATTTCTTATACATGTGCAATATGCTGTCTCGTAAATTATGACTTCCCACAGATCAAATCATAGACCAAGCATACAGATCTCCTACTTCGCCCCCTGACTGGCAGTTTTCCAAATCTTCTCCGCGCCCATGCTCGTTTGCCTTTGTTCCAATTATTAAAACACAATTTTTTCCTCTTCTCCAGAAATCACTCTCCTTATCGTTGACTGAATATGGAAAAGCTAATCCATTTCCAACCATAAGCTGAACGTATCAGAGCTCTCAACGCCCTTGCGCTTCGATGAGTCAATCAGTGCATACAAGTCGTGCACATTACATGTGCAATCGGTTTCGTAATTGAAGAGATAAACACGTACACGTAGTGTAGCTCACATTTCGTTCCGCAACGGACTGTGCGAAAATCGCTTAAATCGATGCGATATACCGTGTTTGTGGTTTTCATTCGATGGCAGGAAGTGACACACATAAACTAAGGTTGGATAATCTGTGCTCCTCGGTGGACAAAGCTTTGAAGGTATAATCGAGGTTCTTAAACAATGTGATAAGTGATATTTTAGATTTCTAGCAGCCCTTGGGATATTCATAGTCTGTTCGTGGTGTGCTTTGTCACATGACTGCACTTGGATCTCAGTCTGACAAAAAACGTCTTACACAGTTTCCCATCCAGATCAGAGTCGTCGGGTGTTCAATGATGGAGGGCCATGGTGATGGCAAGAGGGAGCGAGCAAGTACACACACTGGGTCAAGAAAATCTTCTAAAATTGTACGGAATGAGGTTAACAAGAGTTGATTGTTCAGAAACCTGAGCTGAGCCGAGATTAAAAACGCTGAGAGCACTTCTTTCACGACCTAAACGATCTAATTGTAGTCCCATCTGCGAGACGAATAGAGGAGAAGACACAACCCCGAACTCTACCAGCTGTACCAGGTTGTAGATCTAGTCCGGAAGGCAAAAATGCGTCGACTACACTGCCACGGCCGCATCGAGCGCATCGAAATCAACGCCCCATCAAAAAGAGTCTACGAATTCGAGCCTCCAGGTTCGAGAAGGAGTGGAAGACCGAACCTCCGGTATAGAGACCAAGTCATCGAGGATGTATGACAGTTTGGCCTTGATGACAGGAAGCAGCGTACCCAGGACCATCACCGATGAAAGGTAGCAATTGCTAAGGCTCGGAACCTCCATGTATCGCTGTCGTAATAAGTAAGTAAGCGAACTAACTGAGGTGCCATTAAAATCTATTTGCAGATTCATTAAGGCATCGGGCTGGTTGAACACTGAGCAGACAGGACGAGAGACGTCTTAATGGTAATGGGTTCAGGATAGGGGTAGTAGAGCCTCTTCCCTCAATGGGTATCACTATGGGTCTACAATGACCAAAATGTGACTGCAGCCCGCAAACCTATCCTAACCCAAGTACATTATAACGCCATAAGCTTTAGGATGGGTTCAGCAACCAGCACACAACAAATTCAGCAGGTCGGTGAATAGTCACGACGAACACCACCCTAGCACGAGCAGCGTCCTTGCGTCACGGTGGGACACCCTGTTAGGGACTTTTCGAATAAACTAAGGAGTTTGAGCAATAGCCAAACAGAACATCTTCGGTGGCAAGTACTAAATGGGTTCTCCAAAAGACGTTACAGTGAAAAGCTGTGACAGGTCCTAAGTAAGAAGCTTCTACCGGCATTCCTAACAACACCACAAATAAGGATATTGCACTGCAGTCAACAACCGTCATTTATGTAGGTATATTCTCATACGAATCCGGGCGACATCATTCCACTAGGATGGTGCTACGTGCCCTAATGTAGAAGAACAATGAATGTATGTAATGCTAATTGCTTGGAAATGTTATATGTGGTATCGACTAATGACAAATGAATTGGCCACCGAGTTATGATATTTTGGCTACATTAGCGACACTTATTGTGGGATGACGTCAACCCGTAGGCATGTTGTACTGGTAAATCGCACATTAATTAAGCATTAGAAGCTCGTTATGGTTGATAAAACCATAGCATCGATTACTTTTGCTTATGTGACAAAGTCTCTTGTTTGCAGTAAAATACTCAACTCAAAAAGTTAACACAACTTATAGTCATCTTTGTGAACAATTTTCTCAGCAAACTATGCATCCAAGCCACTTGAAATTAGCTACATCTCGAAAGCACCACTAATCTCTAGTCTAGCCTACAACAACAAACGCGATAACGTCGACATCATCTACAATTTTGATTACATTCTTAGCAATTAGTTGACTTTGTCAAGCTTGTGTTATCTATTAGCACCATCTACCTACACATCCTCACGCGGTACTGTGTTGCGATGCTCTCCACAATCCACGTCTGATCACAATTAAATCAGTGATGAGGTGAAATGCGTCGAATACAGAACACAAGGCAACTTCTTGGCGCCCCATCAAAACTTTCCCCCCGACGAAATCTGGCAAATGTTTTTGTAAATTAATGAATGTAAACAGTACGTACGTAAAATTGTGAATAATACTTTCTTAGTGGTTGGTTCGGTTGGGCGAGCAATCTTCTTCCAGATGTGGACAAAATTTCTTCCCAGATGTTTTCCTTTTCAGTTGTTTGTTTGTTTTGCTTTCGTTTTCTTATTGAGTAGTAGTTGCGGATTGTTTTGTTGAAAATCTATTAAAATGTTAACTTTTTCGCGTTCTCCGCCAAGCAACAAAGTTGATAACTGTTGCCAGCAGGCCAGCCGCTGTTGTTTCGTCGTCTATCCTTTCCGCACGTCGTTCATCTCTTTTGCATCGAGGTCGTTCTGATTCCGATTCCGATTCCCCTACTCTCTCTTTTTCACATCTTCCTCCTCCTCCTCGTTCGTCTGCTTCTACTTCTACGTCTACGTCTCCACCACCCCCATCGTCCACCTCACTCACATTCGTTATACATCACTTGCTGTTGCTGCTATTGTTGTTGGCAGGCGCCGATTGTTGCTGTTGCTGTTGACTGCTGCCACCCTCTTCGGCCCTCTCGGATATGAGCGAAGTGTCACCGTAGAATGTTGGCTCATCGTGCTGCTGTTGCGTTTGCTTGTGTTCATCTTCATCGCCATCTGAGTCATCTTCACCGGAACTATCGGGCACTGCAACCGCAGCTGTTGCTGCATTATTATTCATTGTTTTGCCTGCCGCCGTTGACATGGTCGAGGGGGCATTGGACCCGGCTTTGATATGCTCCTGAGCCTTGGCCTTGCTCAAGTGATCATAACATTTGAGACAGACTCTTACTGATTTGGTGCTCTGTTGGGGCAGCAAGAATTTCTTGGACGAGCATGGACCACACACAACCGCGCCACAGTTGCGGCAGTGGTGACGACGTACGATCATCGTGAATTGCGTTTTCTTGCAATGCATACACACGGATGCCTCGTTATCTGGCACCCAGACGGCTGCATGATTCTCGACTGGCTTCTTGCCGCTCTTCCGGAGCAAATCCTCAACACACTTGTTGATATGTGCCATCCATTCTTGCTTCTCCGTACTGGTCGCGGCGTAGACCACAAATGATTTTGTCGTTGTTCGGATAAGCCATCCATTACGAAACTGTCCATTATCGTCTATGCTCTCGAGCTGAACCTCCTCGAGGGGCATTATGTGCTGCTTGTTGTATTTTTTCTTCCCGATCACGATGTTGCCGTACACGAGGATGTCATTGAACAGAAAGAACTGACGGCTCTTTGGACGTTTGCGACACATTTTTGTGAGAACTCCCTCGCCGACCAGCACTCGACCTGGCACAGCCAAAGGCTGTCCTGAGCTGCCGAAGCAGCTCTCGACCATCGCAATGCGACGAGTGTTTGCTTCACTGTTAACTAGTCGATCCACCATTGTGCCGACAGATGGCGTTTGTACACACACTCAATTATCTTGCACTGATTTCACTTTTCTTTTCTTTTTTCGCTTCTCTTCCACCTCCTCTCACCTTTTGTTTTGTACTTTTTTCTTAAAGTCCGAATTTGAGATAATTTTTTTCGTTCAATCGCAAAACAAGGAACCGAAAACCGAAAATTACGTGGGATTGGGAAAAAAAAAGAGGAAAAAAAAAATGAAGGAAGACAATTTATTTTCTGTTGATTTCTCCGGCGATTCTGTGATTCTGGCACTTTCCACTTTTTGTCAAACGGACGACGAAGGTGCAGTGCAGTCAACTGTCTTCTTTTTTTCGTTCGCTCGGTTCTTTTTTTTTTTGCTTGCTCTTCGCTCCTAAATGGCGTTTTTCATTTCAACTTTTTTTCAGTGAGTCACTGAACAACATTTAGGGGACAGAGGAATTAAAATGTTTTGTTAAACGATTAGACGCACACAAGGGAGGACGTATGCAACGCGAATTTAATTAGATCGTTTCTCGTTGAACCGATGGATTTTCCCGCATCCCAAATTGTGGGATGATTGCACCGTGAAGTGTTTTGATATACGAGACGACGACGACGACAAAGTTCACCAGTTGGATGGAATGAGAAAACTTTTTTTTTATTTTTCTTTTCTACTCGATTTGACAGATGACAACTGATGGAGTTCAGTGTACTGTACAGTAAAGCTGAATTCCGGAATTGGTTGGGTATTCCAACATTGGGGTGTGTCCAGTAGTTGCATTGGATTTTAGGACTTTTAGATTGTGGTTGGTAAAATTTGTTGCTTGAAGTTAAAATTAGTTGGATAAGAGAAATGTGGGAAAAAAGAACCAAGATGGCACCTGGCTGTCATGTTTGGTGGTGGTGCTAAGATGGATTTTGGGAATAAGCGAATTATAATCTCATCTTATTTCAATAAAAACTGAAGCAAAATTAACTTCCAAAGTTCGCACTGCCGACGCTGCATGGCGCAGTTGGTTGAGTGCCTGCCCTTGGTTATAGATGTCCCAGAATCGAATCACTGTGAAAGCGCAGTTAATAACAATTAACGGCATTGGATATCACAGTGGCCTGAGTGTGGTGGAAATTTTGCTGGCAGCCCAATAACCTAACCTAACCTTCATACTATCGTGAAACACGACAAATGAAACGGTAATCGGAAACATCTAGACTAGCAACTCAAGTTTCCGACTACAACGCAGGAGATCATAGAATACTCTTAGTTTGACAGGCCTTAACGACAAACAAGAGGAATGGGCTTGGTTAAAAGCAGACGAAGTTGCTTGGAGGCAAAAATTCTTCGGGTGATTTTCGGTCCCGTTTGTAAAGATGCTGAGTGGATGAGAAGGTTTAACAATAACCTGTTAAGCGAGCCAAAAGAGTCGAGATCCAAAGATTGGGATGGCTATCATTTAGAGCGGATGTAAAACAATACTCCGGCCCGAGAAGTCTTCAAATCCACCTCCGAGGAACAGCGCAGTAGAGGACGACCGCGATCCAGGTGGCGCTCGCAAGTGGAAAGGAACCAACAATGCGTAGCAAAGCTCGAGCTGCCTGTAGACGCTTGCTCGTTGAGGCTCAGGTAAACTTCAGCCAAATGTGAAGAAATGCAAGACTCATCTTTTCCTTTCAGTGACAGCTTGTCGACTTACCCTCTTATCTAGACTTACACTATAGACCGACATGGACTTGGGCCCAGCTTCTAAAGCAAGCACTCGTGTTGTGCGTTCTACTTATCAATAGTGAGTAGCGAAGACCAAGAGAGCTTATTTTCGGAAAAGAGTGTTCTCTGATCATTGTCATGAGTCAGAAATATTGCTCGTGGCTTAACACAGGACAACTGCTGCCACAAAGCACATATGCAATTCGATAAAACCCCACTCCACCACTCACCTGTTTCTTCTTCTCTTCGGTGGATCGCTTGTGCTGCTCATCGTAATGTTTACGCTCCTCCAACCTCTTTTCCACATGCAAATTGAATGGCTGCATCTGAACAGTCTGTCCAGACTTCTTTGGTTTGAACGGTTCCTCCTGCAGAACCATCGCCTCTCTGCTGGTGAACTTAACGGGTGCGTTCTTCTTCTTCCATTCCTCTATCTGCAGACGAAACAACACAGTTGATTAGCATCAATTTACACACTTTTGCAGTCTAGTTTACACACTTACCCTTTGCCTACGCCTCTCTTCAGCTTCACGAGAGTTCTTCAACACAACAGGAGTCTTGGGATTGGTTAACTTAGGATTAGTCACTGCTTTCTGCAATAAGTGTTGTTGTCCAGCTGCGACAGACCTTGGAACAGGTTTGCTGTGAAAAACTCTATTCTTCTTCTCCTCTTCCAGCAGTTTCCTCATTTTCTCCTCCTTTTTCTTCTGATAGATGTCCTTAAACTCGTACGCATGTGGCGCTTCGTCTTTCACAAGGGCCTTGCCATTCTTCCCTACTCCGGAGGATGCAGAATGCGAGGATTTCCCTTGTGGTTGTGGGCTTTTCGGACGCGTGAGGAGATTTGCCGGCCGGCGGTTTGTGTTGGATGCTGTTAGAGTTGACGGTTTCACTTCGGGTGATGGTTTCTTTTGACTTTCAGGATTTGATGGATCCTTTGTCAATGTAGGTGATTTGATGTATTGTTTCGCTTCCGGCTGTTGTATCCGCACTGGCTGGGCGTTTTCCTTGTCTTCACCGTCAGCCATGACCAGTTTATTGCAAAAATCTTCACTTAAGTTGGTTTTTGCTGACGGAAACAAATTTTTACAAAGGGAAACTGGTGAATGTTTGCGGCTAAACTTACCCATTGCTCTGACTAGCTCGAATTCCTCCGAGAATTTCTCGTGTTTGAGGTGTTTTTCAGCTGTGATAGATTGAGAATTGCACTTAAACAAACTGTGATACAAAATGAATCCCAAGCAAGTACTTACTGAAGAAGTTTTCCGAATGATTCAAATCAAAACGCCCCACTTCGATATCGTCCCAATTGTATGTTATTTCAGCTTGCATAATAGAGACGATGTAATATATTGTGTATTTCTGGGCTCTTCTGTTATTTACAAACAAATAGAATTTCTTTCTTCAATTCGATTGAGCGGAAAAAGTTTTGCAGTTGTTTGGTCGCGTTTGAATTGTGATTTGAAATAAATCCGTACGGCATTTGACAGCTGTGGAATGTACTGTTCGCAATCGGTTTTGAAATATGGTTGCTGATGGTAATGTAGTGCGTTGATTGATTCTTGTAGTTTGACGGGGAGTGTTCAAAGAAACTGCAAGTGATGTACGTTATTTTTAATGTTTATATTCATGATGAGAATACGAAACTTCTTAAAAATAAAATAAAAAAGTGGTACGTATGCTCTATACAAGTATACGAGTTCATTGCTTGCTCATGGAACCCTAATTTCGGTCAACTCACGGGTGTAATTATTCGCTAACGCTTAAGCAAAGATGCTTTTAACTCATGAATATCGAGAGTATCACACATAATTAGATGATGATGGAACATGAGCTGGGTTATTTGAACCACGAAAAAAAAAATACTTCGAATCTATGTGCCATAGATGCGTTCAAATCAATCGTGACAGGATATATACCAACCGCAACAATAATAGCAATAAACAACAATGTTGGATAGTCGTGCTGCCATCCTGGCATCAGAGTCCTACATGAACAAGTCCAGGCAGTGTGAGAGTGCCTATAGAAGCTCACAGAGCTGAGTAGGAGATATACCTGGCCATAAAGGCAAAGAAATAGTCGACTCCCTAGCTAGGAAAAGAGCCTCGGAAACATTCACTGGCTCTGAACCATTCTCTGCTGTAGGAGACTACGGCATCGGAGAAGAATTCAGGGAAAAAGATAGCAACTGTGAGAAAATTGAAACAATTAACTCTTGGACCAATACAACCGAAAAAGGGTTGGAGGCGTGTATCAAGATGAGCAAGAATAACCTCCGTATCTTAATATGCTTCTCGCCAGGTCACTGTAGACTCAGGGAACTAGGGGTATCTACAGAAGGTCACTACAGATTTTGTGGAAAATTTAGTAAAATTCGAGAACATGTTTTGGGATTTAGAAACGCGTTGGCGTGGACAACCACTGGATATCAGAGGAAGAATTGAAGTCTGTAAATCAACCTCTCATCCTCAGTACCGTCCCGGCACACTTCGACGGATCCCTGCTACCACTACCTACTAGACAGTAATATGTGCTGAAAGCATTAGTTCATGCACGTCCAAAAGCGTAGACAAATTAATTGAAGCTATAGAAAAGACAACCTTGAGTCCCACTCTGACCATTCAGTGCTGTGAGAGTGATAAGATGATGACTCTCGGCAGCAAAATGAAGGGAAGACTAATGTACAGAGGAAGAAGAGGCCGATGGCGAGGAAAAGCGAACTATAAGCGCAATGTACTCAAGCAGAAGAAATAAGCTACAGTGTCTTCAGGAGAGGAAAGGTGAGCATACTGGAAGACAGCCAACGGACTTCTTCTTAAAGAAGAAGAGCCACGATTCCCAAGTCAAAGAGTCAAATGAGTTCACGAAAATAATACGCGAGCCTTAAAGGAACATCTTAGACCAAGATGTGACAATTAGGAAAGAGTCAGCAACGAAGGAGAAATGGATCTATATAAAAAGGCGTGAAGGGCAGAAAATGAAGTTGACCCGCCCTGGTGCGCTTGCAATAACGGCAATAGGCAATCTTTCTTATGCAAACGTGTTGAGAGAGGTGAAAACTGATTCCTCACTAAAGGAGTTGGTAGAAAATGTTGACCACGTCAGGAGGGGATTAAGTACTACAGCTGAAGAAAGCAACGGACGCTCGGTGTCTAGATTTTCCAACAAAAAGTCGAGTTAACAATAGAGTTGAGGTCGCCCAAGTTGTCTCTCTCTCAACAGTTGGTACTGCAAGAGCCGGCAAAATACGATGGAGCCAAGTACATCGCGAGGACCAAGGCTTAATGGGTAGGGATCACACACTGTTACTGAGTACGAGCTCAGTTTCGTCTTTGAAAACCCCATATTCCAACGCAAGCAAAATCTTAAAGGAAACCGGCTTAGAGAACATACTCTAGAATAAATATCTTGCACCTATCTTCCTCAACAGGAGTCCACAACAACAATCTTGGATCTAACCGAAGCCTTGACTGTGAGATCTAAGACTTATTTTCAATTTTTATGAGAGCCTTATCAATATTTTCGAATAAATAACAAAACAATACAATTTTTTTGCTGCTGGATCTTAATAATTATTTATTTCAATGGGTAACAGGCATTTGCCTTATTTCTTAACTTCTGCATAGTCCAAGCTAACAATGTTGTCATAGTCAGCTCCACCGATGCCTTCGTAGGGTAAGCTTGGCTGTTGGACGTACCTCAATGGCGCAGGTCGGTAGACAACCCTTCGAGCGGTAGGAACAGAATATGCGAGAGGAGGAGCATATTCGACGGATCTATAGACAGGTGGTACCCGGTTAAGGATTCCCGCATAGGAAGGTCTTCTAAAGACGGGCGAGCGAAGCCCGCTGCTGAGGGCACGCACTAAAGCCCTGTATAGGGGTGCATCCGGGTTAAACGCAGGCTGGCGTGCAAACTGACCATAGACGTCACGTTGTGGAATCGGTGTGACTGAGTACTCTCTCTGCTGGTTATCGACTGGTGCCGGCAAGGGGTCATTGTAGTCATTGATGCATGGGTCAATGTCGTCGCGCTCTTGTGGATCAGAGTACGATTGAGTCCTGGAGGGCAAGCGACCTTCGTTGTCATCTGGTTTCTTGGTCTTCTGGGCATTCGACGATGATGGCTTGTTGGAAACTGTTTGTGTTACAGGCCTGCTGGGTAGTGGCGGCAACTTCGGAATCGGAGGCGGTGACTTCCTACTGCCCGTCTGGTGTTGCGGAGATGCGAATGCCTTGTACACTTCCTGATTGACCCGCGAATACTCTGGTGGAGTGTCAGCGTCACGTGTGCCTTCTTCGGACTGCCCGTTGGCATCGGGTGTAGTGTGGCAACTGGCTGAGGCCACAACCATCAGGAACAACAGGATAATGGTCTGGAAAGTGAAAGGAAAACAGTAGAAAACGAGAGCCTTGACTGACTGCAGGTAGTTGCTCACCTTCATTGTAGAAAGTGTACTGTCTCCTGACGACCTGGAGATGGAGGTTTTATAGCACCGAAAGGTGCACGTCCCACCGCATGACCTCACAGGCGCCTGTGTGAATCTGGGCACCTGACATTAACTTCTCAGGGAGTTCGACGTTTGGAAATGCGTCAACCTGTCTCGTCAGTGCAGGATTTATTGACCGATCGACATGATCGACTTCGAAACGAAATCACTGTCGATTGTCTCGATTAAGATAAGTTCAGACTGAGTCATTAGCGTCACTGTGGCGAGACATTTGCATATCTGGAAAGTTTTTTTTTTAAACTGACAATGATCGACGAGCATACACTTAAGAAGATGTTCATCTTAGATGCGATTTGGGTCCATTGAAGATAGCCTTGTTTTTTGGAGCAGAAAAGAGTGGTCTGTCACTGGAAGTCCGATTTATGTTTAAATTGACTAGAAAAACTTGTCCTATGGCACAGCACTTTGCTATGTTCTCTAATGAGTGCAATGTCAGATGATGATAGGGTGGGCTTTTAAAATCACATCTATGTTAATCTTCTGGTGGAATTTCTTGCTGAAATGATAAACAGTCGAAATAGGAGCAAATACTGGTTTATTGTTGCTTAGGTCAAGTGAGCTGATGACTGAGTTAATCATCGGAGCAACCGACTGAGACTCATAGGAAATGGTGCTCAAATTGAAGTGCAATGTACACGGCACTGATTGTCAAGCCCATTCTAATGTGTGGTTGAGTTGTAGACGGGATGAAAACCAATAAATGGAAGGTTGAAATACGTCTTGCATGCCGAGGAGTCACTGGCGCAATTGGTTCTACAAGTACCATACCAGTAACCGGCTTGGGGGCAGAATAGGATTTCATACGAAGAGCCATACACTGGCATCCGCTGGAAAGAACGCCTAGACAAGTATTCGAACACGCATCCTGACGCAGGGTAGACTTTTTCGCTACACGGCCAACAGCGGCACACCCCCATCACGATGCATTAAGAGGGGTCTAAGGCCATATATTCATGCACCACTTTTCTCATCAACCATCGTACTCGCATTCGTCAAGAAAATCATCATCGCACTCGTCGTCGGTTGAACTCAGAAAATTGCATAAAATGTTGTCGCTTTTACCCACGTACACGAAAGATTTGAAAAAGCAGCATGTGCCCTATATCTAAGCAGCAGAACATTCTGGAGCCAGCGATCGTCAGATTGAACAACATTAACGTATACGTACATGCGATACGAATATGGCATAAAATGGACTTAAAAAGAACCACAGGCCAACTCAGTATGAGTTCTTACAGGACACTGCGCAATGACACGCCGCAAGACTACCACACAACAACTTCTGCAGCAGATGCATGAACGAAGAAAACCGTTCACACCTACTCTGCAACTGCCCTGCGTTGGGCTCCATTTGAAAACAAACCCAAATAGCGGTCCTTTCCGACAAGGATTTCAAATAAAATCCCGGCGTTTATACAAAAAATTAAATGTTTCCAAGACTGGAAACGGCTCAGTGGCAACAAAATCGATCCTTGGGTTGAAGTGAATGTATCGCTGATGATGGAAGCCACTTTATCAAATCTAACCTATGGAGGATGTAAATTCTTCTTCTTTGATTGGCGCTACAGTCCGGGGTGGACCTGGGCCTCAATCAAATGCCTCTCCAGCCAGCACGATCTTTCGCCAGCTGCACACCAAGTTGGTTGAGGTCCTTTTCCACTTGTGTGCGCCATCTAGTGCGAGGACGTCCTCTGTTGCGCTGTCCTAATGGCTCGGTGTCGAAGACTCTTCGGGCCAGAGCTGTGGTGTCCATCCGCTCTACATGACCTAGCCATCTTAAGCGTTGGATCAGAAGAAGCTTAACTGGGTGCATACCGCTGTACAGTTCATATAGTTCGTGGTTGAACCTTCTCCTCCAAACGCCATCACGCAAACATTACCAAAGATCGTACGCAGATCTTTTCTCTCAAAACAACCAAGAGCTTCTTCATCCGCTTTCAATAGCGTCCATGTCTCTGCGCCATAGAGCAGGACTGGGATGATCAGGGTTTTATACAAGGTCAATTTGGTGTTTCGAGAGATGGCTCTGTTACTCAGTTGCCCCTTGAGCCCAAAGAAACAGCGATTGGCAAGAGTAATTCTGCGCTTGATCTCGGTACTGGTGTTGTTGTCCCTATTTACTCCAGAGCCTAGGTAGACGAAGTCCTGACTACCTCTAAGTTTCTGCTGCCCAATATGACGCTCTGTCCGTGACGTCGATGTTGTGCGTCCTTCCGTGATGACAGCATGTACTTTGTTTAGCCCTGGATTATCGCTAAACCAATTTAAGCCGGTGGATGTAAATTATTATATTTAATTTGTGGTAAATTGTGCGTGGTTATTTAATAGACATCCAACTTGATACCAGGGTGAAGGTAATTTGCTACTCGGCCCTCATACGACCTATTATGGTATACGGTTGTCCACTGTGGTTCAATGTCAGTCCTAGTCAGATGGAAAAGATGAGGTTGTCCGAGAGACAATGTGTTCGGACATGTCTCCGTCTGGATCGTACACCCGAATCTGAGTACAATAGGTACTATCCCAACGAGGCAAACTTGAACAGTACTTGAACTTGAACTTGAACTTCCTGAAGCATTCCTCTACCTCGACACTATTGGCCCGATACAGGATGATGAAGGATGTCCTATTATCTACCACATTGGACGCCGAACTGTGGAGAGACGACTCCGATACGAACGGGATGTCGCTCATAGTCATGAGGATCTCCTTCGGTTCAGTAGAGCGATCTCTGCTCGAGATAAGATTAGCTTTGAGTATCCGAAGAGGGTCAGTAGTTATTGATAAGTTAATTAAGCTGGTTTTGAGTATTTTTGTCTAGCAAGTAAGTAATCATCTAAATAAAAACAAAATTACATTCGAAAAAAAAAATGAATAGACCGGAATCGGTCTCGGCTGCTCGACTAAATCTAAAGTACAAATATTTCTTACTGTCTAACTACACATATCTGTTAATCAGCTCTTATCAATGAACAGCAATACAGCACTTCACATGATGTCCCGATTGTAGCCAGCGTCTCATCAGTAGAAATAAACTCCTCGACTGTGTGTCTGATCTACCAACTGCAACAACATGGGATCTTCTATAGCTCTCGTAGATGCTCCAGTGGGGTATTGAATTTGGTGGTGATTTCGTTGAAGTTGGTTTAATTTTATACAAGTTTTTAGGCCTATCCTAAAATGGCAGTATGGACTGAAGACGGTCAGCCTAAGGCTACTTACGAAAATACAGAAACTTGTTTGTCACAAGCAATTTCCTCCACTCCAACGATCTTGGGGGTCTTGCTCAAACCGTCTCCGCTTACAGATAACAGCTACACAGAGCGCCATTATGATCAATCTGTCCAAGTGTTGGCTCCCATATCGGACTGGACACGCAAGTGTACTAGATAAACTACGTATTGAAATGAAAGTGACCACATCCTCTTTAACCTCGACTTCGAGAGACTCTTCCCTGGTATTTTCACGACAAAGCCGGAGTGCAATACAAACGATACCATACGGGTATCGGCTCCGAACAGTTAAACAAGCACCACTCAATCAGAATCTCTGAATGCGGTAATGTTTTTCAAAAGGAAGTCCTGGCAGTCAATGAAGCGGCCAAACTGATATCAATGTTGGAGAGACTATCAACTGTTATCATTATTCTTACTGACATTCAAGCGACCATTGAAGTAATTTCTCCAACGGAGTACAAGTCCAAGCTGCTCAATTACTACCCCAGTCTGGATATGATTTTTACATCGGCTTGATGTACATACATGCGAGCATGGCAATGCGTAGTCTCTGCAATAAGTATAGAATGTGTCCATAAGCGAGAGTATGCTGGGCCGTGTTAGTCGCCAAAGCTCCTCCGTCTACACATTTTCCTGTTGCAACGATGTCGCATCATGTACGGAGGGAAGTGCGTGCACCTATACGACCTACAAGTTCTGAACGTGGGCAGCATTCAACGGTGTCTCCTCGTAAATATCTACGATACGTTAAAGCCCACCCTTCTCAGCCATTATTTTAAATTCGACTTTGAAATGTCAAAATTGATCCCAACTCATAACGGAGCTCTGATTCAGTTACCAAACTCGTCCATTTGTTAACACAGTCACTGCATTTCATCATCATCGCGAACACCAGTAGCTCCTCGCACTCCTACGCACGGTTCGATATTGGAGCCACACTTCGCTCCGGCCAAACATAAGATTTGTAATTTAGAAGGCTTGGCAATCAGGTTCTTCCTTAAATTGCACGGCATACTTATGCCATCGCCATATTTTCGGTGTCGTTAGCGCCAATTTTTTTGTTCTCGCGTCCCACACCTTACCTGCTAAACTTAGGTAACAATTCGATAATAAATTTATTGTTCCGGTGTCTGGATATCATTTTACGGGCTGGTTAGGTGACACGTTTAGCTGATTATCGAAGTCAAGTCCTTTCAAAGCGATAAATTACGATCATTACGAATCATGCTGCGTTCATGACTGCTCGGTGTCGAGAGCTTTTGTGTTTGACAAGAGAATGGAATTACTAATTGACGTTGAAGAACATTTGACATTTCGACAAGAAATCTTGCACATTCTTCACGAATCTGGAGACTGGCACTGCGTTCTAAGGCTGCTTTTAAACTTGACAACAAGATTTTCCATCTTGTTGGCAAGGGAGGTGAAATGTAAGAAGAGCTTGCCGACGAAATTAGCGTGTGTAAGAGCAGCCTGCGCAAGGACAAGCCCTCGCATTGCGGGACATACAGTCCAAGAAAAATCCCACCTACCACCGTGAAAGACTGGTTTCGGATGGCATTTTTTCGACTGGCATAAACTTTCCCTTTTAATTCGTCGTCGCCAAACCGGTCCGATCGCAATGCGGTCGATCACATTCTGCAAGTCATCCGGGTTCTTTGGGCACTTCTCTACAAATCTGACACAGCATGCGCTGTGATCTCCGATGAAGATCCATTCACAAAAAGTAGAGCAAACGACCGGGTTGCAGTGGAGAGCACTTCGGAAAACAAATCTCATGTACAGTACGAACAAAAAAAATATACATAAATTTATTTACTTCATTGAAGCGCTTACATTTGATTCTTATTTACAAAAAAAAATTAAAAGGGATACTTTTACTTTTTCTTAACTAATCCAAGTGCACTTAGTTGCGAAAGGCTGTTGACGCCGTTGACTCCGCCTATTCCATTAAGTCCACTGAGTCCATTGACTCCTTTTATTGCATTAAGGTTGTTGGCCGTGCTCGCTCCATTGAGTCCACCGAGTTTGTAAATACTGTTTAATGCATTAAGTCCACTTACCCCGTTGAGTCCATTGGCTCCACTGAGTCCAACGAGTCCACTGAGGCCGTTGAGCCCACTGAGGTTGATTCCGCTTAGTCCGTTGACTCCATTGACTGCGTTTAATCCATTAATGCCGTTAGCTCGAATTCCAGTAAGCCCATTGGTTGCAGCTGCTCCGCTGAGATCGGTGAGTCCGTTGAGTCCACCGAGTGCACTGATGTTAAGTCCATAAATTCCGCTTATTCCGTTAAATCCATTAAGTCCGTTGAGTGCATTGCCTCCGTTTAATCCAATCAGACCACTGATGCCGTTGATTCCGCCTAATCCGTTCAGTCCGATAGCATTGGCGCCGTTTATTGCGTTGTTAAGTTTGAGCCCATTCAGCCCACTAAGTCCATTCAGCCCATTAAGCCCATTCAGCAAAGTGATTCCATTCAGCCCATTGAGTCCATTCAGCCCATTAACCCCATTGAGCCCATTGACCCCGTTTTGTTTAGAAGCTGCATTGCCACCATTGAGCGCACCTAGTCCCGACAAACCCTGAATTCCCTTTAATCTAGCAGCTTGGAGACCAAGTCCAGGATTCACTCCATTCAATATTATTTGACCATATCCAATGCCACCGAGTCCAACAAGGCCACCAAGTCCTCCGAGACCTCCAAGTCCCCCGAGTCCCCCAAGTCCACCGAGTCCACCAAGCCCACCAAGCCCTCCTAGTCCTCCAAGTCCACCAAGTTCACCAAGTCCAACAAGTCCACCAAGTCCACCGAGAACTCCACCAATGAGGCCGCCATTTGGGATCAGTCTAAACTGAATCGGTGTGAAGTGCAGCGTTGGAATCAGAATAGCTCCGATGGCACCAAGACGATTTGCTCCGCCATCTTGAGAATTGAGTAATCCCTGCGCCAGGGCAGTAGATGGAACCAGTGTTGTTTGATCTTGAACGAGTCTTGACGAGCCTATTGAAGGTGCTTCGGAATCAGCTGATGACTGTGGTTTCGAAAGAAGATCTTTGGTTGCGTTACGGGACGCGACTATAGCTGGAGTTCCGAGTACAAACGCATTGTCTTGGACAAGTTTTGAGGAAGCAATCGATGATCGAAGTGAAGTTTCCTCATATTTGCTGTCTTCGTCTTCGTCTGATGAAGCAATGGAAGGCATGAAGAACACGAGTGGGGATCCGAGCTGGAGCTTTTGCTGGTATTTGTCGTCTTGGACGAGACTCGATGTGGCTATCGATGATTTGTCAGATTTGGCCAAGGCTCCGAGCTGCCCGGTCTCCTGACTTTTGCCGTCTTGCACAAGTCCCGATGAGGCAATCGATGGCTTGAAGGACACGGCGGGCGATCCGAGTTGCAACGCTTGCTGGAATCTTTCATCTTGGACAAGCTTTGATGTGTCTATCGAAGTCTGGGCGGGTTTGGCCAAAGGTCCTAGCTGCCATGTCTGCTGATTTTTGTCGTCTTGCACAAGTTCTGATGACGCAATGGACGGCTTGGAGGACTCCAGTGGAGATCCTTGCTGAAGTTTTTGCTGATATTTTTCGTCTTGAACGAGGCTCGATGTCGCTATCGACGGCTGGCCGGATTTTATCAAAGCTCCAAGCTGCCAAGTCAGCTGATTTTTGCCGTCTTGCACAAGTGCTGACGACGCAATGGAAGGCTTGGAAGACACGAGTGGAGTCTCGAGCTTTGCCTCTTTCTGGTATTTTTCGTCTTGGACGAGACTCGATGTGGCTATAGAAGGCTGAACGGGTTTGACTAAGGCGCCGAGCTGCCATGTCTGCTGATATTTACCGTCTTGCACAGGTGCTGATGACGCATTGGAAGGCTTGGATGACACGAGTGGAGATCCGAGCTGGAGCTTTTGCTGGAATTTTTCGTCTTGGACAAGACTCGAAGTTGCTATGGATGGCTTTTCAGATTTGGCCAAGGCTCCGAGCTGCCATGCCTGTTGATATTTACCGTCTTGCACAAGTGCTGATGATGCGATGGACGGCTTGGAGGACACCGCGGGAGATCCGAGCTGTACCTCTTTCTGATATTTTTCATCTTGGACCAGATTTGATGTGTCTATCGAAGACAGGCTGGGTTTGACCAAAGCTTCGAGCTGCCATGTCTGCTGTTTTTTTCCGTTTTGCACAAGTGCTGATGAGGCAATGGATGGCTTGGAGAATACCGCGGGAGACCCGAGCTGCAGCTTTTGCTGAAATTTTTCGTCTTGAACGAGACTCGATGTAGCTATCGATGGCTTGTCAGATTTGACCGAAGCTCCGAGCTGCCATGTCTGTTGTTTTTTTCCGTCTTGCACAAGTGCTGATGAGGCAATGGATGGCTTGGAGGATACCGCGGGAGACCCGAGCTGCAGCTTTTGCTGATATTTTTCGTCTTGAACGAGGCTCGATGTAGCTATCGATGGCTTGCCAGATATGACCGAAGCTCCCAGCTGCCATGTCTGCTGATTTTGCACAAGTCCCGATGACGTAATGGACTGCTTAGAGGACACCGCGGGAGATCCGAGCTGCAACTTCTGCTGGAATTTGTCGTCTTGGACGAGACTCGACGTCGCTATCGAAGGCTTGGCGGTCTTAGAAGGAGGTACCAGTTGCGAAGTTGGAAGGTACCTCCCGTCCAGCGCCAGCCTGGACGATTCAATCGACGTCTGAGCGGATTCCAATGGAGTTTCGATCTGTGAGCTCTGCCGGTATTTGCCGTCTTGAACATATCTTGACGATGCAATCGATGGCTGGCTGGGTTTCACGGATGCTCCAACCTGCAGAGTACCCTGAGTTGTAGGCGCTGATTGTGCTGTATCCAGGGGAGCTTCACGTTGTAAATTTTTTAATATGATCGGTGATCTGGTGGGGAAACCGGTACTCGGTGGGTATGTGTATCCTTGGCCGAGCCCTTGCTTCGAAGTTTGGTGGCGTTTCGCATCCTGGAGAAGTTGGGCTGATACAATCGGTGCCTTGTTGGATTTCAGCAGCGCTCCGAACGGCGACGTTCGCTGAAATGCAATCGTTGACTGTGCTGATTCCAGTGGAGTCTCAGGTTCTTGTTGATTTTTTTGTACGATCTGCGATTTTATGGAAAATCCAGTCCCCGGTGGGTATTTGTAACCTTGACCCAAGGTACTACTGATTTTCGAACTCTGCTGATGTTTCCCGTCTGGGATGAGCCGTGATGAAGCAATCGATGTCTGAGCGGCTTCAAGTGGAGCTGAAGTCGGTTGAAGATCCTTTGATTCGAAGGGGGACTTGATAGAAAATCCTGTTTTCGGAGGATATTTGTATCCTTGACTGAGCTGCGGCTCGACACGAGGCGCAACAGAAGCTTTTCCTTCGGAGCTCGCTGCGATTTGCGGGGCGAATGTTGATGGTTTCTGCGTAATCCTAACCACAGGCACGTATGTATATCCAAATCGTGCATTAGTGTTGTAGTTGGCCGGCAGTTTTGATATTCCAAGCGAACTCTGCAATGGCACTGCTGTGACGCCACCGGCGCCGTCTGTCTTCGATTTGTATTGTCCATTGGAATTAGGAGATGAACCGAATGAATAATTCTGAGGTGGAGCAGCTGAACTAACCGCCACCACACAGAGCACGAGGGCGACCGAGATCTGAAGAAGATAAATGTGATTATTTGACCTTGGAGCGCGTTGAAGAAACGATGGCTTACCTTCATTCTTCGAGAATGTCTGTTTAATTTGTACGAAAATCCGGGCGAAACTGATTCGTTTTGGTGAGTATGCAGTCGATTTATACCGGAACAAGTTGCCGATCGTGTCTAGGAGAATCTTGCATATCGAATAGGGTGTGTTCGACTAGTTGAATAGCTGCCGGATTCCAGAAGTGACAGCAAATAAATAGCGGCCATCGTGGGAACGAGAATACTGGGCGAGGAATGAGGTTTTCGAAGATGTCACAGTGAATGCATGAGGATGCAATGAGTGCAGCACTTCCTGAACTTGCTTCAAAATCACTTGTTGCACAGAGAGTTGAGTGACAGAATGCATCGAGATGCACCCCCTATGCAAGTTTCGAATGAAAATCCACTCAAAAATGCATCCCATCATCGAAATTCACCAACAAATGCACCCACAAAGCACAGGGTATCATATGTGCCAGCAGCCTGAGCGACCACTTTCCCCGTGTGACTTTTTAATAATCGCATATTTCTTTGTATAAATATTGCTTCTGAATGTGCCATTTGAATTAGATGTTTGGTCTTTCAAACTTGTCATCAAGCAGCGTCTGGATGCCCGGGGTGGTTTGACTGGTTCTTGAAGAGGGATCGCAACGATTGGCGAAAAAACCATTGGCATGACATAATTTCCGACGAAAGTCGCAAAACGAATTCTAAATTGCGAATTTATTCTGTCCGAAGCTGTTGAAAATATGGTTTCACTTTTCTCACCTCCCGATGCATGCTCTTAAGTGCAAAAACAAACACATTCTGATCATGAATCACGAAACTGGTTGTCCTATCGAGGGCTTTGGACTCTTCGGCAACAAGAAACCCATTAAACTGGACTTATTGACCGCAGCGCGGTGGTAGAAATTGAAAGTTTAAATGGCTAATTATACTCCCATTCATGGGATGCTCGGAACCGCTGTCAAAGAATGTGGGCGACACGTGGGTGGAATTGAGTTGACCTATAAGAGACGAATTTATTTGTTTATGAAATCAAAATGCTAATCTTTGTCTTCACTGACCTATACAACTTAATTTCGGATCTGATTGAATCACTCGAAGTTCTGTGTCCATCAAATGAGGCGCTGATTATATCATGGGTTTTATGCCATCGGTGAGAAGAATTGTTGATGTGGTAAGGATGCCGGAAGACAATGGCTTGACGTAGCGCTGCTTTAAATCATCTAATTTATGTCAGAACCGAGAGGAAAGTATGTAGCCAGAGCAGAACCGGTAATGGCTTTCGGAAACTTATGCAACTGCGTGTCAAAAAAGCATTTAATTTACGTGTGTAGGGAGGGTCTGATTTATTTGCCACTTAAGTCAATAAAATTAAACGAAACTTAACGAAACTGAAGTGATAAATTGTGCATCGAACTCATTTGGACCCAAATGGACGCCCGATTCGCGTGCTGTATGGCACATCATGCTGGGATCGTGATAAATTTTTCAAACTCGTTCGTAGAATTTGTTGTACAAGATAAAACCCATGAAAAATGTTTATAATCCTCAAATTTCGGAATTTCCCTTTTGATTTCCTTTATCATTGCGACTCAAGTCTCTAGAATAGGCTTCTCTTACAATGTCTTCTTTAAGAGCTGAAGGGACGGGAATGACAAACAAGCCACAGTACACTCTCATCCAGTAAATGCAGATTCTCCGCTTCATCAAAAGCATAAACTGGTTTGCGGAATACATCCGCGTACTATCAACAGCTGGCCTTGGTCTGGGTGCTGTTTTCACATTCAGCAGTCAGCCACTTCGACCTAACCTTACCTAAGTATGCATCAGCATCATAAAAAAGCAGCGATGCTACACCACTGCTCGAATGTTCAACATTTCTGAATTAAGCCGATGGTAGTAAGGTGACCTAGAGTCTCTAATTTTGCCAGCCCTAATGTAGGACTATAAAGACGACAGTGAGTAGACAACAAGATTCTTAGATTCACAAATTTGGTCTTGTCTTTTAGAAGGTTGAGTGGTGATGATGATGTTAAGTGGGACATGACTAGCCGATATTCACGAGGGATTTTACAAGTTCTGATCGTTATACATATGTGCGTCGACATACATGAACGTCGCCGTCGAGTTATAGTAGGACAGACATAATTTAACGACACCGTCAAAACAAGGGTTGCTGTTCTGTTTCTAATCGGGATCTTCATTGAGATGTCGTGTGGGAGGTTTGCTTTTGCACCGAGATGGACAAAGTCTGCTGCCAGCTGTCGATTCTTGGCGCCACATAGTAAGCAGTAAATACGAACTACGAACATTTGCATAGGTAAAATCCGTTGGTTTTTATAAGCCTCCTATCCTTTTCCTTTCGCTTATAGCTACATCAACTGGGAACTATTTACATGAGATGAACATGTTTAGCTGAAGTATGCGGAACGATAGGAACCAGTTCCGACAGCGTGCACAGATCTACACAAGTTTGATATGTCAAAGGAGTGTTATCACAATCACGGATGATGACGCGCTGATAGATGTTTTCAGTTGTGAGCTGAGTTTAACTAACCGGTATTGTGTAGCTCTCAGGTGACTTACGATTCATTGGAGAATGAGTAGCAAGAGACACTGACCCCAAAGATTTGTCTAGATGTAGGAGTTTTAAAATTAAAAATAAACTGATTTCTGTTGGTTGATTCTTTGTTTTGTACGCTATTATCAAGTTCATGCGATAGTTCTACAGAAGCACTGTTAGTGTGCAGCGGAGTCTAATACAATTGAAATCGTGCTACTTTTTTGCATCTGCTCCAACTATGACGTTTTTCGTGGGATATCGGGCTCCGTTTGTGTCATCTGGAGGAGAGGTATTTCACGTTTCAAAAGCGGTTTTATTTGATTTTGCTGATGTTATTCAGTTCGGTCAAGTTATTGAAAAGTAGACTAATAGATGTGAATTCCTATGATCTGCCAGGCCACTGCAGCAAAGAAGTTAGTGTGTAGTCTTTAATTCCTCTCCTACGGCCTTTTGGTTCAATTGCATAGATATCCGTTTGGACACCGATAAGAACCTAGGGCATTGCAGACCTGCTTAGATCGAGCAGATAAAAGGACCTTTCGTCATTGGCTATTTGTGGTTGGTTGTTGCAATTGTATGACTCTTTAGGATATGCTAGATTGTCGCGAAAGGCATAAGGGGTGGTTCATTCTGGTTAAGAGCCAGCTGGTTAGGATATATCATGTTTTCGTGTGTGTGTTAATCGATTCTGAGACTTTGGAATCAATCGGATGACATCGGAACTTCGAGCGACAAAAATTCGCGTGGTTAGTAAGACATTTCCAATAGTTTTCTTAGCTCATCTGGCAACTGCCACAGTGGCGCTTTAAGGGATTACTATCACCTCTGTTCTGTTCTCGCGCGCGATCGATGAAATGGAGACGTGATACGGCGGAAATAATGTCCGAAAGTTCTACCAACGGGTGAATCAATTATTAAAAACATCGGACAGAAGCCTGTTGGAATGAAGAGGGACAACTCGTAGTAGAGTCGCAGTCGATACTGAGAATCTGGAAGGATCACTTCTATAGACTATTTAACGACGAAGAGGACACTAACACTGCTGTCAGGCAGAATGTTCCACTCCACGCAATGGACGATGATGTTAAAGAATTCCGTCCACCCGATCTAGACGAAGTCAAGATAGTCGCTGTTGGTGCAGACGAGCTATCTGCAGAACTCCTTAAGGCAACTGGAGACAGGGTGCATGCACCAACTTATCTGTAAGATATGGTTGGAGGAAAACATGCCCCACTAGTGGAATCTTAGCTACAACTTCGAGGTGGTTAAGGACTTCATCTACTCATCTCATCTGGAAGGCATGTTGCATCAGCCCCAGGTTCATACCGGACTGTAGCGCCATAATAAGAAGATCTGAAAGCCCATGCCAGCTACGTTTCAGGGGACCATTATCCTGCTTTCATTTGACTGCCCCGACTGAAAAAACTCTCAACAATGCATATCAACAAAGATTCATATACTACTGATTTTATTTCATTTTATTTTTGAATTGCAAGATTTTTTGCAAAAGAAAAAAAAAAAAAAACGCTTATCTACGACTTATCAGTTGCCAATCCCGTCAAACGCGATAAATCTTCGGAGGTCCTTGGTTGCGTGGGGGACGGTACGTCGGTCGGATAACTCGAACGCCACGTTTCGAACGATATTCTAGTGTTTGCTGGCCAAGTGCACCACAACAAGCGGCCAACATAAGGAACAGAGCGAACAGAAATCTCGGAGACATCTTCGGGAACCGAATCGATCACTGATTGCAACAGACTGATGCTTCACGGCTGACATCTCGAGACATTTATACTTGCGAGAATATACGCTGTAAGTAAGCACCTATGATGATTTCTCATTTGTGGCTGATAACGCGGGGAACTACAGTCGCGTGTGCTTCTTTCGACTTTATTACTTTTACATGACTTCCATATTTGCGGGAATTTTATAGACTTGATGTGTTGCGTCGCCAAGGGGGAGGCAAGCAATGAATAATATTTTGTTGACCTGAGGTGGGAGGTGGGAGATTTTTCCTGGAACTTGGCAGAATCCCCCTGAAATTGTGAATCTCTGTGGCAATAGTCATTTGAATGATTATTGCTTAAAGTGCATTTACGAACACATCGGTTGACTGTTCTTCTCACAAGCTACAGCGAGGTATTTCCTGTGAAAAAAAGGAAGGCAAAGAGACAAACCTGCATCTGCTTCGTTCCACTGATCCTTAAAACCACTCCTACCGATGCACATGAAATTCTCCTGAGTCTCACTTACGTTTTATAGGCAAACAGCAACCAACTGTGCGATTGGCCTAAAGGCTTGAGATTACACCTATGGACACCCAAAATCCAACTCGACTACAAAGCACCAGGACACTTCTCAGAAAGCAGTTTCGAAACCTTGTTTCCGGAGAGAGACCTGTGGTACGGTGGGACCATACTCTTTGGTAAAGCCGTACACTTCTACACAGACGGATCCAAGACGGAAGATGGCGTAGGAAGTGGAGTTTTCTCGGAGTGTCTAAACCTGAACAAATTTGTTCGTCTCCCCCATCACTGCAACGGAAGTAATGGCTATTAGCGAAGCCATGTTCTCGCTAAGATGGAACGTGATGAGATGGATCCGCCCGAGATATCTGAATCTTTACGGATAGCCAGGCAGCATTCAAATCACTGGCATCGTTCTCTTTAAAGTTAAAAATAGTTATCGACTGCCGCACGTCTCTTAGCGAGATATCCGAGCAGTTCAAAATGCACCTGTGTTGTTTGCCAGGCCATAGAGACATCCTAGGAAACCGTAGAGCCGGTTGATGAAATCTCTTGTAACACAGGCACCCCTTTCACTAACTTTAAGTAACAGCTCAATTACCTCTGCACACAGAAAATCAGTCCCAGATAGTTGACAGACAACACCTGTAAAATAACGACAAAATTCTGGCTTCATATCGATCCAAAAAGCTCAATAACCTGATCTACATAAGGCGATCAAAAATTAACACCGCTTTGGGAATAGCCCCCAGACACTACCTATTAGATAGGCCCTCACGCAAAAGGACTAGGCATTATCTCAAACGACTTCTGTAGAAGCTGCCGAGACGAGGACGAGGAGGAAAGTACACAAAACCTCCTCTGCAACTGTCCTGCTCTCGCCTTAACTGGGACTGTCTTAAACTTTTATGACATCCTAAGAGACCTCAGCGGCACACCCATCAATGGACTGGTAAATATAATTTACTGACAAACCTGCCTGGCTGTCCTAATCACCCCTCGAAATTTGAATAACCAAGGTGGCGATACAATGGATCTGCTCTGGCCCAATTGCAAGAACGACATTAACCACCTACCTACCGTGTTTCGTGGAAGCCAGATGCTGGATAGCCTCCAAAAATCCTAAAACTAGTCATTTTCAAACTACCAGAGGAATATTGTACCTCGGATCATTAGGCGGAGTGAGCAGTGACATGCATCTGAGCTAATTTAATGTCGCTCTACAGCTGGCACATATTGTGAAGTCCTCTCGGGTTTACAAATGGTTTCTATATTTGAGGAGTCCAAGTCCTCAAAGTCACTTGGTCTTGGATAGCGTAGTTCGAACCCCAGTGAAAGCAAATTTAATACGCTTTGTGCTACTTTCAAATCTGGTCCACTCATCGTTTTGTGGTTCGGATCAAATTGACGCCACTATTATTTGCGTTCTCGAGCAGTAGTCTGACTGAAAGTACCACAATGGACCGACTTGGTTTAAGTGTGCCAGCGATTTCGCTTGAAGCCCACTCACTTAACATAACCATGGGCCAGAACAACAGCAATTTGTAAGAGTTCTTTCCTCGGCGTGGTTTCAAAGTCGAGCCGGTGATCAGGCACACTCCTGGGAAAGGACTTCAACCAACTTGGTGAGGGGCTGGAATTCTCTGAAATCATTCCTCCTTAAGAGCGGAGGCTCAGTAACCTGGGAACTAACGGCATTACAAAGGACACATGGAGCCATAACTGGTCATCGATGATGCGCATACATGACACTCAGGGGATCACCTTTGAATATGGATATTGGCCCCCTTTAGGCTTGAGATCTCCTCAACATTGGCAAAGCATCCAATATCACATTTGTTTTCCAAATGTCATTGCCAGCGACCTTACAACATTTGAATGGCCAATAGATTCAGTTCAGTCCCGCGACGATCACCGAAAAGATCATTCAACGCAAACGAATATCGAGTAGACTGATACACATGTGCGCCAAAAAGTATGCATTCTGTTTTGCAAATGCAAATGTTTCTTTCAAATTCATTCCCCGTTCCGTAGTGTGTGATACACAACTTGTGCTGATTTGATTGGACAGTCAATTCGGTCTCGAGTTCATTTCGTGCGAGTGAGAACAATGACGTAGTTTTGACTGAGTCCACCTGACCACTGTTTTATTTCGAGAGCTTATACATGTCGGGCAACTCAGTTAAATCAATTTTCATCTCTGCTCATGGAATCAAAAGCGGTCAATCTGATTAGATATTCAGGTCTAGGATTTTTTGCGCTCTTGTAGAGGTGTCGCAGAACATGTGGAAGGGTCGAATTCTTTGTAGTAAAGAGAACTTGGTCCATTTTTGTGGTCTAACGACTAGGCCGCATTCACTGGTCCACTTTACAAGCTTGGAAAGGGCTGCTTATGCTGCCGCAATACCAACGTCATCTTCATAGGCGATGACCTTACACCCGGTCCTTTCTAGTGTTACTCCTTTCACCACAACGTTCCACAAGAGAGGAAAGAGTCCACCGCCTTGTGGTGTGCTTCTGCTAACAGTTCTGCGAAACGTGGTTTCACCAAACTTTGAGCTTAGCCCTTGCATTGAGATGCTTGTGGACAAAGGCCACTGTTGAATGCTGATGTTATTGCTTTGGGCGTGATGTTGAAGGCTCGCTTGATATACACAAAGGCGGCAAGGGGCAGTTCCTTGTGCTCAAGATATTTTCTTATCAGGAATGTCAGCACATGGAGTGCAGTTTTGACAGCTTAGCAATTGTTCTAAGCATGTTGGAAGATTGACAGTTTTTTTGAGACTTCTTGCCTGATGAGGGAAATATTTCACTCCCTCAGATTTAGCTTCAATTTATAAGGCTGACATCCGTCTTGAGTGCAACGCTCATATCTGGTTCGGTGCAACCAAGACCACCTTGCACCTACTAGATAGAATTCAAAACTTAAACTTAAACTAATAAGAGGCAACACTTCAATTGATATGGGAGGCCAAAGATTGAGCTAAAAGGTCTGATTTTTTCTAAATACCCAACGGAAATGAAAGTTCTATTGGAGATACTAATCAATCCTTCTAAGCCTTTACATGCGTCTATGAACAGGGCTTACGATCTAAGTCAGTCGCGATTGCATGTCACATGACACCTAGGTGAAGCGACGTGCCTACTCGGGACTACAACTCAAAGTTAAATTGGCACCGACGTCTGCGACGGAACAGCTCTCAATAAGCAAGTGGTCGCTAAGTGAGTCGTTAAATAACTCTAATGAAGCAACGCTCCTGTCGTACACGATTCGATAGACAACCCCTTGGCCCACATCGAACTCTAGCGCCACTCGAAGAGGCTGTGGGAAAATAATATTATTCAGTCGAGCCTCAACTGATTAATCACGGGAAATCCCTAGACGAGCTGGCTACAGCTGATGATGGCCACTAAACAACCTCCTTTTCAGACCGATAGCCATCTCAGCACCAGTCACACGTTTGACTCAAAATTTATTTACGACACCATAAAGCCGCCAATAAAACGGCAAAATTAGTGGTAGAGCCCATTTCCATTTTGCAAAGATACATAAATTAAAAACAGAATAATCTGCTCTGGGAGACGCGCTGGCGCTTACACGGTTCAGCTCGTCAGACGGGACGGTTCTTTCCCATCACTCGTGACCACCGGTATGCAAAATTATGCCTATAACTATCTAAAAGCCATGATTGAGAACAATGATGTCCCAATCCGGGGCACACTGTCCTCAGCAACTGGGGGTAAGCAAAAACAACATCAGTCAGCCAATCAAGAACGAGGAGGATTCGCCAGAATCTTCCCAGCAACCACCTACCCCTAGAATAAAACACAATCCTAAGTGCAACTATCCAATCCATTTTATTTAATCATATCGCATCCCCCGCACTACTGCCATAAGTATGCATTGTAGTTCCTCTCAAACCGATTGGGATATTCGAGATTGCGCACTAAATTCGGTGCAGTCATACCGAAAACGCTTATAGCATTCGACGCGCCATTCAGACCTGAGAAGATTGGCCCCACAATAGCGCCAAATATAGATGCCGCGGCGGCCAAAACTGAGGTGAATAGAGGGTCCGATGCTTGTATTCTAAGCTGTTGCTCAGTCTTAGTCAACTCTGGTGGACAATCTGGTGGTACTTCCGTCTTCGCATCGGTGTTTGGAAGGACCTTTCCGTTGACCAACGCAAGGGTGAACACTGTAACGATGGCTACGATCTGAAATGAGCTTGGAATCATTGAAGAAATTCGAATCAATTGTGAGGCACTTACTCCGATATGCATTCTGCTGTCGATTGAGTGGGATACTCTCCTTTGCTAACCGCTGTGGTGGGGTATTTATATCGAACGTCGGTCGTGGGGAATCAGTGCTTTGGGAGATTTATTGCTTGTGGTGCACAAAAACTTGTATTTAAACTGTTCCGTGACACTTGCTGTAATGAGTGCAATTAATTCGAATTTGAGAACATAAATTGCGGGGTGATTATGTGTATCGAGAGATGCACAGTCGATCAGTTGAGGTGGCCTCCGTTTGGAGTTTGACATAATAGCCCATCGGAACAAGAATGAGGCTGAATGAATCTGGTCTAATTGTTTTCTATGAGTTAGACAAATTTTCACATTACTGCAGATCCTCGAAAAAAACCCACAACCTATTTGTCGACCTTAAGGACGCATAGAGACGAGCTCTACAGCGTCATGTCTAGTTTTGACATTTCTGCCAAACTCGTCAGGTTGTTTAGGATTACGGTGGAGGACTCTCGCTGCTCCATCAAGGTCGGTAACGAACTCACCGAGAGAACTAGGCAAGGCGACACGCTGTCATGTGATTTCTTTCTTATAAAACTTGAGAAGATCGGGCGATACTCAAAAGTCCACACCAGAGGCACGATCTTCCAAAGGTCCGTGCAACTGGTTACTCACGCGCACCACATTGACGTGATTGAACCAACACAGAAAGCTGTCAATAAAGCGTTTGCTGGCATTGAAGCGGACACGGTTGAAATGGGTCTAGTGGTAAACCAGGACAAAACAAAGCACATGCTGTCATCACGAATGGACACACAACATCGACGACTCGGTCAGAGCGCCATCATAGGCAGTGGGGCAACGCAATAGAGAGCGATCACGAAATCGATGGCGCAAACAATTGGAGAAGTCCTTCGAGTCTCATTGAAAAAATCAAACTCAAAATATCTCATTGGAAATACACTGCCATCACTAGACCAATGATCACGTACGCTGCACCAATCGGGTGGTATAAAACAAAACAAACAACAGCACAAGCTTGTGTCAGCATTACATGGCCAATGAGAAAAACCCCCACAGGCATGAAACCCTGAAAAGAACTCTAGTTGACAACTCTCCCATCACGACTCAAATGGGAGCAAACTCACCATCACCCGTGAGTCCCTCATTTGGTACACAAAACATACAAGGGCGTTGGACGCAAGAATTGAAATATACGGAGTCAACACGCATTCCCATGCTTAACAGAGCATGGACTAGACTACTAGAGTAGACTCACAACTCCGTATTTCAAGCAAAAATATTCGCAATATCGGAGAAAATATAGACAAAGCTATCAAAAACATGCATATCTATATTCTCTCTGACTGCAAAGCCCTCCTAGCCCTCAAAAGATACTAAGTCATCTCTAATAACTAGTATGGGACTGCCTACAACTGTTACACCAGCTGGCCAGCACAAACAGAGTCACAGCGGTCAAACAGGAATCGAAACAGTAACCAGAAAACAGTAGCCAGAAAAAGATCCGAATCACTTGCCATGATGAGGACCATTCTGCGGGATAACAATCACCAACGCCAAGAGCTAAGGGTTCAGGGACATGACCAACTATTACTGGATGGACACGGAAGCCAAAGTACTCCTACCAATTTTTTCTCTTAATAAAACTAAACAACACCTCAGGCCACATTCGTTTAACCTATTGGACACATCCCAGTTAACAAATATCTCAAAACCAAGGGCTTAAAGCAAGATGACACCTGCAACGTATGTAAAGAGGACGAAGAAACTGCAGAACGCATTCTGATTCACTGTAACTGACTAGTCAGGACACGATACTATCCAAAATTGCCGCCAGTTGAACTCAATCTTCATCATGAAAAGTACGGCTGGATGACACAGTTGGTTGAGTGCCCTTGATTATAGGGGTCTCAAGTTCGAATCAAAGTGAAAGCAAAAGTTAATATGCTTTTATCTGGTTTTCCAATCTGGTTCGGTCACCATTTGCCGCTGGGATCAAATTAACGACAGTGGGTATCACAGTGGACCAACAATGGTTTAAGTGTGCCGGCAATTTTGTTGGCAGCCCAATAACCTAACCTAACCTTCATCACGAAATCAGGCTTCCTACGTGAACTCAAAATCTAGGGAAATCACAATAGGTTCATTTGAAGCCGCAGTGATGAGACGATCCCTTCCCACCAACTCAAACATTATAAATTCCAAAATATTGAAAGCAATATTGTATTCTTTGCGTGATGGCCCGTGGCGTTGTGGGTACGTGCGTCGACCCCAACCTCGACGTCGTAGGTTCGATTCCAGCTCTGAGCGACAGAAACAATTTTCACGGCCCCACCTCTTTCAAGTCACTGACAATGCTCAAGGAGCATTTCCTGTCTAGAAAAAGCTCAAGGAGTATTTCCTGTCCGTTCGGAGTCGGCGTAAAACTGTAGGTCCCTTCCACTCGTGAGAGAACAATAGCACGCACAACACGAGTGGCTGCTGAGAAACTAGGCCCTGGCCCTATATGGGCTGTAGCGCCACCCATATATATATTTATTGTATTCTTTGCATCAAACAATTCAAATTCTGCTCACACCGCCTTTTTACAATCCCCATAACCCCCTGGGTACTGGGCCACACCGATTGGGAACCACCAATTTAAAGAGCAATTGCGCTTCTTTGGCTTAGTTTTTCATTTGTCTTCCCTTCAACGCAGACGTCATTTGTAACATTGTGCCACGGGATCGGAGTTGATGACTATTGGAAGCATAGCCAAGGCGTCCATGCCCTGTCCAATGGCCTAAACATTGTAAGCCACTGGCGTTGGATCAACAGACTGTTATAAAGACCGAAGCTCTACCACGGGATAGACAACGATAGCCATGACCTATGGCATCTCCTCTCTGATTCACCCGATCGTTGGCCACTCTCTACTTTACTTAAGACAGAATCTCTTAAGTGATATATGAGTCGATTGAGGAAAGGGATGATTTTTATTCCTCGTACATTATCGCTCAGCACTGTTCAAATGTTAAACGCTCTGTTCCACGCCTTCGTCTTTTTGGCTACAGTCAACCTACAAATATACATAATATAATTTTTCTTCAGTTGCCTACACTAAATTGGTTGAAGTACTTCCACCACTACTTGTGTGCATTGCTGCTGCATTGTCCTGTACGTAAGCAGGCGTACATTTTTCAGTTCAGGAAGCTTCCTAGACACTTGGCTACCTCCATCACTCAGTACATTGACATTGAGTCTTCTGATCCATTTTCATCGATTTCAGCGACTGTTAAAATTCGCCAAGGCCATGCCTTGCGTCGCAGACTGCGCCTGGAAGGATCGCTGCTTTATCTGTCTATTACTCAATTGTTACAGGAAATCGCAACATTCACCACGGCAGAGTTGTGAGCGAAGTCGCTAATTTCATGTCCATTGTCTCGGTGACGATGTTTTGAGTCCTTTCTGAAATACCAATTCCCAGATCCAAACATGTCTCTCTAAGCAAAACGCTTCTCTGTCACCGTCGCCACAGTAAGCCAATTCCCACGGAACTCGTTCTCGTCCGTTGTAGGATGAACATTTTGTTACACAAGCACACGACATTTTGTGTCGTGTTCCCTTCAATTTGACTCCCATAAAAATTCGAAATAATTTCAGCACAATAAATCGCCGAAAACATGTTCGCATCTAACTGGATTCCCGCTCAATGCATTGACTGCCTGCAGTCGTCGCTTGTATAAATGCCAGTCATCGCTTAAAGTGCTGCTACAATTGAAAGAGCACCTCAGCACCATGCATCTACCAGTAAGTCCTCGTTCACAGCACCGAATCCACGCTAACAGTTAGCATTCGTTTCAGGTCCAGGCGTACGCAGCTATCCTGCTGTTGGTATCAGTAAGTGCGAGCAGTATCCGTGGATGGCCGCTTTATGAGCCCAGAGCGGACCAATACGGACTTTCAACAAATGAGGTTGTCAACGCTGCCATAGAAATCTTGAATGGACCTATAGTTGTAACAATCTCACTTCTGGGAGTACTGGCGAACGCTTTCACCAATGCTGCACAAATAACAGCAGGCGTCACGCGCGCACGCTCTAATCTTCCGTGCGATTTAAAACACGCGGAATTGCCGGAGAAAACGAATTGATTAAAGTGCCTGCCATGCAATTGATTTCTGGAAAATGGATATTTGTGCAACGGTTTTCTTCATTTGCGGTGCGGGTCTTTTACAAAATTATCTCATCATTCAATGAGAAGTGTAATTTTTGATTAATAAAAAATATTTTTGAAAATATGTGTTTTTTTTTCTTGCCTCTACTGTACAAGTTCTCAGATTGGTAATGGGACAATATCTTGACAATATCCAAGATCTGAACACAAATATTGATTCGTGCGATGATGGCTTTGATGTTAGCAATCTTTGGTTTACGCACCTTCAACTTTCGGAGTAGATGAACATCTTGTACAGCTCACAAGTTTCACTCCCTCATTAGGACGCCTTAGGCTACCAAAGCCTTTCTTAAAGTCAACGAACGCTGTGGATATTAAGCATCGAAACATTCAACAGCAAGGCACTCGATCGGCCATTGACTTGCATGTGCTGAGAAGTACTCCGCCAGATGCACTAATATACTATCCTGCACCTTCCACGTCTAGAACTTTTAGAACCCAGTCTGCTTCGACTTAGCAGGGTCTCTCCAAGGACCCTTAGGTTGAGTGTCCTAGAAGTAAAGACCACAAACCACCTACTGTACTCGTGTAGCACTCGTAGGCATGTCGCAGGCACTTACATCTTGGAACATACTTTTCAACAGTCTCAGCGAGATAAACAGCGCCAGCCTAGGTCAGCTTAATAGCTTTATTGCAAGCACAGACTGGTCCCAGTGTTAGGAAAGTCAATCCACGAGGCATCACAATGGGCCTACTTTGGCCTAAGTGTGAAGGCGTTTTTGTAGTCAACCACATCTACCTAACCTAACCCATCCTTTTGTTGTAGAAGCTTCTCCTGCTTTTTCGTCGACTGCGCATTTGGCCAGTCTTTTCTGTACGAATCGTCGGATGCAATTATGTTCTGCTGCCACTGCCAGCCACACTGATGGTCAGACACTGATTATTTCAGTTCAGGTAGAAGGCGAGGTGGTAAGAAGTCCTTGGTCTCTTCACGAGAAACGTCTTGCTTGAAAAATAAGATTCAACCGCAAACTTATAGGGTACTGCAACATGGGTGCAGCAAGGCGTCTGCGGACCCAACGCCCAAGGTGGCTGGGACAAGTAAGACCTGTAGATCGTATGGACAACTCAGCTCTGGCCCTGATGAGTCTTCGACTCTGAACCTGTGTCGGCGCTACAGTCTGGGATGGACCTGGGTATCAACCAATAAGCCTCTGCAGCCGGCACGATCTTTCGCCAGGTGCACACAAAGTTGATTGAGGTCCTTCTCCACTTTTGTGCACCAACTCGATCGAGGATGGCCCCTGATGCGTTGTCTGTAGTTTGACGTGACTTGACGTTGAATCCGAAGACGCTTAACTAAGTATATGCCGCTGTACATCCCGTACAGTTCGTGGTTGAATCTTTTCCTTCAGATGGCGGAGGATAGGGTGGCCCGAAGATCTCTAAATCTTTACCGACGCGACCTCTTTAGTGGATCAGCCGAATCAGAACGAAGAAGAATAATGTCTGTCTCGGAGCAATGCTTGCATAGTTCACAGAGCAGCAATACGGTAAACTGCTACACAAACGTATCAAGAACCGATGAAGGAACTGAAGCGGAGGTATTCTGAACTAGAATAATATACTCTGAATCCATGGGCAAACGTAGCAACATCACTCAAGCAGAAATCCATGCCATAGACAGATGCGCTCAAATCAATCTTGATATGAACTACACCAATTGCGACATAGCAATATTTTCGGACAGTCAAGCTAAACTCCTACATTATTAAGTTCAAGCTTGTGTGGGAATGAATATCTATAGAAACTCAAAGAAACAGAAGCAAACAGAGCTTCTTCATCCGCTTACAACAGCGTCCATGTCTCTGCGCCATAGAGCAGGACAGGGATGATCAGAGTGTTGTATAAAGTCAGCTTGGTCTTTCGAGAGATGCATCTGTTACCCATTTGCGAAGTTGTGCATCCTTTCGTGATGACAGCTTGTACTTTGTTTTGCCATTGGTTCACTACTAGACCCATTTTAGCCGCTTCCGCTTCAATGCCACCAAATACCTCATTGACGGCTCGCTGTGTTCGTTCAATTACGTCAATGTCATCCGAGAATAAGTTACCGACGTTGACAGAGCAACGAGAGTTCTTCATCGTCATCCTGCACAACCTGACGATGGCAGGAATATCAAAAGTAGATCTGGGGCTCTATAGCTCGTCTCTATGCAATCTGTCATATGCTGCCTTGAAATCGACAAATAGGTGGTGGGTGTCTATCTGCATCTTTTGAGTCTTTTCCAGGATGTGCCGTAGTGTGAAGTTTGGTTGATGGTGGAGTTCCCTGGCTTATTAGCGATTGGTTTCAAACGTTCACACAAAACGGAATTGCATCTTGGACGCGATATTGAGGATAGTTGACGCAGTTAAAGAGGTCTCTTTTCTTGTGACAACAGAGGGCGTAACCCAGCATAAGAGGAAAGCGTGCGAAACTGAAGCACAACTGGCCAGCCAGAGATCGCGACAGTTGGAGATGCTTTTTGGTTGTGGCCTTCGTCTACATCGGACTCTAGCGTCATGCAAAGAAGAAGATATTATTTCGTGTCCTCAAGACTTTGCTTTACGCACTAGGTAAAAATACAAATACCCAATGGAGGCGGTATCGCTATTTCAATAGACTTGCTTGAAGATCGAGGTTTTTTTTCTGGTTTTATGCCATTTTAACAAAAGATGCACAACTGAGCCAGGCGATGGCAATCCTCTTCAGGAATTCACCCGCAGTACTCTTCGCCGTTCGTCAGTTAAACCACAATCTAGATTTCGCCGCACGGTTGGGTCGGACCACAGGGTAACATAATATTCTCTATAAACTATACCTCGTTTTTCTACTATAAAGACGTCTATGTGATGTCTTAGTACATGATTTCAGGATGGAGCATTTAACCCTGATGAAAGAAGATTGGATACACCTATCGTTAAAGTCCAGATTAGCGACGGCCTAGACAAAATTTAAACAAAAACAGGGACAGCTCTGTGATCGTTAAGAACGATGTCTGTCAACGATTCTTCTCATATTTTAAGCAACGAAGTCAGCCACTGTGTCATCAATGGCTTGATAGAGATCACATCCAACTGTAGTGCCACTCAAAGAAAGTTAAGACCTTCACTCGTTCTAGCTGTTCATCTGAACTTGAGATTGTTGCTGATTTAGACGCAAATATCATGGGAAACCCCTAGAAGGTTGACAGTCTTGTTGGATGATGTGGCCTGGTACTTGGTACACGGCCTCTTTTAAAGACTGGTGGGCATTTAACCTCCAGCCGCAGGGGCATCTGGTTTTGCCTGCAAGATTATTTACGACATCGTTAAGCTCTCTGTCATAAAACTGCAAATCAGTGGTAAGGTCCATTTCCATTTTAATAGACACATAAATTAAAAAGTCAATCATGAGACAAAGAAAGTTCTTAAATCCATCAGGAGCCATGGTGACATCGATTAGAGTTCACAATACGATGCGGAATGTTCTCTGAAGGAAACAGTGAAACCAATTTTTGGGTAATTGCAGTATAAATGTGTAGCTTCACAGTAGGAGCCACTGGGTACGTTTATAATTTTTTAAGAACTACTTTACCTATAATCCAAATGAATCGCTCGAACATTAGGTTGTCAGCTTAAAGTTAGGACATTGACCGCTTTTTTGCACTTCAGTGGAGGAGACTCTAGACTTTTAGCAGAAAGTTTAGAGGTAGGTTGAGAGGAATGTGATAGTGTTTCTTTGTAACAAACTCAAATGCGAACGTGTCAAGAACTCAATCGTCTAACTGCTCTTCCACCATTTCTTTTGCCCTGCTTTGAAAAGGATGCTGCTTGTGCCATCTCTGGGCGAGCGACTTCGAGATTGCATGTCACCGAGAATGATGTAAGCGCCAACAGGTGCATCTAATGACGTTGCTCCAGAATGCTTGGTAAACATGAAAAAAACGATATATTTCTAAAAAAATGGTGATGTATCTGGATTCAGACTTGCTGAGCAAATTGTTCCTGTCAAAGTGATCGAATATCACCACCAATTTAACACTATGCGACAGCCTTGTTGTCCTTCCCCTACCAGAATGCATCTAGGGGAAACATTGCTGCTGTATTCTCCAGTGTTGCGTTCAGGGTTATTCAAGCCATACACCAGGAAGGCTACCCAAGATGGAGTACAACGGCTAGATGGCGCAGTTGTTTGAGTTCCAGCTCTTGGTTCTAAACTACACCGCCAGATTCCGCCAGGTAATAACAACCGACACCTGTATCTCAGTGCAATATATAAAAAAAAGACAATCTTAATTTGCAGCAATTCAGAACTTTATTTATTCATCCGTCATCATCCAACAGGCTGAAGCACTACTTCAGGTAGTTCCTCTCAAATGCACGGAGACTCTCAAGATCCCTCACCATCGTTGCACCGGGTTGGTTAAGGCCTGCCAAGAACCCAGACAATAAATTCGCGAGAAAAATCGCAGTAGTAGAAAACACCTCTGAAGTGCCGACCACCGCTACGTCCAATGCTGGATATAAGTCTAAACGTCCTTGTGGAATTTCAGATGCAGTCACCTCTGGTGGACAATCTGGTGGAACTTCCGTCTTCGCATCGGTGTTTGGAAGGACCTTTCCGTTGACCAACGCAAGGGTGAGCACGGTAACGATGGCTACGATCTGAAATGAGCTTGGAATCATTGAAGAAATTCGAATCAATTGTGAGGCACTTACTCCGATATGCATTCTGCTGTCGATTGAGTGGGCTACTCTCCTTTGCTAACCGCTGTGGTGGGGTATTTATATCGAACGTCGGTCGTGGGGAATCAGTGCTTTGGGAGATTTATCGCTGGTGGTGAACAAAAACTTGTATTTAAACTGTTCCGTGACACTTGCTGTAAGGAGTGCAATTAATTCAAATTTGAGAACATAAATTGCGGGGTGATTATGTGTCTCGAGAGATGCACAGTCAGATCAGATAAAGTAATTGCTTTCGTTCGGAATTTTGACATATGTAACATCTTCGGCTTGGAACAAGTGCAGCAGGTGAACAGAATGTGTTTGGAAACTGGTACAGAGTGGAGTTGTATTTCGAGGGAACGGATATACATAAGTGGAGCCTTTCGCGATTGGACCACAGTCCTTGGTCTAGGGGGGGATCTGGCTCCACATGGTGAATGTGAATACAAGTGGATGTCAGTGCATAGCTTTTCGCCGATTTCAAAGTCGCATATGGTAGTGTGCCTAGAGACGAGCTATAGAGCGGCATTTCTAGTTTCGACATTCCTGCCAAATTCGTCAGGTTGTGCAGGATGACGATGCAGAACTATCGCTGCTCGAAACGAATCTCTAAATTTCACTGTGCGACCGAGAGCTGGCTGAGGCATAGACTGATGTGTATTCCTGGCGAGACGTGTACTGCGGCTTTAAGAAGAGGGGGAATGCAGCTGGCTAGATCACTTAAGCATCGCTTATTTAGATAGCGACAAAATCGTCAAATAAGAGAGAGAACCAATACTCACCATTGATTTCAAGGCCATCGACGCTAACACATACGCTATGCACTGTGCAGTTCGGCTCAGTTCAGTTCGAAGTTTGACAAAAGTCAGCTCGGAAGGAAATTTCTTCTATAAAGCAGTACAACTGCTGGGATATGCAGATGACATGGACATTGTCGCGCGTTTCCTAGTCGAAGCATTTACGGCAATTGAAAAAGAGGCGAAACGAGTGGGTCTTCAATACAAAATCTATGCTGTCGACCTAGAAACGTTTCGTCACACCCCACCCAGGACAAAATATCTTAATCGACAGTTATTATTTCCACGTTTAGTTTACAAATGACAACATAGTGAAGATCACACGAAGAACCATCCTTGGGTCAAAACGCCAGACTCGAAGGACCAAAATCATGTTCTACAAGGCTCTTATTTTGTCAGTTCTGCTTTATGAAAATGCCAGCTGGACGGTAAGCAAGACTGCGGAGCTGATTCTTTATGCATGGAAACCCATGCTCCAGCAAGGAGGGTCTTCATGACTGGAAGCGGCGTGCCCTCAGGCTAGGGTCCTTAGGCTCAGGTTAGGACCTAGACAAGAGATCCCCATTGGGGTCCAGCTTCAAGAAACCATATTTATGTCAAATGGCTCAAAAATTGTTGCCATTTTGAGGTTTCTCGCCGAGACGTGTTTTTTAGTCAGCGCCTGGAGTTATTGTTGACACTCTTTTGTCCGCCTTTATTTGTATTTTGTCACAATCCCTTGAATTGTAGCCGTACCTCATGGGCTTGCTGGTTGTTGTAATGCTGTGATGCTGTGTGGAGTGGTAAAAAATATGAAGCTATTCTAAGATCTCTTGACTGCATCCGCCTCACGCTCTGTCCATAATCTTCCTTTCCCACAGTGATCTCTTGTGTGCTCTCAATGTGAGCTCATCTGTGACCATCGCTTGATGATGGCCCTACAATTCCCGCAAATGAAGACGGTGCACAGGTCTTACAAGGTCAGATGACGCAAACCGAAGTTCAGTCTGGAGATAGATCAGGTGTCGGTTTGGCAGAAACAGACACTATTTCTTAACAAAAGCAGATCGTTCTCATTTATCCTCATCTGCACAATCATTGATAGTAAATAAAATTAACAATCAATTTTCCAAGTCAATTCATTTATTCGTCAAAATCAGAAACACTTTCTCGTCTACTTCTTTCCGATGATTGTTGCACCGCCCAAGCCTCCGTATCCGGCCAAGCCCAATCCACCGACAGCGACTGGCGAGACGAGTCTTGAGGTAGTCAGGACTTGCCTTTGCACGGGAACAACAGTCCTCACGACAGGAGATCCAACAATGACTGGCGACACAACCCTAGAGACGACTGGAGTCACAACACTCCTCACCACTGGGGTGACGACGGGAGTGATCACATTCGTTGCGATTGGTTGAATAGTCCTGACGTTGGTCAGAACGGCCGCGTTGCCAATGCCAACACCACCGAGACCAAGGGACGCCGAAGCAGCGGCCACGAATGCGACGAGGACGATGAGAACCTACAAGAGAGACACGGGATGAGTTTAGCAAAAGAACCCTCCCCCCAGCCAAGCTTACTTTCATGTTGCCTTGTGAGGGTAGGTTTTCAGATCAAAACTGACTGATTGGACTAGCGTATCGACTCTATTTATACGCGGGAATTGTCAACCGTAAACGATATACGATCGAACCGGAATGTGATTCAAGCCAGGCAGCTAGTGAGAGGTTCTTTCTAAAGCATACCGACGAGCAGACATTCTTACGTAAGAAGCCGAGCAGGTGAACCAGAGATTGAGGTGAAAGAGGTCTGCCATGGAGTGGAAGGGGACGATGCAGTACTCCTCTACCGTCTAGACTAGAAGAAGATCACAGTGGACCCGTGCTTGAACCGGTTCGGTGGTTTTTTTTCGGGCGGGATAAGCGATCTCCTAATTATGAATATGCAATAGGGACGGCACACACAGAGTCTGGGCCGTATTATGCAAATTCCACAGGCTTTGGTTGCTTTTGCACGGACTCCGGGGAACATAAATATGCCACACGACATATACATCAGAAACAATGGGACACTTGGATCCATTTTGGGAGTGAGGAGAAATACCAACGATTCAGTCAACTAGGTGATGTTTAAGGCGTCGGACGTGCCTTCGTCGTTACTTCGTCTTTGGATCGAAGTGCAGGAGTTGAAGTTGCTGTAAGTCAGGGATTCCTTGGTCGCTCCCTCAATCTGGTGTGGGACTTCTCTTGTGGTGTTCCCGGATTTCTGAGCAAACTTTCGCGCACTCTCGGTATTCGAGCTCGATAGCGGCAGGTTGACCCGTTTCATGCTACGTCTGTGGATCATTCAAATGTTCTTGGAGTACTCGAACAGACCGTCAAGACCAAGTCAAGGCAATAATTGGGCCAAGCCTTGACATCAAGGAATGCCGGACTGTGCGTAAGAGCATGGGCTTTCATCACAAAAAGAAAGGCACCAGCGACAGATAACTGAAAACACGTGTTATACACATTTTTGACGGCTGCAGAGTTTAGATCAAATTTGAAAAAGGAAACATTTGAAAGGACTTTGGGCTTGTGGACATCCTTCGCGGTGAAGTCTTCGCTAAGCACGTTCTAGACTCTTTCGCTAAGTTCGAGTTCAAGATGGAGGATGACCAATGCAGCCTCCCAAATGACCAACTATTTATTCGAAGAATGGTAGGTACTCGAGAAGGCTTGGGAGTATGCGAAATCGTCGAGATAATTTCCGGAGTGCTCTGCAGGCTGATTGATTTGAGATCCACCTCTTTTGAGGGCTGTTCAGTATCTATACACACAAGTAGCAGCTGTGTTTAGGTTAACTAAATTAACACAATTTATCGTAGGCGTTGGTCTTCGCTGGAGAACGACGATGACGATGGCTGCTGCATCAAGGTCGGTAACAAACTCAGACCCCCTTCAATATCAAGAAAGGTCTTAGGCAAGGCAACACGCTGCCATGTGATCTCTTTAATATAATATTTGAGAAGATAGTGCGAAACTCAAACGTCGGAGGCACGATCTTCCAAAAGTCCGTTCAACTGCTTGCTTACGCGGACGACATTGACGTGAATGAACGAACACAGCGAGCCGTCAATGAGGCGTTGGCTGGCTTTGAAGCGGAAGCAGATAAATGGGTCGAGCGGTAAACCAGAGCAAAACAGAGTACATACATGCTGTAATCGCAAAAGGGCGCACAAGAGAGTCACAGTGGGCAGCAGAAACTGCAGCCAAGGAGCACCAGTACCGAGATCAAGCGCTGAATTACTCTTGCCAATCGCTGCTTCGTTCAAGAGGCAACGAAGCCGAGGGAGTGGTCCGTAGTACTTCACTAACGCATACGCTGTCCATACTCTGCACCCTTTCGAGTGGTTTGCGGTTGGTGCTCTTATCAAGTGTTGTCCAGATTGTGACGCCATACAGAAGTATGGTTCCGACAAATCATACGAATAGCCATTGGACAATGCGAAGTTGTAATCCCCAAATCGCCTTCTTGCAGCAATAGAGAGCTGTAGAGGGCTTCCTGACACGCTCCTGGATATTCAGCTTCCAGTTCAGTTTCGTGCATAGTATTGAATTTTGCTCTATTGTTCAGCTTTAGAGACTTGAGGTTGTGAGGGTCAAATTCAGGCATTCTATTCTTCCTAGTAACGAGGACTAGGTCCGTTTTTTGTGGAATAACGCCTCAGACGCATCATATCTCAAGGAGATAACAGATTGCAGAGTTCTGTCGGAAGCGTCTCATTCGGACCAAAGACTTAACGAATTCCGAATCGAACGTAAATCATTAACTTTGCAAAAGAGGAGGAATCCAAGACAAACTAACTGGACACGGTGTAGGGACGAGCTAGAGATCCGTATCGAAACCCTCTCTAAGCTCAGAAGGAGACGGAAGGTTGAGAAGACAGTTCAAATTTGAGCCTTCTCTCGAAACACCTACCTGACTATACAACACTGATCATCCCTGTCCTGCTCTATGGCGCAGAGACATGGACGCTGTTGAAGCTCTGTTTGCCTCTGTTTCTTTGAGTTTCTATGGATATTCCCACACAAGCTTGAACTTAACGATGTAGGAGTTTAGCGCCATGCGAGCTTGACTGTCCGAAAATATTGCTATGTCGCAATTGGTGTAGTTCATATCAAGATTGATTTGAGCGCATCTGTCTATGGCATGGATTTCTGCTTGAGTGATGCTGCTACGTTTGCCCATGGATTCAGAATATATTATTCTAGTTCAGAATACCTCCGCTTCAGTTCCTTCATCGGTTCTTGATACGTTTGTGTAGCAGATTACCGTATTGCTGCTCTGTGAACTATGGAATCATTGCTCCGAGACAGACATTATTCTTCTTCGTTTTGATTCGGCTGATCCACTGAATAGGTCGCGTCGGTAAAGATTTAGAGATCTTCAGGCCACCCTATCCTCCGCCATGTGCTCTAAGTCCATGGTCGTGTTTGCGTTGATGGCGTCTGGAGGCGAAGATTCAACCACGAACTGTACGGGCGGTACAACCTGTCCAGCGACATACACATAATTAACCGTCGGTCATGTAGAGTTGATGGGCAACATAGCTCCGGCCTGAAAAGTCTTCAATACCGAGCCGTTGAGACTTCGCAATAGAGGACATCCTCGAACGAGCTGGTGCAAGCAATTGGAGAAGGACCTGAGCCAACTTGGTGTGCGCAGTTGGAGGCAGCTGGCGAAAGATCGTGCTAGCTGGAGAGGCCATCCCGGACTGTAGCGCCTAACAAAAAGGAAGAAGAAGAAGTTACATGCTCTAAATAATGCACAATGCAGAATTTTTTCATCCATTTCAAGTGCTACAGCTCGCTTGGGACTATAGTTCTGTTCCATGAACGCCTTTGAGAGTTGTATACTCTCCTGGTTGTTCCAAGGTTAGTTCTTATTTGGTTGTAAATGGAGCTTTGTGTTCATGTTTTTGAATACATTTGTAAATGGAATGTCGTTTAGTCATCTCTACTTTTTGTTATACACATGAACTGGATGTTGCATAGCACCCGAGGCGAGGAATGTTGCACATTGAGAGTGAAGTTAAATGCACTGAACTAAGTCCTCCATTAAATGATAGTATAGACCACATTTGTATGGCCAATAATAACACACTCAAAAGTCTGCAGGGGGAACTAACTCGCAACAGCAATAATTGAACTAATCATAATGCTAAAAGGGGCAAGGATCCCGAGAAACTTGGCGAACCTGATTTATGGTTCGTTTTTTCCATTGAGATCTCATTCACGCAAACTCCAAAATGGGACAGACTATAAACCAAAGCATTGACCACAATTTTAGGGGCAGTGCACTGTTTACTGACTATAGGAATAACTACTAGAAAGGACAAAAAATAAAACATTCTGATAATGGAATGACTTTCAAAGGCATCCCACCTAGAGAGGTGGGGAGATCCGTAAGTGCGAAGTGGATGTGCACCGATAGACACCGAATTACCTTCAATTCAAATCATTTTACTGAGTTGTGGCATCGTCTTCGACTTAAAGCCGGATTGACACCTTCCTCGAAAAAGTATAATGGCACCAGCAGACAACACCATAATTTGCCGTAGATGACTTACTTTGTTTGTTAATGTTACCACCGAATGAAAAATGGTTCGCACTGCTCACCTAATTTCCTCTTTTTAATAGTCTTTGTGGACATTCAGTCATTCATGGCATCCTTTCAATAACATGGCAAATACATCCAGGTGAGATCTTCATCAAGAAGCTGATCCACCCCCTAGCCATCTGTTAATTTGTTCACTATGCCCAACAAACGCCTCGTTGAAGAGGTGAAGAAAGATCATTAATCACGACAACCCACTCCCAAAAGAAGACAAAAAATTTCAAGTTTCCATTTGTTTCATTTATTCACCAATCAAGGTTTCCTTAAGCAGTCTTGGCAAGATATCCTCCATACAGGCTCGGAGCAACAACGCCATGGGACAGAAGAGGAGCTGAGTGCACACCATAGGTGGCAACTGGAGCGGCGTAGGTCCTGACACCAGCAACTACTGGGCTAGCGACGTACCTGGTGGCAACGGGCGACACCAGACGGGCAGCGGCAATTGGTTGCACAGTTTGAACGGTTTGAACTCCACGAACACCATAGCCGTAGGGGGAGACGAGTCCTGCAGACACTGGCGAGTAGACTCTGCTCGAGACCAATGGAGCACCGGCCAGGCCGTACGAGTTGTATCCCACAACTGGAGAGGCGATGAGCGAAGCTGAGGCGGCAGCAACGATGGCAGCGAGAACGATGAAGAACTGAAAGATGGAAAAGAAGACCGAGTTAGTGGTGCCTACAGCCGACGACCTTCCTCTAGCGGCTCAACTCACTTTCATTTTGCGGTTTGGTTGTTGGTGGTTTTGGATGAGACCGAATTGGTTGATCTGAGTGTCAGAAGAGTACTGGTTGACTGATGGACGGTCAGCTGCGTATTTATACGATTCACAGCGGGTTGGGTGACGTCGGAAGGCATAGAGGCCCGGCATAGAGGCTCGAACCAGTTTGTGAATTTAATTGCTCTTCTTTCACTATGCCGCTCATCGGTCGCTGATCGTTGTAGGTCTGTGGTCTTATCATCTGATTGGCTGCCAAGGGTTCCGGTTAATTACACGATCTTGATAAAATGTTTAGTAATTTTTCAAGTCTGCCTTGTGGTTTGCGGAATCTCTATTGAAGTTCAAGGGCTCGTGGGAATTCAGCTGATAAGAGTGTGTTCTGACCGCAAGATCAAAGATATCTCGAATACGTTTGATATTGCAACGATTTTGGGTATCAAAGTAAGTGCAGAGAAATGATAAATAATTGCAGCGCAGATTAAAGTTGTATGGGAACCCAAGTCCATACCGGTACTCGAGTGCAAAAGAGGCTGGGACAGTGTACAGGCTTGGATTTTGCTTTATATCGACTAGACTTCAGGTCTAGTGAGGGCGTCTTTCAAATGATTCTAACATGCAATGACGGATATCTCATGAAACTAATTCTCTGAGGACATATACAATGGCAATCCGCACAACGACTTGGATCTTGGATCAACGATCTGAGCCAGTGAATCCCATCGCTAAAAAAGGCAGCAACCTCAAGATATCTGGAATCCATAAAAGTATTACGTTTCATACTATTCATACATGCCAAGGTAAGGATGTTCGTTTGTAGCCTTTCCTGGGGTGTTTTGTGGACTAACTCGCTTGAATTACATGTACATCTCATCTAACTTGGCACCGTACCTCCATGATCTTTAGATCTTGGTCGAATCTCTCATCCTGCTCATCACTGACTGCACCTAGATTTTATGGGAACTCAGCAAGATGGCTAAAAAATTAACCTTAATGATCTTTTGGCAACCAAGCATTTTTCAGCTTTCGAAAAGCTCTGAAAGCGTTTTTAGGAAGTCCCAGACCCCGGGCTAAATAATTTAGCTCTTTCTAGTCATCAAATCCCTTGCGAATAGAGTCATCTTCCATTTGGCATCGCTTCGACCATCACCATACTCGTATTCTTGTACTAAAGAAGGACTATGTATATATTATTATTCGGAACATGCTCCCAATAACGATGGAAGTATATCTAGAGACTAACGCTATCAATAAGGCACATCGCATTGGACAAAAATAAATCCGGTGGGTCTTCTGTCCAATATTTGCATGGGCCTAAAGTGGTCTGCCACGAGTGGAAAAGACTTGCAGTATTATATCGACTTCTAACGGCCAAGTTTGACAAACTTTTTCTATACAGACAGACAAGACTATTTGAGTATTGTCAGTGATACGATAGAGGCGGGACAGTGAAAATTATGTAATTTTGTCGTACCGGTAATAGAACTTAGAGACCGTGGGTTCGAGTGCGTAGCAGTAGACGCACACGGCTATTAATTAAGTTTGACAGAATTTTATCAGATGTCTTTGTTATCCTCACACCCTCTCAGGCCCCAGTGCGCTCTCGATAGTTTTTGGGTTTAATTGGCATGTGCGTGGAGTCCCAATACGAACTACCAGGATGAGATTTATTCGTGCTGTTGTGGGAGTTAATCGCCAGGATAGAGCTATGCTTCGATGGATTGGACATATGGCACGAATGTCCCCATCATCACGTCTTCGGAGGCGTATCTTAAATGCGACTCCATCAGGAAGACGACCACTTAGCGACATTACGCTCACGGATTCACTGTGTTTGTCTTTTCGGCTCTGCACATTTGCTATGAAGAAACAGATTTCCTCCCACTTCTCAGCTGACACCGTCGTATGACCGACTAGGAGCTGCGGGGTTGTTAGGTTTATTCTTGTTTCTCTATGTAGAGAATCGTGTCTTCTGTGTCTGTATCAAATGTCCTCACATTCTGTACAAAGGCTGGAGCTGTCGAGCCATACAATGGTGTTATAAATGCCGTGTGGGTATTGGCTTCCGACATTGAAAGGAACAGAAATATAAAACACCCCACGGTTGCTTCTCTTTGCGCATATACCTAAGAACGAGTGCATTGTAGCACTCTTAGAACATGACTACGGCTACGTGCAACGAAAATGTACTGGTACTCCTCTAGAAAGAAACGATATCCTCAAAGGAAGACTCAAATACCCTTAACGTCTGCAAGCCTGACTGCCCTTGCCCATTAATTCTTCTTGGCTCCACCAAATTTTTCAAGCGACATATGTAGTCAAGACCTTCCACAAATTAATTTCCAGAGCACATTGTTGACATCCATCGATTGAATGAAAGGTCATGGCCGCCTCCAGGAACCAAACGAAAACGCCACGTTATTCAAAATCAATCAATTTTATTCATCTAATTCAGGTCACATAAAACCCCGTCTTCTATTTGCCAATGATGGCTCCACCTCTCAAGCCTCCGTATCCGCCCAAGCCCAAGCCCAAGCCACCAACACCGACACCGACTGGAGAGATGAGTCTGGACGTGGTCAGCACGGGGACTGTCCTCACGACGGGAGCACTTACAAGGACAGGCGTCGGAACACTCCTGACCACCGGAGTCACCACGACGGGTTGAACAAGGCCGACACCACCGAGACCAACGGACGCCGAAGCAGCTACCACGAATGCGGCGAGAACGATGAGGACCTGCGAAAGAGAAGGAATCCGTTTAAACAAACTCGAGGACCTCCTCTCGAAACTCACTTTCATTTTGATTTCTGCAAAAAGACTTTCTGATACTAATCGACTGGAGCAGAGCCACTGCAGTATTTATACAGATCTGGGTTCTGGCTCGCAGATCTCGCATGAACCGGACTGATGCTGTGGTCGACGAACGATTAATGGGCAGAGCACCCCACACAGTCAGTCTTACGTAAGACTCCCGATCAGACCACCAGAGGACCTCGGCAGTCTTCAAGGAGATGATGCATTGCATGCTCGTTCGCAACCATTTGGCAATGTCTCCCCAACCAGGCGGAAACCGGTGGGATGGCTTTCGCTTGACGTCTTACTCCAGTGGCCAGTTCTATTAAAAGATCCTTTGCATATGAATGACCGGCTGACAGACAAATGTTGTGCTAATTATGAATATGAATTGGATATGCTGGCGCTGCTCCGAAGCGAGTCAGAGATGGTATGCAAATTCTGGTGGAGCTGGCTCGCCGATGAGAAGACTCGCACGAGCACTAGCAAGAGGGACGTACGTCAAAAGTTATGGGGCCACAAAGCAGCCTTCGGAAGTAAGACAGATAACAGAGCCACTGTCTGCTGAAATAGACTGACCGGATTGCGAAACACAATGAGGCGGCAGAGATGGCGGCGTTTGCAGTTTTGTCGTTTGAAGGTCGCCGGCAATTCTAGTCTGATGTGGATGTTGATGCGTGAGCCGTCGGGTCTTTGACTCGGTAAGGTGCAGGCTCTCTCCCATCGTCAAGGTCAGTGGATCGGAGTGGCCGGCTGCAAGCAAGCAGGTTTTGAAAGTCCTTGACCACTTGATATTTGATTTGATGCTGCGCGGGTCTACTCCCAGTGAAGAGGGTGACTAACATTTACTTTCACTCTGGCCACGATATCCAGTCTATGAATCACGTCACAGCTAAGCTTTGCTGGGCAAAGAAGAGCCGAGCTGCGCGCTTAGTCATGGATAAGACATTCGAAGACTTGAGCTCGTGTCTAGCTAAATCAAGATCTTGCGGTCCATCAGTCGGGGCACAGGCACAAGGCAACCGAGACAAACGACGAGTAGAGTCCAACATTTGTGGAATGCACTGCTTTGCGAATAAAATACTTCTAACCAACAAGCCGAAGTGGGAATAACTTGTGGTGCTTTTTTAGGTATACTTCAGATGTTTAAGGCTCTGCTGTGGGCTCCTGGATAAACTGGTACGCAGGCATACTAGTGCGCTGAGATGGAGTTACTTGGCCACACAGATGCATCATTGGTGCTTGGTGCCAAGCAGAAGATAAATTGATAGAAGTAGACCGTCGTAGGGATGAAGCTTTGCTCAGGAAGGAGTGAAGAAACAATGTGCATTGATGGATGCTCTAGAAGTTCACGCTCTCGAACATTGCGCTCTCCATTCAATGAAGTCTAAGGTTCAGTTGTGGTTGGACGAAGAGGAAGAGGCTTTCTCGTCTGGACAAAAACACGCTCTAAGGGGAAACTTCTTTACCATAAATAGCACTCCGACCTGGGAATCTCCGATAGGATCATTGAGACTATACAGAGATTTGTTCACAAAACGAAATGGGTCCAGGAGTAAAGTCCTTTTGTCGGCTCTAGTGGTGACACAATGGATCATCTGTTAAGAGTGCCATTTGAACAATAACTGCAGAGGGCGATCATTGCCTTGCCTCTTGGGCTATTTACCGAGCGGCGAGAGATAACAGACCGGGCCTCATTTAGGTATATAGGGATCCGTTGTGTTGTCACGTGTCACTGGTGATTTATACCATCTGAGCCACAGTTCCCAGTAGTCAGGGAAGTAAGCATACAGATTCAGCCCTTGTAAGATAGGTCTAGTATTTTGGCTTCCATCGCTGCCTTAATTCGGAGAGCAGCGGCTGAGTCCTTGTACTGGCTGTGATGGGCCGCTTGAAGCCACTCAAGGTGCAGACATTTGTTTCAGTGCTGTGATCCATTAGGCTTGTGAACGCCATGCGACCTGATCAGCGTGGACTGGATCTGCGTTGCCGAAATAATGTGCCGCTGCTTGTCAGCAAGAATATACACTTCCTAGCTACACTTGTCCTTGGGACACGAAGTCTCTTCAGCAGATGTAGTGAACGCTAGTTGTTGATTTCGTCTGGAAACAGAGACAAGAGTGTTCGAACGTCAGCTCAGACCAGGAGTTCAAGCCTTCTGGTAGTTTAAGCATTTCTTCTTTTGTCATTGTCGACGATGTTATGATCTGAATTGTGGGGGTAAGTGCGTCGACCCCATCGCACTTGCACCTCGACATCTAGGTTCGATCCCTGGTCTGTGGGACAATTCTGAATGCTGATGTTGCATTTGCATTTGTGTGATCCACGAGAGTCTGGCAAGTAGGCCTGCCTCTATTTCATGCGTTGGAACGCTAATTGATTCTCTCCTTTGATAATACCAACTCAGCCGATAGTGCTGGTTGCTTGGAAATTTGCGACAAACTAAATAGTTGTGTATCATCTGACTTTTAGCACCTTCAGTGCATGTCTAACTCCCTATCTAATGTCCATGTCCAACTCGAGCCTTCTAGAAAAGGGAAAGAAGAGTCTCTTCACCGACTCCCAAAAAAGACACACAATTTCAAGTTTCAATTCGTTTCATTTATTCAATAATCACAAGGTTTCCTTAAGCAGTCTTGGCAAGATATCCTCCATACAGGCTTGGGGCAACAACGCCATGGGACAGGAGAGGAGCTGAGTGCACACCGTAGGTGGCAACTGGAGCGGCGTAGGTCCTGACACCAGCAACTACTGGGCTAGCGACGTACCTGGTGGCAACGGGGGACACCAGACGGGCAGCGGCAATTGGTTGCACAGCTTGAACGGTTTGAACTGCACGAACACCGTAGCCGTAGGGGGAGACGAGTCCTGCAGACACTGGCGAGTAGACTCTGCTCGAGACCAATGGGGCACCGGCCAGACCGTACGAGTTGTATCCCACAACTGGAGAGGCGATGAGCGAAGCTGAGGCGGCAGCAACGATGGCAGCGAGAACGATGAAGAACTGAAAGATGGAAAAGAAGACCGAGTTAGTGGTGCCTACAGCCGACGACCTTCCTCTAGCGGCTCAACTCACTTTCATTTTCTGGTTTGGTTGTTGGTGGTTTTGGATGAGACCGAATTGGTTGATCTGAGTGTCAGAAGAGTACTGGTTGTCTGATGGACGGTCAGCTGCGTATTTATACGATTCAGAGTGGCGTCGGAGTGACGTCGGATGGGCCGAAAAAGAGGCTCGATCGCACAATATCCGGGAACCAGTTTATGATAAGTTCGACTGCTCTTCGTTGGCTATTTCGTTCATCAGCCGAAGTTTGTGTTGGGACGATGGATTGTTTTTATTTGCTTCTGAAGCCAACCGTTACAAAGCTTCCACTTGATGTGAGTTTTAATGCCTTTTCGTTGATTTTGGTGTAAGATTGCTGTAAGCGATGTCTGCTACTTTGGGATTTTGGTGCAGACATGTCTGATAAGCTAGTCTGTTTAGCGCATTGTGCAAATGTGACTTCATTTTTTCTTCGGATCGATTATCCGTGCACAATGAAATGTGTTAATGTCTGGAGTTCACTTCGAGTGGGATTAGGGAAAAAAGCATTATTTCAACTGTAAACAAAGAATTTAAGCTTGTTCTTTATGAGGTGCCCCAGAGCGTGGTGAGCCTGCCCTTTAACCAACTTTGATTACGCTGCTGATGAGATGTAAAAATGAACGATTATGTAGCACCTGTAATAGGTAGTACAAGCACTCTTGACCACAATTGTTGGCCAAGACGACCTGCCTCTGGGACCATAACTAGACCGCACTAAAGATGAAAGCTTGGACAGACATTTGAAAATTTCGAACTGTGGTATAATTTCAAATCAGAATCCCTCAATCACTAGTTGCGACTCAATTATTATGTTGTTGCTGTACTGCAATCTTTCCTGTTCTATTTTCTGAATGTATGGACAGGATCTTCAGCTCAATTAGATTAGTTTGAGCTTTTCATGCTCAAGATAGCTACAATAAACTCAGTCCACAAATGCACTCAGAGTTATCAAAAATTCGATAAACTCGTGTCTTTCGAGAGAGTAAATAGAAAAATTACAGAAATAGAAATATTGCAGTGCTTGCTTTGAGTGCAAGGAGCTTTTATTTAATATTTAAGACAAACATTCCATTGTACTCTTGTTTTACTGTGGCTTACCACTATTAGCCATAGAGTAGGGCCTCAAGCTCTACGAAGAACTGCTTACCCAGGAGCTCCTCCATTTTTTTGCTGGAGGTATGACTAGAGAGTCTCCGAACTCCATACCTTTGTTCGGGAGGTTGTCTGTCTGTTCTTTAACTTGGATTCCAATATGTCCCAGTACACAACAGATGATCTCCTAGGATATCTCACTGATGTCCACTCTCTGATTAGGTTCGAGTTCATGATGTGTCTAAAACGATGCCTTGACTAAGGCAAGGCCAATATCGCCTTATGTCGCTTTGCAAAAGTGTCATAGGACCATTTGGCGTTATGTCATGGCACCCCAGAAACCAGGCCCTTATTGCTGCTTGGTTATCAGACAAGTGTCTTGCCGACCCTTGAGAGATTCTGCAGCCATATGTAACCGCCAAAACGAATGTTGCCATTTAACACGGATCAGTCTTCATAGCTCACAGCTCAAGCAAGATGTTCATTCCTGGTCCTATCGGCCGTTGTATCGTGGCTCGAGATAACGAGTACGAGCTATACACTCCAAGCAATGACTTGACAGCGGTAAGCCGTAAATTATGAAAGTGATGTCGGAACATCCAATAGTGCACCAACGTGGGCTTCATCACATATGTATCCATCCATGGAAGTATAATTTTCGTTTCGGTTTTACTGAAATATGGTCACTCTGCCCTATGTCAACAGGATACCGCATCACCAAGTTGTTTACGTCAGCAGCCGAGGGAAATAACCTCCAAAGCAACCAGTAACTCCGTATTGTGTACAAATCCTCAAAGAGTCACGTACTAAAAGAGTCCGCAAGCTCATAAAATTAGCATGATAACAAAAGGGACTTGAATCGATCTAGATCCGATCTCGCCGAAACAGGTTCACTCGAAATTCAGTTGTTTTTATGCGCCCGGGCTTGCGATCATCTGATCTCGGAAACCCTCGGCCTTCTTCTTCTTTCGTTTTCCTTTTTTTCTTCAAATTTCTATTCAGATTCTGATAGCTTATTCATGAGTGATTAGAAAGGTGCTTGAATTTTCGCCTGACTCATGACTTATCTCTGCCGGCGCGGCGTTAAGATTGTGACGTAGGTGACGTGAGATAACGCCAATTTAAATTTCCAAATATCATCAAAATCCTGTTGTCTGTTTATGGGATCTAGAATAATTAGACTCTTTAGTCGTTTCCAATCGATAGCCGACATTAAAACGATGGCAACGATGTTCGGGAGTTCTTAAATTAGAATTTGTAATTCGATCAGGATGGCCGATCCACTTAGAATACAATAAAGGCGAGCAACTTTAACGAGCAGTCTTTCTGGAAAGCCACGCAGCGACTTGTGGCGGAAAATATATTCAAAAAATTTATGTTTTAGGTTAAACTATCAGTTTTAGGACCAACTCTATGACGTCTAAGTTTTGTTCGCGGGTGACTGGCGGTTCGACTTGACATTTGTCGATGGAAGATGGAGAAGCTTGTGCGAACATAATCGATTAAAACGAAACAATTAGACAGATGATAGATTGAGCTGCGGTCATGTCTGGAGTTGTGAAGTAGACGTGCCTGAAGTGAAGAGAATGTGCAAAAGGAGAGTGATTTTGGGCTGATTTATAGGACCGATCGATTTCAAATGTAGCTGCCATTGCGAACATAATAGCTGGCAAATGCGGGCGCATATGCGATAAATCATCTGAATAGGACGCGGTGGTGGCCCGTGGCGTTATGGGTATGTACGTCAACCTTGACGTCGTATGTTCGATTCCTGCTCTGAGCGACAAAAACAATTTTCACGGCCCCACCTCTTTCGAGTCACAGACAATGCTCAAAGAGTATTTCCTGTCTACAAAAAGCCTCTCAAACTTTCGGCAGTTCGGAGTCGCATAAAATTGTAGGTCCCTTCCACTCGTGAGAGAACAATAGCATGCACAACACGAGTGGTTGCTAAGAAGCTAGGCCCTGACCCCCTACAGGCTGTAGCGCCACGCATATTATTATTATTATTATAATTAGGACGAAACAACTTTGTTGACCAAACTTCGCAGGGAACCGTTTCGGTGCCCAGTTTTAATACGCCCAACCATAATGGACGTAAGATCACGAGTAAGTCAACAAAAATAAAGATACTATACACGGTGACCATAATGAACTCTTCAACTCTCAGTTTCGTTGAGTTTCGTTCACTTTTGCTTACTTTGCGGGATAGGCTAGTCCTCAAGAACCATTATGGCCATTTTGAAATGTACGGATGCATCTGGCTACGATTCCATCCGCGTTGACAGAATCTCAAATCAATCAGACTTGAGTCTCCAGTCGTAGCGTCACAATTTCATCAACATCCTCGGTATTTATCTTTCTCCCATCTGACTTCCTGTTTTCTAACCTCTGGCGTCACCTGCCACAAAGTCTACCGCAACAAGTTGTCTAAACCGCCTTCGCTTGGCTTTAGAGATGTCCGGCCTGCCGGAACAAGTATCAACAGTAAGATAAAGTCAGCACGCCGAATTTCCGGTCTCACATTCGAGCTGAATGGAGATAATCCTCAGTCTCAGAGCAGAGCAATAACTCAAGTAGATTAACGTGAAACCTGACTTACGTTCCTTGCATTTTTGCGCAATGACTTCGAAAGAGGAATCCGTGACAAGCTGTTACTTTGTTTAAATATTTCGTCGCTAGAATGGAATTGTGTTGTCGTTAGACAAGTGGTTTTGGCGGAGCTGAATCTGACACAGGCGAGAAACGACTGGTGAAAGAATACCAGCTGTCCTGTCTCATATCCAGATCGCCTCCTAAACAAAATCCCAGAGTCTCACTGAACCCTCAAAAAACCACCCTTAGCCTCACTTTCGCATCGATTAGTTCCCGAGGAGTTTCTTTTCGCCGAAATGCTGATCTAATCTCGGACCTGTCCTTGACCATTTTTAGGCCTCTTCGCCTGGGTGGATGGGGGCACAACCCAGACGCGATATCGGCACGAAACATGAGGAACCAGTTTTGTTTTTGTTTGTTTTCGCTGGTTTTTGAAAGAAGCAAATATGTACATGGAAGTTCCTGAATCGAACCATAAATCATTGCTGCTCGCAAGCAATAGATTTGCTCTCTGACAATGATCTTCTTTTTGTCTTGGCCAGACACTTGTGTATTCCTTTGTCTCGGGCACAGCCAGTGGTTCATGAATGGGGCATGCGTATGAGCTTTGGGCGCAGATCGCGGGACGAGTCGAGTTCGAGTGCCGTCATCTATTGTTCGCGGAATTACCATTTTGATTAATTTATTTGCAAAATAATGTTTTCGTCTAGGTCATAGCATTAGCTGCGGCTGCGCGGCGGCCTGAGGTGGAAAATTTTGGATTAAGTCGCTTTAGAATGTTTCTAAGCATAATCCGATAACTAATGTGTGTAGGACGGGGGAGTGTGCGATGACATTGAGGACCTTCCCCGTCTGTCTCACACAATGTATGCCTATAGGTCCCAGTCACCACAGGAATCGAAAGGGGTTTCTGGACAACGGAGGGGTTTTTGGACAAGGGAACCGAAACCGAAAGGGGTTTCTGGACAAGGGAACTGAAAGGGGTTCCTGGACAAGGGAACCGAAACCAAAACTTTCATAGATTGGGCACCTCTAGATTGGGCGCCATGGACGCTATCGGAATGGCATAACATCCCGGCAAGTCCTGGGATGTTGTGGCATCCAGATGGCGGCATAACCAGAGACCCCAGAGATCTGCATAAGTTTCGTCCGTTGGCTGTTTATCGCTTCCTATAAAACAACAACGTGCGGTTGCACTGTGCTTTCTCTGTGTCAGATTCTCGTCTCAATTGACGTGCAGCAACCAAACGGCAACTTCGTACTTAACATTTTATTTATTACACGGCAAGTTGGTTGCGGCCAGTCTCCACACTCTCTTGTTATTCCATTACCGTCGCTAACGATTGATGGAATACAGCGTGTCATTATAACGAGAAGTGAGGTGAAGGCAAAGTACTCAGTCCAATGTATGTGGAAACAAGGAACTAAGAACGACATCAACGACTTGTTCAAATGGTCGGAAAGTGCCACTGAGCCATTCGCAGAGCATGAACAACTCTGCTATGACCCGATGAATCCTTCACTCAGAGCCTGTCGGGGAACGCAACAACAGCGTCTAATTCATCGTACTCAAGTGAATGAAGGAGTACCAACAACCGAAAAGATGGCTGAAGTCAGTACTCAATCTTACTTCACCCGACCTGAGCCAGCACCTGCACGTCATGGAGTCTTCGCGTTGTCTACCTACCGCGCTTAATGACTGCGACTCGCTCCCGATTGAATGCCGCAGCAAATAACCCATAAAAACGAACAGAAGAACTTGCTAGAGCGCATATTTCTGACTTAAAGCTGATATCAGCATTTTCAAGAACAATCCATCAAGGTGACTTTTATCGACGGCTCAGATGGCACTAATTTGCAACGCTAACGACATGTCGCGACGGTTAATTTTTATGTAGTTTTCGAATCAGTGGAACTTTCCACGCAACAAACTGAATATTTTGATACCGGATTGTCTAAGCACTTCTCAAGAACGACGTGGAGCACTGAAGTCTTCTCTCACGCTCTTGCGTGCACTGCCAGATGCTATCAGCCTGCCAACTGACAGCCGGACAGCTGATTCATTTCCGACCAAACTGGTTTGCCGAAATTTTGCAACAAGCCCATAAAACCGACAGGTGTGATTATTTTCGCAATAAATGTTCGCGTTGCACAAAACGCACATCGAATGTTTGACTGTGAATTCCGATTATTTATTCTCGCCAATAAATCGCTAACCGAACAGGTGCTATCCTTCAATCAGTGGTGCGGCTGTGACAAGTCTAGACGGCTTTAAACTTATCATATTTTGCAGATCTTCCTTGTGGGCCGATCGACTGAGTTCGCACTGATCTGCACTGGGTTTCACCTAGTTAAAGGTGAACATGGTGGCGTTGGAGTGCTGTCGCTGGGGCCTAATGTTTTCCAACATTCCCTTAGGAAACTGATCTCAAAACATGGGCCAGATATTCTTTCACCCTGCTCCTACCATTTTCGAAGTGCCAACTCCTTGCTGTATCGATCGGAGATTGAGAACATTTTTTATCAAATGACACCTTGACCCAACAACGAATTCAACACATTCTGAGCCATCTTAAGAGCTCCAAGAGATCATCTCAAGTCGTAGAAGTAAATGCGTTTTTCTCAAACATACCCCATCCCACGGTCGATAGTCTTAATTTAAATATTCTCCACCATCTCGCTTAGCAAAAACCATGTAATTGCTGTTCGTATGAGCACCCATGAACGCCGATGAGATGATCAGAGACAAATCACTGTCATCGCACAAACTGGTGAAAGAAGAGCAGACGAACTCATCATAAACAGGTTCCCGGATATTGTGCGATCGAGCCTCTTTTTCGGCCCATCCGACGTCACCCAATCATCGCTGTGAATCGTATAAATACGCAGCTGACCGTCCATCAGACAACCAGTACTCTTCTGACACTCAGATCAACCAATTCGGTATTATCCAAAACCACCAACAACCAAACCACAAAATGAAAGTGAGTTGAGCCGCGAGAGGAAGGTCGTCGGCTGTAGGCACCACTAACTCGGTCTTCTTTCCCATCTTTCAGTTCTTCATCGTTCTCGCTGCCATCGTTGCTGCCGCCTCAGCTTCGCTCATCGCCTCTCCAGTTGTGGGATACAACTCGTACGGTCTGGCCGGTGCCCCATTGGTCTCGAGCAGAGTCTACTCGCCAGTGTCTGCAGGACTCGTCTCCCCCTACGGCTACGGTGTTCGTGGAGTTCAAACCGTTCAAACTGTGCAACCAATTGCCGCTGCCCGTCTGGTGTCGCCCGTTGCCACCAGGTACGTCGCTAGCCCAGTAGTTGCTGGTGTCAGGACCTACGCCGCTCCAGTTGCCACCTACGGTGTGCACTCAGCTCCTCTCCTGTCCCATGGCGTTGTTGCCCCAAGCCTGTACGGAGGATATCTTGCCAAGACTGCTTAAGGGAACCTTGTGATTATTGAATAAATGAAACGAATGGAAACTTGAAATTTTGTGTCTTCTTTTGGGAGTCGGTGAACTGGTCTCTCTTTGCCTTTTCTACAAGGCTTCGGGTTGGACATAGACATTAGATAGGGAGTCCTAGACATGCACTGAAGGTGATAAAAGTCTCATAGAAAACCATTGCCTAGTTTCATAGCAACCACTCGTGCTGTGCGTGCCATTACTCTCATGAGTGGAAGGAACCTACGCTTTAATGCCACCTCTGAAAAGGGGCTCTATTACCTCAGCAATTGAAACCAAGCCCACGCCAAACAGGCCGCATGCCGCTGTCAAGCTAAAACATATTGGATCACAGACTCAAGTATTTTCTGCAGAGACCTCGGCCACAACATCTTCTAAGTAAGTGAATGAACCTTGAACCGAACCGCCGTAACCAGTACAAGAGACCCAGCCACTGCACTCCGTCTTAAGGCAGCGCTGCAAACCAAAATATAAGATGATCTAGTTTTATCAAATTAGCCTCATTTGGTACAGGTTGACAATTACTGCTGTCGTTTGCCTGTATAAGGGACTGCTTGGCACCAAGCACCAATATTCCATCTGCTTATTCCATGAACCTAAAAACATAGTATTTTTAACATATAGACCGCTCCATATGATTCCTACATCGGCTTGTTAGACGGACGTAGTTATTCGGAAAGCAGTGCATTCCACAAATGTGTAATCTCTACTCGTCGTTTGTCTCGGTTGCCTTGTGCCTGTGCCCCGACTGATGGACCGCAAGATCTTGATTTATCTAGACACGAGCTCAAGTCTTGAAATAACTTATTTATGACTAAGTGCATCGCTTCCGTTCATCTTTTCTCAGCTTGGCTTAGCTGTGACGTAATCCATTGCCTGAATATCGTGGCCAGAGTGAAAGTAAATGTTAGTCACCCTCTTCACTGGGAGGAGACCCGTGCAGCATCAAATCAAATATCAAGCGGTCAAGAGGCTTTGTAAACCTGCTTGCTTCCAGCCGGCAACTAAGTTCCCCAGACCTTGACGATGGGAGAGAGCCTGCACCTTGCGGAGTCAAAGACCCGACGGCTCACGCATCAACATCCACATCAGACTAGAATTGCCGACGACCTTCAAACGACAAAACTGCAAACGCCGCTATCTCTGCCGCCTCATTGTGTTTCGCAATCCGGTCAGTCTATTTCAGCAGACAGTGGCTCTGTTGTCTGCCTTACTTCCGAAGGCTGCTCTGTGGCCCGATAACGTTCCAATTCATATTCATAATTAGCACAATATTTGTCTGTCAGCCGGTCATTCATATGCAAAGGATCTTTTAATAGAACTGGCCGCTGGAGTAAGACGTCAAGCGAAAGCCATCCCACCGGTTTCCGCCTGGTTGGGGAAACATTGCCAAATGGTTGCGAACGAGCATGCAATGCATCATCTCCTTGAAGACTGCCGAGGTCCTCTGGTGGTCTGATCGGGAGTCTTACGTAAGACTGCCTGTGTGGGGTGCTCTGCCTATTAATCGTTCGTCGACCACAGCATCAGTCCGGTTCAAGCGAGATCTGCAGCCCAGCTCGGTATAAATACTGCAGTGGCTCTGCTCCAGTCGATTAGTATCAGAAAGTCTTCTTGCAGAAATCAAAATGAAAGTGAGTTTGGAGAGGAGGTCCTCGAGTTTGTTTAAACGGATTCCTTCTCTTTCGCAGGTCCTCATCGTTCTCGCCGCATTCGTGGTCGCTGCTTCGGCGTCCGTTGGTCTCGGTGGTGTCGGCGTTGTTCAACCCGTCGTGGTGACTCCAGTGGTAAGGAGTGTTCTGACGCCAGTCCTTGTGAGTACTCCCGTCGTGAGGACTGTCCCCGTGCTGACCACGTCAAGACTCATCTCTCCAGTCGGCGTCGGTGTTGGTGGCTTGGGCTTGGGCTTGGGTGGATACGGAGGCTTGAGAGGTGGAGCCATCATTGGCAAATAGAAGACGGGGTTTTATGTGACCTGAATTGGATGAATAAAATTTATTGATTTTGAATAACGTGGCGTTTTCGTTTGATTCCTGTAGGCGGCCATGACTTCGCATTCATTCAATGGATTTCAACTAACCTGGTGGAGAGTGCTTTGACGGGCTTGATATCAGTTTGTGGATGGTGTCGACTGTGTGGAGAGCGTAATTTGTTTGAAAATGACGCAGTGACCTTTTTTTCTGTTAGAGGTCATTCACGTTCCTTGGCAAGAAGAAAGACAATTGGACCATTGTTCCACGCTCACTTGATGGACTTCACAAGACCAGAAGCGACAATACAAAACGTCGACGTATTCAAATCGAAAACCATTTTTTGTATTTGCAACAAAGAACTTTCCGCAAAGGCTAACAGAAAGCAAATTTATAGCCGAGGAAAGACCAGTTCTTAAATGACTATGGAGAATTTTAGTCGAAAGGGGGCATATTTAATCCTTTTAAGCTTGACCTCATTTGTTAACTCTAAATTTCTTTTACAATTTGCTTCGAGGAAGAATTTGTTCAAAGCAGGAATCGAAACTAGATGCCGAGATTCAAGTGTGTTGGGGCCGACGCACATACCCACGACGCCACGGGCCAACACCAAGCCGGCATAGGGACTTACAAATATAATTTACAAACTAGTTTCTTATTTTAGAATATAACATAATTTTTATTTTTCGATCTAAAAGTGCAAATGAAATTTGCTTGATGGCTCGTGTGGCGTTAACTTATATTCTATATCCCCTCAACCATTAGTTTACAATCGCTTCAAAAATGAAACAGTACCTAACCATCGTCAATTGCGCCGCCATATTCAGTAATTCGTGTTGAATCGTTTGATTAAAATTAGTCTCTAAGATGTAATCAAAATTCAAGACGCGATCGCACGTTCATGAAGATACGTCAAAGTCAAAAGTGTAATTCAAAAAACACACATCAGGGTGTTTCTGACTTTGGTTGCTATCGCCGTCTAAGCCTTCATCTGAGCTCACTCTCCCACAACTCCCTTCATTTCTAAGGAACTCGTCGTAGCACAAGGGGAGAGAGTTGGGAAATAACAAAAATTGTGTAACTGACCGGAACCCTTAGAAGCTAGTCAGATAGCCGATGATGAACAGCTGATGAAAGAAATAGTGAAAGAAGAGCAGTTAAGTTCCCCAATCCGAACTGGTTCTCGCATCTTTTTCAGCCCATCCGACGTCACCCAATCATCGCTGTGAATCGTATAAATACGCAGCTGACCGTCCATCAGACAACCAGTACTCTTCTGACACTCAGATCAACCAATTCGGTCTCATCCAAAACCACCAACAACCAAACCACAAAATGAAAGTGAGTTGAGCCGCTAGAGGAAGGTCGTCGGCTGTAGGCACTACTAACTCGGTCTTCTTTTCCATCTTTCAGTTCTTCATCGTTCTCGCTGCCATCGTTGCTGCCGCCTCAGCTTCGCTAATCGCCTCTCCAGTTGTGGGATACAACTCGTACGGTCTGGCCGGTGCCCCATTGGTCTCAAGCAGAGTCTACTCGCCAGTGTCTGCAGGACTCGTCTCTCCCTATGGCTACGGTGTTCGTGGAGTTCAAACCGTTCAAGCTGTGCAACCAATTGCCGCTGCCCGTCTGGTGTCCCCAGTTGCCACCAGGTACATCGCTAGCCCAGTAGTTGCTGGTGTCAGGACCTACACCGCTCCAGTTGCCACCTACGGTGTCCACTCAGCACCTCTCCTGTCCCATGGCGTTGTTGCTCCAAGCCTGTATGGAGGATATCTTGCCAAGACTGCTTAAGAAAACCTTGTGATTTGTGATTATTGAATAAATGAAACGAATGGAAACTTGAAATTGTGTGTCTTTTTTTGGGAGGGTTGTCGAATTTGGTGCTTGCCTCGAGAGCACAATAGGAGATGGCATGACTCTCCATGATGAGAGATCAAGCGCTTGCTCCCCAACGTCTGTAAGAAAGCCGCGGTATTCTTGTTGTCCCTCGACGGAAAAGACTGCAGACGACTTACCGACGTAATAACGTGGAGAGGACGACGACACGGCTGAGAACTGCCTCTCTGTCACCGCCTGTCCCGCCTTTGCTCGAACCAGGTCGCAAGTCTTCGGCGCTGATGTGGTGTGATCTGATTCTGTAGACCTCTCATCACAGAAGCCCCTGTTGGACTATGAAGGATGTTAATGAATGAGAATGACCAGGATGAACGAAACTACAATAGAATACTCGGATAAAACAGATATTGCTGATTATTTCTCATAAAACGGTAGTAAATGCGAAACATTTACTCAAATGAACTTGCACGTTCTTGTGGCGGTATATGTCTGGCTGGGGACTAAGTCAATCTGCGGAAGATTAGGGAGTATTTTCAACACGAAAAAGACTTTGCTCCAGGCAAAGGTGACATTTTTACCACAAATCTTCTACCAGCAAGGGCAGCAAAGGCAGGCAGTGCCTAGTGATAAGTGTCACGAAGACCCTGACTCGTTGAAATTTGGCGCATATCTGAGCAATACAGGTTGTCTCAGGACAACACCGATGGCAGCACTAGAAGCCATTGTATTCCTTCATCCCCTCGACCTATTCTGCTGGCTCCGAAGCTCAGAGATGGTGGTTCTTGGAGGGACAAACCACATGGTCCCACTACCATACACACACATCACACTAACCGAACAGAGTACCTGCCTCAAACAAAAATTTCCGTTTCCAAAACAATGGGAGAACTACCAGATGAGGAAATCTCCCTGGAAACCGTCGGCTTAAAACCAAGTGCTGGTGCAGGTGCAAGGGTCTTCTGAGACCAATGCCAACAATCCCTGAGATTAAGAGACGACTACAGCGTCTTCCGAGCTAAAGTGGCTGCGATACACGAAGCAGCACTCGAGCTACGAAAACGGAACATAACTAACAAAACGATCTTCTATCTTCTCCCACAATACTAGCATTCAAGGCAATGAGTTTGGAGAATCCTTAACAATACTGACGTGCTCACACCGCATAGCCCTGTAAGAAGACATCTGGAGAAGGAAGTCCTGACAGAGTTAAATCTCGATGCCTCGATGGTCCTGTGGCCGATCAGTCTTAGGCGTAATATGGTGCAAACACTTACGTGGGTCCTTATTGAACACTGTGTAATAGGAACGCACGCTTCACTGCTGATCATGCCGCAAAACAACTTTTGCAGGAGCTGCAGAGATGATGAAGAAATATAATCTATCCAACATCTGCTCTGCGAATGCCCAGTCCTCGCAAAGAAAAGGAAACAATAGTTAACTTGTGCGGTGTAGAGTCGAAAACCTCCTAAAGTTTTCTAACAGCAGCAGCACCCATATACCTACCTCCCTACCTCCGACCGGAGGAGGATGGTACGTACTGCATGATTCAACTGCATTTACATTAATTCGTGCGTGTGAACTTTGAAGTATATCTCTTCTCCGCAAACAGCAGCTTATTCCAGTTCCCAGTTACTGACTAGTATTAGTAAATGACCAAGATGATTGGTTTTTCGTTGTTAAGGAGCTTTCTAAGTATTGGACCGTCTTCCCATTCCTGGCCATATCTTTGTTTTGGGTACATTCAACGAAACTCGTGAGAGTCAGACAATTCCGTCACCCGTGGGATTGTGTTGCACTTTACAGTAACCCCAGTGTTTAGCCCATGCCAGCAGAAAATTAGGACTCTTAGCAGCAACACCAATCTCAGTGAGGACTGCCGCAAATAGCTGCCGGAAAGCATAAAGCAATCACTTCCACATCAAATAAATTACACAAGACCTATTTTTGGCAAACCACTAATTATCCAATCGAGCACTAACTCCACTTCCATCGTCAATTATTAGTTTCCTCTCAACATTTTACAAATTCACGGCTAATACAGAACACGTCTTCTTGTCTACCTTCCAGCATTGACCCCAGAAGACACTCCCACCCGATCTGCGTGCACACTCCACAGTACCACTTCATGTGCATGCTTTGTTGTGCTCGTTTCAAAGGTTGTTCGCTTGGCGCTTGTGTGACAAACAGCCGCCGATCAGCTGCACTAGCATGATGCAATTCTGCAGTGGAATTGCATCTCTGGTCGCCTATATATACCCGCAGCCAGGCTGGACTATAATCACAATTGAATCGACTATCCGTCAACTCAGTACCAAACAACCAACAATCTCAACATGAAGGTAACTCTCGAGGAAGGACTGGGTGGACTTAGGCGGCTCATGTCCTTGTTTCATTGCAGGTCTTCATTTTCTTCGCTCTCTTCTGCTTGGCGGTCGCTTCAGCTTCGGTCATTGGACCACTGGGCTTGGGCGGAGTTGCAGTCTCCCCTTTGGGTGTGCCAATTGCTGCCCCCGGTGTTGTGGTCGGAGGATTAGGTGTTCCCGGACTCATTGCTCCAGGACTGGTTGGAGGTGTCAAAGTGATTGGTTGAGTCAACGAAGTGAACAGAAAACAAGCGACAATGAACTCCAGCTCAGTTGACAATCATCAGCATATTCAGTATCCCTAAATGCAATAAAATCACTTAGTTATTTGATTTAATTAATTTGTTTTCGTTTCTAATTCTGCCTAATAAGGCAGCTGTGGCAGTTGGAAGATGGGCCATCAAATCCAGCAGAAAAGCCTTACTAACCACTGCTTGGATTTTGCGGTCAAAATCTCAAAGTTGCAGGAGGCACTCCAAACTCTCAGGATCGATTAATGTACACACCAGAACATGCAAAACGGTGTGCGCAAGTCGCTGGTAGCCCTAATAGGGCCGCTGTGGCAGTTGGAAGATGGGCCATGGAACCCAGCAGAAAAGCCTTACTAACCACTGCTTGGATTTTGGGGTCAAAATCTCAATGTTGCCGGATGCACTCCAAACTCTCAGGATCGATTAATACACACACCAGAACATGCAAAACGGTGTGCGCAAGTCGCTGGTAGCCCTAATAGGGCCGCTGTGGCTGTAGGAAGATGGGCCGTGAAACCCAGCAGAAAAGCCTTACCACTGCTTGGATTTTGCGGTCAAAATCTCAATGTTGCCGGATGCACTTCAAACTCTCAGGATCGATTGATACACACACCAGAACATGCAAAATGGTGTGCGCTAGCCGCTGGTAGCCCTAATAGGGCCGCTGTGGCTGTAGGAAGATGGGCCGTGAAACCCAGCAGAAGAGCCTTACTAACCACTGCTTGGATTTTGCGGTCAAAATCTCAATGTTGCCGGAGGCACTCCAAACTCTCAGGATCGATTAATACACACACCAGAACAAGCAAAACGGTGTGCGCTAGTCGCTGGTAGGTCTAGGAGGGCTGCTCTGGCAGTTGGAAGATGGGCCGTGGAACCCAGCAGAAGAGCCTTACTAACCACTGCTTGGATTTTGCGGTCAAAATCTCAATGTTGCCGGAGGCACTCCAAACTCTCAGGGTCGATTAACATGCAGAACGGTGTGCGCAAGTCGCTGGTAGGTCTAGGAGGGCCGCTGTGGCAGTTGGAAGATGGGCGTGGAAATCCATCAGAAAAGCCTTACTAACCACTGCATGGATTTTGCGGTCAAAATCTCAATGTTGCCGGATGCACTCCAAACTCTCAGGATCGATTAATGCACACACCAGAACATGCAGAACTGTGTGCGCAAGTCGCTGGTAGGTCTAGGAGGGCCGCTGTGGCAGTCGGAAGATGGGCGTGGAAATCCATCAGAAAAGCCTTACTAACCACTGCTTGGATTTTGCGGTCAAAAAGTCAATGTTGTCGGATGCACTCCAAACTCTCAGGATCGATTAATACACACACCAGAACAAGCAAAACGGTGTGCGCTAGTCGCTGGTAGGTCTAGGAGGGCTGCTCTGGCAGTTGGAAGATGGGCCGTGGAACCCAGCAGAAGAGCCTTACTAACCACTGCTTGGATTTTGCGGTCAAAATCTCAATGTTGCCGGAGGCACTCCAAACTCTCAGGGTTGATTAACATGCAGAACGGTGTGCGCAAGTCGCTGGTAGGTCTAGGAGGGCCGCTGTGGCAGTTGGAAGATGGGCGTGGAAATCCATCAGAAAAGCCTTACTAACCACTGCATGGATTTTGCGGTCAAAATCTCAATGTTGCCGGATGCACTCCAAACTCTCAGGATCGATTAATGCACACACCAGAACATGCAGAACTGTGTGCGCAAGTCGCTGGTAGGTCTAGGAGGGCCGCTGTGGCAGTCGGAAGATGGGCGTGGAAATCCATCAGAAAAGCCTTACTAACCACTGCATGGATTTTGCGGTCAAAATCTCAATGTTGTCGGATGCACTCCAAACTCTCAGGATCGATTAATACACACACCATAACATGCAGAACGGTGTGCGCTTGTCGCTGGTAGCCCCAATAGGGCCGCTGTGGCAATTGGAAGATGGGCCATCAAATCCAGCAGAAAAGCCTTACTAACCACTGCTTGGATTTTGCGGTCAAAATCTCAATGTTGTCGGATGCACTCCAAACTCTCAGGATCGATTAATACACACACCATAACATGCAGAACGGTGTGCGCTAGTCGCTGATAGCTCTAGGAGGGCCGCTGTGGCAGTTGGAAGATGGGCCGTGAAACCCAGCAGAGAAGCCTTACTAACCACTGCTTGGATTTTGCGGTCAAAATCTCAATGTTGCCGGATGCACTCCAAACTCTCAGGATCGTTTAATACAAGAATAATAATTTAAAGAGCAATCTTTAAAATGAAAACAAAAAACTAAATTTATTGAATTAGAAGATACATGAGTATGTAAGGTGGTCGAATATGCAAGAGCTCATTATTGGTTGACTTTCGATCTTGGCGCAGTCGATTTAACCAATCACTTTGACACCTCCAACCAGTCCTGGAGCAATGAGTCCGGGAATACCCAATCCACCGACGACAACACCGGGAGCAGCGACTGGAACGCCCAAGGGAGAGATAGCAACTCCACCCAAGCCCAGTGGTCCAATGACTGAGGCTGAAGCGACCGCCAAGCAGAAGAGAGCGAAGAAAATGAAGACCTGCAATGAAACAAGGACATGAGACGCCTACGTCCACCGAGTCCATCCTCGAGACTTACCTTCATGTTGAGATTGTTGGTTGGTTGGTTGGTACTGAGTTGACGGATAGTCGATTCAATTGTGATTAGAGTCCAGCCTGACTGCGGGTATATATAGGAAGCCTGAGACGCAATTCTGCTGCAGAATTGCATCATGCTAATGCAGCTGATCTGCGTGCAGCAGCTGGCTATCCCATGGGCGCAACAAGAGCGAACCAGCGCAGCCGACACTCTTGTCGGAATCAGGTTTTCGGTGGGCGTCAGGAAAACAGTAACCGCGACACAATAACTTTGTCTCCAAGTGTCAACACAGTTCGAACTGTGCTAGGTGCCTATGTGCGGTGCGGTGCTGGTAGTCACTGTAGAACTCAGTCCTCATGGCACCGTGCAAGAACATCGGCAATTATTCAGATTGCGAAAAATTAATTCAATAGGGTCAGGCACTGGAACGGGTGCCTCTGAGGGCGATTAATTATTCAAGACTGGAGCGATATGTTTGACAGGTTTGACGGCAGCAAATCAATTCAGGAAGTTCAGCACGAGCTGAGCGGCTGAGGTGAACAAGTGTGGCGGCCCTTACTGGTGGGTCTTTTGTGTGGGATTCGATTGATTGACTGGCGTAGCGGACTCTTTTGTGTGGATCGACTTTATCAGGAAGTGTGGAGTTGGCGTATTGTTGAATCAACACCGTCATTTGTGAGGAGAAAAACGGAGGCGATATCGCCGCAGATACGTCACCAAATTAGAGAATCGAGAATGAATTGTGGGTGTATAGTGTGTTTACAGCTTGAGTATGATCATGATCACTTCAATGTATGAAACTAGTGCGGGTGTCAAAATATAAGACTTCTACTCTCGTATCGAATAGCAATGGAACATCTAAGAAAACAAAAGACCGAGCAGAGGTTGTCTTCTTACACTTTGCGATGTGTGCAATGACTTGTGTATGAGGATGCATGACTTGGACTACGCATTGCACGAAGGAAGCTGCTATTTCGTTTAAGCGTGAGAGCTGGCTGCCGGCGGATTTCTTGTATTCGGTGTAGTAATTAGATGTAATGCCTAGAATTGAATGCCGATCCTAACATCACTCACGACTCCAGCTTTCTGGAGTATCTAACAATACCTAGACACTATTATTGTCTAAGAAGGGTCATTTTTCAAATTCGCCGATGGGAGTCGGAATGAGCTATGCCTAGATCCTCCTCAGACTTTTATATCACACATACTATATACCTACTTTGCTCTTTAATGGCCTTAATTGTTTACATTTGGATTCAGGACTAGGGGCAGCATGGGTGGCGAAGTTCTTGAGGTGCATGAAGCATTTGATTAATTTTTTAAACGTTGTCAAGACCTTACCAGTACCAAAAATTTAATTCGGTTTTGCTTTTCTGAACATTCTCTCTGAAAAAGGCCACAAACCATCAAAATCCTGAGCCTCAACCAACATGCCTCTCCAGCCAGCACGATCTTTCGCCAGCTGCGCAAACCAATTTGGTTGAAGTTCTCTTCTACTTGTATTCGCCAGATCGTTCAAGGACATCATCTGTTGCGTTATCCCAAGAGCTCGATTCTTCGGGCCGGAGATATGGTGTTCATCCGCTCTACATGATATTGCCATCTTAAGCGTCGGATCCGAACTTAACAAGCTGCATGCCGCTGTACAGCTCGTACGGTTCGTGGTTGAATCTTTTCCTGCAGACGCCATCAACGTAAGCAAGACCGATGATAGCATGCAGAGCTTTTCTCTCAAAATGACCGATCACTTCTTCACCCGCTTTCAACAGCGTCCATGTCTCGGCGCCGTAGAGCAGGACATAGATGATCAGAGTTTTATATAAAGTCAGCTTGGTTTTTTGAGAGATGGCTCTGTTATTCATCTGCCTCCTCAGCCCAAAGGAGCAGCGATTGGCAAGAGTACCTCAAAACCTCCTTGACTACCTCAAAGTTTCTGCTGCCCATTGTGACGCTCTGTCCGAGACGTCGATGATCTGCACCCTTCCGTGGTGACAGCATGTAATCTGTTTTGTACCGGTACCCAGACCCATTTCAGCCGCTTCCGCTTCAAAGGCAGCAAACGCCTCATTGACGGCTGTATTCGTCCCATGTCGTCCGCGTAAGCAAGCAGTTAAGCGGACTCTTAGAAGATCGTGCCTCTAGTGTTGGCGTTTGAGTTTCCCACGATCTTGTCTTCTTCTTCTTTTTGTGGCGCTACAGTCCGCGGTGAACCTGGGCCTTAACCAACAAGGCCTCTCCAACTAGCGCGATCTCTGGCTAGATGTCTCCAGTTTCGCACACCAATTGGTTTGAGGTCCTTCTCCACTTGGGTGCGCCACCTTAAACGCGAGCGTCCTCTGTTGCGTTGCCCGACATGTTCGGATTCGAAGATCTTCTCAATGATATGATATTGAAGAAGTCACATGACAGCGTGTCGTCTTGCGTACAACTTGAGCATGTAACTACCAATTCTACGAAATGTGTTTCACCAATAAAGAAGCATGTGGCCACTGTCTCGCATGAAAACTGTGGACCACATATGGACCGAATGACCAAGCTTTGGCGGAGAGAAAGATTGAAAACATCCATAACAGGGAAAGACTTCAAGTAAATCACATCTATAAAAGTAGTAGAATTTTTGAAGTCAGCACTCAAATCTTAGACCAAAGGAAGACTGCTGATTCCTTCTTTACTTACATGTCCCTAACACTGGATGCTATTTTTTTCTGATATTCCTTCCACTTATCTGTGCAGTTCCTTCCGTCTGCATTTCTTATCTGACTCGCACTCTTCAACATATTTGCAACACATTTCAGCTCCACTCCTTTAAAGTGCGATGATGAATGAGTCCCTTTCCTTAACACAGACCATTGTAGACCATTGTCACCATTGTAGATTTACAAGCACCAAACTAGTAGCAAGCTGTCGCTCGTGTCATCATTAGATATCCCAAACAAAGCCAGTCCACAGGGTTATTTTTGTTACCTGTGAAGCGAGTTAACTTTCCCGAACCGCGACAACTTTACCCATTTGTTCAGTGGGCCCACAGCTCTCCAGCTAAAGGTACATATCTCTGCCAAGCATGTTTCGTATATGATATTTCTTCGTATCGTCATCTAACCGGATATTCTTCATAAATGGTTCATGTTCAGGGAAGATGTCTTCGACCATTCATATTTTTAGTCCAGTCCAATGAACTTCTAACAAATTGTATAAGTTTTAAGTGGATGACACTAAGTATCTCGAAAGACGTGGACAGTGAGTTGTCTTTACTTAGACGTCGACGCAATTTCGTGCATATTCCTTTTCCTTTTATTCATTTTTAATTTATTCGTGTCGGCCGTGGTGCTGTGGGTATGAGCATCGTTCCCTACGCACGTCGACGTTTAGGTTCGATCCCTGGTATGTATAGCAAAATAGTTTTCACAACCCTACCTATTTCGAGACACTGACAAAAGTCAAAGAGTATTTCCTGTCACGAAACGGTTTCCGCTCTTCTTTAGGTCTCCCTTCCCCTCGTGAAAAAACAATAGCACGTACAACACTTGTTGTTGTTAAGAAGCTAGGCCCTATTAATTATTTTCAAAAAAAAGCCAAAAAATACTTAAAACTAGCATAAGCATTTTATCCATGTCTACATATGAAATACGACGACTGTAACATCGTAGTTCCCACTCCTAAGAAGCACAGTAATCAACTTCAAAGTGCATGCAGAATAAAGTATTGCTCACAATGGCCAATGTTTATTCTAGTTTGACGTGATGTTCATAAAAATACGCATCCAGTTTCAGGCAGTTTCCCAAAGCTTAGATAAAGTAAAAGGTGTTCCGTAAAACAACTTCTATGTCAAGGAATATGGTTTCTAGCCCACGCAACATTTTTTGTAGATACTAAAATCCCTTATCGAAAATATGAAACTTTTGCCGCAACTATGTCAAACACCATGAATTATAAGCTCCTCTACGGTGATTTTCTCTGCAATCGGTTACTTCGTATGCGCAACTGGATCGTGTATCGAGGCTTCTGGCATAAACGATTCGTTTGCAATCCCAAATGGCATAGGAAATCTATTGATTGAGTAATTAAATGTGCTCCATTGACCAGTACTCAATAAGCGCAGGTTATTCAAATGCCCCTGTCTCGGTTAGCCCGCCAGAGGTCACAAAAGCTGGTCTAGAGCATGGAGACTTCACTGCTCCCACCAAGGCACACGTCGAACTGCAAATCCTTTCCTACACATGCACACCCGGTTGCATTTACTGATGCAATATTGGACGCCAATTGCACTGAAGTCTGCTATATAACCGACGACCGATTCAAGTGCAAATCATAATTGAATCGACTACCAGTCAACTCAGTACAATCCAACCAATCTAATCATGAAGGTGAGTGTTGCCTCCGACTCATTGTCAAGGCTACAACGACTTAATTGCACTCTCATTGCAGGTCTTCATTTTCTTCGCTCTCTTCTGCTTGGCGGTCGCTTCAGCTTCGGTCATTGGACCACTGGGCTTGGGCGGAGTTGCCATCTCCCCATTGGGCGTTCCAGTTGCTGGTCCCGGTGTTGTGGTCGGAGGACTCGGTGTTCCCGGACTTATTGCTCCCGGACTGGTCGGAGGTGTTAAAATCATCGGTTAAAGAGCTTGAGGATAAGGAAAATTGTTACACCACTTGAACTGCCGACAAATATTCAGATTTCACTTTTCTTCAAGTTTAATAAAATGCGTACTCTCTTTTTGAAAAAAAATTAACACAAATTTGTTTTTGTTTCCTTTCATGTCAAACAAGTGGCATCCATTTTGTGCCTTGAACTTGAAAGATGTAGCTGTTAGCAATGTCTTCTCCGGATAAGCAAGACCTTTGGATTGATCAGTATGAATCAGTCTCACTTGTATTCGAATTCGTACAGCACTTATGACTGTCACAGCACTCGTCTGTTCCAGCGGAATCAATTGTTCGCCCTCAACTGTGAACTTGTCTTTTCTCATCTATGAGTGCAGCTTTTGTAAGTTCGGCCTTCTGGCAGTACTCAAATTACATATGTGTATAACTACCAGAAGGGCAACACACGCTTCAAAACTTTTGGTGTGCAGTCCATACTTTTCCAGTGCCACTTTGTGTATTCGATCTCTGGTCAGCGAACTTCTAACTTGCTGGGCTTCCCATGAGTTAAGAGATGGTATTTGCTCGTGACTCCGAACAGTGAAGTTTAAGAAGTTTTTCTGGACTCTCCGATCGTTGCCAGTTACTCGATATATGTGGAGCTGTGATTTATGAAACTATTTATCTTGACTTAATCCTTTTCTGGATAACGTGTGGCGATAGATCACAGGAAGGTCACAATATTGTTGGTGTTACAGTCCGTAAAGAGCCAGCTCCTTACTCCTACAGCATAGTCCATGAGGGAGAGTCATCACTCCGGCGTTCTGATTTAACATACCTGCTTCAGCGAACTGTCATGCGTGAGTGTGCTATGTGCTAAGTTTTAGCAGCTGTCGCTGAATGTGATTTCAAAGAACTTAGAATACAAATAATATAAGCCTTACCGCACTTCGAGTGGATTATGGTCCTCACCAGATCTTATAGTTTGCGTGCCGTCGTTAATAGCATACACCGACGATATAGTAGCCTGCAGATCGGGGCTCGCATAGCATAAGACTATTATCGTTCGTGAAAATAAAATATTTAGTAAGTCTCTGAACGTCATAATTTTTTGACGACGGTTCGTATAACTCATCGAATACCGACGCTATTTTACAATTGTTTCTATTGTATTGTATTCTTATGCTATAAATGCTATGTTCACTGGATCCTCTCGTGACTCGTTCAATCGTACGACGCTGAGCTTGGGGTCGACCTGGGTATGCGCGCCACAATCGGGCTTATTTCACGTCACCTGGATCGTCTTCATTTCGGATATCTCGTTGATCTCAGGAAATTCAAATGAGCATGCTTTGGCTCAAATATAAAATTAACCAACTTCCGTCCAGTGATTCTAGCAAATGTCGGCGCGCCAAACTGTACCACGTCATCACGTGTCGTAGAAAAAAAAAACACGGCATGATTTGTGTTGTTTTGAACTCATTTGAATTCCATAATCCTCCAAGAATATCAAACAAACAGATTATTTATCAAGACAAAAGTCTTCTTTCAATGGAGATTAGAAGAAATCAATAAATGGCGCTTTCATAAACGACCTTAAACTTGACGCACGAGCTAGACTGTGTGTGAGTTAATGTATGCGCACAGTCTATGGCATGCGAATTCGGCGTGGCTGTGGCGGAAGGCAACACCAACTCGGGTGGAAGTCAATGAATTCTTACGCAGATGTGTACAGAATTTGCCATCAATGCCCTGGCGTTCTCCTTGAAGTGCTCAAAGCTTATCTCGGTTTTAGCCTTTCACCCAATGCATTGCACCGAGGGAGATCGTAACATAGAGCGCATGCAGCTGGCTCGCCGGTAAACGCAACTGGGCGTGAAATCAAATGTGAAATATGAACTGGCATGCGGCTGTTGTTAATTAATCGCTGTGAGCTGGTCTCGATATAAAAAAATGAGAATAAATAAAAATCTAAATGGCAATCATTTGAATTTGTTGGAAGAATAAAAAATTCACACCACATTCAGTAGTAAGGAGTGGATGGATGTTTTTATGAGCTCCAGTTGATTTATGCATCAAATGTGGACGAGTTCTTGAGACGACTGACGTGGTCTTGTGCTGTGCACCATAGACTTCACATTCCAATAGTGTGCTCAAGCGTCAGTAGAAAAGTTTATCAACCCAACATGACAGACATTGGCTTCTGTGAGCTGCATGCTCCCCCAACACTGCCTAGATTTTATGGAGTCACAAGCTGCAGTTCGTAAACTAACGACGAAGGCTGCTCACTTGCTGATCTAAAGTGTGCGCAACACCTTCCAAGTTTGCTGTTTGCTCTGTTGCTTATGAACTACTGTAATTGGCGCTGCAAATTATGAGTAACTGCGATTCAATCAACTTTTTAAGATTCTTTGTGTGATGGGATATTTGTTATGTGCTTAGACTTACTGTGTGAACGTCGAAAGCCGTTTTGCACTAATCGGCACCTATCAGTGGGGTTTCCGGCCCGGCAAATCGGATATAGACCAAATCTTCACACTAAGGCAAATCTTGGAGAAGACCAGTGAGTTTCAAATCGATACTCACCATCTTTTCATCGATTTTACAGCCGCATACGGCAGCATTCATCGCAAGGAGTTATTGGAAGCGAAGGCCGAATTCGTTATCCCGGGAAAATTGATTCGCTTGTGTGGCACAACGCTGACACAAACGCGATGCACCGTGCAGTTCGTTTCAAAAACCTCCGAACCGTTCGAAACCTGCACCGGATTTCGGCAAGGTAATGCTCTGTCGTGTGATTACTTCATTTTGGTACCGAGAGGATAGTGCGGCGGGCGGCTGTAAACACGGAAGGCACTGTCTTCCACAAGTCAGTCCAGCTGTTGGGATACGCTGATGACATCGACATTATCGCACTGTCTCAACGCACGTAGTGGAAGCTTTCACTGCAATTGAGGAACAGACGAAACGAGCTGCAATCAAAAAACGATCCGCGGCACACCACTTAGGCCAAAACGTTACTATCGACAGCTACAATTTCGAGGTAGTAAAGGCAGGGCAAGTGGTGGCCTGTGGCGTTGTGGGTATGTGCGTCGACCCCAACCTCGACGTCGTTAGTTCGATTCCTGCTCTGTGCGAGGAAAACAATTTTCACGACCCCACCTCTTTCGAGTTACTGACAATGCTCAAAAAGTATTTCCTGTCTAGAGACAGCTTCTCCAACAAAGCCGTTCGGATTCGGCATTAAACTGTAGGTCCCTTCCACTCGTGAGAGAACAATACCACGCACAACACGAGTGGTTGCTGAGAAGCTAGGCCCTGGCCCCAACGGGCTGTAGCGCCTCCCATATTATTATAATGGTAGGGCAAACGTAAACTCCACGAATGACATCGTAGTCGAGATCCGACGTAGAATCGCCCTTGGCAACCGATGCTACTTCAATTTGATTTGCCCAGTCATGCTCCCCAAAACTGTTACTCTGCCAGTCCTGCTTTATAGAACCGAGAGCTGGCTACTAAGCAAAACTGGAGAGCTGATTCTTGATGCCTTCGAAGAAAAATTCTACGTCGGATATATGGTCGCAACGAGGACCGCGAGTGGAGGAGTAGACACAACCGCGAACTCTACGAGCTGTGCAAGGATGTGGATGTAGTCCGGGAGGCAAAAATCCGTCGACTACATTGGCTCGGCCACATCGAGCGAATGGACAACAACGTCCCAGCAAAGAGGGTCTTCAAATCCGAGCCTCCTATTTCGAGAAGGAGAGGAAGACCGAACCTCCGGTACAAAGACCAAGTCATCGTGGATGTGCATAAGACAGCTGGTCTGGATGATGGTCCCCGTAAGAATGCCATGCATGGATATGCACGTCTTTAAAGGAGTAACCATGGCATATTCCGACTCAACACAAATGAAAATCATGCAGTAGGGGAAAGACGGAAATCCGCTCAAAGCGAAGTAGGTATATGAAATTCGAGCAAAGGTGAAACCATGCAAGGTGTGTTGTGTATATTGCATGTGAGTGGATACCTCACCAAGCAATGACTCCAAAACGAGTGCAGATTCACACATCTGAGCAGATGCTCAGATCTTTCACCTCATGTGAGGCATTTGGATGGTATTCACAAAAGAGCTTTTAAAGTGATAGAAGACCGATCCATCATTCAGTACAAATGGAGAGAAGCAATTCGTAGGACTGGTTGATAATCACATAGTCCGTCGTTCAAAGCTCAGAGCAACGAATGTTATATTTCACGGCACTCTTTAGTCATTAAAAATACATTGTTCAGAGCAGGCAGACAACTATTGGTATCCTCAACTCGCCTGGGATAGAGCCTACGCCTATAGGTCGAACCATAAATGACAACAGTAAAGTGAACCTAAATTGTATATGTCTCGACTTCTGTTGATGGGTGTCTGCATTCCGGATCATCACGCCTTGTCGGCTAAGTTCCAACTATCAGAAGTCCCAAACAAATAATCAGGACGGGCAAGCCCTCAAAGTGACATTGCAGTTTATTGCCTCCCACTACATTTCAAACCACCCAGGGAGTACCACCAACTTCAACACACTTCCAAATATGACTCAGTCAAATTCTCAGTTATTTCTGAACATTGCCTAACCCATAGGCATCCCCTTAAATGAAACATGTTCTCATCGAAAACCCGTCATTCGACGGCATTTCGCCCCCGAATTTCATGCCATGATCAGGACCATGTTCACAATTAAGACAAACGCGTCTCAAAGCGGTTTTCTTCTTTATTTGACAATAAAATTCATTAAAACATTAACTATGCTCATAAAGGCTAGAATTCTCGAAATCCTAGTCAAAACAAAGGCACCCACTTGTTCTCTGCAGAGCAAACCAGTTTCTATTGTGTCTAGATTTGATGGCTCTCTGCAGCATTCATTAGAAGTTCAATGCTGGCTAATCATATTCTCAGTGACGCAGACAAGGCGTCTTCACTTCTGATTTGAGTGCAAAAACAGACGTTTCTGAACATGGTTTGGGATTCCAAAATTTATTGAAGTCATCAAAAGTAATTAATTGTGTTGTCCTGGCTGGAATGGAGAAATGTCATGAAAGTAGTTTTATGAGCAATTTTTGGTGAAAGGCATTAATGTTGACGTGAGGTCATGTGCGAAATATATGAGTTCAAGTTGAAGGGAATTTATTCGCGGTCTCGAAGATTTGGGTGAGGCATGGAACTGTGATGTGTACGGGAGAGTAACCCTGAAAGTCAAGGCATCCGACTTGTGTTTCTGCACAACAGGGAGTTCTGGTCTTTGCTGCAGCTGTGAAGAAGGTATCATAATGAATGAACTGCCTGTCTACATTTAAAATATGTTTGCGATTTGCGGTCACTAAATGCAACAATAAAAATATTTGGAATTTTCTGGTAAATATGAGGCCATTATTGAATTCTGAGCTTACATACTTTCTTACTTAAGCTGAAGCTACCTGGGTGGACCTCGACCTCAACCAACAAGCGTACAAGCGTATCCAGTCAGATCGATCTTAACGTAGATGCCTCGAATTTTGAGCGCATAGTTGGGTGAGGTCCCTTTCCACTTGCGTGCGCTACTTCGTGGTCTTTCTCCACTGCGCTGTGCAGCGGAGACTTTCCTTTTCTGAGCATTGACTTCTATCCGCTCTACATGATGCATCCACCTCCATCTTTGGATGTTCACTCTTCTGGCCTTATACTTGTATACTTGTATATCCTCCTCCACTCACCATCTAAGAGCGAAAATCACCCGAACATTTCCCCTAATAGCAGCTAAGAGCACCTTAGTCCGATTTTAACGAAGTGCATGCCTCTGCGCCATATATCAGGACTGGGACGATTAAGGTCTTACTGAGCGTTACGTCGTTTGTTCCAGAAAAGACTTTCTTTATTAATTGCTTTCTTAGTCCAAAGAAGAAGTGATTGGCAAGAGTTACTCTTCTCTTAATTTTAGCGCTGGTGCTGCTGATAGCGGTCTCTAGGTGGAGCAGGTCTACCGAGTCTATTTGTCACAAAAACGCCATTGGACGCGTTCAAATTGTACTACATGTCGCTCAAGTCGGTTGAACTAAGTCGGGTGGATAGGACAGATCGGATTAGCGTGAACGATCCATACGACGGTCATATTTAAGTTTAACTTTTTCCCTAGGTCGTACCGCAGGTAGGACAATGTGAACACTAGTGGTACGACAGCATTACACATTTCAATTCCTGTTTTTATATGAAGTGACCATCAACGCGGACGAATGAAAATTATAAGCTTTCTCGGCAGAACTTAGGGTTGTTTTCTTATTTAGGATCAATGAAAGAAGAACGTGCGCTTGGATGTTGATGCCACGAAACTACCCTCTGCCAACCGCGTAACAAAGTATTTTTCGGTTTTTCGACCCGGTTCAGCTACATTCAGTACCTACAATGTGAAAGTCTCTTTTATCATCACTTTCAATAATGTAAATATCGTCGGAGTCGTCAAGGAGTTGGACGGACTTCTTGTTCCTCTGGTGTGGGCGCGCGAGTTCTGAACAATTCTTTCAAGAATGATGTTAATGAAGTCACTTGACAATGCGACGCTTTGACCATAGTCATCCTACACAAACGGACGAGCTTGGTACGGATGCCAAAAATAGATCTTGCTCTCGTGCCTAGATGCTGTCATATGCGGCCCTAAAATCTATAAAAGGTGGTTGATATCTATCTGTTGCTCCAAGGATTTGCCGTAGTGGGAATGTCGTTGGTGGAGAAAGCGTCAGATAAGATCTTACACGTGATGTTCAGAAGATGATGATGCCAGTTCAGAAAGCTTCTTTTTTGAATTCTAAGCTGGCATGACTTAATTTGACGTTCTGCTGAAGCATGTCATGGAATACAAATAAGACACGGAAAATTTGATAATTCTTATGCGACTAATGGGGGGGTCTCTGTCTGAGCTCTATCCTGGGCTAACTGCTTCGCAGTCTGTCTGCGATGACTTCGTCTTTCTAACGGAGGCTCGGTGATCGCCTTCTTTCGCTCTCGAACCAGGACTGGATATAGATGCTGTCCTACGTAGCATGATGTCCATGTGGTCGATGAGACTGGGCCCTTTCTAACTACACCACATCTATGTACTCATAAGCTCATAAGGTTGGCGTTTTTGTCTTCTTCTTCTCAAGAATCTTTTCTTTTTTCTTATAGTCAACCTTTTAGCTGTATAGAAACACTTGTTAAAAAAACATCATTAAACGACACAATTTTGGTGATTTTCCACTACGGCACTTAGGTTGCCAAGGGCCATTCTAGGTCCGATTTTCTAGAATGCAATTTCTCAGGTTCACATTTAGACCGCGGTAGACAAATTCTTTTGATACTTTAGGAAATGTGCCGTGATGTATTGTGCTAAGATTAAGCGAATTCAAGGTCTTCCACTACGGCACTTTAGGAACACTCGACGATATCGATGCTATTTCGGTAACCCAACAGTAGCACTGAGTCAAAGAAGACAATTCCTTCGATGTGTAAAGCCACCCGCTGTCCTATTTTATCCAGTCTCGGATTGAAGAAATCGCACGACAGCGCATCTTCTTGCTTTGCAGCGGCGTAACGAGGTAATAAATCTCTCCCAAGCCAACTCTTTGCCGAGCAGCAGCCTTGAGGATAACGTTTTGGATGATGCAATTTCGTGAGTGAATTTCAAATTTTTGTTTTGATAATGAATTGAATTTGAGCAGGAGTTTGATGTCTTCACTCAGTCCCGGTGGCAGTCCAACAATTTTGTGTCTTTGTCCACGAAATAGTCTAAAAGATCAAATGCGATTCCGGGCGAGCGCAAGAAGGGTCGCGAAGACAACCTCTATCCAACTGAGTGGTTATTAAATCTATTCTGCAATAGTGTACCCCACTTTAGGCGCTTAGGCGTCAAATTCCTGTATAATTGGCTGTGATGACCTCTTCTCTTTCAGTTGCACAAGCAAACAAGTGTGCCAGTTTATGCAAGTTACCAGAAATAAGACACATTTGTCCCAAAGTTTGTGCCACCCATAGCAAGTAGAAACCCTGGACTCTTCAAAGCCGTTTAGGACACAATTGGCGAGTAATTGCCCACATCTCCGCCATCGCCCCAAATCTGACTTTGGCGCCTCATGCAATTGCTTACTCGATTAAAAAATCTGATTCACTATCCATCACAAGGAAGTTAACCACAAATCATAAAGTCTAGGTAGTCCGCCCGTTTGTCATCGCTTGTCATTGCCTTGATCGGTACACTCAATATCGTTATGTGACATTTTACGGTTTGCATTCCAGTCCGCATGGGCTCTGCAATTAGCAAAACCAGTCCATCAACAGGCTTTAGTAGGGGCGCGTGACCACAATCAACTGATCTCAAATGCAAATTATCCACCGATTCGATCGGTATGGTCCAGCTGCAGCGGCTGTCTCCAAAGCCTCCAGACGGCTGCTTTCCAATTAATTCACACCCGCATTTACCGGACTTTCCGTGATACTATTGATAGCCGCTTCCGGCATTCTGCAGACGATCTGCGCCGACCTATTTAACAAACAGCATGGTTAGTGCCTGCCGTCGATCAATCGCTAATCGGCGCGAGAATGAGGCCGTAAACTGGCTTAATCTCCGCCCAGCATCGAGACTAATTTATGATTTTGATTAATTCACGTCGCTGGGCCTTAAGCAGCCCGTCCGATCCGATCACTGCCAGCCAGCGTATGCAAATGAACGCAGCCGGGCGTGCTAGAGCTCGAAAACCGATCGTGAAAGGTGTTTCCATTGAACTTGAACTTTTCGCCGGTTTCGGATTCACTCTTTCGCTGCGTCGTGGTCGTCGCCGCGTCTGTCGATGGAGCGGGTGGAAGCATATGAAAATGAGATGGTGGGTGTTCTTGGCTAATTCCGGTGGTGCAAGGGTGCTGCGCATCCGAAAGTCACTGCCAAGGCTGCAGTTGAGCGCAGTCGCCGGAGGGCCTCGCTTCGTATCTCTTGCACCATCGACTCGATACGGAATAAATTAACGTATTTTAACGAGACACCGCTCGCGTCTTAATAGAGACAGCAACCCGATCGGAGCTGTGTCACAAGCGACATGGTTGCAGCTGATGACTGACAGATAACCCCCGCAACAATGCGCTGTCCCTGGTCTCCCTCGGGTAAAGGTGCAACTTGCTCTGCGACTGTCGGTAGAGGAAAACAAATCACATCAAGTCGGCCCCGCCGTGACGAGGTGTACGAGTATGTGGGTTTCCGTGGCGATAGCCGCAACAAAGCGGAGAATAGATTTAGTTTTGTAGGCGTCGGTTTTTGCACTGCAATCTCGTGTGCATGGCTAATTGCAGTCAGACCAGTGGCGGCGAACCAGCGGGTGAAGGTTGCAATCGAGTGTGTTTGGGTTTCATGAAGGAATGATCTAGCGCCTTGTTTCGGATGATTGGGGTGCAGCAGTGCGTTCTCGACTCATATTCTCTGAACAAACAGCAACCAGTCAACAACACCATGCTGGGGAAATGATGAGTTTCGCTGCGCGTGCCACCTTCTAACACCGCAGGACATCGTGTGCGAACAAGCAAAACCTAACGACATCACACAAATTGTGCATAAAATCACTTTCGCAGTGGCGTGGGTGCGATGCGGAATACCCTTCAATGGCGACAACTTCAAGGACATCGCCTTGATTCCCATTCCCCCAAGGAAATGCAAGTTCTGTGGAATGCGATGGTTTCTATTCCTTTTAAATGCTTTCATTGTTGGAATCACCAAGGAAACGCGACAGTCGGCACACACCGTGTGTAGGTAGCGTCCATAATCGACACAGAGTGCTCTCCAGTGTGCTTCCTACGCTCTTTGGTGATACAAATAAAACCAAGTTCTGGTGGTAGCTACTTCCCTGAACTGGTTTTTGTGTCACCAAGGGGATGATGAAAAATTCACAGATCCAGAACAGCAATTATTTTTCATTGCGTGTTGGAGACAATGGGTTAGCGACGTTGTATGCGGCGCTTTATAGTTCGAAGTTTATTGGAGGGAGGTCGCGTGGAATTGTTTGTTTAGAGCATGGACAGAATGTTGTGGCGGTTCACTAAAAGTTGAAAATGAAATCTACGCTGCTTCAGGTCCATGACTGTTGTCAAGAACTAACACTACTGAGAGTGCATTGAGGTGTTGATAATATGACTGACGCTACATCCCGGTCTAGCTTCTACAACAACCTCTCGGATTGTGCGTGCTATTGTTCTGGCACTAGTGGAAGGGACCTACAGCTTTGTGCATACCTCAGCCGAGTTTGATAATTCAAAACCAAATGGCTAACGGCTAACCAAACTATTCAAAACCCCACTGCCGCCACACGTTTGCATTGGGGTTATCAAGTTGAAAATACCCTCATCAGAGACGGTTAACTGTCTTACCTATGGACAGTCGCATTGTTAATAGCGATGGCGAACGACGACAACCACTTTAGGTTCAACAGGTCAAAATGTTAAGTCACTGGACACTTTAAAGTAGACATCATAGCAAGTGGTCAAGAAGTTCGTGAAAACTACGGCACATACTACTAAGCCAACAGATCGTGGAGACGCTGCGTGAATAATAACTGCTTCAATTGTTCTCGGTTATCACGACAGATCTATTTGAATTTTGTTGGCTATGTGCAGAAAGACGAACGGAGGCGTCTATCCAATACGAGCGTCATCTTGCATTAAAGTCACTGGCTTATCACGAAATAAACGAAAAAAAAACACGTATACGCCACCGTTGCTGCTAATTTCATTTCAACCGTAGAACAAACTTTAAACATCGTATTTTATCAAAAGCCTTTTTTGTCAGATGGTTTGACCAGTATAATCAAAAACGGGTCCATTGTACTTCATTTTCTTGTTGTTTCAGTCTAACAAGCTTCTACAACCAGAACGATCTTTCGCCAAATTGCGCATACCAAGTTGGCTGAGGCCATTTTTTATTTGTGTGCGGCATCTTGTTCGAGGACGTTGTCTGTTGCGTTGTCTCAATGGCTCGGTATAGAAGACGTCGGCGCAGTGGTGTCCATCCACTCTACTTGACCTATCCATCTTAGGTACTAGGTACATGCCGCTGTACATTCAACAGCATAAGTTGAACAAACAACGTTACCGACCATACCGCCTGCACAAAATTCACTGGCTGCAGTGGGTCGATATGTGGTTATGTTGAAACGGCGACGCTGGGCTACATACTACATAGCGCTTGAGAAATGTGATCGGTGAGCAAATGATTTTTCGTTTTGGACTGGTGAACTGTAGCCGGTCAGATCGTGCGATTATTTTTTACGTCAAAACACTCTTCTTTGACAGCGAGACAGCGTCGAATGTAGCTAATTAAACAACGTTGTGCGTTTAATTAGCAAGATATCAGCCAAGATTCACGGAAAACTGTCTCAAAATTGGACTCTTCGTTTGCTCTTAGCTGAAATGATCTTTAAAAAGTAAATGGCAAGCACTTCTTTTTTTCAATTCTCCTGTGTTTTGATAATCAAAACCGAATGTAAGATAAATAGAGGGCAATTAATGTGGGATGTGGATTACATGCAAAGACTGTTCAGTACCTACATAGACTGCCATAAACTCTAATCGGTTGGGGAAAGTTTACAAAATGCTTACAAGAATCAAATACATAACGAGTACCGGTTAAGTATATGATCCAAAGTTAACTTTTCCTGCACTCACAGGGTCTGGGCATAAGCTGAACCAGAAAAGGACTGCTGTCGAGTGCTCAGGGATGGCAAAAAAGACAAAGTATTGCTATGCCGGTGCCTTCATGGAGGACCACAACATCAGACTGTTACGTAGATTTGCGTCGGTTTTCAAAGCGGAACTCCATGGGATCCTAATCACCACAAACTAGTATTTGTGGCTGTGGTAACAGGCGAAATGTACTTAAAGCGTTTCTCAGCATTTTAACCTTCCAGGATAGTTCAGAAATGAAAATCTTCTTTGAATTTGTTCGGTTGTCTACATTTGAGAAGGTTTCTTGGATGAACTTGCTAGACAAGGATCAGAGGAGACACCCTTAGGACCCGAACGACAGCAGGCTCAGGACCCTGCGCCTTGTTTAGTGCTTCCATCGATGGTGGGACTTTAAGAGAGAACAACCGGGGCATACTGCAGCGCACTGTATATGACAGACTACATCTTCAAACACTTAAATGTGCTAGGGCTAACCGGTGAAACCTCAAGCGACGCCTGTGGAACACTTCCTCAGCCACTGTGCCGCGTTTGCCCCGATGAAGTGGCCTGTTTCAAGACCAAAGCGAACAAAATTTCAGCAAATGTAGATTGCTTTCTAGCTTCTTCTACTATGTGATGATATTTAACCATCAGCAAATTAATATCATTGCAGTAGCATTTTCACCATTTGGTGAAGGAACAACATATTTAGAATGGTGTGATGGGTGCTGCAAATGCAAAAGAAGGAAGTTAAGGAACTTGCGCAAGGAAGTCAGCAGTCAGCTCGACATTTATGGTTCGTAGAGATACAATAGGCTTGTAAGTTAAGTAATAAATGCCTAAGATTATAGGAAAACATTTTATGAGTGACAAAAAGAAAAACAATTCCAAACAACACATTAGAATTTCGCAATTAAAGTCGCAGTTGTTGTCTCAATGTCAACAGTGCGCAGCTGTGCGGGAAATAATCGTTTGTCAAACACGAACAATTGTCTCAAGAGTACGTTGCATTTTTCGGTGTCTGCTATTAGAAGTTGTTTTCCACATTTATCGCGTTTTTCGGCTCATAATCATCAATCAACAGTGCGGCAATCAGGCTCCTGTGTTGCTGCGAAACAACTTTTTCGTTTCTTATCGCCAGCGAGCCCTCACATATCTCTGCCACTGTGTATGTTACAATGCTCCGACAACATCTCACTATGCCAAGCGACAAACGTATTCAAATCACAACCGAACAGAGGTCAGCCGCACGAGTACACCACCCAGAAACCACTTCCACTGCCTACATGAAATCCTTTGCAACACATGCACACCCGGGTGCAGTTCATGATGCAATATTCGACGCCAATTGCACCGGAGTCTGCTATAAAACCGGCGAACGATTCAAGTGCAGATCATAATTGAATCGACTACCAGTCAACTCAGTACAATCCAACCAATCTAATCATGAAGGTAGGACTTGCTGCAAGCCTCCGAATCATTGTCAAGATTTAAACGACTTAATTGCACTCTCATTGCAGGTCTTCATTTTCTTTGCTCTCTTCTGCTTGGCGGTCGCTTCAGCTTCGGTCATTGGACCACTGGGCTTGGGCGGAGTTGCCATCTCCCCACTGGGCGTTCCAGTCGCTGCTCCCGGTGTTGTGGTCGGTGGATTGGGTGTTCCCGGACTTATTGCTCCTGGACTGGTTGGAGGTGTTAAGGTCATCGGTTAAAGAGCTTCAGGGTGAAGGAAAATTGTTACACCGCCTAAACTGCCGACAACTACCCCGACTTTTGTTTTCATCAAATTTAATAAAATTTTTAGTTTCATTTTAAAAAAATAATGTGTGTTGTCTTTGCGTCATCCTGTGTGGAATCGATTCAACTTTCTAACATCAACTTTCATTTGTAATGTATTTGAAAGTATAAGGGGCTACGCTCATCACGTATTCACATGAGAATAGTTATTTTAAGACGTTGCTGTTGTGAGGCGACATATAGCTACAGTAAATGCTGTACAATTGCAAAGAGGGCAATTTCATGGCTCATGAGTCTTGAGAAAGGCGGCTCAATGATCTGCACAAGTCTCAGGAGTCCGATGAATGACTTCATGAATTATTATAAGAGACCCTCAAAATTGGCGACTCGATCATATGGCGATGAGACTTACTTAGTTGGTCCTTGGACAAAACAAAAGCGCTCTCGTGGCTTAACAACCATGATGTTGACCAAAAGGGATATCACTCTCTGTTCGGACAGTCAGAAGGCAATCAAGACCCTGGACAATATCAAAAAATATCCCTTGACTGTTGGCAGTGCCTTAACGAGTCACAACCTGTCACTAACATCAAGCTCTATCTGCTTAGACTAAGCAGACCATCACTCATGCCTCTCATTGGTGTAATAAGAGGTCACTGTGCAATTTTGTACAAGAGTCCCCTGAAAAGGTATCCCGTATAATGATTTCGGCAGAGTCACTATTGCTCGTCCAGGCCACTGGCTCCAATGCTCAATAACTTCAGGGAACTGAACAACACCGCTTTTTTTATGTGCACCAATTGGTTCTAGAAATTGGGTTATGAACGACTGTTATCTGCTGCAGGCCACACTTACCTAACCTAACCTTATCTGGTCACCCGGTAGCAGATATAATGCCTCAGACTCCCTTAACTGGGATTGATATCCACACCACCCCATCTAGAGTGAACAATATAACTCAAATCCTGTGTCCTTGACCAAGTGTGTGGACATCTGAAGTGGCATTCTTAAGTCCAATCCGCCACACATGCTGGTTTCACATTTCGCGGCTCTTTCGAGTCATTGATTATGTCCAAAGGGAAAAACTGCAGACCCACCTTTAGCACTCAAGCCTAATATCAAATATGGACACACAAAAAGTCATTGAGGTTCAGACACTAACACTTTACAGTGACCAGCTGTTCTCAACAACAAATTAAAGACATTTTCCCTGTCCGCAGACTACCAGCCCTTCTCCAGAACCCATCCTCGAATCCTCTTCCAACCATTTTCGTAAACACTCCTATTCACCCAAACGCATGCTTATCCCAGTGAGGGGCATTAAAACCCCCTTCGGATAAAAACTCTCCACAGGAGAAGAAAAATACTGGGAGCACTTACTTCTTCGAAAATCGAACAAAGCTCCCCGAAAGCTCCTTCTCAGTGAAGTTCTCCAAGACATTCGGCGGTACTTTAACTCAGACCGCACTTCTAAAGCACTTACTGACCTCACCCCACTTCACCGCATGCAAAGTGACTGAAAAAAAAACTCCTCTCAGAATAGTTTCCAAAAAATCAATATATTCAAGAACTGTAGCCTTTAAGTTGCAACAGGTGTGTGTACACAAGAATTGGCTCAATGTCAAGGTTGTAAATGCTTGGAGCCGCCATGGGATCGCAAACGTGTCCTTGGATGTATGTACGTTTGCATTTAACGACCATTCGGCTGCGAACACAGCATAAATGTGAGAACAGGTGTATCGCTGGTGTAGATTAAAAATTTAAACAACTATCGCCAGACACTTACATCGCGAAATGAGTGCTTCCACGATGTGTTGGGCATGAATAATACAGAGGCACTCTGGTCTCTTGGAAGCAAAGGGGTTAGATAACATTCGACCGCCTTGCATGATTCAGAGTTTACAATGCAAACGGATGAGGATATGAGTCTGGTTTCATGGGTATGGGCTCACCAATCTACTTTCGTCGCCACATAAGACTTCCTGCAGCATCAGACCCGGAATTTAGGCTTTCGGTTATGGCATTTCATGCACCCCCACTACGATAGTCCTAAATAGTGTAACGGGGCACCATATATTGTTCAGTTTAACATTCTGCTGCTCTTCACATGTTTATTTAATTGTAATGCGATTTTCCTTGCATATTCTTAGTTGTTATTTCAAACTCAAACTTTGTGAGGAGCCTACCGTTCGGCGCACAAAATGCTTGACACACTCCAACTACAACTATACTGTGTGTCTGTCTTCTGTATGTGCTGGTGTGTACATTAATCGATCCTGAGAGTTTGGAGTGCTTCCGGCAACATTGAGATTTTGACCGCAAAATCCAAGCAGTGGTTAGTAAGGCTTTTCTGCTGGGTTTCACGGCCCATCTTCCAACTGCCACAGTGGCCCTATTAGGGCTACCAGCGGCTTGCGCACACCGTTTTGCATGTTCTGGTGTGTGCATTAATCGATCCTGAAAGTTTGGAGTGCATCCGGCAACATTGAGATTTTGACCGCAAAATCCAAGCAGTGGTTAGTAAGGCTTTTCTGCTGGGTTTCACGGCCCATCTTCCAACTGCCACAGCGGCCCTATTAGGGCTACCAGCGACTTGCGCACACCGTTTTGCATGTTCTGGTGTGTGTATTAATCGATCCTGAGAGTTTGGAGTGTATACGGCAACATTGAGATTTTGACCGCAAAATCCAAGCAGTGGTTAGTAAGGCTTTTCTGCTGGGTTCCATGGCCCATCTTCCAACTGCCACAGCGGCCCTTTTAGGGCTACCAGCGACTTGCGCACACCGTTTTGCATGTTCTGGTGTGTGTATTAATCGATCCTGAGAGTTTTGAGTGCATCCGGCAACATTGAGATTTTGACCCCAAAATCCAAGCAGTGGTTAGTAAGGCTTTTCTGCTGGGCTTCACTACCCATCTTCCAACTGCCACAGCGGCCCTATTAGGGCTACCAGCGGCTTTCGCACACCGTTTTGCATGTTCTGGTGTGTGTATTAATCGATCCTGAGAGTTTGGAGTGCATCCGGCAACATTGAGATTTTGACCGCAAAATCCAAGCAGTGGTTAGTAAGGCTTTTCTGCTGGGCTTCACTACCCATCTTCCAACTGCCACAGCGGCCCTATTAGGGCTACCAGCGGCTTTCGCACACCGTTTTGCATGTTCTGGTGTGTGTATCAATCGATCTTGAAAGTTTGGAGTGCATCCGGCAACATTGAGATTTTGACCCCGAAATCCAAGCAGTGGTTAGTAAGGCTTTTCTGCTGGGCTTCACTACCCATCTTCCAACTGCCACAGCGGCCCTATTAGGGCTACCAGCGGCTTTCGCACACCGTTTTGCATGTTCTGGTGTGTGTATTAATCGATCCTGAGAGTTTGGAGTGCATCCGGCAACATTGAGATTTTGACAGCAAAATCCAAGCAGTGGTTAGTAAGGCTTTTCTGCTGGGCTTCACTACCCATCTTCCAACTGCCACAGCGGCCCTATTAGGGCTACCAGCGGCTTTCGCACACCGTTTTGCATGTTCTGGTGTGTGTATCAATCGATCTTGAAAGTTTGGAGTGCATCCGGCAACATTGAGATTTTGACCGTAAAATCCAAGCAGTGGATAGTAAGGCTTTTCTGCTGGGTTTCACGGCCCATCTTCCAACTGCCACAGTGGCTCTATTAGGGCTATCAGCGACTTGCGCACACCGTTTTGCATGTTCTGGTGTGTGTATTAATCGATCCTGAGAGTTTGGAGTGCCTCCGGCAACATTGAGGTTTTGACAGCAAAATAGAAGCAGTGGTTAGTAAGGCTTTTCTGCTGGGTTTCACGGCCCATCTTCCTACTGCCACAGCGGCACTATTAGGGCTATCAGCGACTTGCGCACACCGTTTTGCATGTTCTGGTGTGTGTATTAATCGATCCTGAGAGTTTGGAGTGCATCCGGCAACATTGAGATTTTGACCGCAAAATCCAAGCAGTGGTTAGTAAGGCTTTTCTGCTGGGTTTCACGGCCCATCTTCCTACAGCCACAGCGGCGCTATTAGGGCTACCAGCGGCTAGCGCACACCATTTTGCATGTTCTGGTGTGTGTATTAATCGATCCTGAGAGTTTGGAGTGCATCCGGCAACATTGAGATTTTGACAGCAAAATCCAAGCAGTGGTTAGTAAGGCTTTTCTGCTGGGTTTCACGACCCATCTTCCAACTGCCACAGCGGTCCTATTAGGGCTACCAGCGACTTGCGCACACCGTTTTGCATGTTCTGGTGTGTGTATTAATCGATCCTGAGAGTTTGGAGTGCATCCGGCAACATTGAGATTTTGACCGTAAAATCCAAGCAGTGGTTAGTAAGGCTTTTCTGCTGGATTTCCACGCCCATCTTCCAACTGCCACAGCGGCCCTCCTAGACCTACCAGCGACTTGCGCACACCGTTCTGCATGTTCTGGTGTGTGCATTAATCGATGCTGAGAGTTTGGAGTGCATCCGGCAACATTGAGATTTTGACCGCAAAATCCAAGCAGTGGTTAGTAAGGCTTTTCTGCTGGGTTTCACGGCCCATCTTCCTACTGCCACGGCGGCCCTCCTGGACCTATCAGCGACTTGCGCACACCGTTCTGCATGTTCTGGTGTGTGCATTAATCGATCCTGAGAGTTTGGAGTGCATCCGGCAACATTGAGATTTTGACCGCAAAATCCAAGCAGTGGTTAGTAAGGCTTTTCTGCTGGATTTCACGGCCCGTCTTCCAACTGCCACAGCGGCCCTATTAGGGCTACCAGCGGCTTCCGCACACCGTTTTGCATGTTCTGGTGTGTGTATTAATCGATCCTGAGAGTTTGGAGTGCCTCCGGCAACATTGAGATTTTGACCGCAAAATCCAGCAGTGGTTAGTAAGGCTTTTCTGCTGGGTTTCACGGCCCATCTTCCATCTGCCACAGCGGCCCTATAAGGCCTAGCAATGACATCTGTATACGGTTTTGAATGTTATCTCCGGTGAACTAATCGATTCTGAGACATCTGTATGTATTTGCAGACGTTCCGATCCAATGCCCCAATAAAATATTTTCTATGTTCCTGTTAAACAACAATAACAGCACAAGCAAATTCATCGCACACTGCGACTGCAATAAACAAGGATCAAAATCCTACATCGCATCCATCGAAAAAAGAATTGTAGTCTGGGTTGTGTTTGTGGTGTCTCAAGGCCTTTCTGTCATAAATCATTGGATCAAATCGTTCATTCAATTTCTGTAGTTTCATAGACTGCCTCGGACGTCGTTTTTCTTTGCGCACATGTAGTGGCATTCACTTGACACTGAGGACTTTGTGCTGTGGCGTGGGAGTGGGCTGTTTTTATCGTTTAATGAGTGTTAGGGCGCTCTTAAGACTGCCATTAAGGATACACTTTTTTGTTGCGGCGGCAGTTGAAGAAGCACTTAAGGTCAAGTTACAACAAGCGGTTGATGTGTGTGGGGTTTTTGTTGGTTCTCTGAGTACGCATTAATTGCAAATGCTAACATTTATGAGTTTTGAAATTGTTTTAATTGTATTTTGGAATTGGAATGATGAAATGATTCGTGTTACATTGACATTCTGATGGTAAGTGGTATTGCTTTTAAGTGCACTTATACTGACTAATGATCCGTTGGGACTGGCATTCCACGAATGGAACTTAGGTGCATGATGGAATGCACTTCGACCTAACTGATCAATTATGCTGTAACGATTCCTAGACGGCTGACAGGCCATACAGATCGTGGTTGGATGGAGAAAATACCAAGAACTTCTTCATCGGCTCCTGAGAATATCCTACAGTGAATTAGGGCAAGAGGAAGATTAAATGTAAGCCCATTAACAGCCTCCAGCTCAAAGTCAGTGGGCACATCATTGGCGACTCGCTGTGGTCGACCAATCGGATTTATGTCATCCACTCCTTTTATAATCGAAGTCGCAACTTTACATCTTTTTAATTATGAGCAATTTTACAACAATCTGGACGTGGTTCCAACTTCCAACTCGTCACATTTCTCCCATAAGTATGGTAGTACTACGAGTCATCGACACACTATTTTCTTTATGTCCCAAGAATGTTCTCCCATTTTCGCAATCGTCAATTTTGCATGTACTTCTAGTAAAAACCTTTGCAGCACGTAATCATCATAGGAGAAGAGCAACAAACCCATTGCGGGCACCCATCGCGCCTTGCCTGGCCGATCTTTTGATGGAACCTTCCCACGTCTCTAGTCGATCTCCAGAGTATGACATGGCAAGCCTCTGTTTTATTCAAGCCCATCCCAAAGGCGTTGCTCACATGTTTCGAAGGCCACCAGAAATAAGAGCTTCTTGGACTTTGTTTCAGCCTCGCGATACAACGATACCTTTGAATGATAGACACCTCAATTATTGCCTCCTAGGTATGTATGAATAATTTCATACGCAATTTCTGATGCAGTGCACAATATGCAGTGCTTGATTTTCGTTCAGCAAAAATATGCAACTTTGGACAATGGAAAGAGGTGCAAATAATTTGAATGAGAGAAGCAACGAACAATTTTGTGAACTCATCCCTCATCTAGGGTTCACGAAGTTACAATGTCTCTATAGTGACCTTTTTGACATGGAAAGTTATAATAGTAATATAGGTTGCGGTACATCCCGTAGAGGGCCAGGGCCTAGCTTCTCAGCAACCACTCGTGTTGTGCGTGCTATTGTTCTTTCACGAGTGGAAGGGACCTGCAGTTTTATGCCGACTCCGAACGGCCAGGTTTGAGAAGCTTTTTGTAGACAGGAAATACTCTTTGAGCATTGTCAGTGACTCGAAAGAGGTGAGGTCGTGAAACTTATTTTTGTCGCACAGAGCAGGAATCGAACCTACGACGCCGAGATTGGGGTCGACGCACGAACCCACAACGCCACGGGCCGCCACGTATTTCGCCATAGGGTGGACGAAAATCGTGCCCGCACTTACGGCCATGATAGCGCGGCGCAGTAGAGGAAGACAGCAACTCATGTGGCGTACACATTTAAAAGGGACGCCAATTACTTGCTGCCTGGAGACGCATATTGGTTGAGACCCCGGTCTACGTCGACTCTAGCCAGGTCAAAAGTTCGGTTAAGGAAAATTAAAGCTCATTGCAATCCAAGTAAACCATGTGATCAAATTTGTAAGCAAACTTAAATTCATGACTTGTTTTGGTATTCTTAAATCACGCATCGAAATTGACAGTGACCCCAGCAGTTGGCAACAAATCACCACTGACACCCTTTTCATTGGGATTTCTTAGACGGGTCCTTGCGGCAAACATACATAATGCGTAGCGCTTAAGTTTTTGTTGCTGTTGGTCACATGACGGTGCATTGGCTTGTCCAATACCTTTTTTGATATTGAAAGTCTCGGTGGGTTCCTTACCACCTCCTTCGTCATCCCGCCGAGGTTGGCGGCGATTTATGAACTGAACCTAGCAATATATAGCTCTTTATTCACTATATCACATGCATCCATGAATTAGGCAAATTTTAAACAACACTTCCTTACCAGCATGGCAATAAATGATGACATTGACTGTCGGCGTAGGCAATTACTTTGATCCTCGATCTATACATCACCAACGTAAGTAATTGATTTGGCTTCGGAGTGTTTGAGCTCTACTGCCCTGGGCACGCTGCTTGCAGTCATGAAGAGCAGGTTGTGTGCTCGTTATACCGAAGGCCTAGACCTATTCCTCTACTTGTCTAACTAGTGGGCTCCGATTCGAAGACCATCTTGGACAGTAGACTCTTTCTAAGTCGAACTATCCCTAACTTGAATTGTTTGTACCATATTTTTCCATTCTTCTTAATTTTCCATCCAAAACACTAACTCGAACACACAACAACATGCAATCGATGTGGCCAAACCAGAGAAACCAGAGTAGTCGACGTTCTTTTTTTTTCCTTTCGGGCAACATCCATACCTCCATTCAGCTAGCAGAATTCGTATTTACGTTTTATTTACGTTTTCTCACCTTCCTCTCAGACAGTAATATATAAATTAACAAATAAACATTCAAAGACTCAACAAACATCCGACCAGCAGTCCATTCATCAGCGATCTTTATAAACAAATATTTTCTCAAATGTTCCTTGTCCCACCAAACATCCGCCGACAATATTGGATGGACGCACTTTTATCAGAAGCAAATTCGATCCACTTACACTTGACTGGCATCCAACGACACACAATCTCACTAGAACCGTCGCACATCTTAGTTGAAGATATTATGTTCTGCATCAGGCATGCTTGGAAACTTGTGCTGCGGTCGGCACTTTACACTAATCAACATCACTGAATGCGCAGTTTGTGATGAGGTTCTTCTTCTTTGTGTGGCGCTACAGTCCGGGGTGGACCTGGGCCTCAACCAACATGCCTCTCCAACTAGCGCGATCCCTGGCTAGCTGTCTCCAGCTTCGCACACCAAGTTGGTTGAGGTCCTTCTCAACTTGGGTGCGCCACCTTAAGCGCGGGCGTCCTCTGTTGCGTTGCCCGACAGGTTCGGATTCGAAGATTCTTCGGGCCGGAGCTGTGGTGTCCATACGCTCTACATGACCTAGCCACCGTAGGCGTTGGATCCGTAGACGCCTAACTAGGCTTATGTCGCTGTTCAGCCCGTACAGTTCGTGATTGAATCTTTCTCCTCCAGAACCCGTCAACACAAACAGGACCAAAGATCGTGCGTAGAACTTTTCTCTCAAAGAGACCAAGGACTTCTTCATCCACTTTCGAGATTGTCCATGCCTCCGCGCCGTATAGCAGGACTGGGATGATCAGGGTCTCATATAGAGTCAACTTGGTTCTTCGAGAGAGGGCTCTATTACTCAATTGCCTCTTGAGCCCGAAGAAACAGCGGTTGGCAAGAGTTATTCTACGCTTGTGATGAGGATATCCTTATTAATTAAAAAGTCATTATCTCCATCCATTGACTGTATTTTATATCCTTCACCGGGCTGGTGGTTCATCTTGCCTCCACCCTCCACATCCTTGCTTTCCAGCCTTTAGCAGACGCCTGCTTTGAGTTGGCAGAAGCAAACTACAAGCAGAAACCAAATAGAAAGCTAAACCACCGAAGATTATTTACATGCCATCCTTTGTTTGCAGGTTCACGTGCCATGGCCTGTCCTGCCTCCCTGCCTGAAGGTGCGAGTTGGAATGAAAAAAGGTATTGTTTTCACAGAGAAAAGCGGATTACTCCCAAGACATTGACTTTGGCGTTTGAACAAAAAGCCAGCTCACAGGAAGAGCACTTTAAATTTTTACCAAACCGATGAGCTTGCTTAAAAAGTTCTGAAAGTATGCGTTTCATTAAAACTTTTCGTCCGCCTTTTAAGAAAAAAAAACAACAAACAGAAACAAAAAACGTAAATTATGTGTGAATTCCATAATCCATTAGCAGCGTGCTTGAACTCTTGCATGTCGTGTGAGAACCTAAGCACTCCTTGCATGCTTTCACACCTTCAGATGCATAATTGTGTTACCTTAATTGATAACTTGCACATCGGCATCCTAAGTGAACTGGACACATTACAAGATTACAGATGCACTTCGAGGAGGAGATTGTACCTTAATATTGTTATTATGGTAAATACATGCCATAAATAATGGTTACTCGTTGGATGCTCCTGTGTACGGATATTAATTGGAATGGAGCACAGTGGAATAGGGGCGACAGTCGAAGAGTAATCGGTTGCGAATGTAACTCCTGAGTATTATGCAGGAAATTGACTGTGACCTGGTGGGTGTAGTTGGTTATTACTGCAATTTCTCTGAACCACAAATCACCAAGTCAAGTTCTACCTCTCTCATTTGACAGCGTTGTTTAATCTTCTCAGACAGGGGTTGTGAAAACAAGTGTTTTAAAAGCACCATGGCGCGCGAAGTATGCGTGAAGATAAAGGTATTGCTTGCTTAGCAGGGCTACGAAACATAGAGTGTCCGCGTGTGAAATATCGATGAAGACTCTGCCTATTCTTCTTCAAGACCAAACTGTCTTGTCTGATCGATTACTAGACGTTTATACCGAAGATTCGGTCTTACTCTCCTTTCGAACCAGGAGGCTCGGATTCGAAGAATCTTCTTTTGCTGGAGCATGGTGTTCATGTGGCCGAACTAGTGTAGCCTGCCCATATCTGCCTTTCGGTCTACATCCACTTTCTGTTGCTGTACCAGTAAAATTCATTGCTTTCGGCCCCAAATGCAAAGTAGCATCGGTTGCCAAGGGCGATTCTACGTCGGATCTCCCTAGAGTCGCAGTCGATGCTGAAAATTTGGAAAAATCACTTCTGCAGAATGGTAAACAGCGATGACAACACAAATTCCGCAGTCACACAGAATGTCCCACCTAATATGGACGAGGGTGGACAAGAGTTTCGACTAAGACGAGGTCAAGATAGTCAAACTGAAGGCGAACAATGCCGCTGGGGAGGACGCTCTGTCCGCGGAACTGTTTAAAGCAGCTGGAAATGAACTGGTTCTGCTCATGCACCAGCTATGCTCTGAGGAAAGCATGCCCATTGAGTAGAATCTCAGCGTCGTTTCTCGGGTCCAAGAATGGACTCCTTGCACTACGCCAACTATCGAGGGATCAGTCTCCTTAGTTTCGCTTACAACAACGCCTGAAACCCCTTCATAAAAAAATATGGTTTCGGTTTCAGGGAAGTTGACCATCGACCAAATCTTCACACTACGGCAGATCCTGAAAAAGACTTAAGAGGTTCAGATCGACACCCACCACCTGCTCGTCGATATGACAACGTGCATAGAGACGAGCTATACAGCATCAAATTCGTCAGGTTGTGGAGGATGACTATGGGGAACCTTGACCTTGTAGTAAACAGGGACAATAACACCAGTACCGAGATCAAGCGCAGAATTAGTCTTGCCAATCGCTGTTTCTTTGAGCTCAACAGGGAGTTAAGTAACAAAGTCAACTCTCGAAACACCAAGCTAACTTTATATAACACTCTGATCGTCCCTGTCCTGCTTTATGGCGCAGAGGCATGGACGCTATTGAAAGCGAATGAGGAAGCTCTTGGCCGTTTTAAGAGAAAAGTTCTTCTGATCTTTGGTCCTGTTTGCGTTGATGGTGTCTGGAGAAGATTTGAACTACAAACTGTACGGGCTGTACAGCGGCATGCACCGAGTCCTTGAATCCAAAGCTTAAATACGAGCCGATGGACATCGCGCAGCTCGATTTCGAGCCATTGAGACAACGCAACAGAGGACGTCCTCAAACGCACAGAAGTGGAGAAAGATCGTGCTGGCTATAGTTTCCTACCCGGGCTGAAGCGCCAACCAAGTAAGAAGAAGAGCTCTCGAGTAGGGAGCATACACCAAACTGGAATAACAGCTCCCCTACATCCATCAGATGAGTAGCGAATCTCTTGTATGATGACTGCATCTACCTCCTTAAACATTGCAATATGCTTGGCCCTCGGAGCTTAGCAATAAAAGTCTATAACCTTGTTACCTGCAAATCTTATGAAAAAAGTGATTAAATCTAGAGCTTTGTGTTATTTCCCCTGTATTTAAATTGAGGCCATCTGCTGTGTTGATTTGATTGAGAATTTATGACGCCATCAGTACATTTATGGTTGGCCAACGATTCGAGGAGCACAAGATGAATGTGAACTTGAACATATGTTTATTTACCATTTGATTGCATTTTAACGGCAAGAGGTTGTGGATTCCATTTGGCGTGTGGAAGATAAAATGTATTGGCAAGGACATGCTGCTGTCTGCTATGAATTGTTCATTTTACTAAGCTTGTATGTAGATACGTGTGTATTTTAAGCGTTGAAGCTTATGTCACATATATTGTCTTCTTTCATGGCGCCTTAAAACCGCCTAAGTCTGTCCGAAAGCCAGCACCTACATTTAGTAGAAAATTGTTAGCCCTCAATACCGCCACACATGCATGACTTCGAGGCTAATTACCTTCAACAAATTCAAGGAAAACAGGGACACATAGTTAAACAGGCGCCAGAAGAACGTGAAGAAACTAAGCTCAATTACCTCGGCACTTATTCAGCCCTTGCAACAACATTGAACACTAGGGACCTACTCATTGAGTAGCTTAGAAGAAATGTCAGACATAGAGGTAAAGGTCAACCACAAAACGAATTGACTGTGACCCAGGCAAACAGTGAATTATCCAGAATTGGCCAGTAGGACTAGGTAGGACTCAGACGTTAATTAGTTCCCTTGATCGGAAAGCAACCAGTGTATCAACTACCGCATAGTGATCCAAGCAGAATCTACATGCTTTACTTTAACCTAAACGCTAAGTTGAGAACTCATTTGAACCCGCTCTTTAGACTACGGGCAGTCGCCGACGTTCACAAGGCCTACCGCAGGAAAGTAATGAAATATTCAGCACGCAACATACATGCCCGATGTAACAAACTGATATGTTTACCTGTGTAATCCAGAATAGAGAACGGGCCATCAAGAATTTTTTTGTAAATTTTGGTAGCTGTTTCTCGATTGAAATGCTGACAGAAAATCAGTACCACACCTCTGCGGAACGAAGTGAGTTGGTTTACGTTTAAAAAACGTTGGGAAATATTGCAAGCTAAGTTTTTTAGGTGGCCCGTGACGTTGTGGGTATGTGCGTCGCCAACCTCAACATCGCAGGTTCGAATCCAGCTCTGAGCGACAAAAATAATTTTCACGACCCCACCTCTTTCGAGTCACTGACAATGCTCAAAGAGTATTTCCTGTCTACAAAAGGCTTCTCAAACTTGGCCGTTCGGAGTCGGCATAAAACTGTAGCTCCCTTCCATTCGTGAGAGCAATAGCACGCACAACAGGAGTGGTTGCTGAGAAGCTAGGCCCTGGCCCTCTATGGGCTGTAGCGCCACCCATATTATTATTATTATTATTAAGTTTCAAAGTGCTTGTATTGAAACGGAGGCGGCAAAAATGGGTTTAGCAGTGAATGAGGGCAAAACAAAGTATCTCCAGCCCGAAGAGTCTTCGATTCCCAACCATTGGGACAGTGCAATAGATGACGACCACGAACCCGATGGCGCACTCAAGTGGAGAAGGACCTCAACCAACTTGGAGTGCTAAAGATCGTGCCAGCTGGAGAGGATTGTTGACCGAGGCCCGGGTTCACCGCGCCACAAGAAGAAGAAGAAGATCTCTTATCTAACATTTATCAGCACATTTATTAGTACACATAAAAGTACACTGTAGCTAATACATTTATTTGTTTTCATAAAACAAGAAAAATTCGTACAAATTACATTTATATCTAAGGACATATAACACAAATACTTGTTCGTTCGCCAGTTTGATATTCACAGAAACAGAGAGAAACATAATATTCAATGCTGTGTTGAGATTTGTTTGTTTTGTTTTTACACCGAATTCGGCGGGCACATGCATCCCCACATGTTTGAGACTTGGCTTAAAGCCGTCAGTAGTATACAGCGTAAAAAAATGAGTATAGTCTCGTTTGAGTTCAGTTTTAAATGCCTTCACGGCAACGTGGCACATAGAAGGAGGCACCCGTGCACTCCCAGCTTGGCTTCGCCCCGTCCCACTCGGTGTGCGTGGCCCATTGCTTTGTTTCGAGATCGTATGTTTGCACATTGGACGAGCAGTTCGTCGTTTCGTCGGACAGCAGGCCGCCGACGAAGAAGATCTTCTTATTGACCGCCGTGATGCCCGAGTGGAATGTTGGCACGGGATTTTTCGCCTCAAAGTGCCAGGTGTCCGTGTAGATGTCGTACATGTCAATAGATTCTGCAAGTACTCGGAGCTCACACATTGAGTCCTCATACCATCCGCCGCACACGTAGATCTTGTCCTCGATCGCCAAGAGCACATGGTCAGCGCGGGGCTTGCGCATCGGACACTTCTCCTCCCACCTGTCCTTGTAGGTGTCGTATCTCCAGAACGAGGACAGCACCAGGCTGTGACGTTCAATTCCACCTGTTGGCAAAGGGAATCAATTTGTGTTAGCACATAACTTTGCGTTTGACGGCTTCGAACTCACCCGAGATGTACAGATAGCGTCCCAGGCCAACGCCGGCGTGTTGACTTCGAGTCTCTATGAGCGGCGTAATGAACTCCCACATGTCACGCTTGACGTCATAGCGTTCGCAATTCGATACGGGCCGTCCGTGCGTGTGCGGCTGCGTCATGTAACCGTCATCCATCGACTCAACAATCCCGCCGACCGCATACAAATAATTGCCAACGGCATTCAGCGAAAATCGACACCTGTCCGATTGGATCTGTGCGATTGTGGTCCATTTGTTCTTTGAGGGATTGTACCGGAAGCCAAAGCCGTGTATGTACTCCTTCAGGCAGACATCGTACGACCCGCCGACCACGAAGAGATCATTGTTCAGGACGGCAATGCCATAGTTGCACTGCTCAATGTGTGGAATCGTGGTCAGATTGTGCCATTTCTTCTCGTTTGGCAGTGCGAAACTCAGCTGATTGTGAAGTCCGTTCATGAGGAAGCCACCGATCTTGACTACAGCCAACTCCATGCCACGGGCGTTTGTCAGAAAATCCGTGAGGAGGATGTCATTCGGATCCTCATAGGCGCCTTTCTTCTTGCTGGACTTCTTCTGCTGGAATCCCACTGCACGCATCACATTGTAGTACGGCGAGTGTACACTCACATCCACATGCTCGAATCGTGGCCACACACGGAGGTCAATCTGCTTGATTTGGTTGAATCGAATGCGGCTGAACAATCGTTTTGCCTCCTCCAGCGTGACTTTCTGATGAACGCAGTACTCAGCCACGATGTTGATCACCTTTGCCTCAGAACAGTCCACTGGATAGTCACAGATCAGGATGTACTCCAGCTGGTCGAACTTTAAATTGTTGATCTCCGGCGTTGCGGCGAACTCACTTAGACGCGAACACATGAAGCGATAGGTCCTGTTGCGCAGTCTTCGCAATGAGTACATCTCCGCCAGTGCGGCGACATCAACGCAGTTCTCGAGGTCCAGTTGGCACTCGAGGTATGTTGCACACGATTCAACGACTGTGTTCAACTGTACGTGGGTGGCCGCAGACAAGATGTCCTGTACGCTATCACGATCGATTTCCAGCTTTGATGTGTACGCGTATTCTATGAGGATCTGCATACCGCGTGCCGTGACGCCATTCAATTGAATTTCCGATTGTGATGCTTCCTTCATTGGGTCGGTGAACATGGCCGCAAAGTAGTCACTGCAAGCGGCCAGGACAACTCGATGGGCCTGGGGCGAGACAAAAAAACAAAGGTTTAAACTAAAGTGTTTCAGACAGTAAAGTAAGGCTAGCATGCAAATTGGACGCAGATTCAACTGCAACCTAACCAAAGGAGGTGTGGTTTACACATGCTCCTCTGTTGAAAGCTGTACTAAAGCTTTTTTGCAATCGGCTTGTTGGTTGCAGGCTGCATTGACTAGCTGCAAGTGATACTATTTGAATAACATGAGAGCAGCACATGTCTGCACAATGAAACCATTCCATTTGTTTGTACGTTCGTTGAAATTCGCGCTACTGTCACATAACAATTTTATGTAATCGGAGCACATTCCGTATTCCCACCAAACAATAGGCGGCTTAACAACTCCAGTGTGAATCTTCTCGTCTCGCCAAATTGATGTGAGTTCCCTTTCTTTTTTCAACAAGTTGCCGTGATCTTTGAAATCACAAAGTTTTCATTGAATTTGACCGAAAGATACACAAGCAGTTTTATGCCCGACTCTCGCTCATTTGAAGTGATAAAAGACGAAGCACAAAAAAATAATAAACGTAAATAAATAGAAAATCACCTTCATGCGAACACCTTCGACCAGCAGCGTAATGTCTAACAATTTGTCGGCGAGTCGCAGTTCATTCAGTCCAGCCATTAAGGCTTTCGAATGCTTCACTGCACTAGATTCTCCATTCACATCCACCATGGTCCCCTTTTCGACGCATTCCGCCATGCTAAAATGATATACACATTTTTCACTAGCGAAGATAAAAAATAAATAAAACAACCCAACTCACATAAACAAATTCTTGTCTGTTGCTGATCCGATGTATGTATAGGTTCGATGATGCGGATAAAAATAAGAACTAGTTCAAATGCTTTACATTCCAAATTATGAATCAAAGAGTCACTTACATATCTGCTTCGTGGGTCCCTTTGTTTTGTTTGATTGTTGTTTTTACTTTCTCGTCGGAAAATAGTTCGCTTTAGAGCGACGTCACGTACCGTATGGCTATCAAGTGTTCGACGAAGGTCGGGGAATCCGTCTTATCAACAACTGGCATTACTAAGCAGACGCCGCGTTTCACTTTTTTTTTGTTTTATTAAATTCCACTTAATCGCAAAAACAAGGGGGTCAGTGATTCTTGATAGACTTCGGTGGGGACACCAGACATCTGCTATCTTTCCGACTCACTGGAACACTGTTGGCTGAAGTGCAAGTGGAAGGAAGACAAGCCAATGTTGAGGCTGGCTAAAGGCAGCGCAATTGTATGGACCATTGACGGGTGTGTATTATTCACGGAAATATTGAGTGACTATGCGTGGAAAGAAGTAGGAGAAAGCTTATATTTCACTTCACCGAGGAGAAATGCAGCAGTGATTGAATATCGATTTATTCAGGTAAGCACACCTGTATATCTTAATCAGAAAGGCATGAGTAAAGAGATGCGCTGCTTCTTCCTCTCTTGCCCCTTGATTCGACCTGACCGGGTTCTTGATTCTCTGTCTGTGAATACGTGAATACCTGAAAAGTGTAAGAGGGTGTGTGAAATGTAGGCGAATTTGCACACACTCTCGTTTTATATGGCTAACACTACGAAAATGTCACCATGGCCTAGGAGAAAGAATGGTCAAAGATGAATATCTCTTTACTCAATTGTTTCTTTGACATACCTGAATATCTTAATAAATTGATTTTGTTTGTTTTTTCTTGTGGAGCTTTTCACTGAGTGTGTCCAGGTGTAAATACTGTTGTTGCTAAATTTGAAATTCGGTGGAAATTGGAGAATTCAATTGAATTCCATTGAAATGCCACTGCGATGTCTTCTTTTCAAGTTTGCACTGAGCCTTTACTCTAGGCACGTCTACGGTTTTCAGGAAGCCAAGGCTTAATTAGTTTAGTTTAGGATATATCAAAGTTTATATATATGTTTGTCTTCTATATATTCAGGTGTCTCGGAAACCGTAGATCTCTCAATTTCTGTATGAAGGATTCTACGGTGGTCATCTATTAAACTTAAACCAATTAATACCTACACAAATTGTTTAGGTTTCCATCTGAACAAAATTAAGTCAACATAAAAATCAAACCCAACAAGTCCGCACTGAATCCTGCCACTAAGTAACCACTCTACCCTACCGGCAAATTGACAATTTTGACATATATTTTGCCGGCAATCATGCATTCTGACATTTAGCATTCAAAAGACAACGTTAAAAATCGGCAAAAGTGTGCTTGTCTCTTAAGTTAACTCATGTTTTACATTTTAACAATTATTTGATGAACACATAACACGGACTACACAATGGCATCGTTAAAGGATCTCTCAACATTAGTCTCTCCCGGCAGTGTACCCATATGTGAACGAAGTGGCAGACTGTGTACAGTGCCCCAATATGAAGTTCAGGGCAACTCCTATGTGGTAAGTGTTCCAAAAATTATTCCCACTCATAATTTGTTTCATAAACCACCTTTCCAGCTAGAGTTCTATCCAGAAATCAATATAAACTGTGAGCTTTTCAATGCATCCACATGCAGACCAGTTGATTCGTACCGAACACTGATGGTTCCTGTAAATGAAAGAGTGATCAAACGCATTACGAGAACCTTCTTCGAGAGCGGTTTCATGGATGCCCTCAACGAAGCAAGGGATCCCTCCACAGCCGCCTCATCGCCAATCATATCGTCTGCTGCTGAGTGCACATTCCGCGCGTTAGATTTCTTTAGGAAAATTAAGATTATGATCTTTCCACATTTGAAGGAACAGGGCATTGCGAGTATTGCTAAATTTTCAGAAACCAGGTTTGCATATGCCTTTCTCCAATCCTTGTCTTCTTTACAAATGTGTCGTTGTTTTGTAGGGATTGGATAAGAAGTTCCATTCGGTGTATTGTTTGGCACCCGAATTGCTTTAAGATCGCTGTTGCAGGTTCGGATGACCATATCCGCATCTATACCGATGAACCTGCTGCTGTTCCAGTGCTCAAGGTAAACTACACCACTTGCTCTACTCTGTTATATATTCTAAGTCGTCTTTTCCTAGAACCCCCTTCAAAAGGGCATCACCTCAATGGCATGGAGGCCATACAGTGCCGCTGAGTTGGCGGTCGGTTGTCAGAAGGGTCTTTGCATATGGACAATGGACAGCAACCTACACATCACCCGTTCATCATCGCAGGCAGTCTTCCTCAAGCAGTAAGCTTCTTCAAAATAGGTTCCTCACGTCCGCAACTAATGAGTCTTCGTGTAGCCCAAACCACAGTCCAATCACTTCGGTGCAATGGAACTCGGATGGAACTCTCTTGGCAACGGCCAGCATTGGCGACACAGACGTCGTGATCTGGAACATTGACAAATCAGATCGGACGACTCTGAAACGCGTCGGAGCTCCATGCTCCATCCTGAAATGGTCTCCAGATGGGTCGTGTCTCTTCTCCGCAACCGTTGGAAATGTCTTCCGTGTCTGGTCTGCCGACAGGAAATGGGTGCCGGAACGCTGGACCGTCGCTGGAGGATACATTCAGTCGGCCTGTTGGTCACCGTGCAGTACGTTCTTGTTGTTTGTCACCTCCGAGGAGCCCACACTCTACCGGCTGCAATTTTTCGAGGAACAACTGTTTGCAAGTGAGTATCACGTTTGACTGACTTCTCTTGGCTAGCGTCGCTAAGGCTCACTCGAAAATGATGAGGTTCTCTTAGCGATTGAGTGCCTAGATTAAAGAAAGGTATGACATGCTCCAGGTGAGATGCTCCACGAACTCAGGAACACCTCGTATAATGCTGTCAACATAACTCTCTCTCACTCTCTGCCCTACGTTCACAAGAATCCAAAATATAAATATCTCCTGTCCTTTTCCAGCATCATCTCTGCCGAAGCAAGCACTTCCAATAGCCGACCTGACAAAGTGCACAGTGGGAAGTCGTGAAGTGGGCGGCCAACCGCAGTCACTCGCCTGGGATCCAAACGGCCGGTTCCTCGCCATAACCTTCAAGGACACACCATGCATCGCGATATTCGGCACGTGCATTGTCAAGCACAACCTAAGCATTTCTCCGTCGTGTTTCCTCTCCGGCATCGGCTCAGAGTACCCTTCGTACATATGTTTTCAGAGCAAGAGTCGAAAGAACTCGGACAGTGTGCTGACGATCGGCTGGTCCAGTGGACGCATACAGTACTTCCCGTTCGTCAACATGTAGAGAGAAACTCCATTTATTTGTTCACTTTGTTTTTTTTTTATATTTATCACGTTGTATACATAAATATCTTGTTTTGCATAAAATAGAAATATTCATAATAATAAAATTGTTTTCAAAAGCAGAAGTGTGTGATTCCATTTTCTCAAAACACAAATCTAAAGCTCTTTTCTCTCTTGGTCCACTCTCTGCTCACACATACATCTCTGTACCGTTTTCAAATTCGAGGCTATACCTACACATACACATATAGTATTTATATAAAACAAAATTCTTTGACATCACCCTCTGGGGAAGGGGAATACTTTACATCACACCAAGAATCAAATGATTGCTGCGGGAGACAACACACAGGAGGAGTGACTCTGCTTAGATGTCGCCATAGAAATATCCCAGGGCTGTTGCTGCTTTCACACGCACCGCGCAAGTCTCGTCCTTGAGGAGGACAGCAATTTTATTGCCCACCGATTCGGTATGTTGATTCTTTTCCGGAAGGAAGTTGTGGAGAATTCCTTAAAAGATACTCAGTTAAGTCGGCGAGTTTCGGAGGGAAATTGTAAGCTTACCGATGACGATCGCTGCGTTGCCCCGAACTTCACTCCATTGACTGCGTAGCTTTGGTATGCAGGAATCGATGAAGTCTTGAATGGAATCCGGCAAGTCGGTCGCCTAAAAAAAAGAACAAATAATTCATTCATATACCGTTTTCCGAGTAATTTTTCTTATTTAATCCTAAGAGTTCCCTAAGTTTGCGAAATGGCTATAGACCTCCTTGTCATTGAACACTAGAGATGTACGTTTTCTGACAATTGCAAATATTCAGGGCTTATTCTACACAAACGGATCAATTAAATGTTGATAGCGGCAATAACTAAGAGGACCTGCTTAGCTGCTATAATAATAATATGCGTGACGAACGGCTTTGTTTGGGAAACTTTTTCTAAACAGGAAATACTCTGAGCATTGTCAGTGACTCGAAAGGGGGTAGTGTTTTCGTCGCACAGAGCAGGAATCGAACCTACGACGTCGAAGTTGGGGTCGTTGCACATACCCACAACGCCACGGACCACCTTAGCTTAGCTGCTAACCTGGATCAATTTTCTTGGCTGGCGCCACAGTCCGAGATGTATTACGGCATCAGCCAACACGCCTCTACATCTAGCCCGGTCTTGTACTAGTTGCTTCCACCCACGCGAGTTCAACTGGTTGAGGTCCCTTCGTATGCGCCATCAGAGGCGTGGTCTTCCTCTACCGCGTTGTCCCTCGGGGTTGCATTCAAAGACCTTCCGGGCCGGAGAATGGCTTTTCCATTCGCTCTACCTTACGTAGCCTACCCAGACGAGAGAATCGAACGCTTTGACCAGATCGAGGTTTTTGTGCTGCTCGCACATACCGTCGTTCAGTCTTCTCCTTCAAACACCATCAGTAGGACTTTCCTCTCGAAGCCATTGAGAATCTTCTCGTCCGCTTTAGTTACTGATTATCAATGCTTCTGCGCCAACGATAGGGATACCTTGGTTATTCGGGAGAAGGCTTTACTTCTCAATAGCCTTCCAAGTCATTACTTGCGTTAACTTTGAAGTCTAGGTGCACAAAGACTTCCACTATTTCGAAGTTATAGTTGTCCATAGTGACGGTTTGTCCAAGACGTAGATGTTGGTGGACAGCATATCCTTTGTCCTACCCTCATTGACCGCAAGACTCAACTAAGCCACTTCCTTCTCGACGCTCGCAAACGGCCCACTGTCAACCCCTTATGTTTTTCCGATGGAGTCAATGCCATCAGCATATGAGAGCAGTTGCACAGGTTTGAGGAGTTGACGTTTGAATTACGCACGATCTTCTCGAGAATGATGTTGAAGAATTCACATAATAGTGTGTAGACTTGTCTAAATCCTTTTTTGACATCAAATGTCTCGGTAAAATCTGTACCGACCTCGGCGAAGCATCGAGCATTCTCCATCATCATTCTTCAAAGACTGTAACTTTTTGCAGGAATGTCAAAACCACATACAGAATGCGCTGTATAGCTCCAATCTATAAATACTGTCACACGCGGCCTTAAAGTCGACGAATAGATGGTGGGTATCGACTTGAAACCCCTACGTCTATTCCAAGATCTGCGCAATGTGGATAGTTGGTCAAAAGTGCCCTGAACCCGAACCTGTATTGAACTATCAGGCTGTTGAAGTAGGGTTTCAGGCGCTTACACAGGACGTCAGAAATTGTCTGACACGATATACGGAGGAGACTTATTCCTCGGCACAGTCTAAAGAATTGCCTTTCTTTAGGATCGAACAAAGGGTGCTGAGATTCCTCCTGTCCGACGTACTTTCATCCGAACAGGTTTTACAGATGAGTTGGTGTATGTACCTTACCAAGTCATCACCAGCTCTTTTGAAAAGCTCGGCAGACTGACTAAATCTACATCGCCATAGAGAGATCTTTTCCGTAGCATGAGGTAGTTGTTTGTTAGCGCACCCTAGGCAACGCACTGCAATACCCTAAGAAAGGTTCAATCCTTAATTTAACGCCTTTGTCGACAATCCAAACCCAATACTGAAATCCTTCTTCTAGGCTCTTCACAATGATCCCCTCTGACTAGACGACATACGTTGGACCTAAGGATGTAGACTTTTCTATCCAATTATACTCACAACGCAGTGCCCAGTAACCACCAGTAACAAGAAACCTCCAATGAAGAGTAGCATTCGAGAATTCAACCATTGGCCAGGGAAGCGACTATATTACCCTAGTAACTCAACATCGAAAGTCGGTTCACTGGTCAGGAACGTAACACTGGACGACACTGATCCACGACAAGCCACCAAATGGATCAAGTCTCTAAAGCACATTTATTTTCTTACAATCGCTGTCGCTGTCAACCAACGTGACATGGTTAGGTTAGGTTACGCAAAAGTGACTGACTACAGATGACAGCCAAAGTACGCCGGTTGTGTGATGTCCAGATCAACATCTCCTTACCCTACAACAAGTATGTGCTTGCAATTAAGCGATTGGAATGACCTATGCGATGGTGTTAAGCTCTGTAAGTGCCTGCGACTTTCCAGAGCGTTGCACGAGCATAGTTGGTCAATTGTGGTTTCTACCTCCTCGTCTTCATCCATGCAGCTTTTGGAGAAATCATTAATCACCCGTCCTGACACACCATGAATGTCAATTGCGTAGTATTCGGTCACGACACCGATGCGCGTCCTTAGTGAGGGTTCACTTCGTCTAACGAGACCGAGTAACCGTTTAGTGGCCATATATCGTTTGTTTTAAAGCAGGTGGTGACTGCTAGCCATTTGTGGTTTTGATCGTCTGAATCTTAAGGAGATGGAATGCTGTAGCTATCGGAATGTCAAATGAGAAACTCCAAGACCTTAAACACACACCACGCCACCTTTGCAACCTCAAGCCACAAGGTCCCTTCACCAAAAATAAACCAAAACGATCGAATACTTACAATAACCTTGACAAAGTCCACGATGAACGCACTATAGTTGAGTTGCCCATGATCGAGCAAATGCCTCTGAGCCATTTCATTTGCTCTGGGAGCATCTATGAGTGCGCACACCTTCCGCAGGGTCACTTTACACGCCTGAAAAGAGAGAAAAGCAAATTCCAGCAAATGACGACGAGGATTCAATGTCTCTTACCCTGACAATCGCCGGTTCACTTTCGCTTAAATGCAAGATGAGGGGGAAGAAGTTCGCGAAGAGTTGCTCCCTCAGTGCCTCCGACGAGCAATTCGGTGTCATGCTTCCATCGTTGATGCTTATCTTCGATTCACACAAGTCGCCGAACAATATAATTGCTGCTTCGCGGATTTCAATCGAATAGCTCCCGAAAAACGGTCGAATACGTATCGCCAAAGACACGTGGAACGATTCCACACGATCGCTGGGCAGCATCTGGAGGATCCGCGACAGGCCGCGCTTGCTTTCCAAGGGGATGTTTATCAGGCAGTCGCTGAAATGAGAGACGATTGAATACACCTTGTCGGGGGTGCTCCTCTGCCTCTGTCTCTCTTACCTATTTGTGTCATCGATTCCCTTTAACAGAGCTGTGATTGCTGTGTCCGTGTACTTGTCAATATCGTGTTCAGTCAGATAGCCAACGTAGCCGAGTCCCTGTATGCTGAGACCCCGCACGATCGGGTTGGGATCGCTGAGCGCCGAACTGAGGTGGAGCATTATCACCGATGAGATCTCGCCGAATGGCTTCTGCGCGACCAGTCTTGAGTACAGGCCAATAGCGGCGATGCGTTGCCCATCGTATGGGCTCGACACATACTTACTGAACGACGTTACAATTTGCTTCATAGAACTGGAGCTGACCGTGAACTGGCTGACCAGCCCGATGGCCATCGGGGTTAGGATCTCTATGAAGTTCTTCAAGTCCGTGCTGGTCGACAGACTGTTGCACACTGTCAGAACCGTGGAGATCTGCTCCATTTCCAGGTTGTTGATGAACGCTTGGAAGGTCTCGAGGACAATCTGACACGGATTCAGTTTGACCGAATCTTTGTTCGGAATGAAGCCGAATTTGTTTTTGCCCGTCGGCAGTGGTGGTGCCTTGCCGGAGGTTGGGGATGGCTTTGACATAAGCATTGGCGGAGCCAGATTGGTGTACGTTGCCAAAGAGGTTAGGAGCATTGTGAAGAGTTCCGGGAATTTGTCTTTCAATTGCTGGAACACGAAAAGGTGAACGGTTGAATTTCTCTAGAGAGGCTTGTCAACTTACTGTGTGGATGTCCTTGCATGGGAACATCTCTTTCATCGCGCAGAATATGGCGAAGGGCTGCACACTTGCGATCTTCTGTCGATCGCCTGAACTCTCGTTCGGCTCGTAGAGGCAGGAAGCCGAGAGGATTGCCAAGAAGTTGTCCAGAATTAGGCCAGTCAGCTCGGCGTCGATGCAGATTACGTGCCAAAATTCCACAACGTTCCTGCGAAAGACAAACTTGGCATCATCCATGCAAGCCTGGAGGGCTAACTTACTCTTCAAAGGGAAGCTGTTGTGCCAGCATTTCAAAGCAAACCAACTTCGGGTGGTGTTTGGTTAGAGCAGCGATCGCCTTCAGTACGCCAGACTTCGCTCTAGAGATCTCGCAATCACTGATGGCCTGCAAGCAGCAAAACACGGTCAACACCTTGAGGTGACATCGAGGAGAAAACTTACGCTCAAGCAATCCTTAACGAGATCAGGAATGGCGTGGAACAGCTCAGATCCCTTCTGCTGGATGAAGAACTTCAGCACAACCGACGCGCCAATGGCCGAGCTCTGCTCGGGATCCTTCAGGCAATGCAGCAGCGTTTTGCTGAAAGAAACGTCATGAAACAATCCAACCCGCCATCAGCGCACTGTCACTTACCAAAACTGTAAATACTGGAAATTCGACATCCTCAGTGCGATGATCTTTGCGATGTTCCCCGCCAGGTGGTAGATCTTCTTCGGGTCGTCGGTGATGATGTTCTCCTTGACCATCTCGATCTCCTTCACCCAGTCGACGGAGCTGTCCGCGATTGTCAGGGTCTCGTAAATACACGATATCTCGAGGGTCTTTTGTAGAATCTCCACCGACACCTGACGCACAGTCGCATTGGAGTCAATGCAACGCGGCACAATCTTGCCGAGCATCGTTCCGGTTTGATTGAACTTCGACGGGGCCTCACAGCCGATGCGCATCGATTTTATGTACACCTCCAGGCAATTGTTGAACACGTGACTGGCACAGATGCGAACCTCGCTATTCGGATCCTTTGTCCAGCATTCGAGGATCGAAATGATCAGGTCCAGTGACGCCGGCGACGGGTCGTTTTCGATGATCACCCGCGCAAGTGCGTTCAGCTCCGGCAAGGATTCATTCAAGTGCTTCGCTAGGAAACTGTTCTTCTCGTCCTCTTCGATGGACTCGAACTTTGTTCGCAGGAACCTGGCGCACGTGAAGAAGTTCTTGCAGGCGATTTCGAAGATCACCCCTCCGTCGAATTCGGCCCCATTGTCCGAGTCGATTCGCACGAAACTGGTGCCCAGCTTGAGGATTGTCGGCAGCAGGGGCAGCTCATCGAACGGCGCCTCGATGTGTATCCCGAAGACAGCGTCCATCATCTGCTTGCGGAACTTCAGCGGATTGGTGTACTCCTCCTTGCAGCGCAGAATCTGACTGCAAATGCAGAGCAGTGTCCGCAGAGCCACCTTCATCATGGTGTTGTCCTTGGTCTCAGTCAGCTGCTGGATGAGGAACGACAGGATCGTGTCGTCAATCTGTGTCTTGCCCACCTCGTCGCCGTCCATCATGTATCCGTACGACTTCACCACCAGCAGATTCGTCTTGTACATTTCGATTTCCTTGTGCGTGTCCTTCATGAAGTGCAGGTTGCTGAAGAAGCCGGTGGAGTGCTTGCGAGCACCCAGGTTCGCCAGCTCCGACAGCTTCTTCACCACCAGCACTGAGTGCACTTTGGATATGTAGCCGAGCGCTCGGCAGGCGTTGCTTATCTTCGTCTCGTACTCCTCGTGGGAGACGTGCTTGTCCAGCTTCTCCTGCTTGCTGGATCCGATGATCAGATCGATCTTCGACAGAATGATATTCGAGTCGTTTATGTGGCACAGAGTCAGGCCGATGGCCTTCAGCATCATGCCGCGTTCGTCGCCGAGCGGGGAGATGTGGAACTCGTGAACGGGCACCTGAATGGGATACATCAGCATCTGATCGGACATTTTGTTGATCAGGCGCTCGGCGAAGTTCGCATCGTTTCGCTGCAGAAACTCGACCGTTTCGTCTATGAATTGGGTCAAGTATATGTAGAACGTCTTCTCAACCCCAATGAAGAGCAGCAGTTCGGGGATTTTCTTGTCCCACAGGCTGGCCAGCTCGGGATTCAAGTGCGGGTAGTAGAACTTCAGGAACGACAGAACGTTCGAGATGCGTCGGATGTCGGCGTAGTTGCCCAGCAGAGCGAGACTCCTTGCGAACACAGTCTCCGCACTGGGGACTGTGATTTTGGGCTTCGCCGTCCCACCCGACTCATCGTCGGGTTCCGTGTTCACTTCGAACTCAATGTTGGGATTTTTCGAGAACAAGCTCGCCAGGCACTTGGTGATGCTCGAGCAGATGTCTGTGTAGTCCAGCAGGATGTAGTAGTTCAAGAGCTCCCGCTTCAGCAGTTCGTCCATGGTGCCCACAGTTGAGGACAGCATGAACAGCGAGTTCTCACAGGCCTGCACGAAGTCCTGGTGCTCCTCGGCCGTTCCGTGTTCCGTGTTTATCTTGCTGTACCTGCAGCAGTGGCGCACAATGTACCACGAGAACTCCTTCTCCTTGATGAACGACTTCTGCGCCAGGGCCACGATTGTCTTCAGGAGGGTCATCTTCATTTTGATCGACTTCTCGATGAGGATCATTTGCTTGAGCACGTCCAGGAAGCCGTGGATTTTGCTCTCAATGTGCTCGGTGGATGTGTTCGTCAGGTGGGTGAGGATGAGAAGCGACTTGATGCGCTCGCGCTCGCTGTTGTTCCGCAAGTGAATGAGGAGCATGTCCATGATCTTGGCGGCGTACACCCCGGACAAGAGGTGCAGACACCGCAGAACTTCATAGTGTCCCTTGACCGTTTGCGGTTTCTCATAGTCGGGGTACACACAGACCAAGTCGAAGAGACTGGTCACCAAGCCATCGGCGATGGGGTCGAGGATGTTCGGCTGAAGTTTTATGTTGGTCCGCAGCACAGACGACAGGAATTGTGTGACGGAGTTCCGCTCAATCGACCTTCGATACAGGTTCAGGATGCTCGGTATCAGTCTCTGCGACTGATCCTGGATCTTCTCCTTCGGCAGAAGTGGGTACATGCTGGAGAGGGCTTGCAGGATCTCCACGCATACCTTCAGCTCACGGGAGTGCAGCCACTGATTGAAGAGGACATCATATGCCACGGATATCTCAGTGGCACAGCATACGTCGGTGCCTTCGGGCACGGTCTCCAGTTCGTTTGTGGTTTGTTCAAGAAGTGCTTCGCTAAAGCGTCCAATTGCTGGAAAGGAGAGCAGAATTAGTCACCGCAAGGATGGGCTCCAAGAGCTTACCAAAGGCATGCGCCTGCTTCACATGATCCTGCTTGATGCCGCCCATGTTCGGGAGGATTGTTGAGAGTATAGTCTTGATGAATGGAAGGGTGCCGGACACATTCGCTGTGGCCAGTGTTCCCATGCACTGCATGATCATGAAGTGGGCAACACTCCCTTCCTTTGTGTGTGCGATCAACGCCTCGATAACCTTGAAAAACAATCCAAATGACTCAAGTCAGCCGGCTCTGTCTGTCAGTCAGTCTCACACTTACCAATTTGCAATCTTCCCTCCCGATGGCGACGAGAATGGCCATGGCGTGTGACTGAATTGCCGGCACGCTTTCATTTGAGCGTGTCAGCTCATCGATTGCGAACGAGATGATCGTTTGATATGTCTCCGTCTTGAATGCCACATTGGCGCTGACTACAATCTCGAGCACTCTGCGGGATAGATCTTGATAAGTCGAACGAGTCCACCCCGAGATTATCTCACTTACCTGAGGATCGTGCTGATGGTTTGGTCGCTCAGTTTTGCATGCTTTGACCTGTATTCCAATAGAATTGTCGTCGACTTGTCGGGATTCTTCTCGAGTATTTTGACCAGAGAATTCTGCACAGCCAACCGGACCGATTCATCTTTGTCTGATACGCAATCGAAGAGGTTTGTCAAAATGCCTGAAAGTGAATGTGAACGTAAACATGTGCAGAAGTGGAAGCAGCAAAACCGCACACAAACTAGGGCGGCTTACAGAGAACTATGAAGTAATTCTATATGTCTAACTGTGTCAAACAGAGTCTGTGTCAATGGGCACGTAGTAAATGCAAAAAGTATGCTGAAGCCGTACAACTATGAAATGGGCTTACATCCCGCTGTTCTTCGATACGAACATGGACGGGGTAGTACTTCTGTCGTGTTCACAACATGTAAATGCCGTTAAAAAATAGAGCGCGTCATTGTAATAGGCACCAAATGGAGTGTGGTTAGATGTCTGCCACATGTTTTAGTGATCAGACGGTGACATGAACTTAGGAAGATAATCATTTACTGCAGACGACTGTTTTATGTTTCTTCGGCTCATTTAAAGCAGATACGCAAATACTGTGGACTTTCCCTAACACAAACTAATTTTGTTATCCCGTGACAATTCGACTGTATGACAACTGTATTGCCTGACGCTACAGTCCGGAGAGGAAGTGTGCCACAGCCAGCATGCCTCTCCATCTAGAACGGCGGTGTGCTAGTTGTTTCCAGCCCGGCATGTTCAACTGATTGACGTCCCTTGTGCAACACCGGAGATGTGGTCTTTCTTTACCGCGTTGTCTCTCGGAGTTGGGGTCGAAGTATTTCCGGGTCGGAATATTGGTGTCCATTCGTTGTACGTAACCCAGCCATCTGCGACTAGAGACTGACCAGATTGGGGGCGCCGTACAAACACAACACCTCAGTACATAGGGGATAAAGTTAATGCCAAGGACTTTTCTTTCGAAACGACCAAGGACCTCGTCGACAGCTTTAGTTAGTGTCCATGCTTATGCCTTTATGTTTGAATATAGCTGGAAGGTTAGGTTGGGTTTTTTTTTCGGTATACACTCGTCTCGCGTACGACTTGTCCCCGTCTGCGAGGAAGGCAAGTGTAGAGGAGGACTGATCTCCAAATTCTACTAGCTGTATCCGGATGTGGATAAAGTACGATTGCACTGGCTCAGCCATATCGTGCATATGGACACTAACGCTCTAGCTAAGTTAGTCTTCGATTCCGAGCCTCCTGGTTCGAGAAGGAGAGGGAGACCGAACCTCCGGTACAAAGACCAAGTTATCCGGGACACATGGCAGCTTCGTCTTAATGACGGAAAGCAGTGTGCCCAAAACCGTCCGCGATGGATGACGGCAACTGCTCAGGTTCGGACCGTTGGGTCGCTGGCCTGATAAACGCACTCCGTTCATTAGTTCCTTCTACATTTTCTTCAGGCGTTCGGATGTTTAGTGAAATACCAATGTCCTGAATATATATCTTGGAAGCTGCATTCTTTCAGCGTTCGTTTGCTCAACTGACTGAGGCAGTGGCACAGGAAGTGATAATTGGTCTCCCTTCGTGTCGGGAAGTGAACATAAACACACGATAAAGGAATCGACACAGAACCCACTGTGTCACAGCAACAACGTTTATTCAAGTGCTTGACCGCCAATTTGTATGCTCGCTTGCAAAGTTAAGAACAAACTGATCGGTCTCAACCGTTCACAAAAGACACAATTTTGCACAACTTGATGGGTCGGTATCAGTGCATATTCACAAAAGAATCAATTTCAGAATAGCCACACACCATCTATTCGTCGACTTCATTTGGGAGCGTGCTACGCACCACCAACTTAGGGATCAAACGCAGAGACCTGTCAATGGGGTGTTTCCCGGCAGTTCAGCTAGTTCATCTTCCAACTGCCACAGCGTCCCTCAATTAGGCTTACGTACGACCTGCCAGTACTTATGTATGGAGCCGAGACTTGGGTGCCCAGTAAATGGCACTCTCAACTCTTAGCCGCGTTCGAAAGCGAAGTCTTACGGAAAATTGTTGGCCTTATACGTGAGAAACAACGATTCTGGAGATGTTTCAACTATTAGTTCGATGTCTCGTTAGAAGCAAATTGTGGTTTGGGCATCTAACTCAACCAACTGTAGAGGTTGGCAGCGGGGTGAACCCTGTTTGCGCTGGAAAAATGGCGTAGACTAGGACGCACGCAGTTCAGGGATGCCAAACTGGATGACATTGGCCCGCAATCGGTATCGATAGATGAACTTGTTGAATGACCGATTCCCGGTTGCAGTGCCGATGATGATGAAAATAATCGAATTGTCCGTGCCTGAAATACGCTCTACTGCATACACCCGGTGGAGCAGTCGACACACATGCCTATTTAGCCACGGCGACCACACAATAAAGATGATATTGAATTAAACAACCTTCAAGTCATCAGTCATCACTAAAAACCCAATCCACTGAAATAAACACGCGTTGTAAGATCTTGTTGGCACGGGGTGACGGGTATCAAATGAATAGCAATAGAAATACGCTCATTTTATCTAGAGTTATGTTATGCTAAACAATAAAACAGAGGTTGAGAAGATCAGAGATCAATGACTGGGGGCAGGCAACAATGATAATGTCGTCTAATGGAGGTAAACAGTATCAATGACAAAACGCGTAACCCTGCTTTATTTATGTCTTTGCAATGTATCTTGGAATATGTAGTCCGGAAAGCCAAAGTCCGTCGAGCACACGCTCTAGGAACAGGGGTTGTTCAATCCGAGACTCCTAGTTCTATAAGAAGAGCAAGACCTAACCTCCGGTACAAAGACCACGTCATCACAGGCATAAGACAGCTGGGTCTTGATGACTAGAAACAGCGTGCCAAGAATCGTCACCGATGGAAGGCAGCAATTGCGCGGAACCCCATGGGTCGCCGGCCTGAAAAGTAGTAAGTAGTATATTGGAATAAAAGGTGGCAACCGATCTCTTGTTCTGTGCTGGCTTATTTTCGAGGAAAGTACCCGCAAAATGTACGACCTGCACTGGATATTGGATATGAATGCGTTGAAAATACCGGCTATTAAGACCAGAGCTCAAAATTAACGAGTTTTGGATTTCGAAAGTTGGCCAGCTGTGGTGCCAGATTTGTTGGCAGTGGTTAGTAAGGCTTTTCTGCTGGATTTCACGGCCCATGTTCCAACTGCCACGGCGGCCCTCCTAGACCTACCAGCGACTTGCGCACACCGTTCTGCTTGTTCTGGTGTGTGCATTAATCGATCCTGAAAGTTTGGAGTGCATCCGGCAACATTGAGATTTTGACCGCAATTTAGTGATATTGTGTCATATGTGTTTATTGTAAAGGCAACACAGAACACATGCACAAACTGTAGAAATGATGTTGTCTACAAGATCAAAGATCCAGACAAGATACAATATTTGGGACACAGGATTTAACACAAACTTTACGTTACAGCTATGTACGCATGTCTGTCTGAACACTTTATTCAGAGCATTTGTACACACACAACAAAAAGGAAACGCCACAATGACGACCAGCAGCCGAGTACGTTGAAGGTCAGCTCACGCAAGTTATTTAGTTTGAAAGATAAAAAAAGGGTACTAAATGTATGGCCAAGTTCCAAGATTGACAGGTGGCCAACATACAGAAGTATTTGGAGGAAATGCATTGGTGCGACTGTATACTGGTCAACTTCGCCAGGTGGCCAACTTTACAGGTTTTACTGTATATGTATAATGATACGGATGGCCTTGCAGCCCGTTGATGGCAAAAGCCTAGATTCTACAGTGCTGTGCATGCTGTTGTCCTCCTACCGGTGGAAGGAGCCAATAGTGAGTCAACAAGATGAACTTTTGACAAGCACTGAGTATCTGTTGTGCTTTCGAACGAATTGATGATAACCCAATCATAGGCAACCGGCGTAGTTCCACAAATAAAGCGGAGACTGCGGCATGATCGGAAAAATGGCGCCCAACACACAATCCACAGCTAACAGCCACTCGCTGCGGATGGGAGGCTTTTAGAGTCACAGATGTGATAGCTGTCTCATTATTGACAATTGGAATTTTTCTTCTTTGTGTGGTGCAAGAGTGGGCGGTGGATTGGCACCTCAACCACGTGGAATCTCCTAGCACGATTCCTGGCAGGCAGACAAGAGTTCTTGCACTAGGCCGAGAGACCAGCCGTCACTTTTCGAGATCTATAAATTTGAGTGCACTTGGAACACAGGTCTCGCTTGAAGAATGCTTTAAGAAATCTGCGAGAAGACTAGCAAGCAGGCAACATTTTTGTGGCGTCTTACCTCCATTTCATTGCATTTAGCGAAAGTGCATCGACTCATATTTTACCTCCTAGTTGCCTAGTTGATGTTCAAAAATGGTGTGGGAGCATAATTGACACGTTTTGTTGAATAACTTGTTCTTCTAACGGCGCTACAGTCTGATGTGACCTTGGGCCCCAGCCAGGATGACTCTGAACTTTAATTAATAAAAATAAGCGCGTTTTTTTACACGCATGACGAGGGTCTGGGCTCAGCTCTCAGAAACCACTCGTGTTGTGGGTGATATTGTCCTCCCACGCGTGGAAGGGACCGTTTCATGTCGACTCCGAACGGCCAAGTTTGAGAAGATTTTCTGGAGAGAAATATTATTTGTCAGTCAGTTACTCGAAAGAAGTGGGGCTGTGAAAATTGCTTGGTTGGTCGTACCAGGAATCGAACCAAGACACGTAGGTCCACGTGCGTTGGGGGGGTCGACGCAAACGCCCAAAACTCTATCAGAAGGTTAATTTATCTCGGATGTATAGCAGCTTAGTCTTGCCTTAACAACACAACTTCACCACGAAGCATATCTCAGGTAGGGTCTCCTCGGGCCAACTTCCACAGTATCCACCATCGTTGAAGGTCCTGTTGTTATATCTGAGATTGCCCAAGTTCTAGAAGTTTTTTGAGCAATTACACTCTGTGAGTCCTCTCAATGAAGAGCCTTCGACTCCGAACCAGTGGGACAACGCAATAGAGGACGACCACGAACCCGATGGCGCACTCAAGCGGAGAAGGACCTCAACCAACTTGTAGTGTGAAATTGGATGCAGCTGGCCACGAATCGTGCCAGATGGAGAGGATTGTTGACCGAGGCCCAGGTTCATCCCGGACTGTAGCGGTACAAGAAGAAGAAGAAGAGTCCTCTCAATGACTACAGTGAAGTGGACCAGTGAATTATTAGGTTATCCGTTCGTTCGCAAGTAAACCTAGGCACTCATCGTACAATCCGAACCCACAACTTCCCCGATTGTTCTCAAAGCAATCAAACGTTTGCCTTGCAATAGACTCCAGTTAACGAGAACATTTCTCTAGCCATGAGCCAACAGCACACCGCAGCTTAATAATAATCCATTAAATTTATATTGCTCCCCAAAATGTACCCCCTTTCTTACACGTTAAAGTTTTCGACATCAAAAGTCACGATGAGACACTAATGAAAGCGCGAGTAAGACTGATAAAAGCGGTATTTACTTTGGCGCACACCACCGTCAGCGTATCACAAAGCGCATTTGTCAAAGATTACCCATTCTTGTTTAATCAATTATTTATATCAGCCAACCGGTGAGACCATTCGATTCGGTAAAAATTAAAAATTTAAATCAATGAATGGCACCGTCTCGGCTTGACGACGAAGAGTCGCGATAATATCGAACTTAAATCGCAACCGATGGCGGTTTACGCAGAGCCCCTTTGGATAGAGCTGATAAGCGATATCAAACGATAAGCAGAACAAACGAATTGCCCAACACACAAGTGGTCTGGGATGGAGGAATATTGACGCGTGCGGGTTGGTTTTTGGTTTTGGTTTAAGTGCGAGTTACTGTGCAATGTTTTACCATCGTAAATTATTTTTTCTCCTCTAGAGAGGATGGATAAACAGTCGAAATGTGAGCAAAGACAACAAAGCAGATACGTTTATCTACGGTTTGGGACAAGATGTGATAGCATACGCAACGATTTTTGGGTTGTGACTTTGGCGTGTGACATCAATTTGGCTGTGGGTAGACGCAGATCTTTTGGATAGATGTCGTCGCATTTTGGCCAGCACATGAGCACTGACTGAAGTCAAAATAAACAAAGATTGAAGACGTCTCAGTTGGGGAAATTATACATTTTAACTGCTGGGTAATTCAGGGCGCAGGCTTGACTATTTGTGCTTCATTCACACTCGACTGCCAGGGCACACGCACACAGATGAATGTGAATGACCAATAAGCAGTCCCCGACCAAACGGTATGAAGGCGCACTTGGTTGAGTGACTTTCCTTGGTTATATGGGATCCAGCTTCGAATCTCAGTGAAAGCAAATGTTAATACACTTTTATCTGGTTTTCAACTAGAGATCAAATGAACGGCAGTGAGTATCACAATGGAGCAACAATGACCTAAGTTTGGTGGCAGTTTCGCCAGCAGCCCAATAACCTAATCTAACCTAACCGACTTAGACGAAGTCAAGATAGCGATATCTAGACTGAAGTCGAACAAAGCTGCTGGAGCGGACGGATTGTCCGCGGAACTGTTTAAAACAGCTGGAGATGACCTGGTTGGGCGCATGCACCAGCTCATCTGCAAGATATGGTCGGAGGAAAGCATGCCCTATGAGTGGAATCTCAGCGTCGTTTGTCCGGTCCACAAGAAAGGAGACCCTTTTGACTGCGCCAACTATCGAGGAATCAGGCTCCTTAACATGGCGTACAAAATACTCTCTGCCGTTTTGTGTGAACGCCTGAAACCCTTTGTCAACAACCTGATAGGTAATTATCAGTGCGGTTTCAGGCCAGGAATAGAGTCCACAATTGACCAACTATTTACACTCCGGCAGATCCTGGAAAAGACTCAAGAGATGCAGATCGACACCCACCACCTATTTGTCGATTTAAAGGCCGCATATGACAGCGTGCATAGAGACGAGCTATACAGCGCCATGTCTAGTTTTGACATTCCTGCCAAACTCGTCAGGCTGTGCAGGATGACGATGGATAACTCTCGCTGCTCCATCAAGGTCGGTAACGAACTCACCGAGACCTTCAATGTCAAAAAAGGTCTTAGGCAAGGCGACACGCTGTCATGTGACTTCTTCAACATCATACTTGAGGAGATCGTGCGAAACTCAAACGTAAACACCCGAGGCACGATCTTCCAAAAGTCCGTCCAACTGCTTGCTTACGCGGAACACAGCGTCCACAGCGCCTTCAATGAGGCGTTTGCTGGCATTGAAGCGGAAGCGACTAAAATGGGTCTAGCGGTAAACCAGGGCAAAACAAAGTACATGCTGTCATCACGAAAGGACGCACAACATCAACCTCTCGGAGTAAGCGTCACTATGGGCAGCAGAAACTTTGTAGTCAAGGAGCTCGTCTACCTCAGCTCTGCAGTAAGCAGACAATAACACCATAACCAAGATCAAGTGCAGAATTACTCTTGCCAATCGCTGTTTCCTTTTACTCAAGTGGCAATTGAGTAACAGAGCCATCTCTCGAAACACCAAATTGACCTTGTATAAAACCCTGATCATCCCAGTCCTGCTCTATGGCGCAGAGACATGGACGCTATTGAAAGCGGATGAAGAAGCTCTTGGTTATTTTGAGAGAAAAGTTCTGCGTACGATCTTTGGTCCTGTTTGCGTTGATGGCGTTTGGAGGAGGGAACTGTACGGACTGTACGGGCTGTACAGCGGCATGCACCAAGTTAAGCGTCTCCGGATCCAACGCTTAAGATGGCTAGGTCATGTAGAGCGGATGGACACCACAGCTCCGGCCCGAAGAGTCTTCGACACCGAGCCATTGGGACAGCGCAACAGAAGACATCATCGCACTAGATGGCGCACACAAGTGGAAAAGAACCTCAACCAACTTGGTGTGCGCAACTGGAGGCAGCTGGCGAAAGATCGTGCTGGATGGAGAGGCATGTTGGGTGAGGCCCAGGTCCACCCCGGACTGTTGCGCCAATCAAAGAAGAAGAACAACTGCTGGGTAATTCAGTGCGCAGGCTTGTCTATTTGTAGTTCAAAACAAAACATACACGATAAGCGAGTGCCTTCACACTCGAGTGCCTGTGCACACGCACACAGATGAATGTGAATGACCAATAAGCAGTCCCCGACCAAACGGCATGAAGGCGCACTTGGTTAAGTGCCTGCCCTTGGTTATATGGGTCCCAGGTTCGAATCTCAAAGAAAGCAAATGTTAATATGCTTTTATCTGGTTTTCAACTTGAGATCAAATGAACGGCATAGAGTATCACAATCGAGCAACAATGGCCCAAGTTTGGTGGCAGTTTCGCTGGTAGCCCAATAACCTAATCTAACCTAACCCCGACCCAGAGCAGCACAGAAGGAGGTGGCATCTGCGAAAGCCACAGGAACTCCAAAGAACTTTCTGTAACAAGACGCACCGTCTTCAAACTACTTCTTGGCTGTCGAGTAAGGAGGCAACAACCAAAAGAGGCCCCCGGCATTTGGACTGAACTCAGTAAGGTCATAATTATGATATACTGAAAGACCCCCTTTCGGAACTGCTGTTACCTCAGTAAGTGAAATAGCTTTCAGGCTAAAGCCACATGCACTTTAGTCCCGTTAAAACCCTGGAAGGTTCAATGCACGTTCAACGTTTCGTCGCCATTATGTTGGTGATGAACGTCCAGATTTAGCATTCCTGGTTAGCACTGATCCGGATCTGGCACAGGATCCCATAAGGGCCTGTGTCAACCCTTGCATGGCTTCACTGCATGCAAGGACAATCATGGAACACAGAGGTGGCTACACCTCCGAGCGTTGTAAGCGGCTTTGAGTGGGAACGAAACAGAGATGAATACAACAACACCAACGCGAACAAAAGAAGAAAATCAGCAACAAAGAGGACAATATCTTTTGTAAGAGCAGCAATCATTGCCAAGATCATCCATTGGCCTAGTAGCAAACGCAATTGTTAGTCCAATCATGGGCAGAGTTCGAAATCGGGTATGGCACCGAGAATCGACAAAGGAGCATCAACGTTCCACAGACTGGGGGAGCAAATAAAGTCTCTCGTAGCGATGCTGGAAGATGGTAAAAAACGCTACATCCAGCAACCGATGAGGGACGCCATAGAGCGCATCAACGCACGAACTATCGCTATTGAGGTGCAAAATGAGAAAGCCAAAAAGGCAATTTGCAAAAAACATCTTAGTTCGTGGAACTGATAGCAGCTAGAAAAGGTTTTTGTTTCGCCTGTCTAAGTAGTTTACTCTCACAAGATATGCGATATGAATAAAAACTTTAAATAAAAACATTTCCTATTCCTATTGAAATGAGAATGAAGGGAACCTCAGAGAGCTATACAACAAGTTGCCTCTATTCAAAATACATCACCAACATGGGCATAAAGGTCAAGGACAAAATATAGGAAGCATGCATAATTTCATTAATTGCATATCAGTGAGTTACAAACAGTCCTTTGTGCAGTTTAATCTGTGAAGGACGTTGAACACATACTGTGAACTTGACACAAATGGGAAACAGATAACAGGGGGCGAGGCTACATGCTGTAAGCCTGTGGGTGACATGCATTCCTTGGTTATCTGAGTGTACTGTTCTGCCTTTTGAATTCTGATTTAATGAAACAGATAAATCGATGGAATTTACTTGAGCGTGACAAGGCAGAGCTGAAATCTGGAATTACACAAATGGATCATCTAATCATTGAACCGAAGCTCGCATTCTTTGGATTTGTTGATGGCTCGAATTTCATACGACATTGCTAGGGGAGATAATCAGCTACACTGGAGATGGCTGCAGGATAAGACGCTAATTGTGATTGAATGGGAAGTGAGGAACTGAATTATTCATTTTACCAGTACCTATTGAGTGTGTTTGGTGCGACTTCTATTCCCTGCGGCACTGAAATTGGACAACGCCATTTTGTAGATCTCGATGAAATAAGCCCATAATGTAATAAGCAACGAAATGTATTAATTACTTAGTTAAGGAGATGTCTGCTGTAGGTTCAAAAATGTTTTTTTCCTATAAAAGTTATATTGACGCTGAAAATTATTTTGCTTGCGTGCATTTCCGAATGACATGCTTGTTTGCGTTTCCAAATAGGCTCAGTGTAGCATACGTCTCTGGTCCCTTGGAATATTTGATTAAAAATAGTCTTGGTTCGAAGGGTTTAACCTCGAAGGCTATGGCAACAACTGCTTGGCAGACGCCTGCAACTACATTCATTATTTATAGGAAAAAATTAATATTCCAAAATCCATACCTCCTAAGGCAGGGTTTTTTGATGCCCTGTCTGTGAATACGTGAATACCGGAAAAGTAAAAAAGTATGGGTGAAGTGCAAGGGAATTTCCACGCACTCTCACTTCTTTCGGCCTGCACTTCAAAAATATCGCGGGAGCTATTGTACCTAATGGAGTGAGGAATCTGTTTTTTTGTAGAGACAGCAATGGACAAAAACGTATACATTCCAATACTTAAAGATGCGTGCACAAATCCGCTGGCCCGGATGGTATTCCCCCAATACTTCTGAAGAGGTGTTCTTCTTCGCTGGCAAAACCACTGCGTAAGTTTTTTCATCTATCCTACTCTTCAGGTCTCCTTCCGAGTAGATGGAAAACAGCATTTGTCCAGCCCGTCCCTAAAAAGGGCGAATTTTCGTCACCCACCTCGTACCGACCCATAGCACTTACGTCCCTTCTTTCTAATGTCATGGAAACGCTGATAAATCGTCAGCTTTTGAAATATCTTGAATCGCGGAAGCTTCTTTATGACCGACAGTATGGCTTCCGCAGCAACAGATCCACTGGTGATTTGGTAGCTCATTTCACCGAAAAGTGGAACCAATCTTTGCACAATGCAGGCGAAAGCAAAGATAGTTGCGCTTGATATTTCTAAAGCATTTGACAGAGTTTGGCATCAAGCTCTTTTTGTCGAAAATGCGTGCCTATGGTCTGATGAATCTCTGCTTCTATGGATTAGAAACTTCCTTTCGAACCGTTCAATACAAGTTGTTTTGGATGGGTTCAAGTCTGATATCCACAAAATAAATGCTGGTGTCCCCCAAGGCTCTGTTCTGTCTCCGACACTCTTTCTCATTTTTATAAATGATCTCCTGTCTGCCACTTCTAATCCAATCTACTCCTTCGCTGATGACAGCACCCTCAGCTTTTCATATTCGTTCCAAAATTTACGACCCTGGCCTTCGGACGTATTATTGGAACGGCAGCGTATGTCAAGCACATTGAATTCTGATCTGGACAGCATAATTAACTGGGGTAAGAACAACAGAGTGGAATTCAATGCCTCCAAAACTCAATGCTGTCTGCTGTCTTTAAAGCGAACCCCTGATAATCAGCCATTATCCATGAATGACGCTTGTATCGACGAAACCGGAAAACTTTCCATCCTTGCTATGTGCATCAACACAACACTTAGTTGGAACGATCATATATTCGAGGTCGCCAAAAATGCTGTTTCCTTAATCGATGCAAGAAATACTTCACCCCCTCTGATTTGGCTTTGATCTATAAGGCGTATATTCGCCCTAAGCTTGAGTATAACGCTCATATCTGGTCTGGTGCCCCCAAGACCACCCTGCACCTACTAGATAGAATCCAAAAGCGAGCGATAAAACTTATTGGAGACAACGATATCGCGGGTTCATTAGACTCGCTTGAACATCGACGTACCGTGTCTTCTTTGTCCGTGTTTTATCGTTATTTTAACAAACGATGCTCAAGTGAGCTAGCCAACTGCATTCCTCCTCTTCTTGAATTCACCCACAATACACGTCTCGCCAGGAATGCACATCTTAAGCCTACTTTCGGTGGCAGAGTGAAATTTAGAGACTCGTTTTTTAGCCGCACCACACGAATATGGAATGCTCTTCCCAGCTCAATATTCCCCATAGATTACAACCCGCAGATGTTTAAGACCAATGTGCACAGGTACCTCCTCTCTCTCCTCCCTCTATACCTTCGGCCCGCGCTGTCTCTTGACCACGGACAGTTAAGGGTATTAATAACCCCTTGAGCACGCGCAAATTATAAAAAAAATGCATAGGGAATAGTGAAGGAATGGCAGCTATATTACGTAAGATCAGTGTTACTCCATTCACACCATCCCCAGACCAAAATCTAATCGAGCATCGCTGGGATATTTTATAGAAGAAGCTCCGAGAACATCAGATCACAAGCAAAAGTTGCTTAAAAAAACTAATTTTGGAGGAGTCGGATAAGACATCCCCCGAAAGTCACCAGAAAGCTTGTGTCTTTGATGAAAAGTCGGCTAAGAGATTTTATCGTAAAAGCCCACAACAAGAGTCCATGCGAAGAGTGTCGTCGGCATAGGCTGAGCAGCACAGCATTATCATCGCAAAGGGGCTAATAGGACTCAAGTGAGATGTGGCCTCATCGCGTCTACCCACGTAACTAACACAGCATTACGCGAAGAACACAACGTTGAGGAACTACTTCTCGGAACGGAAAGACCTATGCTTTGTTGGTTTGAGCTCGTGACACGAATTTGCCCATCATCACGTCTTCCGAGACGTGTCTTTAATGTGACTTTAACACGAAGGCGACCCCTTGGCAGAGCCAGGTAAGGTGTTTGGACCAAGTTGCCTGGCCATAAATCCTGGTGATTTAGAGTCAATGGCGGAGAATCTAGTTGGCTGGAGATCTGATCTCTACTACGTGCTTTACCCCCGCTTCCCGACTTAGAAGAAGAAGAAGAACTGAAGCACTTAACCTTTGCTCCATGCTCACCAACTTGATTAGCGAATAAAAATGATTCAAGAATGTGATCCACACTAGATCCACATTAATTTGAAACAAAAGCCGATCCACTTCACTCTGTCCATTAGAGTTGAAGATTTTATGTCAAAAAGAGAAATTAAATGCCAACAACTACGTGAGTAAACGGAAGCCGGTTTTTATTTTTTGAGTGATATTCATTTCGTCTCAATGATGATGTCTTCTTTTTTCAAGAGCAACAGACAAATAAAATGCTTTACCTCATACGTCGAGTACAGTACAGCGAATCAAATCAATACAACACAAACAAATCGGCTCAAGGATCTAAGAAAAATTATTTCAAGAGCAAGATAACTGACGAGCAAATGTAGTACAAAGGCATCATAAATTCACGACGGCAGTGATTCATACTGATTACATTTTCTGCCAAAGTTCCAGCGACACACAACGTTCCTAGATAAGACCTAAAGATAGCTCATGTTTAATGCAACATTTTCTCGCTTTTCTGATTTCCACTTTAGGATCACAATTAGAGTAGAACTATGATTGATTCGGACGCATACGCATTACTTCTGCTCTAAATATCCCCGCACACGGTGCGTATACACACCCGATTAGCGAGTAGCAACAGGTGCCTTCATCGAAACGATTTTTTTTTCGTTGCAGATGGAAAGTACGCAGCAAATATCCAAACGTCTCATTTTTTCTTCTGTTTGTTCCTTCTCTATGTAATTAGTTTCGATGAAAGCAGATTCACTGGTCACTTAGCAATCAGGTCAACAGTTTTGCCAATCGTACCCACCCCCAATTTCGTTGTGATCCAGCGAATGTGTACACGTCGAGAGAGTATTTATAGTGACTAGCATCATTCTTCGAATGCTCCTATTTATCAAAGCCAGACAAATAAATTTGCCTGAGACAAGAGGACAATTACCTTCCAAAAGCGACGTCTTATCACTATTTCCACTTGATACCTCCATGATTTCGAGAATTTTTGTTCAAGTTTCGTCACAAGAAAATTACGTTTCTTATCTAGTATTTAACACTGCTCGCGTATTTCTTATTTTTCCATCAATAACTTTTCTGTTTCTAGCAATTGCAATTGAGTGCAACGCTTTGTTAAATACTGCCGTATATGAGGTAACCACTGGGCAACAAAGCCAGACGTTGGAGATTTCCTGCAGCTTATGCCCGGATTTTTATTTGAATATGGATTCGTCTTAACCGATGCAAAGTGATCATGGCAACTTTGATTTTTCTTAATTCGAAGAATTTTTTACTTTATTTGGATATCTTATAACTCCGCGACTTGCTGCACTAATTAGTTAAAAATCACCAACCGATGAAAATTGCAAGGAACATATAAAAATACTGCGTTGTCAAAACCAACAGCTGACGCTGCTGTTAACGTTGACAGATACGAAGGGAACCTGTGCTGACAGCTAGTTGTGAGTTTGTGTAGCTCATGAGCAACTTGTGGGGAAATGCATTTCCATTGGTTGTGAATTACAATTTTCAGCTCTGACCAGTTGAACGTATAATACAAATTGAGATGGAGACTACTTTCATTCAACATTGCCCTCAAGTGAAAGTGGATTTTATCATCTAAAAAATTACTTTATTAAACTTCATCAGGACTCTGTTACATATCATGGGACGTTCGCGAACTTATTTAATGTACTTCTCCATGAATTTCTTGTGGAACTCCGAACGCAACGAGTCATTGATGAAATGGGATTTCTTCTCGGGTTCAGTTCGGGCGCAATTCTTGAACACAACATCGTCGTCCCATCGTCGTTTAACCTTCAAATCACCACCAGCCTTGCTGCCTGGTGCGTAATTTATCAGAGGGTTCCCGGACAAAATGTTCTCCATTCGAATGCGTTCGTCTTCTTGTTTCTTTTCCTGTTCCTTCTTTGCGTTCTCTTGGAGACGTTCCTCTTTGATTTTATTCAATTCTGCCAACAAGGTTGCGGTGTCATCCTCCGAATCGGAATCGTCATCAGAGCTTTCATTGTCAACTGGATCATCGGCGTCAAGGTTAGCTGGAGGAGCCTACAATAGAGAAAATCATATTGAGTTCCTCAAACCTATGTCTGAAGGAAATACTCACATTATCCAACTTTACGCGTTTACTGCTGCTTGCATTATTTGCTTCGATCGCTTTACGGACAATTGGGGGAAGATTCTTTGATGGTCTAGCTTCGCGTTCCCTCTCTTCGAGTTCCTTGCGGAAATCACGGTTGCGGAGTTCCTCCGATGTTCCTTGTCCGGGTTCCCTATTACATTACTCAACAGTTAACATTTTGAAATTATGAACCAGTGAATTTTTCTTACCTGTATTTGAGCTTTGTATGGCCAGGCAAATCTCTGCTCGAGTACTGTTTGCTGAGCGCACTTAAATCCTTCTCACCACGACCCGTACCACCTCGGGCTGGATCGAATGTTGGTCTTGCAGCCGTAGTCATCGTTCTAGTTTATTTATAAGGGCTTTGTAACTAAATATTTAATGGATTTTATGGAAAATTAATAAAAAACGTTTTTACAATGTTGACAAATCTTTGTTCAATGTAACAGAATTGACAGAATGTGCTATGGATGGGGATTTTCTTTGACGTTTGAGCAATGCGGAAGTGTTCGGATAATGATAATGACTGGGTGCATTCAGCGAAAAACACTTTTACGAACGTGTATAATTTCGAGGCTGTTAAATAAATTTTGTTACAAAAGATGTTGGAAAATTGTATTTAATGTTTATGAAGTGCACATTATAATATGACGTTGATAAAACAAGGAAACAACTACTGCAGTGAAATTCCTAGTTTGTCATAGAATTTCTAAGAGTCGCAATGTGACTTATGTACCACTTCCACTTCTCACTTCATCATGAATGGAGTCTCTCTAAGGATCTCAAGCGAAAAGGTATTTGAAAGAGGATATTTATGAGGCAAGATCTCAACCACAGATGGACTTTATCCGAGTTACAGCTTCTGGTTTATTGCCCTCAACGAACCATCATGATTGCACCCTTTTATCCTACAGCGTTGGCTCTTCGTAGGCATAAATAGGTCCAACATTCACACCAATTTGCACTTCACGCCTATCTGCTCAATCAAAGAAATCTCCCACTGCATCTCTTCCTTTCCTTCTGGTCAAAGCAATCCCTTCCTCCAGCCATCGCAACAAAAACGCAACAATTTCAGTAATTTCCTCACATTCCTCTCTTAGATACTTCGCCCAGCATTCTGTGGTTCATTGACTGGCAGATTATTGCTTCCCGCATCCGCAGATGAGGTATGCAAACTCCGAAGCACCACCGGATACCGACAATTGGCCTTGTCAGCCTTGATTGGCTTCCGATGACTCTTTGATTGGAATCACTAACGTTTTTCTCGATTCGCCTGTCAAGGTTCTTAACGGAATCTTAATTGACCACCACAGTCTAACAGTCTAGTCACGTGAATCTTTAACACGCCTAACCCGTCACAGGTCATCCAGCCAGTTGAATGCTCTGCCGAAAATAATTCTTCAGCCGAGATGATTCCATGTCATGATCGGCATCAGCAACAGGAGCAGATTCGAGTGGTTATTTGGTTAAAAGTGTGAAACCGCAAGAGAATCTCGGTAGCAGTGCACTTTTTCTTCATCATTTCTGCCCCTCCTCATCGCCAATAGGCCACGGTCGGGCAGATGCAGAAAAACCATTTTGGAATCCGTCCACTCAGCAGAGATCAGAGATCCAGTCAAGCTACCATATTCCTTTCAATTTCAGGTGATGTGTGTGTGTGCAGGAGCAGAGGCGATGAGGGAACCGACAGGGTCTGGTGAATGGCGAAGAATCGAAGGAAACGCGTATAAGACGCAATCATCATTACAGCTACGTGCTCTACGTGGGCTACGAACTTCGACATGCTAATGGACAGCAGGTTAATACGATGCGAGCAGCTCCTTCGTCAGAAGTCAATTATAATGAGAAAATTGAAAACAAGGGCGAATGTGCATCGCATTTTGATCTTTTTGCAATCCATCCATTCCATCGTGTTGTTGGATGATTCGATTGTTTTATCTTAATTTTGCTAGAGGAGAACGATGTGTATTCAAACACCTTCAGTATGACTTTTGGGGGACTAGATGGTTAGTTTTTAACTGATGCGCATGTGTTTCCTTGCAATATAAATAGACGTCGATTGTTTTTGGATTGGATCTGGATCTCAACCAAACTTTCCGCTTGTGTGGACCATCTCAATCGAGGACGTTCACTGCTGCATTGTCCAAATGACTCGGATTTGAAGACTCTTCGGGCCGGAGTAGTGGCGTTAATACATTCTATATGACCTAGTCGTCTTAAGCGTTGGTTCCGAAGACGATTAACTATCCATGCAGTTTGTAGTTGAAGGTTCTCCTCCAGGAGCCATCAAATCATCATTGTACGTCAATACAGGGAAGATTCTTTGTGAAGGAATACGAAAGACACGATTATTTTCGACTTGATGCCGGATATTGCGTAAGAAAAGCCACTACGGCCTTATGCATGAGCAAGAAAGCCATTGGATATAAAAGGGGCCTTCAACCTCATATAACACACTGCCTCTTTGTAGCCGTCATCAGACCCATCCTCTTGTACGGCGTGGTAGTGTGGTGGCCCATACTAAACTTCGACACTCACCTCCATAAACTAAAGAAGATACAGAGACAAGCCTGCATCAAAGGAGCCCTCAAAACCACTCCTACGGATGCACTTGAATTTCTCCTTAAGCTCACCTCGTTTGGTAACCAACTGTCCTATTCGCCTAAAGGCTTGTTTTGAATGGTGCGATTACACCTATGGACACGCCACGACCTACACGAACAATGCCTCAAATCCAATTAGACCACAATTCACCTCGACACTTCCCAGAAAGCAGCTTCGAAACCCTAATTTCAGAAGGAGACCTGTGGTACGGCGACACCATTCTTCTTGGTAAAGGCACACACCTGGTTGCTGACGAACTGACTACTCGTTAAAGACGCCACCAGAATGCCGATTGATGAAAGCTACCTTTAAGGTACAGCTCAATAACCTCTGCACACAGAAAATAAATGGCAGATCTTGCAAATCTAGCCTCATCTTGATTCAAGAAGATCAAGTAGCCTAATCTCCTTAGAAATGAACACTGCAGCGGAAATAATTCCCGGAAACTGCCTAATAGGTCTTCACGCAAAAAAAATAGAGGCTTCTCCAATGACTTCTGCAGAAGCTTCCGAGAAGACGAGAATTAGGCGGAAAGTATCCAGCACCTTCTTTAGAAAAGTTACTACAGGCTCATACTTTTATGGCAGCCTAGATAATCTCAGCAACTGGCTAGCAAAACACCTCTAAACATGAACTATCCACGTGGCGGTGCAATGGGCCTACTTTGGCCTTAGTGCAAAAATGCCACTACCATCCTGCGTCTCTGCGAATTCCTAAACATACAGACTATATCGCACCCTTTATAGACTTCAAATCTGGATACAAAATACTGATCGCACACAGGGACGATTGGACAAAATATTTAGTCAGAAAATCTGCCAATCTGAAAGTGTACGTCGATTGTTTCAAGACGGACGAAAGCACTATACTCGGAGTATCTGTGTCCTTTTAGGAGATCTTCTTCTCTCTTTCCCTGCGACTACCTTACCACTGCAGTGTATTCCAGGCAGAAGTCAGAGATATCCAGGAGGCTGCCCGTTTACTGCCAATGAATCCGATAGACGGGTTATCTATCCTTCAAGGCTTTGAACACCCTTATCCAGGTCTAAGGCCTTTAAATATTGCCACCTATCTCTTAAGGAGACAAGGGCCAGATGCAACTTTACCCTATGCTGGGTTCCTGGGCATAGTGGTAGTCCGAGCAACGGAATAGTCGATGAGCCAGCTAAAACAGTAGTGGGCTTGCCACTAGCAATTAATCAGAAGACTCCCTTTCCCTAATAAATAACATATTACTTACAGATGCCACTTGTAGGCAGATCTCGCCCGAAATTAATCCAAAAAAGTAACAAGCATGTACATTCCTAGCGTTAACACGAATACAATCATCAAGGCCTTAAGGATTATCACAGGGCACTGTAAGCCTTACATGCAAGAAGAATGGGAACCCCCAACAGCGACATTTGCAAAGGATGTAGGCTTGAGGAAGAAACAGAAACCGTTCCGTCCCTCGAAAACAGTCCCTCGCAACACAAGGAAAAATTCCCTGGGAAGCTGCACATCAAGCACATCACACTAAACAAACTGGTTATAAAAGTGTAATAGAAATGAAGAATCTCCGAAGTGACCACATAGATACCAGCAGGTCCCTTTTAGGTGTCAGTTAGATTTCCTGGCTAACGAGGATTCGGTGTATCAATCACCGGATAGTGATAGCACAATGGGTCCAACAGGATCTACGTATCAGATGTATATCCTACCTACTGGGGGCTGAATGGCGCATTGTGTTGATGCCCTTGCTTAGTGCCGTCCCCTGTTCGAGTCCCAGTGAAGGCAAAGTTAAAACGTTTTTATCTGTCTTCAAATCTGGCCTTTTGCCATTTGTCGTTGGGATCTATTTAAGGGCACTATCAGTGAAGTGGTCGATCAGTGGTAGTAATCTGACTGGTTTAATTGTGCTGACAATTTCATTGCCAGCCCAATAACTTAACCCAACGTATCTGCATAGCTATAGCATACCTTTATAGCGCTTATAAACAGGCAATGCATATCTTTACACATATAAAGCCATTCTTTTACTTCTGATTCGCAGCTGGGACCTTCCTCTTCTTTTTGATTTCGAACATGTGATTCCAAGGCACCTTTGATCAATGCCTCGCTCGATTCCGTTGACTCACTGTTGATGTCGACGTTACTTTGCAGGAATTCAATTTTCAGTTCTTCAAGCCGTTGTCATTATGACTTTAGCGTACACCCATTACTGCGAAATGAAGAAAATACAGCCGCCGAAGCGGCCAATATAGAAAGATGCCTTTAAATGTAGATTCGATGCCGATCATCAGAATTGGACATCCATAGAGAGTCAAAAGTTGCTAGGGAGATATTGGGTTTTGAAAATTGTTCGATCATTAAAATACAGCTCGCTTGAAACAATCCATACATTATGTTATGTCTAAACGTGAACTGCCCACATTGACTATTTCACCACATGGAACTGAAAGTCGGTCAAATCCAGACAACCGAACTGACTTTGCTTTCGTCCTCCACGCGCTGTCCCTTAAATGATCTTCTTTTCATAATCAAATCTATTTTATCGATTGCCCTCGCTATGAAATCACTCAAGTCATCCTTCGTGTTATGCCTCTCCTGCCGACAATCTTTTCAACGACGTTTATCCACAATTTCTGCTCTGAAGTCTATTTCCGCGAGCATCCGATCAAATCCGTGACAAGTCAATGACTAATAGAGATGTATTTGCCCGTTAGTATGACGCTTCGCTACGGATTTCAAATGTAAATTCCATGTGATGTACGCATTTAATGCTGTTATTGCGGAGATTCTATTTGCTTGGGGGAATTCCATAATCGCCATGAGTGTTGCGCTGTTGGGGTTGTCAATATGTTCAGACAGTTCGACAGAACTTTTAAATGAAACAAAATGGTGTCCAATAAAACTATTTAAACGATTTTCAAAAATGTTTGTGTTACATTAAAAACTCTGCGTAGTATTCACGGATGTTTAGTGGAGAAACCGCGTCTGAAGTGATAAAAGCTGTAGCGAAGCGAAGTTTTGTTTAGTCATTTCCATTGACATTTACTTTACGCCTATTGAAACTAAGTATCCAAAACTTCACCGTTAAGCTCTGAGCGAAGAAGGACTGGAGCAATGGATGTACAGTTCAAAGATTGAGCAGCAATAGGGTAAAATGCTACAAATGGAACCTATACTCGAGCAGTGGTATTCGGACCCAGAACCAAATTTTTCGAATCCTAGCATCTTTCATGCATTGGCAGAAGCGTTTAAAAGCAGGCAGAAGCTTCACCAGTTGCCACAACAAAAATGTTGCTGCTATCATGACACTACTGTCCGAGTGGCCTCAACCAACACATCTCTCCAACAGGCACGGTCTTTTGCCAGCTGCCTCCAATTTCGCACGCCCAGTTGGTTGAGGTAATTCTGCATCTGTGAACGCCATCGGTTTCGTGGGCATTCTCTGTTGCGTTGTACCAATGACTCGGTTTCGAAGCTTATAGAACTGAGTAGGAGAAACGGAGTCAAACTCTGCTGAATACCTGGCATCATGATTGGAGACAAAGAAATGGCGACTCCTTAGCTAGGAAAGGAGCGTGGGAGCCCTTCACAGGCGCAGAGCCATTCTGCGCAGTAGGAGATAATATAATCCGAAAAGAATTTAGGCAGCTTGAAAGAAGGAACCGAACAAAACTCGTTACGTGGAGGAGGCCAAGAAACTCTTTGCTTAATGTAACCGAAAAAGGTTTTAGTTATGGATCAAGATGAGCAAGAATAACCTCCGTATCCTAACAGAATTGAAGCGACTGCAGACTCAGTAAACACCTAAGGAGACTAGAGGTATCAGAAGAAGGTCTCTGCAGCTTCTACGGATACTCTAACGAAATTCTAGAATACGTACATACTCCAATTTTGCGAGGCGCTTTCCCTGATACCTTTGTCTTCTGTGGACAAGCGGCTCACCTGATATGAAGTCACTAGAACCGTGTCGATATTCTCGATATTCTCGAGCAACCGATTGTCTGACTGCCGCCATCGGGTCGAATTCGAAGAATTCAAAAAATGAACGTGACCTGTAATGCAAATTTAGAATCAAATTTGATCTCTATGTATTGCTTGTCCTCTGTCCCCTGTAACCAACGATGGTTAAAAACCTCTACTCAATAAACGCTCCATCGCATGTTCTATTCCTTCATTCAAACGATTCTACTAACCCACCACCGACTAGAAACACTATGGAACAGAGCAGATAATGCCATAATAAGTATTTAATCAGGTCCTGTCTGTCAAGCCCTACTGGGTATGCTAGTACACTGAATTGACTACAAATTGAACATTTCGAAAACGACTTATAAATTTCTTTCTCTTCTCTTTTTAAAAATCCGTTCAAGAGTTATTGCGTAGAGTAATGGACTCTTGTGATCCACCTAACAACAACTCGATCAACCACTTGTATACAGATGGGTCGAAGATGCAAAAAGGAACAGGCGCGTGAATTTTCTCTGAATTGTCAAACATGCACTGCTCTATCAGAATTCCTGAGGAAGGCAGTGTTTTTTCATGCGGACATCATGACAATCAAAGAAGCTCCCAGAAATTTGGATATATCACCATTCTTATTAACAGTCAAGCGGCTATTGAAGTAATTTCGTCTATGAGAATCAAGTCGAGGCGGTCGCGTGGTGCCCCGAAGAACTCAAAATTCTCAGCACGAAACAATCGGTTAGTCTACGTCTAATCTCAGTTCATATGGACATAGCCGGCAACGAGACAGCAGATGAAATTGATAGGAAATGGACCGCAAACGACCCATCCCAGGCAAATGACAAGAAGAATGTGGGGAAGATTTCATGAACAAGCCAACAAAAGATTGAACTCCATATCTCGTGACTTCATACGCCGAAGCTGTGGCGATGCAGAAAAAACTGACGATACTCCTCACCACTTCTGTCGCTGACTCAGCCTCAGTCAAGGACCATGGGATAATGCTTCTTCCAGGATCTGCAAGAAATAAATGATATCCACTTGAATCAGTTTGGATGACATGGACGAAGAAAGGACGTCACCAACGGTCTCTCTGAAAATGACAAGAGTGTAAGGAGACCCCTCAGACCCTCAGGGTAAAAAAACTGAAGTGAGACGTGCTTCTGAGCGTCTACCCACATTCCATACGATACCAACGTCGCAACTCTCAACAAACCGTACCTCTACAGTAGAAAATTGTTGAGATACCTTATTCAGTACGCTACAATAACCGGCTCAATATGTGAAGTATTCTTCCGATGAAGTGCAATCAACTAGGAACATCAATTAATTTCCACTCGGTAAATATTCCAAACTTGCTCAAGACCAGCTTCCAACTTTCCTGCACGTTGTTTCCATTTTCCTCTAGTTCCAGAGTTCATTTATAGTCTTCTCCGTCTCCAGATGCCATAGGTCATCTGCCTCTCAACAAAATCTCAACCACCTCGATGTGATTGGAAATCCAATCCGATCTGGTCTGCAGCAGGAACAAAAGAGACGACCAAACCCTTCCGTAAAGCTGTCACCAGTCGCGAAAAACTTATTTCCTCTGCAGGCACTGAAAACCTCTGCACCACTCGCTTCGTCCAAGACAAAGACTTCAGATTAATCTTCTCGATTTATCGTGCACTAAGCACCGATAACTCGCAGATGCTGTCACCTCCGGCATGTAATGCCCGCTACCGTTTGCAAATGCAATCGTTAGACCCTCGGGCCGAGGAAAATGCCGGCTTCTTGGCAACATGCAAACTACCTCAGTCGTAAATGTCACGGGAGGAGAAAATTATTGCCCGCCCCTCGATGACTTTCATTGCCTCTAAGTGTATTTATGGCAAAGCGTCCACCAGTTGCGTCCGACTGCTGCTCACACCCTCCGGCGTTGGCGACGCGGTGAAGATGCACCGACCACCGCCTTGTCATTCGAGCAGCATAATCCGATTGCCATTTGTCCACAGCGCCGCTCCGTGACGGATTGCAAATGAAGTGCTCCGCGTAAGCCGATCGGCCGACCGGCGGGGCTTAGGAGTTAATTGAGCCCTTTAAAGACTTTAAGTGGCTCAGTTAGGGTGGCCGCACACCGGAACGGCCGGCCCGGCCAGTCAGTGGGTGTGGGAGTGTGTAAATATGCCACCGCCAGGCGCCGCGACGTCCTATTGCCATATTTAATAAAATTGTCACCAGAGCACGAGCACTTGCTGGTAGGCGCTGTGCGGAGTTTTGCGGAGCTCGCAGGAGTCCTCGACTCCATTAGCCCGCCGTTAAATGACTCCTGCAACAAAATTGCGAATCACTGGCGCTGTTGCAGCGGCCACCGACGCACATGTCGCTGCTGTGTGTGCTCGCATAAATGACGATGTCGGCGGTTGTGGACGGGGTCCAGTGTCGGCTCCACGGTTCAGTTGCCAGCCAGGCGTGGCCAGCAGGCGGCCGAGGCCTCTCTATAATGCGTATATAAAATTTAAATATATTTCGCTAATGCCTTCGTCTCACCGTCCAGTCAGCTGCAGTGGATGTTGGCGTCGTTATTTTTTCGCTTCGTCTCGCTTGTCGGCTCAGTGGCCACGGTAGCGGGTGTCCGTGTTGGCCAGCCCATTACATATGTTTCGTGGGCATTATTTCGCGGTCAGCCCATGGCACATGATAGTTATTTGTCACCTCTTGAGGTTACTCCGGATAGTTGGAGAACATAAATCAATTCGGCCTGGAGGATGGGCGAAGTTTGCAAGCAAGAACTGACACAGATTGGAGATGAAACTGGCGAATGCAAACGTATGCGAAATGGTGAGTGCTCAATACGTGGTTCCTTGAATTTGTGCGGCAACACCGATGTTGACTTGTTGGACATAGACGAGGGGCAATCCCAGCTAAGCTAAAGGACTACAGCGGTCCATACGTACTTGTTTCGGTGTGCTGATGTGTGTCCTGTAAGTGGAGAAGTTCGCGCCCGAGTTTTTGTCACGTCTGAGCAAAATAAAAACATTTTCATTTTTGCGTGGGTGCCCGGCGGAGTGTTTTGTGCGAATTGGCGACACAGGTGTGCACCTCAGTATGTTTCGCTTAATAGTCAATACCATCTACCTTTCATTGATCCGAAGGTGTTTCATTCCTTGCTTCTGCCTGCCGCCTAATTGAATAGGAATCAGTTTCGTTTCCTAAAAAGATAGATTGAATTTTTGTGGTCGCATTGAGCACGTATTAATACATATGTGGATATTATTGGTGACTGCAACAGCCCGTAGGGGTTAGGGCAAAGTTTCGCAGCAACCACTTGTGCTGTGTGTGCTATTGTTTTCTCACGAGTGTGAAGGGAGCTACAGTTTGGTGTCGATTCCGAAATTATGGCTCTTTGAGCACTGTTAGTGAGTCGAAAGAGGTGGGGCTGTCGTAGCAATTATCGAACCTAGACACGAAGGTACAAATGCGCATGAGTCGACGCACCTACCCACGACTCCACGTCGTCCACGTCCAGTTATCTGGGAGTTAATCTTGTCTATTAAGGTAAATTTGACTTTACTTTGTTTGGTCTATCTTCAGTTCTCAGTTATTGCAAGCATCCGCAGCATCGTCATCATTTTTTAACCCACGTGATCCACTAAAGAATATAGCACGCACTAAAGATCTCCAAGCCACTCCATCCTCCGCCGTCGACTCTAACTCCTCAGAATTTATGTCCTGGTGCAACCAAGTTCAACCACATCGTCCCGGGTCTGTCAAGGGGACGCCTTCCTGATCGAGTCGCATTCAAGAGACTCCTTGAAAGTCGTCATGATGGAGGCATTCGTGCCATGTGTCCAAACCATCGAAGCATAGCCCTTTCCATGCGGAGAAGTAGCTGCTCCATATTGAGTTCCGGCGAGTAACTCCCACAACAGTACCAAGAAATCTTAACGCGGAAGCTTGTATTCGCGATCTTATTCTCCCGCTCATTGCCCAATTTTCATTACCATAGGTGAATAGCAACAAATACTGAATACCATAGGAGACGCACCAAACTCGGTCTTTCTGATTACAGATCTTCCGAGATGTTTCAATTTTGATCCGGCTTGGACAATCCTACAGGAAAACTTAGCACTATCCACCGCTCTTGAAAATGACCCCGACATGCTTTAACTTCTCCATCTGCTTCAATGGGGTGGAAACACTCACATGTAGGGGTGCTTGCACAATCGTTTTGGAATTTAAATTCTGGAATAAATTCTGATTTGTCCACCATACCAGCTCTGCACAACGACCACAAGCCTATCGAATGCGAGCTTGAGTTCCAACTGTGAGAATAAGTAAGTCGTATGCACAAAGCACACGACTTACCCTCAACTCTGCCAATGTGAAACATTCCTCACCTCGGCTATGCTGCAACATCCAATCCACAAACATATATAAATATAATGAAAAGTAGAGGTGAAAGACGAACACTTGGAGATGTCCAATGCCCACGGTGATAGGTGTTGATTTAGCGACTGAATGGCCTAGAAAGGATGACCATCAAGCTCACACAATAAAACTGAATCCCTCTTACCAGGCAGATCATGTTTCTGAAGTACAATCCTTAGTTTATTCAACAGGAAGGTTAGGTTAAGTTAGGTTATAGTGGCGGACTGCTAAAGGACAGTCACACTAAGGCCAGAGTAGGCCCATTGTGATACCACGCGCATTGACTTGACTTGCTTCTTCTTCTTCTTTGATTGGCGCTACAGTCCGGGGTGGACCTGGGCCTCAACCAACATGCCTCTCCAGCCAGCACAATCTTTCGCCAGCTGCCTCCAGTTGCGCACACCAAGTTGGTTGAGGTCCTTTTCCACTTGTGTGCGCCATCTAGTGCGAGGACGTCCTCTGTTGCACTGTCCCAATGGCTCGGTATCGAAGACTCTTCGGGCCGGAGCTGTGGTGCCCATCCGCTCTACATGACCTAGTCATCTTAAGCGTTGGATCCGAAGACGCTTAACTAGGTGCATGCCGCTGTACAGCCCGTACAGTTCGTGGTTGAACCTTCTCCTCCAAACGCCATCAACGCAAACAGGACCAAAGATCGTACGCAGAACTTTTCTCTCAAAATAACCAAGAGCTTCTTCATCCGCTTTCAATAGCGCCCAGGTCTCTGCGCCATATAGCAGGACTGGGATGATCAGGATTTTATACAAGCTCAATTTGGTGTTTCGAGAGATGGCTCTGTTACTCAATTGCCTCTTGAGCCTAAAGAAACAGCGATTGGCAAGAGTAATTCTGCGCTTGATCTCGGTACTGGTGTTGTTGTCCCTATTTACTCCGGAGCCTAGGTAGACGAAGTCCTTGACTACCTCAAAGTTTCTGCTGCCCAATATGACGCTCTGCCCGAGACGTCGATGTTGTGCGTCCTTCCGTGATGACAGCATGTAATTTGTTTTGCCCTGGTTTACCGCTAGACCCATTTTAGCCGCATCCGCTTCAATGCCAGCAAACGCCTCATTGACGGCTCGCTGTGTTCGTCCAATCACGTCAATGTCGTCCGCGTAAGCAAGCAGTTGAACGGACTTTTGGAAGATCGTGCCTCGGGTGTTTGCGTTTGAGTTTCGCACGATCTCCTCAAGTATGATGTTGAAGAAGTCACATGACAGCGTGTCGCCTTGCCTAAGACCTTTTTTGACATTGAAGGTCTCGGTGAGTTCTTTACCGACCTTGATGGAGCAGCGAGCGTTCTCCATCGTCATCCTGCACAACCTGACGAGTTTGGCAGGAATGTCAAAACTAGACATGGCGCTGTACAGCTCGTCTCTATGCACGCTGTCATCCATGCAGCTTCTGCAAGAATCATTATATAAGGCACCCATCCTGCGAGCATGAGTGCCAATTGCACAGTGCCCGGTTATGACTCCAATGAGGGTCCTTAATGAGGGCTTGCTGAGTCCAAGTAGACTGAGTGACCGTTTTAGGTTAAGTGATGGCCAGATTTGTTTTGTTCTAAGGCAGGTGGTGCCTTCCAGCCATTTGTCATTGGTGGTTTTAATTGTGTGAATCTTTAAAAGATGGTAGGCTGTAGCGTTCGGCATGGATGGTGTTACCCCTGCTATTGATAGGGATAAGGTCGTACCACACCTGGCGAGTTCATCGGCTTTGCAGTTTCCTGGTGTGTCACAGTGTCCCGGCACTCATCCATCTCCATGATCAGCCATCTCGTTAAGAGACTACAATTAAGGGGTATTTTTGAGTAGAACATGACATTGTCCAGGGATTTTAAAGCGGCCTGACTATCGGAACATATGGTGATATCCCTTGTTGATATCACGTTGTTTTTGAGCCTTGACAACGCCTCTTTAATCGCTATGGTGTCTGCCTGAAAAACGGTACAGTGATCAGGGAGCCTCAAGGAGGGAGCAATGTTGAGATCTTGAGAATAGACACCCGCACCTACCCCTTCGTTTGTCTTCGATCCATCTGTGAAGATACGCAGAGGATCTTCCAACATTTGCCTGTCAGACATCCAGTCCGATCTTGAAGAAATGCTGACTGAGAACTTCTTCTCGAAGATAGCCTGGGGTGTTAGGCGGTCAGTGTCGCTAGGAAGGAAGTTAAGTTCCTTGAGAATGGTTGAGTGGCCAATGTTGAGTTCGGACCACTTCAACAGCAAGAGTAAGATTTGATTGTTAAATCCATCGGCATACACCGACATTGACTCAGCAACAGAAATGAATGCTCTTTACAGATTGCGCCCTTAATTTCGCAGCAACTATTATCAACCCCTTTAAAAGGGGTCCATTTTGAAATACCATCCCATACATGAAGACCACACGAAACTCGCTGCAACAAAACCCAATCGCAAAAGCAACTCACACCCCTCGAAGTCTGTCCATGGTTTCAAATGAAAAATTTAAGCGCATCGTTAACGCAATGCCCGCGTAAAAAAATACACTAAAATCGTACGAATTTATTTTGTGGTTTTGCATAGGATGACTGTATGTACGAGGACCGGAAGCCGATTTTAATTTAGTTGTGGTAAGTTGGTATCAATGGTAGAGTCGCTGATTGACTTACATTTGATATTCCCATAAAAATTAACATGCGTGTGTGTAGCCGTGGCATTTGCGTTTAATTCCCTTTGGGATGAAGTGTGGGACGTGTGACACTCTGTGTGGTTTTTTTCAAAGAATGTCCTTGAATGGTGAACCTTATTTCAACAAATATTTGTTAGCAAAGCTCTTTTCTGTTCTTTACGAAGGCTAGTTTTGTCGCTGCATTTTCGAAACCGGAATCGAAATCGTAGCTAATCACATTCGTAGTACCCACTGTTCGAATTTACCGTTGGCAACGTTTCATTTTTAGGCACAAACAGGGATTCAAACTCATTTCTTCCCCAAAATGAGCGTTCAAATGAACATGTGGACAAAATTAGATTTTATTTCGTTTTACAGCATAGACCTTCCTAGGATTCAACAGGAGTCAGACTTCTTGCTCCTTGCATGCTTAGACCAAAAGCAGCATCACCTTATGAGATAAGCTCCACTAAACGAATCAATGGCTATCCGTGGAAGAGTATGTGGCTTAAGATCACCCAAAGTGTCATGGAAATGTACCATTCATTGGCATTTGATGCGCGTCCAACCATCAGTGCTCACAGAAGTCACGGCCTGATGGCTAACGAAATTCCCCAGATTATTCCTTCGAACTTACTTGCGGACCAACAGACCCGACTGCAGACAGCCAAGAATATTCCTTCAAACGCAAGCAATTTGCAAGAACTTTGCATCAAGTCCCATGCGCCAGGCCATCTGTCAATCTCATCATCCTCGCATTCACAGCGCAGTGCACAGTTCACCGTGAAGGTGAAACATCAGAAGCTGCTCTTTTATAATTTTCCGTCATTACCCGGGCATCACGTGCAACCGTAGCGTGGGGATCCTGTTTGCCGAAGAAATGCAACTCCCGATGCGATGTCCGAGTTAATTTCCTCCCGTCCAGAGGGCTAAGGCCGGTTTCTCGTCGGGGCCCATTATGCCGAACTCACACTCCTCCGGTTGCGAAGTGCACAATCCACCTGAACTTTAATTCAATTTGAATACGCGCGCAACTCCATCGATCGACGCGCAGTGATGATGCTCCAGCTCCGCGACTGCAAATTTGATTGAATTGTGCATTGAACGGCTTTGACGTGATCGTCGGGCCAGCGAGCGATCGATCGGGATCGTGGCCGGGTAACTGTGCGGTGAATTATGCTTCGGCAATTTCACACCTTGGAACCCTGGCAATGTGATCGCGTCCCCACCTAGAGCCCGGCCGGACGGGACAGTAAATCAAACCACCACGGCTCGCGATGGGCCATTTAACACTTTGTAAGGACAAAAGCCTGCCCCTCGCGAGTGTAAAATCCGTCATCGATCGTAACCATTTTGCCAGCACGCTGCAGCGCTCGGCGCGTTTCATTTTCGCATCCCACTGCAGAGGAAGAATTAATTTTAATTAGTGGCCTGCTTCCATTGTATGCCACTGGCACAAGGAGTATGCGGTTTTGTGGGCTGTCCAAACTTGGTTAACACAGGAAGGAGCGCGAGAGTCACTGTAGCCGTTGCCGTCGCCGCCGCCGCCGTTGCGGCCAGAAATAATGCGTAGGGAGTCGGTTAAGTGCTGAATGAAACCTTTTTTTTTTTCTTTTTGGTTGTGGAGCCTCCGACGGTATCAATGGAGGTGTGCGCAGTGCGCGCACACTTGGAACACAGGTTGGTGGGGAATTAAAAAATGCGGTTCGGCGCGTTGATGGATTTACGAGCACACCACCGAGAGGGCGGTCTCGGTAAGATCGTAAATCTCGCCGCGAGTCATTTTGTCATTCATTCGTCTGCAGTGGGCCGTGGACGCGAGGAGGATGCATTGCAAATTAGGAAGTGTCTTCGGAGATGATTTGGAACAATGTTTCAGCGTGAAATGCGATCGGAGTGTTTTATGGCGCACCTGGGCGCGGAAAACATGAATGGAATGGATGGTGGTGTCGGTTGCGTTGAGATCTGATCGTCGTATGAAGGGATGTGGGGAGGGGGTCATGGGGGTAGGGATATGCTAGTAAATCTAAAAGGCGAAATAGGACGGGTCTTTTCGTGTACCTTTTTTCAATCCAGGCATGGTGATACGTTAAGTGAATCAACTTTTATGGCTTTGACAAGGCTGTACCACACCATTCGGTTGTGGAATAATTTATTTTCCAGAACTGTTTTGAAGTCCAAAAGGCAAGTGCCGTAACGTAAGTTTTCGTCATCCGGAAACATTGGCTGTATCTGCCCATCTTCTATGAAGCCAGCGTATAGAATTGACGGGATGCCAATGATTTCAGAGCCACCTTCGGTTTTAGAAAAACATACAAAAACTGAAGACGTCTATTCCGTAAGAGTTACTCTCATATTTCAACACCCACTAACTCGGGTGTGCTTATCATTTTCAAATTTATATATTTTGAATTCTACATAGGTATCGTATCGCCTTGGGAATAGCCTCCTAAAATATGTTATGTTATGTTTGGGTCAAGATTCACGAATGATAGTATCACTCATCCTGACATACGGTTCCCTGGTGTATAGGAAATATTTTCTTATGCGAAAATCCAAAGATTAGATTGCTTAATCATACCAAGCTGCCTCAGTACAGCACCCAGCAGTCCCTGATGCTTATTCCTCCCTCGCCGTGATCAATTCTGAAGTAACAGTGTATCCTCATCGGATCAGACCCCAGTTTCTGGAGCGTTAACTATCGGTTCACGCTTCCATACTCATAAGATGGGCAGCAGCACAGTACAGAAATCAAACGGCCTTCCTACCACCAACAGTAGCTCCGGATGGAATCGCTAGCAATACCATATGCATTCACGCCGTTCCAAAGAAAATAAACTGGGAGATGAAACTCTGGGCAGAGACAAGACTTCATGTATTTTTCTGAAAATTGGAGCATCAGCAAACAACCTCACGGCATCAACCCTGCTTGGATTCGGAGAACAGCGAACCTCATCATGCCATGGATTCTCAACATCTTCAAAGACCTATCAGTCTGTCCTCATTTCCCCAGAAAACCTTGGAGAAACTGGTAGACCAATATTTTAGGCAAGCTATTGCAGCACACTGACTCTCATCTGCACAAAATGCCTACAATAAGGGTAAGTTTTTCGAAGCCGCCCACTACTCACTGATAGGCACAATCGAAAAATCGGTTCAAAGAATACACATTTGTGGCATTTTCGACCTTGATCATCCCTATCCTGCTGCATGGCGCGGAAGCTTGGACTATCTCAAGAGCGGATGAAGACGCACTTGGTCTCTTCGAGAGAAAAGTTCTGCGTTCAATCTTTGGTCCTGTTTGCGTTGAAGGTTCTTGGAGAAAAAGATTCAACCACGAACTTTACGGGCTGTACAGCGACATGAGTCTAGTCAGGCGTCTACGGATTCAACGCCTAAGATGGCTAGGCCATGTAGAGCGCATGGACAACACTGCTCCAGCCCGAAGAGTCTTCGACTCCGAGCCAGTGAGACAACGCAATAGAGGACGACCACGAACCCGATGGCGCACTCAAGACCTCAACCAACTTGGAGTGCGAAATTGGAGGCAGCTGGCCAAAGAACGTGCCAGCTGGAGAGGATTGTTGACCGAGGCCCAGACTGTAGCGCCACAAGAAGGAGAAGAAGAAGAAGACATTTTCGACATCGAGGATACAAACATGCGGACTCGGATTTAACCCACAAAAAATGGATATTGTACTCTTCACCAGAACATACAAAATAAAGCTCCCTTTTTTCATAGCAGGAAACTGCAAAGCCGATGAACCTACTCTGCTCCTGCAGTGCTCTGGCCAGTCGTATGTTCCTACACCTAGGAGCCTACTACTTCAAAAACCCCAATGAGCTAACAGCGCCAGACATAGGCCAGACATATCCAGCTCTCCGTTTCGCAGGTTAACAGACTCTTCTCAGAGCTTGCAGGCGTAGCGAAAGCAGATCGATTGTATCTCTTAAAATTCATAAAGAGCACGTGGTGGTTTCAAGCACCACGCGATATGAGAGTTAGAAGAATTGCGTAATCAACAAATTAGGGTGATTACAATGAGCCGGTGCTTCTATTGTCCACCATCACTCTCCACCTAGTTTAACATAATTTAACCAATGAGGCACCCTGTCCATCAGTTCATCTCCAAGAAGTGGAGCCGTAAATTATGAAACCTGCTCACATAGGAAACTGAAAAAAGCTATCTCTGGCTCTCAATGCACCTGCCCAATGCGCCACGAAGCGTAAACAATTGAAGACAACAAAATAATATTCAAAGCGACGTCAATCGGATCACTTGTGTCGTACTCGTATATTCACCTTAAAAATGAAACTTGTTCTGATGTCTTCTTAAATAGATTCGACGGCAACTGCACTTCCCCGTTCGCTTTCGCAGATTTTAACAGAAGCATCACACTCACCCGTGCCATAAACTGGGAACCTGATTCTGATTAAAGAGCAAACAGAACGTAAACAACGACCAACTTTGACATTTATAGATTAGTTAGATGCGCTGTTTGAAGTGCGAATTAGCGCCGAGAAAGCGCAATACCCTAATAACCCCGGGCTGATATTTCTGTACTTGCCGTGAGTGACGTCCCTCGTTGGCTACAACTGAGGAGATTCCGATGATTTGTAATGTTTCCCGCACCTGCTGATGGAAACGTACTGAGAAGTTCCTAAAGCTCTGATGGCAGTCACTTTGAGTAAGCACACTGATTCAGTGGAGCTTATCGTCAGTCGTCATTCTATGGAGTCACCTCTGAGCTGGGACTTTGTGACGTTTAATGACGACGCGAAATAGGGCGTTAGTCACGGTAACCTATTTACGGAGGAACGTGTAATTGGTGTTATTTTTGAAGGAATCTCCGATGATGAAGTGTTCGGATTTTCTTTGAAATTTATAAATAAGCTCGATGGAGTGTGATACAACACACGCTACGAACTCAGCGGTGTTGATTCATGTACAAACTGTACAGACATTCAGTCTGCCACACTGTAGAGACAGCACTCCGAAAAATAATGTGGCCACCTGGATTCCCATGCACTCCGAAGAATTCCAAGCAAATATGATTAACATCTACCACCCATCGAATTTGTATTCAAAGTTATTCCAACTTCAGTCCTAATTACGGATTCATTCTCTGTCAATCCGCTCACAGATGGTACGCTCGTCACTGATACCACGGTTCTTCCCCGACGCTACTGGTTTCCCGGTTGACTATGTGCGTTTGTTTGTTTTTGTTTGACGGAGCAATTTATCAACAAGTTTCTCATTCGTTTTGGCTAATAGCCCACGGCCTCTGAGTCGAGAGATAAGTGACGAGAGACGCTGTCAGAGTCAGCGAAGATGTGTGTAAGAGTGGAGACATTTTTAAGTGGATTTCTGGGAATATCTCCTCCACATTTAATCGTTGCCAGTTAGTGACAGAGTTCACGTGCTGCCGGCCAAAGGTGATTGGCTATTAATACACATAATTCCTTGTCACGACCGAGGCAGCTAAGTGAAGTGACTGACTGAAACTAAAACTGAGATTGGACTCAACGAGCTTTGCGTGAAACAAAGTTTCATTTAAATAAGATCAATGTCCGTGTCGGAGAGGAATTACTGTCCATGCATTCTAAAGCAACATAGATATGATTTTCTTTTCACAAAAGCGAGATTTTGGAAAGAAAGGTTCATCTTAGAACTGCCACAGCGGCCTTACCAGTGACCTCTGGAGGGGGCAGGCTCTATGCTCACAGGGCAATGTTGCTAATCGCTCTCAACTTGACGGGATGCCAGCAACGATCCTTGTCGGTGCATAGCATGCAACCCTTCCTTGTGGGGAGGGCTAACAACCCGCCCACAGAAAAAAACATATGTTACGGAAGAGAAGAGCAAGCAGCCTCGGAACAATGGACGGAACCTCAACGACGACACGGCGCGAAAAAGGACAACGATTTGCGAGTGTGCTCCTGGGATGTAAGAATACTGTACACTCCAGGCGGATAAGGCGGATATTACTGCTCTCCAGGAAATAGGCTGGATAGGACAAGGGATAAAGAAAAAGAAAGAGTGCGACAAACATTACAGCTGTCACTAAAGGTCGCACATTTGCATAAAGCACACCGGAGATTGTCGGAATTTGGGAAGGCGAAAGCATGCCTGACGACTGGAATATCAGTTCTATATGCCCATCCACAAAAAGGCGATACTACCCCCTGCAAAAACTATAGAGTATATCCCTGATCCTATTCAGCGTACTGTGTGAACGTCTAAAGCCGTTTTCCACCGCACTAGTCGGCACGTACCAGTGCGGCTTCCGGCCCGGCAAATCGACTGTAGACCAAATATTTACACTAAGGCAGATCCTGAAGAAGACCAGCGAGTTTCAAATCGATACTCACCATCTTTTAATCGATTTTAAAGCCGCATACGACAGCATTCATCGCAAGGAGCGATGGCCGAATTCGGGATCCTGGGAAAATGTATCCGCTTGTGTCGCACCACGCTAACACATGCGCGATGCACCGAGCAGTTTGGTTCAAAAACCTCTGAACCGTTCAAAACCTTCACCGGATTTCGGCAAGGAGATGCGTTGTGATGTGATTTCTTCAATTTGGTACTGGAGAAGATAGTGCGGCGAGCTGCTGTAAACACGGAAGGCATTATCTTCTACAAGTCAGTCCAGCTGTTGGGATACGCTGATGACATCGACATGGAAGCTTTCATGGCAGTTGAGGAACTGGCGAAACGATCTGGTCTTATGGCACAACGATGACAAAACTAAATATATGCTGTCGAGCCAAAAACAATCCGCCGCACAATACCTAGGCCAAACGTTACTATCGACAGCCACAATTTCGATGTAGTAAAGGAGTTTGTCTACCTCGGGACGAACGTAATCCCTACGAATGGCATCGTACTGGAGATCCGACGTATAATCGCCCTTGGCAGCCGATGCTACTTCGGTTTGTGAAAACAACTAGGCTCGAAGGAACAATATCATGCTCTACAAAACTTTTATATTGGCAGCCCTGCTATTTTGGAGCTGAAAGCTGGACGCTAGGCAAAACTGGGGAGCCGATCCATGGTGCCTTCGAAAGAAAAATTCTACGTCGGGTATATGGTTCTGTCTGCGAGGAAGACGAATGAAGGAGAAGACACTACCGTGACCTCTACGCGCTTTGCAAGGATGTGGATGTAGTTCGCAAAGCAAAAATCCGTCGACTACTCAGGCTCGGCCACATCGAGCGAATGGACAATAACGCTCCAGCAAAGAGGGGCTTCGAATCCGAGCCTCCTGGTTTGAGAAGAAAGACCGAACCTTCGGTACAGAGATCAAGTCATCGCGAATATACAACAGTTTGGCATTGGTGACTGGAAGTAGCTCCCCCAGGACCGTCACCGATGATAGCCAGTGATTGCTCAGTCTCGGACCCTTCATGGTTCGTTGGCCGGATTTAAACAATGACCTCTGTACACCGTTGGTAATTTCACGCATTAAGCGATTCCGAAAGTCTGGACCACATTTGACGACATCGAAATTTCGACCTTAAAAAAATGACAGTGGTTAGTAAGGCATTTTCGATGATTTTCAGACCTCATCTTCTTCATGCCACAGCTACCCTATTAGGCCTACCACCGACCTCTGTACGCCGTTGGTGATGTTATCTCACTTGTATTAATCAACTGCTTCCGATATGGTCCAACCTTCTCCTTCAGCCCGCATTGTTAAAAGCCAATTTGCAAAGGGAGCTTTCTCCGGCAAAAATAAAACACCGCGACCTTGAAAAATGCACCATTAACCCATAAAATCGGACCACTGATTGCTCTTTCGACGTAAAATAAATCGCCGATAGCAAGGTGTCCACAGAAACCACATAAGCGACCACGATTCTCGCCCTCTCTTTCGGTGCCTCTCTAATCAATGCTTATTGCCTTGTTCTATTTGAATTGATCAGAATTGGCAACATTTCATAAATTTTTGCGAATATGCAAAACACCCCCTCCCGGTGGGCTAACCAAGCACCAGCAGCGTACATCATGTGAAATCGCGGTTCAAACTTTCACTTGCGACTGCCGACACCGGCGACCCACTCGACCGACCAGAACCAGTGTTAATCTGCCGAAATTGTTCAAATCGAACACTAATTTATACGAGAGATGCCAAGCTTACATAAATAATTTAAATGCTCTCCGCTTCCGAGAATCGCGAAATCGAGAAAATAAAGTTAGACCTCGATTTGTTGATCTAACCAATACACTGCGTATCGGCGAGGTTGTGAGTGGCTGCCAGTGGAATCGTTTGACGGCGTCGATGGGGTGGTAGCGTCGTTCCGAGTTCACGATCTGAGTTGAAGGTGGGTTCGTTCAACTTCAAGTCAGCGGCTTGTTAAGGACCGATTTGGGGCGAATGCCACGCGAGGAAAAGCGCACACAGTGCTGAGGAACGAACATTTGGAGTGCGTTCCATTGTTGGGCATTCGCAGATTCCGTCTTGGCGGGGTTTACCTACTCCAAACCAGTGTTTGGCTGCCGATCCAGCAGGGTCTTCGGTTAAACCACGGCTAAGCGTTTTGTTTGTTTGGATTCCCCCCGAGTAGATCGTGGACTTTGAATGTGGAATGGAAGCGATAATTGATGAAGACGACGGCAGTAATCGAATCGGTATTCGGGTTGAACTAGTCTTTCGAGGTTTGGGCTAGCTTGGAATTTTTGCTGGATTATAATGAATTGCTACTTCCGCTTGGTGATGGCGCTGTGGTGGCAGCTCCTCGCACAGCGATTGCAGAGCGTTTGTTAAGTGAAATTGCTGCTCTTCCATGCATGGGGACAACATGACGCCATTCTTGATGGAGTGCATTTTCTTGTGGACAAGCTCAAGAAAATGTGCTGACTTCAACAAGATCAGAAAAGCAGTGGCACAGGTACCAGCAGAGTCCCCCCATTACAGGCAAGCAAGTCCTCATGATTATGACGTTCAACTCAGTAGCTGCCTTGACGAGGTACGTCACTTGTTGTCTACATTAACACTGAGACCAGGCATTATTGATTTACAGCACACGCTCTCCAATTGACCGTATCCACACCGGCTTGGCCAAGAGAATAGCTTCATCAGCTCCCTGGACGTATCCTTAACTGATGGTGGATTTGTTTGCTGCCAAAAACCAGATCCGGCTCGAATGTTTTCAGAGTGCATAGAGTAAGAATATTAATTTATTTTGCCAACTTCCGCCTCCCTTGTTGTTAATTATTTTCAAGCATTAATCGGGGAAGGCTGTTACACGATTTCGTGAATATTCGTCCATAGGCGGTGACAATCAGCTGTGCATTCGGTCATCTTTATGGTACTTGATTTTTGGTCGGAACTGGTTCCTACCGTTCCGCATACTTCACCTAAACACGTCCATTCTATCGTTCTTTGTTCGTAGAATTTTGTATGAACGAACAGCAACATGTGTGTCGAGTGTGGAGATGACGGATGTAAAACTGAACCCGAACATACTCATGCATGCATGATGGTGCAAAATTCTGCTAGTCAGTTTGGCGACATTCGAAATTCTTAAGCACAGTCTGTCGTCTTTATTGGCGCTACACGTACGTACTTAACCAGCCAAATAGAGATATCCAACGTCTACTTGAAACTTTGTTTGAAGATATCTTACAATCAGCAATTCCCTCCAACCAAAAATATCAGTGAGACTATATCAGGCAGAGCAGACTACAACTGAGTATTTGTTCTAAATCTCGCCTATCATCGTGAATACAAGCTGGCGAGAATTACTCGACGGGATATAGTAAGAAACACGGCAGTACTCGATGAACTCAATGTAGAGTACCTACTTCTCCGAACGGCAAGGACTATGCTTCGATGGTTTGGACAAGTGGCATTACTGTTCCCATGCGGTTCCATCAGAAAGGCGTCCCCTTGACTGACCCAGGGCGAGTTGTATTAATCCTGATGACTTAGAGTCGATGGCGGAGGATCGAGTGGTGGAGATATTTAGTGTGTGCTTTACCCCCGCGACCCCTTCACTTGTTCATACGGATCAAAAGATGGTGATGATGATGAACATGTTTTTTTAACAATTCGAGATGGCTAAGAGGTTTAAGACTACGGACTCAACAGATGTACATTGTATTATTGGTGGTATTTATTTGTTTTTATCTTACAATGTAAAGTGCTTATTTGGGGTCGTTCAAATCCATGTGTCCACGTCGGTCTCTTTTGGAGTTAGCCTGAATAATGACTGCTTTTGCTGTTCTGGTAGTCGCTATAAAAAGTTCTGCTAATTTAGCAGATTTTGTGGTGGCCTGTGGCGTTGTGGATATGTGCGCCGACCCCAACCTCGACGTCGTATGTTCGATTCCTGCTCTGTGCGACGAAAACAATTTTCACGACCACCACCTCTTTCGAGTCACTGACAATGGTCAATGAGTATTTGCTGTCTAGAGAAAGCTTCTCAAACAAGTCCGTTCGGATTCGGCATAAAACTGTAGGTCCCTTCAACTCGTGAGAGAACAATAGCACGCACAACACGAATGGTTGCTGGAAAGCCTGGCCACCCATATTATTATGGCCACCCATATTATTATTATTATTTTTAATTTAGCAGATTTGGGACGAACGTAGGCTTGTCCGGAGATTTGATTTCTCTGGTTAGTCTCTGATTGCTTCGTTGGGATGGTAGCTGATGTCTAGAATCTACTTCCTGAACAGGGTAACCATGTACTGTACAAGGTGGTGCTGCGTACTTTGTGGTAGAGCTTCTTGCTGCTTTTGCGCTTTCGATAGTCCCTGTAGAAGGTGAAACCGGTACATATTCGCAGCATTTGTCTTTCAAATCCACTATCGAAACGATGCGATGATAAACGATGTACTCCAATAATGCCACTGTTATGCCACTTTTATCATGGTGTTGTCCTTACTCTCCGTCTTTCCAACCTCATCGCCATCCATCTTGTATCCGTATAACTTCGAACCACCAAGAGATTCTTGTACAATTCAATTTCCTCGAGAGTGTCCGTCATTAACTGCAGGTTGCAGAAGAAGCCCGATGAGTGCTCGCGTTAACAGTATGTTCTTGTATTTATGGTCATAATTTTACACTCAATCAACGACATCTTTCAACTGACCTTTATTCCGTTTGTAGCGGGTGCCCAATGAGACTCATACCTGGGCTCTATGGTACACTCTTTGAGATTATTATAACAATTCTTCGAAATACGCCAACAACAACATGGCCATTTCGAGACTTAGGTCGAGCAAAGCTGCTAGTACAGACGGACTATTTGCCGAACTCTTTAAGAGATGAGATGGTAGGATGCATGCATCAACGCATTTGAAAGATGTGGTCGGAGGAAACATGGTGGATGAGTGGAATCCCAGTATCGTTTGCCCGATCCACAAGAAAGGAGCCCCCTTCAACTGCGCCAACTATCCGGGGATAAGTCTCATAAACATCGACTATAAGATCTTCTCTGCTATTTTGTGTGAGCGTCTGAAACCATTCGTCAATAACATGATAAGCCAATAACTTATCAGGCAGACGAACCATGAAGGGTCTGAGCCTGAGCACTTGCTGCCTTCCATCGGTGACGGCCCTGGCCACGCTGCTTCCAGTCATCAACGTCAAGCTGTCTTACATCCGCGACCACTATTCTAGTGGTTCGGTCTTTCTCTCCTTCTTCAACCAGGAGGCGGATTCGAAGACCCTCTTTGCTGGAGCGTTGTTGTCCATTCGCTCGATGTGGCCGAGCCAGTGTAGTCGAAGGATTTTTGCCTTCCGGACTACATCCACATCCTTGTACAGCTCGTAGAGTCCGAGGTACTGTCTTCTCCTCCATTCGCCTTCCTCGCAGACGGGACCATATATTCGACGTAGAATTTCAGCTCTGCAGTCTTAATTAATGTCCAGCTTTCGACTCCATAAAGTAGGACTCGCAGAATAAGAGCTTTGTAGAGCATGACTTTGGTCCTTCGGATCTCCACAACGATGTCATTCGTGGAGTTTAAGTTTGCCCCGAGGTAGACGAACTCCTTTACCACCTCGAAATTGTAGCTGTCGATTGTAACGTTTTGACACTACAACAGATCCTGGAAAAAAAAACAATATGTGCAAACGAAGTCACTGAGACCTTCAATGTGGAAGATGGTTTGAGGTAGGGCGCTGTCAGGTGATGTTTATACCGCAGGCAGATATAACTATAACGAGGTGCTTAAGGACTTCATTTACCTCGATTTCCAAGTAAACAGTTCCAGTATTAAGCGCAGAATGACTCTTGCCAATCGCTGCTTCTTTGGGCTCAAGAGGCAATTGAGTAGTGGAGGCCCCTCTCCAAGAACCAAGCTAGCATTATAGAAGGTCTTGATCAATCCAAGCTCTGCCCTAAAATGCATCAGATTAGAAAATATCTAGAGCGGAAGATACCTTTGATCTTCTCGAGAGCAAAGTCTTGCGTTTAATCGTTGGTTCTGTTTGCGTGCTTTTTGGAGAAGAACAATCAACCAGGAGCCAGGCGACTACGGATTCAATGCTCGATGGCTGGTTCATGTAGGGCGCATGGACAGCACTGTTCCAGTCCAAAGGGTCTTCGACTTTAAACCAGTGGGAAAAACAAACAAGTGGAGAAGGACGTTAACCAGCTTAGCGTGGGAAGTTTAAGGCAGCTTCCTTTATATCCTGTTAGCCGGCGGGGCTTGTTGGCTGAAATCCACCCGTACTGTAGCGCAATCAGAAGGAAGAATGTATATTCGTCAAACTGAGGCTCTGGTTTTTGCCCAATATGTGTCCAAATACACATTTCAGAAAGATGTTCCAAGGCAGATATTTTGCATCAAAAATGTGCTTTACTTTCGAAATCACGAGATGGAACTGAACAGGAGCTGCGGTTCCAAGACCCAATTTCACTGAGACTGAGCACAATTCATTGAAAAATCAGTCCACAATGCAGATCTAGTCTACAATCTCATATCAACCACCTCCACAACAGGCAAGAATTCAACAAAAGATAATGAGAAGCATTGCATAAGCAGCCGACTAATCAGACTCTAGCCCAATTTGAATCAGTTCCATTAACTTCGCACCCAACCACCACCACGTTCCATGCGAGACCCCGTCCCAAGCCGAAAGACGCCAGAATCGTATGCAACACCTGAATGGCAACAAAAACAGAAACAGAAAGATAATAATAAAAATCTGTTCATCTGAGTGCGGTTTTCCTAAGTGCGGTTTCAGTGTGTTTCACACCACATGCATACAAATCAGATTGGAAATGAATTTCCATCGGAATTATGTTTAATTTTGGACACGGGAAACTCCAGCACACGGCACCAAGGCAACGCAAGCACGCACCTTCCTCTCCAACGGCGCGGAGAGACTCGCCAGAACGACCAAGCCAAGAGATCCATTCCAAGATATTGCACAACAATTGTGAATAATTAAACAATTTACCGGCAAAGTTATTGCCGGAGCATGTGTCTGAGGCGAGCAACTTAAGGCTCTCTTTGCGGTTGGGAGTTTAACGCAAAAATAATCATTTTTTCCCTTCACAGACCAAAAACAAAAGAAACGATTCCAAGGAAAATCCCATGCAAAACTGAAAACGGAAAAAAAAGAGTTTCGTTTATGTCGGTCGGTCTGCGGCTGCAATTTGAAAACCACGAATGTACCGCCATCTGGTGGTGGTGCCAGTGTGTGACAGTTCACGCAGCAAACGGAACTTTAAATCATCACAGATCTCTGACATTTGAAGTGTCAGAGGTGTGATGAGTCACGATGAGTGACTGTCAATTTGACAGCCAGTGTGCGTCGTAATTCCATAACTATTCATGATGTTGATGGGGAATGCAAGCAAACCTGCAGACGCACAGCACAGGAGTCGATTTCTCAAACTCATCCCAAAAGCTACGCCTACACTCGAGCAAAATGAAAAACGATTTGTTGTTCGAATCGAAGCCACCTCTCCCATTCATGCTTTTAAATGCAAAATTAATGAGCCAACTCAGGGCAGGAAGCAAAATGTTAATTACGCCCAAACGAACGAAACAGTGCGAACTCCGCCTTAGGGTGGGATGGGTGGTAATTCAATTCGGAAAGCGAAAATCAATCTCGTCGATTAACAAATGATGGGTTGTTGCGCTGGCGACGGGGAGATGATTGCGGATGCATTTGGTCGTTTGGCATGCATTTGGTGCAGGAAATCGATTTCCTCAGGAGTCGAAGGCTCTTGTCGGCTGAAGTGGGTTGATCAACAATTGAATTTGTTTCATTGTCACGTTGACATACAGACGATGCGTTGGGAGTGGGGGATGTGTAACCACTAATGTGTGATGTTTGACTAAAATTACTTGTAACTAACCGCATCCTGTCTGTCGTTGAGTTCGAGTTCGGCACAGTAACCAATTTGGGCAACATGATTAACTAAAAATAGGTCTCGTCGTTGCTTCAGAAACAATCCAGCGAAAACAGGGCACAGTCTTTAGTGGTCCTCTGGCGCCGAGGTCAATTGTTTAGGTACGGAAGAAGGTCCAAGTTACGAGAGTTAGCCATGTTGATGTCTGCGAGAGGCGTCCGGGCAAATGGACATCCGACAATCAAAAATCAAAGTTGGTATGGAAGAGAAATATTAACGCTTTCAAGAATTATTGCAGGCAGACCAGGGACCGTGCGATTTTTTCACCCAAAATTGTCTGCAGAGATGTATAAATGTCATGTCATTTTTCAAAAGATATGGCACCAAACAGAATTGTCGGTAGGATGTAGGTGTTGTTGATTTAATGATATGGGTTTGCATTGCCAAAATTGCGACACGACTATTCTACATTCACGTGATCCAGAAAAATAGTTTACAACGCCATAAAACCAGACATGTCATCTCGAGAGATATGCAATGAACCCTGAAAGGAATTTGGCTTAAGCATCAACATTAACCAGGTCGATCCATTAGAATAAGACTGTGTGAAGCTGGCGTAGTTGGACGCATCTCTATGAAGAAACCACTTCTTTCAAAAAAAGACAATTAAATAATATACAGACGGGCGAGCTCAGCCTCAAACTTAAAATTGGACAAGAATAATGAGAAATGGAAGAGTCTTTTTTGTTGCTGAGATCAATGATCAGGATTGATGGGAATGGCCAGGAGTGTTAGCTTTGTAACGAGTGCATCATATAGTATTCCTTCTATTACCATTCTCGTGATTATTCTTTTTGCGCGTTCAGCTACCACTACATGTAAGGGAGTCAGATCCAATAGCACCATGGCAGTATTTGAGCAAGCCCCTGCTATACAGAACATGCCAAGCTTTAAGCGTTCTCTCTCTTGCGCTAATCAGGTTGGTGGGCACCATATGTAATTGTTTGTCTAACAACAGCCATCTAAGGATGCTTGGACCAGGATTTAACCGCCAAGATCCTGTGCTCCTCGTTTTTCTGGTTACATGTTTTGTGTTTAGTTTGCTGTCTAAGATTACTCCGAAATATTTATCATCGTTTACCGGAGTCGGTGCTGTTCCCGTCAAACTTATTGGTTTTTGTAGTTTCATTTCCTACTGAAAGGTATTGTGGTAGTTTTTTTTCCCAGTTAATCCCAGCTGACAGGCACCATTTCTTAGTTATTGTTAGTCCTCATTTGATATCACAAAGGGTTTTTTCCATCTTGCTTCTGGCTATCCTGATGACTACGTTATCGGCGTATGCCTGACATCTGATCCCATGGGTAATCAGTATCTCTAGATGCTCGTCAACAACAAGGCGCTACATGAGTCTCAAGTCTTCTCTTCTTCTTCTTGTGGGCAGTCTCAACTTGTGCCAACTTTTATTATGCCTCCTGATGTGTGAGTGCATAGATGGTGAGTGGAGGAGGAGATACAACGACGAGCTATACGGGCTGTTCAGCGACATCGACTTAGCCAGAAGAGTGAAGATCCAACGATTGAGATGGCTAGGTCATGTAGAGCGGATGGAAACCAATGCTCCGGCCCGAAAAGTCTTCGAATCCACCCCCGAGGGACGGCGCAGTAGAGGAAGACCGCGACTCAGGTGGCGCACGCAAGTGGAAAGGGACCTCAACCAACTATGCGTGCGAAACTGGAGACAGCTAGCTAAAGATCGAGCTGGCTGGAGACGCTTGTTGGTTGAGGCCCAGGTCCACCCCGGACTGTAGCGCCACCTTAAGTAAGTAAGTAAGATGTGTGAGTGCCAGCTGATCCCGTGCTCAGAAGTTCATGTATCCATTTTGATACTGTGTGACTTACTTCTTTCTTGTTGAGAGCTAATAATTGCATCATGATATGTGTTGTCAAATCATCCGTCAACATTCAAAAATGCATTTAAAACTATTTCTTTCAGTTTGAGGTCGCTTTTGATAGTTTCTGTCAGTTGATAGAGTGCAGGCTCTACGGATCTGACTGCTATATGAGTGAAAGTAATGAAGGGGGGATGTCTGTAGCACTTCCTCTCTTATGTAGTTAGGCAATATTCATAGCTTTTTCTATCGTTTTAAAGAGAAGATGTTAGGCTGATGTCTGTATGAATTTCGCAGTACAAACTTACCACCTCTCTTTCTGTCTTCATGCTTCTTTCCTCGTGTTGCCTTGAATTTTCGTAAATACACTATTTTATCCTCATCGTCCTAGTTGCATATTCATCCGACATCGATACCGAATTCCTAGCCAATTCGCACAATCAAATTACACATCTTCATTGCCCCGGCATATCACAGAAGCAGCAGCATCTCCCAGTCCCCAAAATGGAACCACAATCACAATGTAACAATTGCCGGAACACAGATAAATCGATCGGCTACGCACATCTGCCACCTCAACCCCACACCCAGCAGGACAACAAGTGCACGTAAAATTTTATAAAATACACTCGTCCACTTGTCCACCATCGGTTTGTGAACACGTCCATGGCCGGCACTCAATGGTCGTACGTTAGGCTGGAGTCTAAAAATGACTGCCATTCGCATCCACTGGGTACACGCAATTATTTAGCCTCAACCCAGCAGGCCCGGTGCTGGTCGATTCCTTACGACAGTTCCAGTGTTCTGCAATCGGACCTAAACGACGTAAAATATAGGAGACTATCATTTCAGCAGGATGCACTCTGCCACCACTGCCACCACTTTTGTGTGTTCTTTTGTCGCAGACGTAACCATCACAAAAGTCATCACGGGCCGTCCTTTCGTTCCGGCAGCAGGATGCGCCACCCGGTCTATCCCCCATTTCTTTGGCACAGAAGACGACCTCGTTTCGGTTTCCCAGACCGCCGGTACCGCCGCTCACTTGTGGAATGATAATTTTTGCCCACACATTGGACAGAGCGCTGAAGCCGCTGCAGCCAGCCCGAAGTCAGTGGGGGAGCAACCCTGTCCTGCTTGTGCGATTGTAGGATTGTAGGAGCATCGCGATTAATATGCTCTAATCATTAACAGATGCTGTCCTGTTGTAAAACAAACGTGTGCAGTGGACAATTTGTTAGGCACCCCGACGTGGAAGGAAACGGTTGCGCTGTGTAACATGCATGTTTTACAACACACACGCCAGCAGTGCCTCCAGCCCGAGTCCTCTGGCCAGCCGCCAGGACTGTCCAGTTCGGGCTTCGAAGAGCAACATTCAAAAATTCAAAAACAGGAAATGCATTTTCAGGCTGCGGAGGAAATGACTTTTAGTTTTTCCGCTCGTCCAATGCTTGAACTGGATGACAGTTGATGGCTCGTTGTGCGTGTGGCTCGTTGTACGGCGAGTGGCTGCGCACATACGCACATCTGCAGACGCACATCCTTGATATTCAATTACCCGTGCAGGAGGACTATTTTCCAGAGTTGCATTGGGGGGACGTGGTGGCGGCGCGGGGGGTCGGATGTGAAAAGCAGTGCAGTGCTGTTGATTAGTTTGCAGGCCAATGTCCGACATCCTATCTCAGACAGATCAGGTGTGGGATAATCGATTTAAAGTCTTTGCCTTCGTACCTGTTGTGTGGATGATGGAATTTTGTTTTAAAGTTATGTGCTCGCATTGGAGTCGCCTGAATTCTTAGCTTTTTTTTTTGACCAACTTTAGTGGAGGATAAGTTTGACACTTGTCACCCAATTACGTCGTAGATCGTCAGTTTTGCTCTCGGATTGGAGACCTCGTTTACTTTATTTCCGACGTGACGTGGTGACATTATCTTGTTTATTAGAGTCGATTTCTGATTTCGGTGGAACACGATAACCTGTCAGAGCATATTGGTGTTAGTCCGAGTCCGAGAGTCGAGACAGAACACTACGGTTTAACGTCGGCAAGCTACAATCGCAGACCGAGTCCCTCTAAACTCTCTGAAAGTTCGACGCTGCCTGTACGTACAATGGAAGAAGAATGGAAACGTTGTCAAAAGGCCATCGACCACAAGGACGCACAACATCGATGTCTCGGACAGATCGTCACAATGGGCGGTAGAAACTTTGAGCTAGTCAAGGACTTCGTTTACCTCGGTTCTGGAGTAAACAGGGACAGTAGCACCGGTACGAGAGCAAGTTCAGGACTGTTCTTGACAATCGCTGCTTCTTTGGGCACAAGAGGCAATTGAGCAACAGAGCCATCACCCGAAACATCAAGCTGACTCTATGTAACACTCCGATCATCCCTGTCCTGCTCTATGACGCGGAGACATTGACACTGTTGAAAGCGGATGAAGAAGCTTTTGGTCGTTTTGAGAGAATAGTTCTGCGTGCGATCATTGGTCATGTTTGCGTTAATGGCGTCTGAAGGAGAAGACTCAACTACGAAGTGTACGGGCTGCACAACGGCATGCACCTAGTTATAGTTGGAAATGCATGTTGGTTGAGGCCCATGTTCACCCCGGACTGTAGCGCCAATCAAAGAAGAAGAAGTTTTGGTTGTACTCGTCATTTTTGAATTGCATGAGAAAGAAAGGTTAACGATGAGTTTTATGAAGATTTCTTCATATCTGTGCGTATTGACTTTCTGTGGCAAAACTCCCAGCTATGCGTCTGACTGACGAACTCTTAGATGTTGCGTTTCCATCTCATTTTGGTATCGATGATGAGAGAATTTAACTCAGTTCCCCAAAAGGAGGAAGGGTCAGTAATGAATCATTAATTTTCTGTAGAGTATGTATGTTCCATTTTGTTCTAGTTAACACTCAGACCTATGTGCCATCTTACTCAACAGATTATTAATCTGCTCATAACTAGAAACATAAGGCTAATCTATAAAATTGCGATTGATTTAAATTTGCCACTCACCCTTCTCTGGTTCATAGTTACGAAATGCTCTTAGAACTACAAGGGAGAAGTTATTAAAGTAGTTGCGTATAAGGATGACCTGGTCTTCTTCTCTAATGCACAAGGAATACAAATTATTTATATCCTCAATTGATAAAACAGTCAAGGCTATTCTCTTGAAAAATCAGATAGTGGCTAACGATTTGGTGAATTAGAGAGGACATGCCACAGGCAATCATCTTTGGGCCACGAAAGGGCAATGTCGTTGGTGAGCTCGTGGTAGAGCTTGCACTTTATTACTAGTACCAGCCAAGTTTCCTACCGTGTTCAGTGAAATCTTGTCTACAATGCCATAAGGCAACAGCTACATCCTGGATTGGATACCAAGAGAATTTGACTTCGGCACCTCCTGCGAACTGACTAAATTCCAACTAAATCCGCTCACTTCAGACTGCGATAGTAAGCGTATAGACCTCTACCCGGATATGAGTGTATTCACAGAGTTCAAAGATGAAGTGTGATATCGGCGCAGACACTCGGAACATGATTACAGACTCCCAAACTAAGTCAGTATCGTCCATTCGGAAATACTTACTTACTTATAAGGCCGACGACCCATGAAGGGTCCGAGCCTAAGCAATTGCCTTCCTTCCATTGTCATGGTTCAGGGCGCGCTGCTTCCAGTCATCAAAGCCAATACCGGAGGTTCGGTCTTCCTCTCCTTCTCTAACCGGAAGGCTCGGATTCGAAGACCTTCTTTGCTGGAGTGTTGTTATGGATTCGCTCGATGTGGCCGAGCCAGTGTAGTCGACGGATTTTTGCCTTCCGAAATACATCCACATCCTTGTACAGCTCGTATTGTTCGTGGTTGTGTCTTGTCCTCCATTCGCTTTCCTCTTAGACGGGACCCTATATCCTTCGCCCCGCTATAGCGGGTTCCAAAGAAGCTACGGAACGTATTCTGTCTGAAAGTCCGTGACTAGCACGGGAAGGATTGATAAAACATCCATTCCATGGAAAGACTTTCAAGAAATCTAGAGGAGTTGTCTAATTTCTGAAGGACTTAAGTCCTAGACCAAACGAGAATATTTATGGTCGTACTTTGCACAAGTGTTTTTATGTGACTCTCAAGTTCTTCAATTTAAAAAAAACTCAAGGCTTGAAGCTACATATGTGTGGTCACTGTAATATAACACAGGGAAGGCAATTCATCGGTGCGGGCGATGTATTTTTGGACACGTCAACACATTCCCGAATCTCGAGATCTCGGCGCCTTCCTCGATCTTCACACAAAAGCCATTAAGTCCTCTCATGTCTTCTCAGTTTAGTTTGGAAAGTGCGGCGAGGTCTTTTATGAGAGGTTCCCATTCTTGTACTTGTACTCTGCAGGCCTAGGTCCGGTCGCCGTCATGGAGGCTTAATTTTACGTCTCTCTTGTCACTCAGGACGTCAATGAGTCGACTCCATTTTATTTTATTTTAACACATTTTTATTTTAAATTCATAACAAACTTACGTACTAGACAAAAATGCTTAAAACTAGTTGGACGAGCACTTGATCTATGTTCTAACTTACTGGCCCTCGGCGGGCACTCTAAGCTAAACTTAAACTTAATCTATTGTCTTTCGACCTAACCTTGATGAGTCGACTCCACTGTCCTTGTTATACAGACTACGGTCGCAATGTCCGTCTGCTTGCAGATCTTAATAAAAATGAGCCATATTACAGAGGACACCGTTTTGGAAAACTCTCAAATTCAGATTCCATCGATTGATCAGCGAACCATCTTTTACAACGCGTCACCAGAACACGTGTCTGCGAGAAGATAGGCCGCACCTCTTAGCAGGCGCGCACACTTGCACGATAATGCTGACGTTTCATTCCTTGTCAAGTCGCCCCAATCTGTCGACTCACTTACCGGTTTATGTATTCTATTGCCCCTTCCTGACAAGTGGATCAGAGCTCATTGAAATTCATCGTCAATTGACGTAAAACACAGGCTAATCAGCACGTAATCTCACGCGAAGTTGTCACCGTTTCGTTTTTTTCCCAGAAGACGGCATCAACCGGTTCTCAGGCCTGCCCGAGACCATTCGTCATCTTCGCCAGAACCAGCCAGTCTCCACGCCACACAAGACAATTATCCGCAATAAATGCCCTGAGCAGGTGTCGCTGTCGACGTATCACTCCCGCACTCGACGGCACCGGAAATTCCTTCGCTCGCTAACGAGTTCCAGCCGAATCGACGCAGCCCCTCTTGATTGCTTAATCACTGGGACTGGGTTACTCGATTTGTTTCTTGTTTTTTCAGGAAGATCATCAAAAACAATCGCCATTTAGACGCCACCTGTGTGGGCGATCCACCGGATTCCCACACTCATCTCTGAGCGAATGGCGCCACGCAGCGACGATCTGCCCCCGAAACTGAAACCACTGTCACCGTAACCGTTTTTGGATACATTCGTGTTTTTTTTTTTTCGCTTAATTTGCTTGCGGTTTGCCCGGTGAACGATGCAAAGTCGCTCAGCAGATTTGGGAGAAGAGCGCATCGACCGAGTGTGCGTGTGCGGTGCTACCAATTATCCTGCCGGGCATAGGCACCAATTGCCCAGCTAATCCCAGCCCGGTACCTCGCCGCTTGGCATCCAATCAAACTTCTGTGTGCGTCTTTTGTTCCCCTCGGCTCGTCCCCGGCGACGGGTGCGTGTCCGGAACCAATTAATCAGGTGTTATCCTGTCTAACAACCGCCGAACTGATGTTTTGGAAATATTTTGACAATGTGTGCGACGCAGTGCGTGTCGGTTGATGGGTCCGAGGTTCGGTGTTCTCCTTTGTTGCGAAATATCTTTTAATTGGTCGGGGCCTGGGTCGGGGACCAATGCGCGCCCGCCTATGCCCACGGGGTGAGGGATTTATTAGGCAGGAGCGCAAGAGTGCAAGATCAGTGAATACCCTTTGCGACTGACAGAGGAACACCGCAGGCGGCAGGACGAAATTGACGGAAATTCAGATGCAATTTGAAGTCGAAATCGGAGAGTTTGAGAGGTATCCTGTGTGGTGTGGTGTAGTGTGTCCCTTCGGGTGGTTCTGCATAAAATGTCAAATGAGTGCTGCTCTGTGCAACTGGACGGGCGGGACAGGATGTAATTGCACGTTGAACTCGAATGATTCAATTGGTTTCTGAGGTGCCCGCCGTGTCCGAGCTGTGAACTGTGCGACCAAACAGGGGAGACTTTGTGACGGCAAGTGAGGTGCAGGACTTGAGAAAGCTCTCGAACTCATCTAAGACTGAAGCCAGTCGACACAGGTCCCGAACGCCTCCAGAAACGGAACCGATCAACTGCTTCTCATTTCAACATGAAGTGTCACCAAGATCCCAAGGATTTCATGGAAATTGATGAAGAATCATCGACAGTACTCCCCCAAAGGACCCACAGTCCTCGCCAGGACCTACTCACAGCAGTAACAGCCATCCATCGACTGGCCGAAAGAACTCGCCCTTCACTCCAAGCCTTCATCGTTTAGCATTCAAATGCGTCCGCATTGCATCCTTGGAAGTGCACAACCGCTGGGCAGTGCACCCCCTGTCAAGTCTCCACTCCACCGCTGCAGGATCTGGAAGAGGATTTGCATAAAGATGTGCACTCCCCCGAACGGAACGCACAAAAGAGCCTCGTCGTTGACATTGTCGCACGCCAGATGAAGCAACGGCAGCAGCGGCATTGTGATGCAAGGCTAACACTTGTAGCTTCTGACGAATATCTTTTGTGATTCTGACGACTAAATTGATTCGCAGCGCCCGTCTGACAGGAATACCAATTAGGCCGCGTACCGTGGCTCGAAAGTGATACGTGCGACATCGGGTGTTGTACGCTAGCCAGTGATTCACCTACGCCCCAGTGATGTAGGCACAGCTACGTAGAATCGAAGAGAGCGCATTTCCATTCTTGTGGATCACATTGTGGGACGAACCGATGGCTTGAGGGGGACGAGGGTGAAGTCTGGGAATTTCCCAGTTTACTTGCACTCAGTCGTTGTTTCTTTGGTTCGTTCGTCTGAATTTGCGCGGGCTGTGTGTGTGAGCAAGGTTGTGGCTCGTTTTCGAGATACGAGTTGGCTCCGCGAGCACGTGTGTGGGTTTTCGAAAGTGATTCAGAAGACAAGGTTCATATTCATGTTTATCGCGAGCGCTGAGAAGCCACCCGCTTCATAATTCGGCGAAGTCGGAGTGCGTAGTCACGGAGTCTTTGTGAATTTTTTCGAAGCACCTCTTGCTGGACGATGAGTGGAATGATGGGAAACATGGAAATTGTGAAGGTTTTTTCAGATAATATGCATGCGTTGTGAGGGAGCCGAAATGAGGCCAGCGATGACGTTGAAATGGAGACGGATGGAGTCAGCGGTAGACTTCGGAAGAGGCACATAGTAATTTCGGTGGATTTCATTTGTACGTTTCCCATTGAAGACGTCACTCCAAAGAATCATTCAGTTGGACGGAAATTTGGACGAAGCCACATTGGATGTGGTGGAACTTTGCTTTTCTTCGAATGATTCGACGATGTTACATTGGTTCTTAAGAGCCATGTATTTCGCCCAAAGGTTAAGCGGTAGGTACCTCAGTTCGACGGGATGAGATGCCGGTTTGTTTGCAAGATATGCACCCACTTAACAAAACAAACACCGCACTGCAGGTAGACCTAATAGGGCCGCTGTGTCAGTTGGAAGATAAGCTCTGAAAACCATCAAAATTGCCTTACTAACCACTGTCAAAATTTTGAGTAAAAATTTCGATGTGGCCGAATGCGCACCAGCGTCTCAGAATCGATGAATAAGCGTAAGATAACATCATCAACGGTGTAAAGAGGTCGCTGTAGATCTACTAGGGCCACTGTGCCAGTTGGAAGATGATCTTTGAAATTTGAACCTTAAAACCAACAAAAAAGACATGCATTCAGTAGCTGCTATTATATCATAGAATCAGTCCGGCCTAATGATCTTGAGTCTACATGTAATGACGATTGTGCTGGCACAAGAATTGATGCCGGTGGACCAAGGATCACTAGTGAGTGCGCTAATTTGGCGCTAAAAAGGTAGGCCGGCAATCCGGATATTGGCCAAAGATTGATCCTTTCGGAATCGGCTCATCTTTGTCTTAGGGGGCTTGTATGAGAAACAAAGTTGGTGTTATTAGAGCGAACACAAGTCACAAGTGTCTGACCAAGTATAATGACTGTTTGACTCGGTTTATAGCTTGGCGGCATAATCGGACAGTTTTACTTCCGAAATGAGGAGGAAGATGGGGAAGACCAGTATTGTCACTGGTCTCCTGTGTGGAGTGTTGCTACAGTCGCTAGGAGGCCAGTGAGTAGCTTCTCCGCAACCACTCTTGTTATGCGTGCTTTGCTATTGTTGTTTGAGTGGACGGGACAGTCTTGTGCCGACTTCGAACGGCCAAGTTGGAGATGCTTTTTCTAGACGGAAGTACGCTTTGAGCATTGCCAGTGACTCGAAAAAGTTGGGGCCGTGAACAAATTTTTTTTGTCGTGCAGACTCGCGACCGAACCTAGGCGTCGATGTTAAAGTATGAAGTCTCGACGCATAAACTCACAATGCCACTGTCTGAGGTGTAAAGTGATGTTAATCGACACTTTTTGGCCAGAGCTTTGCCACATCGATTTATCCGAGTTTAAAGTTGCCATACGAGCAAGGCAAAGCTCCAATTTGTGAAGAGGAAAAAATTCGCCAATTGTGTCATCTCAAGCCACTTTCTCTGGGGCTACTCCTCAAGTCATTTGTCTGTCGAACGGATTTGAATGACGATCAATTTCTTGCATAGGGCCATGAATGTAGGTTCAGAATAAGTCCCGAATCATTTTTAGCCTTTGGTTTTATTCATATTCCTTTTTCTGTCATTCTTACCTGGTCATCGTGTAAGTTCGAATCCACTGAGTAAAAAACATCGATGAGTACCGAGAAGAATGCACCCCTGCGGGCACGACACAGAACATTAGAGAGCTTCATACATCCACCTCAAGCCGTTTTTAGGAAGCAACAAGTCTTAACTCATAACCCAAACTTTGCACCGCAGTCCCAGATCCAACTCAGCCATTCAGAGGTCAACACCTCACACGACGTTCAAATGAAATTCCCAAATGAATCTCCCGTAGCCGCAATTATTGCACCGCCGTACGTCAGCTCGCAAACAGCCTCATCAACTTCACGCTCATTTGTTGCATTCCGGCGACTTTACGGCTTTACGACTGCAAACCTCAAGACAATCAATTCAAACGGCAAACGGAGATCCACACGAAAAATACGCAAAAACAAACAAACCTCTAACAGCCCCTAACCACGTTGACCGCCCTAATCAGCGGTTAAGCGTTTTCAAATCGCCGTCCCCGCCGCCGTCGCCGGTGCGCAGGTATCACCTCGACACAGCAAAACAATCAGTGACCACAAAAATTTGGCACACAATAAATTTGATTAGTTTTTTTCGCACACACTGTGATGGCACCGCACCGCACCGCACCGGTGTCAGTGGCGTTTTAGGCGTCCTCGAGGTGTGTCGGGACGTGCGCCTCTCGCGTGTATGACATGACAGCTGCCCGGCGTCGTGGTCTCCTGTCAGTCAGTCGCTGCAACGCGGTGCACAATCAGCGGGGGCTCACATCATCGGCCGCCCAGCGCCACCTGCTGCCGCACCGAAGTGTGAACGCGGGTTCGAGTGTGGACGCGCGCTTAAATTCGCGGGATTTGATTGAAAATGTTAACCTCAACACATCGCCGATTGAATGAGCGATAGATGGAGTCGCCGCCGCGCCACCGTGTCTGGGGGGACCCGGAGAGTGCAGTTGAAACGCGGGGCAGCGTATCCGCTAATTTATTTCCGACTTCCCAGTGATTCATGGCAGCGAGAGAGAGAGCAGGATCCCGATGGGATGTGGGTTATTTTCATTGATTGACCTGTGAACTTGATTAGCGGTTTTGCTGTAGCTGATTGTTTTTAGACGCCTCGCAGTGTACTGCTGTTTGTTGCTGTTTTTGCTTATCGGGAGGGGTTTTTTTTTCTCCCGGCTCTTGGTGTTGTTGGTGGTGCGCTCCTGCGGTCCGCTTTCGTCGATGGCAGCCACTGCCCGTGGTGAGGTGGAATGCCAGTGCGTTTGTGTACGCGGCGGCTTGCATCCGGTATGCAGTTGTTGAGCGGAGCTCTTGCTACCGCTAATTAGAAGGTGCGCGGTGGATACACACCCGTTCCCACACTACTTTTGAGGGGCTGTGACTGATTGACTTCTCGATGACCATTCGCAATTTAATCTGGCAGTGGCACATGTCGAGTGTTCGAGCGCATGGTAAACTCGAGTGAAACTCGTATTCGAACATCTTATTCGAATAGTCAGTCTCGTTCATCTCCCATCGATTGATCAAATCGTTTACCTAATCAACTAAGAAATCGGCCCGTCTTCGGCCAGTCTATGATACAAATTGTGGTGTACCGTGATTCACGGTAGTGAATCACTTTAATCATGATTCACAGATAATTTGGGTGTTCCATGGCGCAGTGCTAAAGCCGCTATCCACCAAAGATCAGATGCGGTGTGTGTTAACCAGTTGCTTAGCATGCCGGACGAGTCTGAAGACTGTGACAGTAAAACCTTGGGGGTTGCTGGCTTCATTTAGGGGACATTTCCTTTCTACTGAATTGTGTAGTTTTACTTGGGAGTACGTGGCGTGAAGGTCGTTGCTCGTGGTTGGTCAACAATTAGAAAAGTTAACACTGATTGTGAAATCAAATTTGTGACACTTTGTTGGTAAGCACCATCAAGTATAAAGTAGGAAATAGATGTGTACTACCTTGTGCGTGGACGTCCTTGGTTGCGTTGTCCAAGAGGCACGAAGAGTCTATGTCCCCCTTTGGGTATGGGTCGCATGCCTGTCCGAGAGCCAATCCTGGGACGTTATGGCATCTACTGGCTACAGTCTTGACTAGTGGCTGTAGTCTGATACCACGGAATGATCAGGAATGTGGTCTTGGGACCCGCATATGTCTCAGCCTGATCGGTTGACCCTCAAGTGGTGGCTTGGATTTAAAACCCAAGGTCGCGGGGAGAGGGTCAGTGATACCTGCATGTCTGAGAGTTAATCTTGTCTGTGTTGGGGGTCGACGAGAAAGGTAATGATGAAACAACCGGGTGCTGCGATCCAAAGAGTAGCAGGAGTGTAAGATGCGTCCCACCAAGAGTCTGGTCCAACGAAATATGGAAATATGGAGTGGTATAAGACTACTCATCTGTATTGGAGGATGGTACATAGCATATTCTTGAGGCATTACGACATTAAGAGATTGTTCTGATGTGTCAACGATGTACTTAAAGCCTTTAAAGCCCCCTTTCAGCTGATCTGTGACATTGATCGCTATACGTACCAAGCTCCTCGCATCGATCACGATCGTCGGCATGTACTCCCTCTCAGATTTGAAGGCTCTCTAAGTCGAACCATAGATGACCTTGACCTCGATCTTGGCAAATCAACGAGGTCCATCTTTCGTCGACTCTTCGCAGTCTGACACAATAAGTATGGGTTCCAACGGCTATATGGCGCAGTTGGTTGCGTCCGTGCTTAGAGGCGTCTCCGGTTCGAATCCCAGTGGGAGCAAGGAAAATGAGCTATACCCGGTTTTCAAATCAGTTCCAAAAAATGTGTCGTTGGGATCAAATTGACGGCACTATCACTTCAATGATAGTGGTAGTAGTTTGACCATCACAAAAAACCACTTTCGACCTCATCTCAAATCCACACCAGGCTAATACCTAGCTACAAATACATCCCTTAATTGCCGGCTGTCTCTTTACGAGATGGCCGAGCATTTTAATATTCACCTCATGTGGATGCCGGGACACTGTGACATACCAGGAAACTGCAAGGCCGACGAACTCCCTAGGGTGTGGTACAACCTCATCCCGCCGATCGCTACAGCCTATCATCTTTTAAAGATTCATACAATTAAAACCACCAATGACAAATGGCTAGCATTGTGGCACCACCACAATACAAAAGAAATCTGGCCATCACTCAACCTAAAACGGTCACTCAGTCTACTTGGACTCAGCAAGCCCTCATTAAGGTCCCTCATTGGAGTCATAACCGGGCACTGTATAATTGGCACTCATGCTCGCAGGATGGGTGCTCCATATAATGATTTTTGCAGAAGCTCCATGGATGAAGAGGAGGAAGAGCCAGTCGTAGGTTCCTGCACCTAGGAGCCTACTACTTCAGCAGCCGTAGCGAGCTAAAAAGTGCCAGCATTCGCCAACTAAATCGGTTCATCAGCAGCACCAACTGGTTACAGCGTTAGGAGAAGTCAATCCGCGTGGTATCACAATGGGCCTACTCTGGCCTAAGTGTGACTGCTCTGCAGCAGTCAACCACTACCTAACCTAACCTAACCTAATACCTAGCTCCAACTGTCATAACCTACTTTATAGTGTAGCCGATTTCGAAAGTCAGTCTTTCCGACATCCTTAATTCTTTAGAGATAGGAGGTCAGGTTGATAGTGGTTTGAGGATACGATTCAACTAAGAAGTAAGCCTATAGATTCAATGGCAAAAAGGCTTGATATGGATATGAAGCTTGGCACCAGCGACAGAAGCAAAAACTTCTGGCACGTCGCTGTAGACTTGATATATTTTGTTGTTTCACATATGTTTGCAGCGATCCTCTGAATTAAAATTGTTTTGAATTTCGTGTGGTCTGCAATGATCAGTCGTGTATAGTGAATTTTGCACCAATCAGGGGGAAATTCATATCGTAAATGTGAATAAATAAAAACACGGATAGACAATTTTGGTTTCTATGAACCACTACTTGTCCTTGGTGCAAGTTCTTTTTATTTTTCAACAAGCACTGTCTGTCAACTTTGCGATCGATGATGTGTGTATGTACCTTGTGTAACGAAGAGGTGTTTTAACAGACTTTTTGCTGGCAACGACTTGCCTGTCAGTGGTCTCTATCTAAGGGAACACTAAAATGTCACAGTGACCTACAGCTAAGACCAGTAGAACCAGCAATTTATAGAGACTGTCACCACAAGTGACAGACAAAGTACATGTGGTCTACCAACGCAGACATCTTAAACAAAGTGTTACAATCTCGATGAACCAATGTAGCTTGATCATCAGTAAGTCCCACCTAAAGCATGGATAATGTCAAAGGCGGACGAAAAGGTTCCTGATCGCATCGACTGGAAAATCCTTGCACACGGTCCCGTTTCCGAAGAAGTTCCGAAGAAGAAATACGAACTCTACGGGATGTACAACGACATAGGAATAGTCAAACTAATTCAATTGTTTCGACACAGATCCTTAGGTCGTCTACTGAGAATGGACATCAATGCTCTGGCTTGGAAAGACTTAGAGCTCAACACCGAGGAAAAACTTGGTAGAGGAAGACCTCAGCCCCGACGACGTGACTGGCTGCCTTTATCAACTGACTGACTGAGCCCCAAGTCAACACCGACGAACAATGAAGCACGCATATAGGAGGACTGTTCAGTGACATTGACTATTTTTGACATTTTTTTCCTGAAAATTGGAAGGCGTCCCGTGCCTTGACTGAGCTTCATTTCTGGTGTTTATTGATAACGAAAAGCCGCATAAATTCAGGCCAGGCGATCAGCTTCCTTTTAACTCCTACGATCGCAACGAAATTCAGTATTCTACTTGTGCGGACGAAGAGGAACCTCATCATACATTCGTGATAAAACAATGGTAACCACAAGACGAATGGTCGCTGTCGAAGCTAGGCTAAGGTCGATTATGTCGATATTATTATAATTCTAGTGCTATTTAGGATCTTCGCAAAGAACATACCAAAATTAGTGATGTACACAGCAAAGCTTTTTACCTCAAGACAGAAAGAGATCTTCCGCACCAATGGAAACAAGGGATAGTAAACCACGATCATTTGCAGAGTGTCCCTGGTTAAAACCGCAATTTAATTGAATCCACATTCACGTGGGCCAATATATACACGGACCTCCTCTCATGCGTTGAACCACAAGCCAAACATGTGTTTGCAAACCAATCTCTCTTGTGATGGTCCTAAAATCTCTGAAGGCAGCACAAAAAATGGGTCTTCCTGTCCACAAAAAAAAAAAAAAACAACAGCCAATCAATTGGAAAAACCCCTGCGATGACTAGTTGGCACTCAATCGATCCGCAATCACGCTCGTTGTCTGAACACCAACGCAGATCAGTGCGCCTATTGGCATTCAGTGCCCGTCGTCATCAAGTCATGTGACATTGTAACTCCCAACATTCGCATAAAACTCACAAAAGTCACCTGCGACTTGTCACGATTCAATCGCCGCCTCGGTCGGCCTTAAATTTCAAATCACGTTTCCAGAATCGATTCGCGCATTAATTAGAACTCAAAAGGCAGTCATTCTACCGTGACGTCGGTGGGAAATCAACGCGAACGAGCGAGCTTCCCCAAAACCGCTTCGGAAAACCAACCAACCACTTGCTGAGTCCGGAAATAGTAGTTGGCCCCAAGGACAGCCAGTTCCGCCGGCTGTGGATTCATCCCCCTCGCTGGTAGATCACCCTGCACTCAGAAGCAGCTTCGAGTGCACGTCCACGCCGCTGATGGGCCAATTCAACAAGCAACCGGAGTAATAATTCCCGTAAAACATGTTCAGCGCGACCAGCAAAACAAGAAAAGTCCCCTTTTACGCGGACACTGACGTGTGCTCGGCCGTGGTGGCTGTGTTAGCAGCGTCTGGCGGCTCGATTCACAACTTTCTTCGCCTCAAAATAAACCCTCGCTGCGAGTGCCTGTATTTCGGACGCGGTTATTCATTCCAGCACACTAGTGGCGTTTCGGATTAATTAACCATTTGTGTTACGTGTCGCTGCTGCGAACCGAAGCCAGTGTGCGATGACGTCGCCTGCCGGAGCGGGGGGCAGCACAGCTGATGGTGAACTTTGTCAACAGAGAGAGGTGAGAAAGCTCGCTTAACTGTTTGTTGGAAGCTTTTCGCATTAATTACTCCAGCGGTGGGTTCATTTTGGCGGGGAACTGTTGACGTCTGCTGGCTGAATACGGAGAGCAGTTCTGCGCTCTGCTGGCCAGCGCTCTCAGCTCTGCCTGAGGTGGTGTTGGAGTGTGGCTTTGGATGTGGAAGCGAGTTTGCAAAGCCACTGCGCAGAGTTGCCCTGGAGGCGGGCCTTGCGATGATGATGAATGACGCCCACCCTGTCGCTGGAGCTGGACTCGTCCGTGAGGTGGTTTTCTTTTTCCGTGTGCGATTCTGACGGCTGACGGGTGGTCGTTTTGTAATCCGCTTTGCCGAGGCAGTAAAAAACACACACAAGGGGTTTAGATGGCCGAGGCTCTGATAAGAGAGCAGCGTGTCCTTTTGTATGGAGATTTGGAAGCATTAATTATTTTTACCTAAATGGGGGTCTGTGAGATGACGGACGGGCGATGACAGGAAACCATCTTTGGGTCGGAATACGTGGTCTTGCGGGGGAGATTCGGTGACGGGGGAGTGGAGGAAACGCTTGCTTGAGAAAAAGGAAGAATCGAATGTGGTGAAATGAAGGGGTGACTATTGCATATTGCCAGTATAACGACCTTCGAGGGACTGACGAATTTGGTCGTTGTAACCGATGTGGCTGTAAACTGTTTTTACTGTACCTGCTGGTGAATGTGACAAACATTATTGATTATGGATGGGTGGCCCTGATGTTAAGTTAGTTGATGTCTGCGACGATGGAGGAGTGAATTGAAAGCAGCGTCGGACTTCGTTATTGCGAAACTGTTGAACTTCTAGATGGAAGTGATGTCTTTTCAGAAAAAGTGCCATTTGAGTGGACGCACAACTTACAAACATAATTATGAAGCGGAAGTGACTTAATTAAATTCCCTTGCAACACTATCCGTCCAAGTACACTAACTAAAGTGGACGCGAATTTTCTTGATCGATTCCAGAGATGGGAATCCTATATACAGATTGTATTTGGAGGAGAAGACTGAATGACGAACTATACGGGCTGTACGGCGACAGCAATCTGCTCAAACGAGTTCGAATCTCTTGTCTCAGATGGCTAGGTCGCTTAGAGCGAATGGACACCAATGCTCCGGTCAGGAAAATCTTCGACTCCAACCCCGAGGGACAACGCGGTTAAAGGAAGACCACGCATACGGTGGCGCACGCAGCTAGAAGGGCATCTCAATAAGTTGAATGTGCGTGGCTGGAAGCAACTAGTACAAGACTGGGCTAGATGGAGTGGCATGTTGGCTAAAGCCCAGGTGCACCCCATCTTCAGCTAGCTACACACAGCTCATCAACATTGAAGATTGCTGGGATAATCAGACATGCAGTGATTTCTGGGTGGCCTTCATTCCTTAAGGGCGAGTTTGACAGCAAAGCAGCCTCCTTAAACACATCACATTTAGAACAAGCAATACAGATACCAAACGGAGATCTTACAGAAGCATGCTCTAGTCATGTTTGTTTTCTGAGCTGGCTAGAGAGGATTAAACAGACTCATCCAGAGTAGATTGGGTCCTCCCAGTCAACCACGCCAAGTACACCATACACCAACACTTCCTTAGCTGGAAAAAGGTGGCCTAGGTCATCTCCTTGCTCTCTTATGCTCTCTTATTCGAAAAGTAGACTGAAGACATTCTCAATAGAGGATCTCCGAAACAGCTAAAGTCGTGGCCGTACTACTCGGGGTACTGGCTATACTCGGATAACCGTTTAATCCACACTGACGCAACTGTCTCGACATCCAATCTGCCTCACTTTCTAGCCAAACAAAGATATATCGCGTTCGGGAAACTCCTAACTCCCCGAAATCGCTAACCAAAGTATCTCGCACATAACTAAATTCCTAAACTCCTGGATTTAGGTAACCAGGTCTAAGAGGTTTTGTATCAAAATGGCGCGGAGCTGCGATATTTGCACCCGATTGCAAGCCGTGTAGCCACTTAAACTAACCAACAAGGTTGGGTTAGGTTTTGGAAGGGACGTGTGATGATTGACCATCACTTTCATCGTGGTTCGTTGACCTTGTCGTTTGACAGACAATACTTGCAAGCCAAGACGAGCGGGCTTCTTTTATTATTGCATCGTATATGATCCGGTTGCAGTGACGTGTGCGCTTCGCTGATATCTACTTTAGATTACAGATGTGACAACCCGCAACGCATTGAAACGAACCGAGTTGCAACTGGAGTTGACCAGTTCGGTTTCATCCAATTAAAAATAAAAGTATTCCTTTCAGTAACAGTCAAACTAATTCAAACCAACTTCGAGTTAGCATTGAACTCAAAATGTATACCCTCTGTAAACTATACCCTCAATTCAATTGGTCCCAGATGTGAATAAAAACGGGTCGCATTGAGTGGTTAAATGAGCCCCAATAGAGGTTTTTGATAAAAATGTCAAGTTTCAAATGTTGTTTGTCTCTCGCTCCCTTATGACACCTAATATGCGTCCCCTAATGGAGCTAAATAAAATGAGTCCCTTTTGAGTCTATAATGTGACCGTGGAAATACTGTTTGAGATATCATAACAACGAGTGAAAGTAGAATGGCAGACAACATGCCACATCACACTTAGCTCCAAACAGAATTCAGTACAACTCTGTCTGTTCGTCTTAACCAAAGCGTGTTATTAGTTCATATCGCACCCAGTTAATGTTTGCATCTACTTACTTACTTATCAGACAGACGACCCATGAAGGGTCCGAGCCTGAGCAATTGCTGCCTTCCATAGGTGACGGTCCTGGCCACGCTGCTTCCAGTCATCAACGCCAAGCTGTCTTAAATCCGCGATGACTTGGTCTTTATACCGGAGGTTCGGTCTTCCTCTGCTTCTTCGCAATGACGTTGTTTTCCATTCGCTCGATGTGGCCGAGCCCGTGTAATCGAAGAGGTCTTGCTTGCCGGACTACAGCCACATCCTTGTACAGCTCGTAGAGTTCGCGTTTGTGTCTTCTCCTCCATTCGCCTTCCTCGCAGACGGGACCATATGTCCAACGTATAATTTTTCGAAAGCTTGCAGGTATGACGTTTTATTTAGAGATGGCCAACCCGAGTCGATAAGCCTAGTCAACCGAGTTATGTATTCACACCGTGTCGAAGGATTCGCTGATTTGATGTTGAATGTTCTTTTATTCGTTTCATTTTAGTTTCAGGAACTCGGCACATATTCAACTCGGCTTGAACGTAACTCGGTTTGACCCGGTTTATCAACTTGAATTGACCCATCTCCATTTCAGATCTTGTCGGACCAACCTGTCTCCTATTTCATTGCCTTCGATTTAGCAGTGGCCTGGGACCCAGCAGATGTGTTTGATGAACCTCAGTGAGGCACAACATTTCATGACAGCCTTTCATTTCGCTGTGTAGGATCCAAGGGACTTCAGTGTAGCCTGGCTGTCTACAAAGCGTGATATTGGTTTATTGTTTTCGGCTCCTTTCTCTATTACCAGGATGTGTGTTTGGATGCCGCTGCACATATCAAGAAGTCTTAATGACGCCTGTCCATGCAGAGTGTCCGAGTTGATTCCGGCCGCAGTACCAGTGTCCATTTGCGATCCGTACCTGAAGATAGCTATATGGGGGACGTCGATAATGTGGTTCGCTAGCCACTCGTTCTTCAATCTCCTTTACATGGCCTACTTGTAGTCTGATTTCTCTTAGCATGATCATTGTTGGGTTCGGTATCTCCGTCGGGGAACAGGATTGGTATTTTGAGAGAGGAGTCAGTGTGGGGAGATGTTCATATAGTCATTCTTAGCTGTGAGGCTGCTGGAACCATGTTTCTCCCTAGATCATCTATTAATTTAATTAGAGCTGCATATTCTTAGTTGGCCTCTCTTAATCTAAGAGTTCTTTTTTTGGAGGAGTCTTTTGTGAATTATGTCCAACCTTGATTGCGGCTTGCCTCTTATAGCTTCCGTTGTGCAAACAGTGGCTAACCTTTGAAATTTCTTGAGCTCATGAAGCTTTTTGCGTTGCTAACAGACTGGGGTCCTATAGAATACTAGTCAGTTCGGTTGTCAAGACATTGAGTGTTTTCCGTGTTAGCAGACAGGAGCGGGTAGAACTGATCTGTCGGTTAAAAAGGGCAAAGCAAAGTACAAGTACATGGCACACATGTCTACAACATCGACCTGTGGACAGATCGTCGCAACGGGCAGCTATAACTTCGGCGTTGTCACGACTATCTCGGCTCCGTAGCATTTGAGTAACTCTGGCCAATCGCTGTTCCTTGAAATCTTCGAGAGAAAAGCTATGTTGTTTGGTCCAAGTTGCGTTGACAGCATCTGAAGGAGAAGATTCACCCACGAACTGTACGGACTGTGCAGCGACATGGGTCTAGTCCTGCGTCTACGGATTCAACCTCTAAGGTGGATGGTCTCTTTAAGGACTCCGAAACTGTGGGACAACACAACGGAGGACGGCCGCGTTTGTGGTGACACACTCAAGTGAAAAAGGGTCTCAACCAGTTTGGCGTTCGAAACCAGAATTCGCGCTTGTTGAGGTCTTGTTGCACCCACGTTTTACATCGTCTCTATGATCCGCAGGGCTTGCAAGAATTTGTCTGTAAACATATCTCCAACCCATATTTACAGCCGCCGACAAAGACGATTCCGATGCTGCATTCCCTTCTAATGCTGATGTAGTTCCAGATCCACACCCAAAGCCACGCTTGTTCTTTGACACTCCAACTGTCAGTCGGAGTGTCGATCTCTCATGTGTGCTCCTTGAACACTGGGGATCTGCATCTGCTGGACTTGCTTATGGGATGTGCGTTCGCGGGCCTTAACTTCCAACTTAAGCTGTTCCTATCTGCTATACACGACCTCCTGACCCTCGTGTGATAAGAGACTCCTGTTGCCAGCTCTATTGAAAAATTCATCACCCAATCCTTGTCTACATCCGAACACACCTGTCGCACGACTCCTCTTCCAAGCCTCTCCGCTGAGCAAATCAAAGTAATCGCATCCACCACCCACGTGCGGATTCGCAATGAACTCTCCTCGATGTAGCACTTAATTACCGTCCACCGGAACGCTCGGACCCTCCGACTCGCATGAGCCACTGGACTTCGCTGTGAACAATCATCATCATCATCGCCATCGGCAACAGCAACAGCACCGGCAGCTTCATCGTCTTGTGCGCATTCTGCGTGTGCCGTCGTCTTCGCAGACGATCGACGGGGCAGGCGCAGTGGCAGCAGCCCTCCACGACGAAGGAGATGACGTACAAAACAGTGTTTATCCGTCACCATCGGCTTCTGTCAGCACTTCAGAGAGGATCGCCTCTAAAGTTACCGGCGTTGGTGCGCTCGGGTAAGGTATTCCTCGCGCTGATTAGAAAGTTCTTACCGCAAGGTGATCGAATGCTACCCCGCGCCGACCGTGTGCAGGAAAAATCGACTGTGGAGTGAAATAAAATCTGGAAAACGGAGAACATGGCATTTTCTCGCATTCGAGGCTCGGCTCGGCTGTTGGCTGTTGGCTGGCCTCCGCCGCGCCGGTTGATCGGGCGCTCTTGCTGCTCCGCGCTCTGCGATCGCAGTGAATCTGATATTCTGCGCCGAGATCTTAATGTCGCTGTCGATTTCGCGCTCGAATTGTGATGCACGTCCGTCCGAGTGCATGGCAGTGGTATGGCATGGCGTGGTGTGGTGTGGTGTGGTGTGTGCATGCTGGCGTGTACTCTTGGCTTTCGTTTGGCTTCAGTTGCCTTAGCTTTGACATGAGTCTGTCTGTGGGGCTCCGTCCCCACTGCACCAGATGCGTTGTCTCTCTCTCTGTTGCTGGGGAGGGAGGGGATTCGTACGTGCTTGCGACAGATCGGTGCGTTAAGTGGCGCGCACACTGAGAGCGATTCCATAATTGGACGGCTTACATGAATTGCAGTTGCGCGCCGTATCTGCTAGTGCATTACACAACAACTGGGTGACCAGGTCCACATTTTGATTGGACGGTTGCATTCGGTGTTGGTTTGGGGAATTCAGTTTGCTGCCGCAGAACCGCGCCATCGCGACTGGCGAGTGACGTGTTTTTGGGGTTTTTGCGGTGTGCCTGGTCTCGGTGGTGTTGGGCCATGAATGCTTCTGAGGTGTTCTTTCAATTGTCACTGTCACATCGAGCGAGTGGCGGGGGATTGTGGGGGAGTGTTATACCTCGTGGTCAGCCATCGTTGAAGCCGACAGATGAGCCATTTCGCACGAGAGGCACAACTTACGTCAGTCGACTGTGGTGCTCTCTACTTTCAAACGTCAGACAGGGCCGTCAGATGGATGGTTTCTAATTAAGTCCTGGACCACTGAGCACTCGTAGAAAACATAGAATCGCCTAGAGTTGTGCCGCATAGTCTGCAATCGCAGATTCAAAATGCAATCAAATCGAGAGCCATAACCCGCCGCAAGCGAGCATTGAAAGGTTGCGTAATCGAGGGCGGATGTCAACGCATAAAAAGTGCCCCTGAGGGAGTGATGGAAAATTGATGTTGCTTACATCTCTATTACACGCTCGGTGGGCGGAGACTTTTGTCAGCCATGATTGAACAATTTATGAAGTTTGAACCCGAGGACCTTTCTCAAGTCACAGACGACTGTCTGGGTTTTTGATGGATTTTGTGTTCATAAACACAGCGTTAACAGGAAATTGGAATAATTTTTGACGTGTGATAGAGGTTTTGTATAATGATGTCAAGACGTCAGGGTGGTGCATATTTCTTCAAGACTAATCCAGAACAGAACTCGATGGGAGAGCTGAGGATTTTGGAGTGAAGTTGTTGAAGAATGTGGAAGCATCTTGCCCTCGACAACAGAGCACCATGAACCGAGCCAAATCTGAAAATGAACCCTGGATTGATGAAGATGATGCTAAAAGATAGGCCTAATAGGACAACATGGTTGGCAGATGAGCTCCGAGAATCATTAATAATGCCTTACTAACCACTGCTTGGATTTTGGGGTCAATATCTCAATGTTGCCGGATGCACTCCAAACTCCCATTATCGATTAATACACACACCAGGACATGCAAAAAGGTGTTCGCGAGTCGTTGGTCGGCCCAATAGGGCCGCTGTGGCCGTTGGAAGATGAGGCATGAGATCCATCAGAAAAGCCTTACTAACCACTGCTTGGATTTTGGGGTCAAAATCTCAATGTTGCCGGATGCACTCCAAACTCCCAGGATCGATTAATACTCACACCAGGACATGCAAAAAGGTGTGCGCAAGTCGCTGGCAGGCCTAGCAGGACGGCTGTGGCAAATAGAAGATGAGGCATGAGATCCATCAGAAAAGTCTTACTAACCACTGCTTGGATTTTGGGGTCAAAATCTCAATGTTGCCGGATGCACTCCAAACTCCCAGGATCGATTAATACACACGCCAGGACATGCAGAAAGGTGTGCGCGAGTCGTTGGTAGGCCCAATAGGGCCGCTGTGGCCGTTGGAAGATGAGGCATGAGATCCATCAGAAAAGCCTTACTAACCACTGCTTGGATTTTGGGGTCAAAATCTCAATGTTGCCGGATGCACTCCAAAGTCCCAGGATCGATTAATACTCACACCAGGACATGCAAAAAGGTGTGCGCAAGTCGCTGGCAGGCCTAGCAGGGCGGCTGTGGCAGTTAGAAGATGAGGCATGAGATCCATCAGAAAAGTCTTACTAACCACTGCTTGGATTTTGGGGTCAAAATCTCAATGTTGCCGGATGCACTCCAAACTCCCAGGATCGATTAATACACACGCCAGGACATGCAGAAAGGTGTGCGCGAGTCGTTGGTCGGCCCAATAAGGCCGCTGTGGCCGTTGGAAGATGAGGCATGAGATCCATCAGAAAAGCCTTACTAACCACTGCTTGGATTTTGGGGTCAAAATCTCAATGTTGCCGGATGCACTCCAAAGTCCCAGGATCGATTAATACTCACACCAGGACATGCAAAAAGGTGTGCGCAAGTCGCTGGCAGGCCTAGCAGGGCGGCTGTGGCAGTTAGAAGATGAGGCATGAGATCCATCAGAAAAGCCTTACTAACCACTGCTTGGATTTTGGGGTCAAAATCTCAATGTTGCCGGATGCACTCCAAACTCCCAGGATCGATTAATACACACACCAGGACATGCAAAAAGGTGTTCGCGAGTCGTTGGTCGGCCCAATAGGGCCGCTGTGGCCGTTGGAAGATGAGGCATGAGATCCATCAGAAAAGCCTTACTAACCACTGCTTGGATTTTGGGGTCAAAATCTCAATGTTGCCGGATGCACTCCAAACTCCCAGGATCGATTAATACACACACCAGGACATGCAAAAAGGTGTGCGCAAGTCAATGGTCGGCCTAATAGCGCCGCTGTGCCAGTTGGAAGATGAAGCAAGAAATCCATCAGAAAAGCCTTACTAACCACTGCTTGGATTTTGGGGTCAAAATCTCAATGTTGCCGGATGCACTCCAAAGTCCCAGGATCGATTAATACTCACACCAGGACATGCAAAAAGGTGTGCGCAAGTCGCTGGCAGGCCTAGCAGGGCGGCTGTGGCAGTTAGAAGATGAGGCATGAGATCCATCAGAAAAGCCTTACTAACCACTGCTTGGATATTGGGGTCAAAATCTCAATGTTGCCGGATGCACTCCAAACTCCCAGGATCGATTAATACACACACCAGGACATGCAAAAAGGTGTGCGCAAGTCGCTGGCAGGCCTAGCAGGGCGGCTGTGGCAAATAGAAGATGAGGCATGAGATCCATCAGAAAAGTCTTACTAACCACTGCTTGGATTTTGGGGTCAAAATCTCAATGTTGCCGGATGCACTCCAAAGTCCCAGGATCGATTAATACTCACACCAGGACATGCAAAAAGGTGTGCGCAAGTCGCTGGCAGGCCTAGCAGGGCGGCTGTGGCAGTTAGAAGATGAGGCATGAGATCCATCAGAAAAGCCTTACTAACCACTGCTTGGATTTTGGGGTCAAAATCTCAATGTTGCCGGATGCACTCCAAACTCCCAGGATCGATTAATACACACACCAGGACATGCAAAAAGGTGTGCGCAAGTCAATGGTCGGCCTAATAGCGCCGCTGTGCCAGTTGGAAGATGAAGCAAGAAATCCATCAGAAAAGCCTTACTAACCACTGCTTGGATTTTGGGGTCAAAATCTCAATGTTGCCGGATGCACTTCAAACTCCCAGGATCGATTAATACACACACCAGGACATGCAAAAAGGTGTGCGCAAGTCAATGGTCGGCCTAATAGCGCCGCTGTGCCAGTTGGAAGATGAAGCAAGAAATCCATCAGAAAAGCCTTACTAACCACTAACCACTTGAAAATCTCAATGTTGCCGGATGCACTCCAAGCTCCCAGGATCGATTAATACTCACACCAGGACATGCAAAAAGGTGTGCGCAAGTCGCTGGCAGGCCTAGCAGGGCGGCTGTGGCAGTTAGAAGATGAGGCATGAGATCCATCAGAAAAGCCTTACTAACCACTGCTTGGATTTTGGGGTCAAAATCTCAATGTTGCCGGATGCACTTCAAACTCCCAGGATCGATTAATACACACACCAGGACATGCAAAAAGGTGTGCGCAAGTCAATGGTCGGCCTAATAGCGCCGCTGTGCCAGTTGGAAGATGAAGCAAGAAATCCATCAGAAAAGCCTTACTAACCACTAACCACTTGAAAATCTCAATGTTGCCGGATGCACTCCAAGCTCCCAGGATCGATTAATACACACGCCAGGACATGCAAAAAGGTGTGCGCAAGTCGCTGGTAGGGCTAGCAGGGCCGCTGTGGCAGTTAGAAGATGAGGCATGAAATCCATCAGAAAAGCCTTACTAACCACTGCTTGGATTTTGGGGTCAAAAGCTCAATGTTGCCGGATGCACTCCAAACTCCTAGGATCGATTAATACACACACCAGGACATGCAAAAAGGTGTGCGGAAGTCAATGGTCGGCCTAATAGGGCCGCTGTGCCAGTTGGAAGATGAGGCATGAGATCCATCAGAAAAGCCTTACTAACCACTGCTTGGATTTTGGGGTCAAAATCTCAATGTTGCCGGATGCACTCCAAAGTCCCAGGATCGATTAATACTCACACCAGGACATGCAAAAAGGTGTGCGCAAGTCGCTGGCAGGCCTAGCAGGGCGGCTGTGGCAGTTGGAAGATGAGGCATGAAATCCATCAGAAAAGCCTTACTAACCACTGCTTGGATTTTGGGGTCAAAATCTCAATGTTGCCGGATGCACTCCAAAGTCCCAGGATCGATTAATACTCACACCAGGACATGCAAAAAGGTGTGCGCAAGTCGCTGGCAGGCCTAGCAGGGCGGCTGTGGCAGTTAGAAGATGAGGCATGAGATCCATCAGAAAAGCCTTACTAACCACTGCTTGGATTTTGGGGTCAAAATCTCAATGTTGCCGGATGCACTTCAAACTCCCAGGATCGATTAATACACACACCAGGACATGCAAAAAGGTGTGCGCAAGTCAATGGTCGGCCTAATAGCGCCGCTGTGCCAGTTGGAAGATGAAGCAAGAAATCCATCAGAAAAGCCTTACTAACCACTAACCACTTGAAAATCTCAATGTTGCCGGATGCACTCCAAGCTCCCAGGATCGATTAATACACACGCCAGGACATGCAAAAAGGTGTGCGCAAGTCGCTGGTAGGGCTAGCAGGGCCGCTGTGGCAGTTAGAAGATGAGGCATGAAATCCATCAGAAAAGCCTTACTAACCACTGCTTGGATTTTGGGGTCAAAAGCTCAATGTTGCCGGATGCACTCCAAACTCCTAGGATCGATTAATACACACACCAGGACATGCAAAAAGGTGTGCGGAAGTCAATGGTCGGCCTAATAGGGCCGCTGTGCCAGTTGGAAGATGAGGCATGAGATCCATCAGAAAAGCCTTACTAACCACTGCTTGGATTTTGGGGTCAAAATCTCAATGTTGCCGGATGCACTCCAAAGTCCCAGGATCGATTAATACTCACACCAGGACATGCAAAAAGGTGTGCGCAAGTCGCTGGCAGGCCTAGCAGGGCGGCTGTGGCAGTTGGAAGATGAGGCATGAAATCCATCAGAAAAGCCTTACTAACCACTGCTTGGATTTTGGGGTCAAAATCTCAATGTTGCCGGATGCACTCCAAAGTCCCAGGATCGATTAATACTCACACCAGGACATGCAAAAAGGTGTGCGCAAGTCGCTGGCAGGCCTAGCAGGGCGGCTGTGGCAGTTGGAAGATGAGGCATGAAATCCATCAGAAAAGCCTTACTAACCACTGCTTGGATTTTGGGGTCAAAATCTCAATGTTGCCGGATGCACTCCAAACTCCCAGGATCGATTAATACTCACACCAGGACATGCAAAAAGGTGTGCGCAAGTCGCTGGCAGGCCTAGCAGGGCGGCTGTGGCAGTTGGAAGATGAGGCATGAAATCCATCAGAAAAGCCTTACTAACCACTGCTTGGATTTTGGGGTCAAAATCTCAATGTTGCCGGATGCACTCCAAAGTCCCAGGATCGATTAATACTCACACCAGGACATGCAAAAAGGTGTGCGCAAGTCGCTGGCAGGCCTAGCAGGGCGGCTGTGGCAGTTGGAAGATGAGGCATGAAATCCATCAGAAAAGCCTTACTAACCACTGCTTGGATTTTGGGGTCAAAATCTCAATGTTGCCGGATGCACTCCAAAGTCCCAGGATCGATTAATACTCACACCAGGACATGCAAAAAGGTGTGCGCAAGTCGCTGGCAGGCCTAGCAGGGCGGCTGTGGCAGTTGGAAGATGAGGCATGAAATCCATCAGAAAAGCCTTACTAACCACTGCTTGGATTTTGGGGTCAAAATCTCAATGTTGCCGGATGCACTCCAAAGTCCCAGGATCGATTAATACTCACACCAGGACATGCAAAAAGGTGTGCGCAAGTCGCTGGCAGGCCTAGCAGGGCGGCTGTGGCAGTTAGAAGATGAGGCATGAGATCCATCAGAAAAGCCTTACTAACCACTGCTTGGATTTTGGGGTCAAAATCTCAATGTTGCCGGATGCACTCCAAACTCCCAGGATCGATTAATACACACACCAGGACATGCAAAAAGGTGTTCGCGAGTCGTTGGTCGGCCCAATAGGGCCGCTGTGGCCGTTGGAAGATGAGGCATGAGATCCATCAGAAAAGCCTTACTAACCACTGCTTGGATTTTGGGGTCAAAATCTCAATGTTGCCGGATGCACTCGAAACTCCCAGGATCGATTAATACACACACCAGGACATGCAAAAAGGTGTGCGCAAGTCAATGGTCGGCCTAATAGCGCCGCTGTGCCAGTTGGAAGATGAAGCAAGAAATCCATCAGAAAAGCCTTACTAACCACTGCTTGGATTTTGGGGTCAAAATCTCAATGTTGCCGGATGCACTCCAAAGTCCCAGGATCGATTAATACTCACACCAGGACATGCAAAAAGGTGTGCGCAAGTCGCTGGCAGGCCTAGCAGGGCGGCTGTGGCAGTTAGAAGATGAGGCATGAGATCCATCAGAAAAGCCTTACTAACCACTGCTTGGATTTTGGGGTCAAAATCTCAATGTTGCCGGATGCACTCCAAAGTCCCAGGATCGATTAATACTCACACCAGGACATGCAAAAAGGTGTGCGCAAGTCGCTGGCAGGCCTAGCAGGGCGGCTGTGGCAGTTGGAAGATGAGGCATGAAATCCATCAGAAAAGCCTTACTAACCACTGCTTGGATTTTGGGGTCAAAATCTCAATGTTGCCGGATGCACTCCAAACTCCCAGGATCGATTAATACTCACACCAGGACATGCAAAAAGGTGTGCGCAAGTCGCTGGCAGGCCTAGCAGGGCGGCTGTGGCAGTTGGAAGATGAGGCATGAAATCCATCAGAAAAGCCTTACTAACCACTGCTTGGATTTTGGGGTCAAAATCTCAATGTTGCCGGATGCACTCCAAACTCCCAGGATCGATTAATACTCACACCAGGACATGCAAAAAGGTGTTCGCGAGTCGTTGGTCGGCCCAATAAGGCCGCTGTTGCCGTTGGAAGATGAGGCATGAGATCCATCAGAAAAGCCTTACTAACCACTGCTTGGATTTTGGGGTCAAAATCTCAATGTTGCCGGATGCACTTCAAACTCCCAGGATCGATTAATACACACACCAGGACATGCAAAAAGGTGTGCGCAAGTCAATGGTCGGCCTAATAGCGCCGCTGTGCCAGTTGGAAGATGAAGCAAGAAATCCATCAGAAAAGCCTTACTAACCACTAACCACTTGAAAATCTCAATGTTGCCGGATGCACTCCAAGCTCCCAGGATCGATTAATACACACGCCAGGACATGCAAAAAGGTGTTCGCGAGTCGTTGGTCGGCCCAATAAGGCCGCTGTTGCCGTTGGAAGATGAGGCATGAGATCCATCAGAAAAGCCTTACTAACCACTGCTTGGATTTTGGGGTCAAAATCTCAATGTTGCCGGATGCACTTCAAACTCCCAGGATCGATTAATACACACACCAGGACATGCAAAAAGGTGTGCGCAAGTCAATGGTCGGCCTAATAGCGCCGCTGTGCCAGTTGGAAGATGAAGCAAGAAATCCATCAGAAAAGCCTTACTAACCACTAACCACTTGAAAATCTCAATGTTGCCGGATGCACTCCAAGCTCCCAGGATCGATTAATACACACGCCAGGACATGCAAAAAGGTGTGCGCAAGTCGCTGGTAGGGCTAGCAGGGCCGCTGTGGCAGTTAGAAGATGAGGCATGAGATCCATCAGAAAAGCCTTACTAACCACTGCTTGGATTTTGGGGTCAAAAGCTCAATGTTGCCGGATGCACTCCAAACTCCTAGGATCGATTAATACACACACCAGGACATGCAAAAAGGTGTGCGGAAGTCAATGGTCGGCCTAATAGGGCCGCTGTGCCAGTTGGAAGATGAGGCATGAGATCCATCAGAAAAGCCTTACTAACCACTGCTTGGATTTTGGGGTCAAAATCTCAATGTTGCCGGATGCACTCCAAAGTCCCAGGATCGATTAATACACACACCAGGACATGCAAAAAGGTGTGCGCAAGTCGCTGGCAGGCCTAGCAGGGCGGCTGTGGCAGTTGGAAGATGAGGCATGAAATCCATCAGAAAAGCCTTACTAACCACTGCTTGGATTTTGGGGTCAAAATCTCAATGTTGCCGGATGCACTCCAAACTCCCAGGATCGATTAATACTCACACCAGGACATGCAAAAAGGTGTGCGCAAGTCGCTGGCAGGCCTAGCAGGGCGGCTGTGGCAGTTGGAAGATGAGGCATGAAATCCATCAGAAAAGCCTTACTAACCACTGCTTGGATTTTGGGGTCAAAATCTCAATGTTGCCGGATGCACTCCAAAGTCCCAGGATCGATTAATACTCACACCAGGACATGCAAAAAGGTGTGCGCAAGTCGCTGGCAGGCCTAGCAGGGCGGCTGTGGCAGTTAGAAGATGAGGCATGAGATCCATCAGAAAAGCCTTACTAACCACTGCTTGGATTTTGGGGTCAAAATCTCAATGTTGCCGGATGCACTCCAAACTCCCAGGATCGATTAATACACACACCAGGACATGCAAAAAGGTGTTCGCGAGTCGTTGGTCGGCCCAATAGGGCCGCTGTGGCCGTTGGAAGATGAGGCATGAGATCCATCAGAAAAGCCTTACTAACCACTGCTTGGATTTTGGGGTCAAAATCTCAATGTTGCCGGATGCACTCGAAACTCCCAGGATCGATTAATACACACACCAGGACATGCAAAAAGGTGTGCGCAAGTCAATGGTCGGCCTAATAGCGCCGCTGTGCCAGTTGGAAGATGAAGCAAGAAATCCATCAGAAAAGCCTTACTAACCACTAACCACTTGAAAATCTCAATGTTGCCGGATGCACTCCAAACTCCCAGGATCGATTAATACACACGCCAGGACATGCAGAAAGGTGTGCGCGAGTCGTTGGTAGGCCCAATAGGGCCGCTGTGGCCGTTGGAAGATGAGGCATGAGATCCATCAGAAAAGCCTTACTAACCTTGGGGTCAAAATCTCAATGTTGCCGGATGCACTCCAAACTCCCAGGATCGATTAATACACACACCAGGACATGTAAAAAGGTGTGCGCAAGTCGCTGGTAGGGCTAGCAGGGCCGCTGTGGCAGTTAGAAGATGAGGCATGAGATCCATCAGAAAAGCCTTACTAACCACTGCTTGGATTTTGGGGTCAAAATCTCAATGTTGCCGGATGCACTCCAAAGTCCCAGGATCGATTAATACTCACACCAGGACATGCAAAAAGGTGTGCGCAAGTCGCTGGCAGGCCTAGCAGGGCGGCTGTGGCAGTTAGAAGATGAGGCATGAGATCCATCAGAAAAGCCTTACTAACCACTGCTTGGATTTTGGGGTCAAATCTCAATGTTGCCGGATGCACTCCAAAGTCCCAGGATCGATTAATACTCACACCAGGACATGCAAAAAGGTGTTCGCGAGTCGTTGGTCGGCCCAATAAGGCCGCTGTTGCCGTTGGAAGATGAGGCATGAGATCCATCAGAAAAGCCTTACTAACCACTGCTTGGATTATGGGGTCAAAATCTCAATGTTGCCGGATGCACTCCAAACTCCCAGGATCGATTAATACACACACCAGGACATGCAAAAAGGTGTTCGCGAGTCGTTGGTCGGCCCAATAGGGCCGCTGTGGCCGTTGGGAGATGAGGCATGAGATCCATCAGAAAAGCCTTACTAACCACTGCTTGGATTTTGGGGTCAAATCTCAATGTTGCCGGATGCACTCCAAAGTCCCAGGATCGATTAATACACACACCAGGACATGCAAAAAGGTGTGCGCAAGTCAATGGTCGGCCTAATAGCGCCGCTGTGCCAGTTGGAAGATGAAGCAAGAAATCCATCAGAAAAGCCTTACTAACCACTGCTTGGATTTTGGGGTCAAAATCTCAATGTTGCCGGATGCACTCCAAAGTCCCAGGATCGATTAATACTCACACCAGGACATGCAAAAAGGTGTTCGCGAGTCGTTGGTAGCAATAATAGGGCGGCTGTGCCAGTTGGAAGATGAAGCAAGAAATCCATCAGAAAAGCCTTACTAACCACTGCTTGGATTTTGGGGTCAAAATCTCAATGTTGCCGGATGCACTCCAAAGTCCCAGGATCGATTAATACTCACACCAGGACATGCAAAAAGGTGTGCGCAAGTCGCTGGCAGGCCTAGCAGGGCGGCTGTGGCAGTTAGAAGATGAGGCATGAGATCCATCAGAAAAGCCTTACTAACCACTGCTTGGATTTTGGGGTCAAAATCTCAATGTTGCCGGATGCACTCCAAAGTCCCAGGATCGATTAATACTCACACCAGGACATGCAAAAAGGTGTTCGCGAGTCGTTGGTCGGCCCAATAAGGCCGCTGTGGCCGTTGGAAGATGAGGCATGAGATCCATCAGAAAAGCCTTACTAACCACTGCTTGGATTTTGGGGTCAAAATCTCAATGTTGCCGGATGCACTCCAAACTCCCAGGATCGATTAATACTCACACCAGGACATGCAAAAAGGTGTGCGCAAGTCGCTGGCAGGCCTAGCAGGGCGGCTGTGGCAGTTAGAAGATGAGGCATGAGATCCATCAGAAAAGCCTTACTAACCACTGCTTGGATTTTGGGGTCAAAATCTCAATGTTGCCGGATGCACTCCAAACTCCCAGGATCGATTAATACACACACCAGGACATGCAAAAAGGTGTGCGCAAGTCGCTGGCAGGCCTACCAGGGCGGCTGTGGCAATTAGAAGATGAGGCATGAGATCCATCAGAAAAGCCTTACTAACCACTGCTTGGATTTTGGGGTCAAAATCTCAATGTTGCCGGATGCACTCCAAAGTCCCAGGATCGATTAATACTCACACCAGGACATGCAAAAAGGTGTTCGCGAGTCGTTGGTCGGCCCAATAAGGCCGCTGTGGCCGTTGGAAGATGAGGCATGAGATCCATCAGAAAAGCCTTACTAACCACTGCTTGGATTTTGGGGTCAAAATCTCAATGTTGCCGGATGCACTCCAAACTCCCAGGATCGATTAATACACACACCAGGACATGCACAAAGGTGTGCGCAAGTCAATGGTCGGCCTAATAGCGCCGCTGTGCCAGTTGGAAGATGAGGCAAGAAATCCATCAGAAAAGCCTTACTAACCACTGCTTGGATTTTGGGGTCAAAATCTCAATGTTGCCGGATGCACTCCAAACTCCCAGGATCGATTAATACACACACCAGGACATGCAAAAAGGTGTGCGCAAGTCAATGGTCGGCCTAATAGCGCCGCTGTGCCAGTTGGAAGATGAAGCAAGAAATCCATCAGAAAAGCCTTACTAACCACTGCTTGGATTTTGGGGTCAAAATCTCAATGTTGCCGGATGCACTCCAAAGTCCCAGGATCGATTAATACTCACACCAGGACATGCAAAAAGGTGTGCGCAAGTCGCTGGCAGGCCTAGCAGGGCGGCTGTGGCAGTTAGAAGATGAGGCATGAGATCCATCAGAAAAGCCTTACTAACCACTGCTTGGATTTTGGGGTCAAAATCTCAATGTTGCCGGATGCACTCCAAAGTCCCAGGATCGATTAATACTCACACCAGGACATGCAAAAAGGTGTGCGCAAGTCGCTGGCAGGCCTAGCAGGGCGGCTGTGGCAGTTAGAAGATGAGGCATGAGATCCATCAGAAAAGCCTTACTAACCACTGCTTGGATTTTGGGGTCAAAATCTCAATGTTGCCGGATGCACTCCAAAGTCCCAGGATCGATTAATACTCACACCAGGACATGCAAAAAGGTGTTCGCGAGTCGTTGGTAGCAATAATAGGGCGGCTGTGCCAGTTGGAAGATGAAGCAAGAAATCCATCAGAAAAGCCTTACTAACCACTGCTTGGATTTTGGGGTCAAAATCTCAATGTTGCCGGATGCACTCCAAAGTCCCAGGATCGATTAATACTCACACCAGGACATGCAAAAAGGTGTGCGCAAGTCGCTGGCAGGCCTAGCAGGGCGGCTGTGGCAGTTAGAAGATGAGGCATGAGATCCATCAGAAAAGCCTTACTAACCACTGCTTGGATTTTGGGGTCAAAATCTCAATGTTGCCGGATGCACTCCAAAGTCCCAGGATCGATTAATACTCACACCAGGACATGCAAAAAGGTGTTCGCGAGTCGTTGGTCGGCCCAATAAGGCCGCTGTGGCCGTTGGAAGATGAGGCATGAGATCCATCAGAAAAGCCTTACTAACCACTGCTTGGATTTTGGGGTCAAAATCTCAATGTTGCCGGATGCACTCCAAACTCCCAGGATCGATTAATACACACACCAGGACATGCACAAAGGTGTGCGCAAGTCAATGGTCGGCCTAATAGCGCCGCTGTGCCAGTTGGAAGATGAAGCAAGAAATCCATCAGAAAAGCCTTACTAACCACTGCTTGGATTTTGGGGTCAAAATCTCAATGTTGCCGGATGCACTCCAAACTCCCAGGATCGATTAATACTCACACCAGGACATGCAAAAAGGTGTGCGCAAGTCGCTGGCAGGCCTAGCAGGGCGGCTGTGGCAGTTAGAAGATGAGGCATGAGATCCATCAGAAAAGCCTTACTAACCACTGCTTGGATTTTGGGGTCAAAATCTCAATGTTGCCGGATGCACTCCAAACTCCCAGGATCGATTAATACACACACCAGGACATGCAAAAAGGTGTGCGCAAGTCGCTGGCAGGCCTAGCAGGGCGGCTGTGGCAGTTAGAAGATGAGGCATGAGATCCATCAGAAAAGCCTTACTAACCACTGCTTGGATTTTGGGGTCAAAATCTCATTGTTGCCGGATGCACTCCAAAGTCCCAGGATCGATTAATACTCACACCAGGACATGCAAAAAGGTGTTCGCGAGTCGTTGGTCGGCCCAATAAGGCCGCTGTGGCCGTTGGAAGATGAGGCATGAGATCCATCAGAAAAGCCTTACTAACCACTGCTTGGATTTTGGGGTCAAAATCTCAATGTTTCCGGATGCACTCCAAACTCCCAGGATCGATTAATACACACACCAGGACATGCACAAAGGTGTGCGCAAGTCAATGGTCGGCCTAATAGCGCCGCTGTGCCAGTTGGAAGATGAAGCAAGAAATCCATCAGAAAAGCCTTACTAACCACTGCTTGGATTTTGGGGTCAAAATCTCAATGTTGCCGGATGCACTCCAAACTCCCAGGATCGATTAATACACACACCAGGACATGCAAAAAGGTGTGCGCAAGTCAATGGTCGGCCTAATAGCGCCGCTGTGCCAGTTGGAAGATGAAGCAAGAAATCCATCAGAAAAGCCTTACTAACCACTGCTTGGATTTTGGGGTCAAAATCTCAATGTTGCCGGATGCACTCCAAACTCCCAGGATCGATTAATACACACACCAGGACATGCAAAAAGGTGTGCGCAAGTCGCTGGCAGGCCTAGCAGGGCGGCTGTGGCAGTTAGAAGATGAGGCATGAGATCCATCAGAAAAGCCTTACTAACCACTGCTTGGATTTTGGGGTCAAAATCTCAATGTTGCCGTATGCACTCCAAAGTCCCAGGATCGATTAATACTCACACCAGGACATGCAAAAAGGTGTGCGCAAGTCGCTGGCAGGCCTAGCAGGGCGGCTGTGGCAGTTAGAAGATGAGGCATGAGATCCATCAGAAAAGCCTTACTAACCACTGCTTGGATTTTGGGGTCAAAATCTCAATGTTGCCGTATGCACTCCAAAGTCCCAGGATCGATTAATACTCACACCAGGACATGCAAAAAGGTGTGCGCAAGTCGCTGGCAGGCCTAGCAGGGCGGCTGTGGCAGTTAGAAGATGAGGCATGAGATCCATCAGAAAAGCCTTACTAACCACTGCTTGCATTTTGGGGTCAAAATCTCAATGTTGCCGTATGCACTCCAAAGTCCCAGGATCGATTAATACTCACACCAGGACATGCAAAAAGGTGTGCGCAAGTCGCTGGCAGGCCTAGCAGGGCGGCTGTGGCAGTTGGAAGATGAGGCATGAAATCCATCAGAAAAGCCTTACTAACCACTGCTTGGATTTTGGGGTCAAAATCTCAATGTTGCCGGATGCACTCCAAACTCCCAGGATCGATTAATACACACACCAGGACATGCACAAAGGTGTGCGCAAGTCAATGGTCGGCCTAATAGCGCCGCTGTGCCAGTTGGAAGATGAGGCATTAAATCCATCAGAAAAGCCTTACTAACCACTGCTTGGATTTTGGGGTCAAAATCTCAATGTTGCCGGATGCACTCCAAACTCTTAGGATCGATTAATACACACACCAGGACATGCAAAAAGGTGTGCGCAAGTCGTTGGTAAGCCTAGCAGGGCCGCTGTGGCAGTTAGAAGATGAGGCATGAGATCCATCAGAAAAGCCTTACTAACCACTGCTTGGATTTTGGGGTCAAAATCTCAATGTTGCCGGATGCACTCCAAAGTCCCAGGATCGATTAATACTCACACCAGGACATGCAAAAAGGTGTTCGCGAGTCGTTGGTCGGCCCAATAAGGCCGCTGTGGCCGTTGGAAGATGAGGCATGAGATCCATCAGAAAAGCCTTACTAACCACTGCTTGGATTTTGGGGTCAAGATCTCAATGTTGCCGGATGCACTCCAAACTCCCAGGATCGATTAATACTCACACCAGGACATGCAAAAAGGTGTGCGCAAGTCAATGGTCGGCCTAATAGCGCCGCTGTGCCAGTTGGAAGATGAAGCAAGAAATCCATCAGAAAAGCCTTACTAACCACTGCTTGGATTTTGGGGTCAAAATCTCAATGTTGCCGGATGCACTCCAAACTCCCAGGATCGATTAATACTCACACCAGGACATGCAAAAAGGTGTGCGCAAGTCGCTGGCAGGCCTAGCAGGGCGGCTGTGGCAGTTAGAAGATGAGGCATGAGATCCATCAGAAAAGCCTTACTAACCACTGCTTGGATTTTGGGGTCAAAATCTCAATGTTGCCGGATGCACTCCAAACTCTTAGGATCGATTAATACACACACCAGGACATGCAAAAAGGTGTGCGCAAGTCGTTGGTAAGCCTAGCAGGGCCGCTGTGGCAGTTGGAAAATGAGCACTGAAAACCATTCCAAAAATCAAGCAAACCACTGTCAACCTTTTTAGGTAAAAAAGTCGACGTCGAATTGTGCCCCTGTAAATTAAAAGCGGACCACGTCTTGAAGGGTCTCAAAATATTCTGTACACGACTTGTCTGAAGAGTATCCCCTAAAGCACTGTAAGAATCGGAACTGATGTGGTCACAGAGAGTGGGTTAGCCTTACGAAAGGACGCAACTTTGACCTTGTTTTAGATGTAGAAAATGTTACGAGCAGAAAAGCTTTGTTATAACTACACATTTATTTCCGCAGTAGACGAGAATCCCAGAACAGACTATATAGCTGAAGCTTTTGATTCTACACTGCTGTGAACTGAAACACATACCTAGTCGAGTGCAACGACTTACCTGCATACATAAAGGAGCACTCCATCTTCTGCCGATTGAAATACTTCTCCACCACTTTCCCAAAATGCAGGGCGTGGCGAGTACATCTATGAGACACATCGACTTTTGACCGAATTCTGCATCCGTCCAAACGACACCGATCACCTCAAGTCAGTCTTCGAGAACACTGTTCCTACTAGCAGTTCTATTCCTTACAGATTTGAAAGGACTGCTGACGGTGTGCAGGCAGTGTGCGTGTGTAACAAATTCCCAATTACTTCGGCGTCACTTAGGCAGGAACGTCGTTAAGACTCACTGCGCCTCACTCCGAGTGTAACACATTTTCCAAAAATGACCGATCTCGGAAATAGAACACAACTTCCTGCAGAGGCCGACGTAAGCTCAAGTCAAGTTTGAAATCATCGACGAAATCGAATGACTGACGATTCACTTCGGTGTGGTTTTGAATTCATCACTTCGTGTTCCGAGAATCGGTTGGGGGTGATCTTCAGAAGCTGCGTGTCTCATCAGCGGAAATGAAAAGGTACTGTTGACGGAAATGGAAGATGACGCGCAAATGGTCAGTCACTGATCATTACGATTTGTTCTCCGTCATAGTCCAGGGAAATAACACATGTCTGTGGATGGTTACTTTGATGTAGTAGTACTCTCCGTTCTTAATGACGGTCGTCTTTATTTCCATCTAGTGCCAAATCACTGTAAATAGTGTTCAGGGAAGACAAGAATAAGAAAGTCACATGTGCATCCACCTTATAGTGCGGTACGGATGTGGCACCAAGGGATTACCTGTCCACGTGTTCCTGTCATGGGCAAACTTTCGCCTAAAGGGAAGAGAAAGAGACCGTCAGTGTACTTTGCCCAGGGATGTATTCTCGTTGCTCTTGTATTTCTCAAGTTAAGAGCTGTTACTACGTTTCTTGGTCAAAGTTCTACGGAGATCTTCTAGGACTTCGATCTTTCTTGCAAACTTGACGTTAAATATGGTTATCTTGATGATTACGTCTTCTGTATGATAGAGAGTAAGGTGTCTTCTGTTACTTACTCAAACTTTTTTTCCCACTTTACCCGTCCTTTCTTTCATATCTCACCTTGGTTTGCACCCTCGACAGAAGCGGAATATTACATCCCACCTCCCAAACTTGTCTCCTCATTACCAACTGTGTAAACTATTTAGAACATCTTTTAATGAAATTGTTGATGAAACTCATGCCTTAAATATTTTTATATGTGACAGCGAATGGAACGATGCTTGGACTCCGATTGAGAACAGGTTGTGCCACACCTAGCAAGTGAGCATGTCCCGACACCTACTTGAGGTGTATGTTGAAGTGCTCAATTCTCTCGTTAAGGGACGTTGTTGATTTGAACATGACATTGTCCATGGACTTGATTGCGGACTGACTTACCGAACAAATGGATATCTTCTCTTGTTTTTGAATTCTTCCTGAAAGACGCTACAATGATCAGGGAGATCCAAAGACATAGCATGTGTGTCTTTTGAGTAAACATCTACACCCACCGCTCCATCCGCCTGAGAAGATACGCCAGCAGTTATCAGACATCCGACCCGATCTGGAATTAACTCCGGCAACGAACTTCTTCTCGTTCGGTGAGGGTGTCTTTTGAGAGGAAGTTCTTTTCGTTAAGAATGGTTGAGTGGCTGACGATAAGTTCGGAGCACGGTCGGAGTGTTTCAAGTCACAAGCCTAAAAAAAATGTGTCATCAAGAACAGATATCGTCATCTGTTCCGACAGCCAGGCTCAGTCACATTTAACTTCAAGACTTCCCGTAATTTGCCGCCACACCTGCCTCTTAATTAGACGGAAAAGTATTTTAATACCATAGTTATGTGGGTGCCGGGACACTGTGACATTCCAGGGATTGCAAGGCTGGCTAACTCGCTGGAAAAGGTACAAACTCTGCACTCTTTGCCATCTTTATCCGTACCAATGGACGATGTAGGAGAACTATTGACTGCGGACTGCTCTACACGCTTGCCCAAGCAAATCATATATGGTTAACTGGTGCAGGATGCAAACAACTTGGCCTAAGCTGGATCCCAAAACATCACTTAACGTCATTAACACGAGCAGCCTTGGCGTTATAACAGGGCACTGCGTTATCATAGAATCAGCCTTGGCGTTATAACAGGGCACTGCGCTATTGGTGCCTACGCCTCTAGGATAAGTGTCCCCTATAACGACTTCTACAGAAGTTGCAGAGACGAGGACAAGGAAGAAACCATTGCACACCTTCTATGCAATTGTAGCGCTTCCTCATCCTAGATATACGGATTCTTAGAAGCCTTTCACTTGAATAAAAATTATAAAAGTCGGTCATCTTCTTCGCTTTAGCTCTAAGTGGTTTGTGAAAATAGACACACTGGGCCTATACTGTCCTAATTGTGGCTGCTGTCCCCTTGCACAGCAGTCAGCCACTTTAACCTAACCTAAGGCTATGCTGGCTGCTAATTGTTTACCAGAGGTGGAAGGGGTCGGAGTAGAACTTTTCCGATTTGTATGAGCAAGCGTCTTCAGCTTCAGTGGCATGATTGGTAGATCTTCATCCCGGGAGATTTCAGAGACTGTACTCTGCTTCACAATTCCCTCGTATGTGGCAGTGTGGCGGCACCCAAAAGTTGGCCGCTAACGTACTCCATCATCTCTCTCAAGGAGAGACGGCAATTGAACGAAGTTTCTGAGTTGCCGAAGCAATAATCCTCTCAGGACCCACAAAGCCGATCGAATGATGTCATGAATTATTTTGGTTCGTGAAAATAATTCATGACAGCATTGTCATGGACGTTGCCACGTCCAGTGCACTGGAATCTTCCTAGTATTTGTGCGAGATGCAGAACTGCCCAAGATGACGGGGATGCAATGCAAACTGCGCATCTTGTGAAATTAAGGTGCTGAGCTCACTTTCAGATCTTTCAGATGTCACCGCAGCAGGACCTCTGCTGATCACAGGTCTTGCCGACATGTCCTGGAATGCAGGAGCACGAAAAGTCGGATCCTTGGGGTTTGCAGAGGATTCGCGTCGCACGGCTTGAAGTTTCTCACACAGTTGGGGAGCCTGAAGCCGAGTGGACGGAGACAGATGTATGATCCGTTTCCACTGTCCCTGCACACGCCGCCATTCTAGAAAGGGTTACCCCAGTCAAACTGATGTTGTGGACGTTAGAGGGTGTTCAACTCACCAGACAAGGATTGGGTGAGTACGAAGACGCTTCACTTGCTGCACAGCCAACACCATTACCAACTATGCCCTGCGGACACTGGCAGACAACTATGTTCGAAATCTCCATGCACAAGGCTGACGGATAGCCGATGTTCTCCGTGAACGATACTCCAGCGCTTCTCGTGCAAACTTGCCCGTCGCCAACCCAGCGCAAGGGGCACTCGCAACAGTGGAACGAGCCCTAAACGAAGAGCCGATCAGTGGTGGGTGTCGATGAATTCCGCGAGCTACTAACAAAGCTATTGATGCACGGGACAAAGGGCGTTACACTGTACCCGCCATTGTTGGGGGCGCATTCGTCGATGTCCTTGCACACGAGACTGTTCCACGTCAAGCCAGCCTCACAGGGGGCGCACATGAAGCCGCCCGGCAAGTTGAGCATTTAGTTGTGCACGAATTAACGAACTCGCGACACTCGTCCACGTCGACACTGCACGCCGCTGTCAGTCCATTTGTCTTCTAGCCCTGCTCGCAGATGCACCGATAGCCGAAGTTGTCGTTGGTGTTCACGCAGGCTCCATGGCCGTACAAGCCATAAGCGTCGTGTGACTGATAGAGTGTGCGTCGGGTCTTGAACGATGACTGATCCTCTACTAAGCGTCATCGCTCGACTGGTCGTCCAATCTGGTCTGGTCGTCCAATCCAAACGTCCTTGTCCCAAGTGCGGTGTATACGCCGTGCTTCTATCGACACCGGGCTGTGATTCTAGACGGTTTGCATGCATTTCCTCTTCAGCTCTCCAATAGCTAACCACTATCAGTGTGTCGTCCGGTCACGAAAAACCGTTGACCTACATTGAAGATGTTTAAGAAGTGGGCCGAACATGGATCCCTGTGGGACACCGATACTTACCCATTCTCCACGACTCTCATGCTACGATAATCAACGCAGAGCTTCAGACTCCGCCAGCCAGCGTCGAAAAATCAAAGACCGTTCGTAAAACATTTAGATTTTATTTTATTCCTTATAAATGGCAATCAATAGATTCGATTATTTCCTTATTCTCTTACGCATTACATCTGTATGTATAAATTATTTATGTACACTAAACTAACTAAACAATTTGTTGGATTCATAGTTTGTTGCATTTGAAATTCATCTAGGACGATGCTCACGGCACCTCTGTCTCCCTCTCTTAGCTACCTACTTACAGGGTACGCATACACATGGCTTAAGTGTCTACTTACATCAATAACAGAGTCAAACAAACAAAAAAGAAATCAAAACAACAACAAAATAAAAAATTAGGACGAAAATGAAGATTCACACGCATCCACACGGCGAGACCCAAAAACGGTCCTAGTTCAGTTCGATCTCGAAGTAGTTCACCGACGGTCAGTAGGGCCGCCAGACGCTGCCCGGGTCCACGACGTCGTCGTCGGTCCGCTGGTCCTGCGGCACTTCAGTCTCCTGTTGTACGTGTTGCGGGTGCTGCTGCTGCTGCTGCTGGTCCCCGGCGTCGTTGGTCAGCATCGACGCCTCGTGGTCCGAGGTGCCGATGCCGATTTCTATGCCCGACCGATTGCCGGCGATGGAGCTGATGGTGAGCGAGTTCTCGGGGCCCAGGTACTGCTCCAGCTTGTCGGTGCCGTGCAGGTGCAGATGGATCTGATTCTGATTCACGGTCGAGTAGAGCGGCGGATAGAGGACCATCGTTGTGGCCGCATGCCCGGGATACTGGCCCTGGGCGGCGCAACTGCCGTACTGGTAGTTGTTGTAGCCGTTCGACCAGTTGTTGTACGACGGATAGGATGCGTTCAGCGAGTCGATCTCGGACTTTGTGGAGCCGTAGGTTGGACTGCAGATGGGCGGCTGGGCGTGTGGCATCATGCCGGTCGCCGCGGCGCTGGGCGCAATCCCCGTGTGATGGTAGTCCGAGCTGGCGCAGAAGGGTTGCATGTCTGTCAGCACCGTGGGCAGATGGAAGTTCGAGTGATGATCCGGCGGCGGTGGCGGGGGTGGCGGCAGCTGCGGGGGAGATGCGCCCGTGGATGGGTTTCCCGCTGTGTGACCATCGTAGCCGTATGCAGCAGCTGCAGCCGCTGCGGCCGCCGCCGCTGCTGCACTTGATGCGTTCGTCTGCGCCGGCTGGTAGCTGTGGTATGAGCCGACGCCGCCCGGCACCGTGGTGCTCGGCGTGTAGCCCGTCCATTCGGCGGCGCCCATCAAGTTGTTTTCTGCAAAGAGACAGATGTATTAAATCAAAACGTGTAATTTTGCAATCACAAATGTGGGGCGGGGGTTGTCTGCGGGTGGAGGGGAGACTTTAATAGAGCTATTAGCGAGGGGGGGTGTATCTCATTAGGGCTGTAATTAATGGGGTTGTCATCGGACGGTGACGGGCCCCTTGCTATTACCAACCGTCGATTGGGGGCAAATTAATGGCAATCAAAGTGAAGAACCAACGGCGCGGCCCTCTGCAGACATTCGCAGGACATGGGGTTGGATTCCTGCGCTTAATTGAAATATCAATTGCTGCCGTCGAAGGAGGGGCGGTGCTCAGGTGTTCACCTGAGACCAGAGCGTATTGTCGCAGGTTAATAATTCAGGAGGAGTGCTTGATTGCTCGGACGGCGAACACTGACAAATGTCGCCCCGAATGGGGGCGGTGTTGTTTGCAACTGCAAATCGTTTGTTGATCTGCTTTGTAATTTTCTTTGGCGTGTGTGTTTTGGCGATGGGGTGGTGTGGAGTGGTTGGGTCAACTTTGAGGGAGAGCTCTGGCTGTGAGGGAATGTGAGGGACAATTGGACGGCCTGATGTTTGTTGACTTGTGTGTTGGAAGGACGGATTGCATTTGTCAAGCATTTGCCGATCATTTGCCGAGGCGATTGTGTCAATTCAATGCATGCAGCAGAACATGTCTAAAGTCATTCAAAGAGACAGACACGGAGTAGACACTTGCAATGCAGGACAATGAAAGCGAGCCCTCATAAACAGAGACTCTTTCTTTGTTAAAAGGACTGCACCGTCATTGTCTCGATGTCGATTGTAGCGCCAAGTTAGTGTTCTAATCGCTTCTCTGGCAAAACAAACAGAATTCCCCTCGAGCGGTCTGTTACGTCACATTTCGTCACATCCATTGAACTCGAGTGGCTAGTTGATTAGCCCAACAAAGGAGTGACGGCAGATATTCATTGTTCTGTCGCATATAAAAATGTGGCGCTGAATAGATTGAGCACATGCTCGCGGCGCATATGTGGCCTTGAAGCTGATAAATAGACGATGTTTCATTCTGTCGAGTGTGGATTTTCAAAGACATTTAGTCATCGGATTAATTCAACTGCGGCATGAGACAAGAATGAGCTTATGCGGGTTCCTTGCGGGACATCATTTCTTGTAAAGAACGCGAAGTTCGCAATGAGATTGTAGTCTAGCTAGATTGTACGAATTCTGTCAGGTAGAATGAAGAAGAAGGACATGAAAACCCGATCAAGACTAGATCAAGGTCGAGTTTTTTACAAACTGCTTCACGGACATCCGCTGCAGACTTCCAGCCATCTGGGGATGATCTGGGTTGCTTGCAAAAATTCTACTAGCGGTGGATGAAAACAAAACGGAATATAGGCTGTCCTCAAGGGAGGGTCGTGAACATTAAGTTGTCAGAGATTTTATCGACCACGACTGTGCGCCCAAGACATTGAGACTATCTGATGACCTCACTAGAGAGGAGTGTGACAAAAGTAAGATCTGTAACCCGACTGCAATGGGAATCTACATAGACTTTTAGACTCTGGTGCAGCCTCTAAGACACCTGCGATTTCTATAATCCGACAACTACCGAGCCACTGCAGTGCCACTGGTGGCAGAAGGCTGTTCAAAAAGCAGCCCTCCGATAGACGGCAGATTTGTTGTTGTTGACTGACGGCTGTGGCGGTGAGTGTCTATGCGTCGACTCCTAGGTATTAGGTTCGAATACCGGTGCGACCAAAATGACTCGCATGGTTTACTAAATAGGTCGTGAGAGTAAGGCACGCCACTCGATTCGCCCTCATCGACGCAGGAATTGTCGCCAGCGGCTATCAGGTGAATTTTTTGACCTAGTCCAGTCACATCGTCCTCGGTCTGCCAAGGGGTTACCTTCCTGATGGAGTCGCACCTAAGGCACGCCTCGGAAGCCGTAATGATGGGGACTTTCCTATCCAAACCATCGAAGCGTAACCCTTTTTCGTGCTGCTCAACCCTGATTTTCTTGTGTTCCTCCCTATTTCTTTCTTACTTAACTTTGATACCAAGCTCGATCTTACTAGCTAGCTTGGCCAATCCTACAGTAAAGCTTAGCATTGCTCCTCCCAGTACTCGTGAAAAAGAGCCCGACATACTTGGACTTTTCCACCTGATTCAATGGGACTCCATTCACTTGTCAATATAAATAAGCTATCCACAAATGCGTGATTAAAAATTTCGCAATCTCTGCCCACTGTTGATGGGGAAAATTTCATATGTATGAAACGTTACAGTTTGCAAAGTCAAATGCGGCTCATGTGTATCTACAGCACTTCACTGAACACATAGCTGCACATTGCACCTTGCATGCCGACATGAGTTGTGATTGGAGTTAATGTTCCAGTTCATGGTTCATTGAAGGTTGAGCTAGATCCAGACCTCCAGTAAACTATGTAAGTACTCTAAACAAAGTGATGGGGATGGCTGACACTTTTATTGCTTAGTTCGGCCGGGTGAAAAGGCTCCTTGTTCGTTGGTGGAAAATAGAAGCCCCCGCCCCCATCCGCCTCCTGCCAGTCATGCAGAAGTCATTGTGGAGTACTCCTATTTTGAAGCCATTCGTGTAGTTCACATTGTACTGCATGGGTGACAGAATGAGTTTATAAGCGTAGTTTTGTGATATCCACACCGAAGCGCCGTTCTTCTTTGAGTGATATTGTCCCTAATAAACGACACTAAACTATAAAAATATCAAACAAAAACATTGAAAAACATTGAACTTCGACCGATGTACGGATCGTTCACAGTTGTACGACCTAGTACATATTGGTCTATCCGAGGCGGATGTTCGACCAGGTTGAACTACCGTGTGAACTGATCAGACCATGTGAGCTATAAAAGTTGCGATTCACATGGGTGTCGGGTCCTCATCAGTAAAGAATGATGAGGTAGTTCGTTGCATTTTCAGATATCGCATTTAATGCTGAAATACCCGGTCATCTTGTTAAGAAATGGGGTGTATATTATGTATGTCATCGAATTCAAAGTCACTTCATCCAGAGACCATCGTTATTGAGCCAAGACAAAACTGCCTTAATCCTTTTCAATGCTGAGAAATGTTTCGCCTTAAACTACACCCACCTTTGCAGACATTTCCTCAGTGCTCGCCCTTCTTCACCGACAACCAACAAATGTCATTGCAAATGTCAGCTTCCATCTGCCAAACAAACCAACTCTATGCCTGCTGTCACCCAATTTCTGAAACATTATGAAATTCATCGACTGTCCGTCACTCGTCGGTGAACTCCCTCCAGTCCATTTATGAGACAAGTCGTATTTCGGGAACAGACGTCAACTTCTCAAAATCCAGAAGAATCACTCACTAGTCATGTTCTTTTCTTTCTACGAATCTTTCTCGAATCTTTCTCGAATCTTTCTTCATTTGAACAAAAGCAGACGCACTGATTTCTGGCCCACATCAACGCCTGTGTGCTGTGCCAGTGAGCGATGCTGCTTATCAGCGTCTGCCAGAAGTGCACTTCGACACATGGTGACGTCGAGTTAGTCATCGTTCTCAGTCAACGACATCAATTGTTTGGAGTTTCAGTCTGAATGTCGGAGGAATCGAATCAAAAATGACGCAGCACGCTTTGAGGGTCTCAGCCCGAGGCGAAGCCAACAGATGACCTGTACAAGCACACATCCCGAGTTCAACTGCCGCGATACGCAACCGACCGACGTCACCACCGATCCTTGGCAGCAGCAAACTAGGTGTAAAATAGATACGAGCTCGTAATCAATCGAGGCTCTGTCGTCGATTGGTACCTGGTGCAGCTTCCTCGGCTGCGATGTCTAGGATAAGGAAACTCAATCACCGTCGCATCGTATGACATTTCATCGACAGCACCTCGTGCACGGAGACGTTTGCGCGCACGCTTCCCTCTGTCAATTTCATACGCCGTTGAAGCGCGCCTATGAAACCTGAAAAAATCGAAAACAAGCAGCCCAGAAGCAAGCCTTGATGGGTCGCAATGCGAGCCAGCTCCAACGGCGACACACTCTTGCCGTGCCGGTGACGACAGCGAGCTCAACAGCAACGACAACGACGACGACGACGACGACGACAATTGAAATTCAATCGGTTCAATAAAGTGTATGTTTACCGATTGGAAAATAATATTTTGCCGCAATATTAATTTCACCTTTGTACAACAATAGCATGCGATACCCTTCCCCTGTCGGCCGGCTGGGGTCCAGGGTTTCTTCAAGTCCTCGCCGTGCAGCGGCGGTGGCGGCAGCAGCACATGCCCCCGTGTCGGTGCGAGGCGATACTCGTTCGAGCGAAAACCGATAAGAATTACAAAGCAACGTGCGACAGGAGGGGGCCCTGAAGGAGGCCCGGTACGAGAATACGAGAACTCGCAGCTATTTGCAACCAGGAGGCAGCGGAGGAATTCGCTGCGAGAGAGCCGACCGACGACGACGGACGTCAACGTGGCACAGCCAGCGGCAGCAAGTCGTCAAGCCTGAAACCTACAGGAGTGGGCAACCTATCAACTGTGGATCTGGATCAAGAGGAGCAAGCACCAGTGACATGCAACGCAGAAGGGGTCGTTGTCGTCATCGTCGGGGGTTTGATTACAATCACACTCGCACCGCTCCCGGGGGCCCGGCCGTTTGAATAGAAACCATGCGTGCAGGCAGCCCCATCATTTCGGGAAAAGTGTCAAGGAAAACGATTCGGGCTCGTTCCCACACTCTGCCGAGAGAGGGGTGTCATCTCCAAGACGAAGAAGAAGGCGAAGGCGAAGAGCATCCAGATCAAGGTGAGGTCAACTTGTTGCATTGCACACTTGGATGCCACTGTGCGGAGTGAGTTCCTTCTGGCCCGGCCGGCGCGCGGTGCTGGATGATGGACTTTTTGGCAAGACAAGGCAATCGAACGAAGACGGAAGTCGATGCGGTTTCGTCTTTACCGCAACTTCGTTTCGGGGGCCAGAACGATGCGGTTTGCATTTATTTTTGTCGGTTACTTGTGTCGGTCGGGTGGTTGGCTCGTTGGTCGGTTGCTGGGTTTCCTTCTCTCATGGTCTAACTGCGGCGGTGGCGGCGGCGGTAATGCGGTGTCTTCATTTTCACGGCATAACTGTAAACTTAGCTTATTTCCCTTCCCTAGCGACGTTGAAATGAAGAAGACAGGCCCACACTCCACTACAGTCCACTCCAAGGGCCACCTGTGACCGCATTTTGATTGATCTGCGGACATCCGCAACCGAGTGAGGTGAGCTTCCTCAAAGGAGAAAGGAGCTTAGGCTGCCCTCAGGTCCCCCACATTGCATGTATGTCTGCGTCTCTTCACTCGGAAGATGATCGCAAAAATTTGGCATTTCCGGTCGGAGTCAGGTCCGCTGCTGCGAGAGCGGCTGTGTGTGGCGCAGATTTGTCGCACAAAACACCCATTTACCCGATTATTTATGAAGAGAAGAGATTCCACGAATTGAAGGGCGCGTCGGGGGGCAGACTGGCGCGTACCCGCAAGAGGCTCGATCGGCCACCAGTCATCTATTGAATGTCATTTCGGTTTCGTGCAATTTATTGATTGAATAAATTAGCAGCTTTTTCGCGATGAGTCAGTGGACGTGGACGTGTCACTTGCCCGGCGGTTGTTTTGTACTGTACGAATGTGCCGAATTGGCCTTTCGGATGACTTACATTGTGTCAGTGATTGAGCCTTAGAAGGTGTGGAATTAATTCACACACGCGTTGCTATTGTCTGGTCGATGTGACTAATGGAGCTATTTGGGAAACACAAGAAGGTCTCCGCGGAATGACTGCGTTCAAGGCGGTGTTTTATTGCGCGAAGCGCATTTAATTGACTGACTAATTGAACGAGTTTCAGGGGATGACCATTTGGAGTTTTGACATAAATTTGTTGGTTAGATTGTGATGCGGTTATGGTTGGTTTTTTTTGTTTCTGGAAATGTTAACGGGCTTGTGAGCGCTGGGAACAACAAATTCCCCCTGGACTAGTGGGTTTATCTGACTGCCCATTACTGCAGCTTTTTTTGAGGAAAACGTCTTAGGCAGCAGAGGATTCTAGAGGGGAATACAATCAGACGCTGGAATGTGATCGGCGATGACGACAAAATGCTTTCATTACTAAATGACCATTTGCCACGAGCAAGAGGTGGCTTTTTAAGTTGATAGGCAAATGCAGGCTTTTTGTGAAAACTAGTGACGTTGTTGTTTCAATTTGGAGCGTGACTTCAACTTTTGTTTTTTGTCGCTTTTACTACGGTGGTGCTTTCAAAATTCACGAAAGCCCTGATAATTTTGGGCGTTGGCAGAGATTAATGGTGTAACGAGAGTCATTCGTGTAAAGCTGTAACCTTCATGATTTATTTCCAACAAGAATTTCGAGACCTTCTTCTTTGATTGGCGCTACAGTCCGCGGTGGACCTGGGCCTCAACCAAAATGCCTCTCCAGCCAGCACGATCTTTCACCAGCTGCCTCCAGCTGCGCACACCAAGTTGGTTGAGGTCCTTTTCCACTTGTGCGAGCCGTCTAGTGCGAGGACGTCCTCTGTTGCGCTCTCCCAATGGCTCGGTGTCGAAGACTCTTCGGGCCGGAGCTGTGGTGTCCATCCGCTCTACATGACCTAGCCATCTTAAGCGTTGGATCCGAAGACGCTTAACTAGGTGCATGCCGCTGTACAGCCCGTACAGTTCGTGGTTGAACCTTCTCCTCCAAACGCCATCAACGCAAACAGAACCAAAGATCGTACGCAGAACTTTTCTCTCGAAACAACCAAGAGCTTCTACATCCGCTTTCAATAGCGTCCATGTCTCTGTGCCATAGAGCAGGACTGGGATGATCAGGATTTTATACAAGGTCAATTTGGTGTTTCGAGAGATGGCTCTGTTACTCAATTGCCTCTTGAGCCCAAAGAAACAGCGATTGGCAAGAGTAATTCTGCGCTTGATCTCGGTACTGGTGTTGTTGTCCCTATTTACTCCGGTGCCTAGGTAGACGAAGTCCTTAACCTCAAAGTTTCTGCTGCCCAATATGACGCTCTGTCCGAGACGTCGATGGTGTGCGTCCTTCCGTGATGACAGCATGTACTTTGTTTTGCCCTGGTTTATCGCTAGACCCATTTTAGCCGCTTCCGCTTCAATGCCAGCAAACGCCTCATTGACGGCTCGCTGTGTTCGTCCAATCACGTCAATGTCGTCCGCGTAAGCAAGCAGTTGGACGGACTTTTGGAAGATCGTGCCTCGAGTGTTACATTTGAGTTTCGCACGATCTCCTCAAGTATGATGTTGAAGAAGTCACATGACAGCGTGTCGCCTTGCCTAAAACCTTTTTTAACATTGAAGGTGTCGGAGAGTTTGTTACCGACCTTGATGGAGCAGCGAGAGTTCTCCATCGTCATCCTGCACAACCTCGTCTAGGCATAACTCCTGATGGTCGATTGGGGATTTTCGTCTTCATTTCTTATTCAGGATTTGCCTCAGAGCCCCTTCAGCGACACATGCTGGCCACTGACGATGTCAAGGTAAAGTCAATTCAATCCCCCTCGGCTCTGTAAAAACGAAGGCCGCCTGATGAAGGATTAACCCGAATCCTACTTTTTTAAGCAAAATTAAATCAACCGACGATCTCTTTAAGAACCGTGTGACACTTCACTCCCACAAGCCGTCCTCCCTTCCTTCCGTCGGTATCCCAAATCTCGTGCCGGTGCTTAAGAATGTTCGTAATTAATTTTCCAAAGACAAGCACACTGGGTAGTGCAACGCTCCAATCCTTCGACAAATTAGGACTCCACGTAGAACTTCAGTAATTGACTTAAATATAATGAAAACATTCTGCCAGCGAGCGACGAGGGGTAATTAATCAAAATATGTTTGAAGACTTTCTTCTCTCGCGGAATGATACCTTGACGTGGCCGTCATACATTTTTGACATCCCACCCTTTCAGCTGACACCCACCGGGACGGCGGAATACTTCGATTTATTATGAGAAAATATTCACAAAGTCACAAGCTCCGGCGGATGGACGCGTGCACACGGGCGAAACCCCTTTCATGTGTTCCGTGTTCATGTGTGTTCGGCCCAAGTCTGCTTGAAGGGAGCGGCAGTGTAAATGGAGTTGTTTGCATTTGACATTGTTGGACCCACGTGGTTGCGTATGAGATTTTCGATTAACTTTCGTGGGTTTGCGCACCGTTTTTGGCATGGCAGGGGGTATGGAAATGGCTTTTGGAAGTTCGTTTGTTTTGCTTTGGGATGCAGTGCTAAGGAATTCTAGATATTCAAACTTACATAGATTGAAAACATTTCTTCGTGAGATGAAGAGTTTATCGGTGTAGGGTCTTCTAAGCCTTCTAAGACTGTGGCGCTACAGCCCATTGAGGTCCAGGGTCCAGCTCTCTCAGCAACCACTCGTGCTGTGGTCTAAGGGTCCTACTATCCCACAAATCAAATGTACTAAGGCCTCCCTCTCAGCAGAGTGCTTTTAATAACGTGTGCTGTCTAGGATCTCCTATCGGCAAATGTCCCATACAAGCCGCCAATAATCTAGCGATATCGTGTTGGGTCCGCGAAGGAGATCGTTTGTTTTGGATCGCTTATACTCAGGCCATACTCTTCTTGATACACAGTTTGACAGTCTGGGCCATTTGAGGTTAGCTATTTCAAGGAATTGCGTAAACTGCTTGTATGGGGATGCGCAGCTCGTCTGGAAGCCACGCGGAAGGGTAGATCCTTTCCTAGCCATTTCGTCGGCCTTCTCATTTTCTGATACATCGCCATGACTTGAAAGCAGATAAGGGACATTTTGATTTGGCTCTTCAAATGATGCCAGCTCGGCCTGATATCCCTCTACAAGTTTTGACTGTCTAGTGAACAAGGCAATAGCTTTCAAGCTTCGATGACTGTGCACATTCTGCACGAGCTGCTTTGCTGTTCAAGGATCAACCACCAGAAGTCCAGGAAGAGTGAAGGCAATGAACAAGACCACTCTGCTTCACAGAATCTTCGAGCCTTTTCCAGACCCAGACGCCCACAAGTACGCGGAGGAGAAGAAAGAGGCGTCACTCACTTCTCTTCACTTTGTTTTTGGAAGTAAAGACCATACATAGGTGAAGTGATCGACGACATGACTTTCACACTCCACCAAAAGTGCAACCTCGTGACCACTTAAAAGGAATGGCAACCGTCCAGGTCGCATGACGTGGCTGAAAAAAAAACCATCAATGTAGGCTCCACTGATATATTGAGTTCCGCGCCCCACCAAGAAAAACCTCATGTTTGAACAACGAAAGCATGCGTGCAGATGCAGCGAGACTGGAAGTCTACAAGATAAATGCTGCAATGAACAACGAAAGCTGGTCGTGCGCTCTAGTAACTGAAACGGAGATCGAAAGCGGATGAGACTCGGTGAGGTTGTGGACTGGATGAGGTGCTATAACAGGAATGATCTCAGAAGGTTGTCTTGTCTTCAGACCAGGTAAGCCCATAATAAACTACTTCAGGGCAGACCCTGGAGTAGAGATAATCGAGGTCGACATCCACCACCTTTTCCTCCATTTCACGGTTTCATAGGGACAGTGTGCATTAGGAGGAGGTATGCTCTCCCCGTGTCTTGTTTTCAAATTCCTGCCGAGCTCATCCATCTGTATGGTAGGTAAAGACACTAGTGATCGGTAGCATCGACCTATATTGATCGGCCATCAATTATACCTCGGCCATCCCAGGCTCAACGGTATTTATATTAAATGAAGAAAAGGGTTAAAGTGACCCATCACCAGTGTCGTTAGGCTGTAACGACGGACAGTTCTCGACGTTCATTCAATGTAAAGAAAGGTCTTAAGCAAGCAGACGCCCTATCCTCAAATCATTTCTTGGGACGTGTAGGCCTGCACTCGATGTCAGCCTTTGTTCCAGAAGGAGGAATCCATTGACATAGACCGAAGGCGGTGAACTGTCACAAACGTTCCTTAAATGGACTCACAATCAACTGGGTCCTTGAGTGAACGAAGGGAAACTAAGTATTTGGTGTTTTAAGGCAAGGCCGCAAACCAATGACGATTGAGAAAGCGTCTCAATGGGGACCCACAACACAGTCGAGAGCTTCGTCTGCCTCGGCTGCTGTGTAAGCGGCAGACATTCCAAATCAATCGCTGGGCACAAGGGGTATTGAGTCGTGAAAGCATATGTCGAAGGATTATGCTGACTCATATAAGGCATTGTTTATCCAAATCGGTCTCTACAAACTGAACAAAGAGCCGGAGGTCTAGTCTTCACAAAGGTGGAGGAACAAGTGTAAAGTACCTTTAGCAAGCACCCCTAGTCCAATTTTTAGGGGATGTCAAAATTAGTTCGCGAACGAGGGAAATCCTAAAGAAAGGAGACCCTCAAAACTGTGCCAATTATAGAGGGATAAGTCTCCTAAATATGTCCTATAAGATCTTTTCTGTCGTTCTGTGTAAACGCCTGAAATCCCACTTTAACAGCCTGATTGGTCAATATAAGTGCGTGTTCAGCCCAGCGCAGTCCACTATTGACCAAATATTCACATTACGGCAGATCTTGGAAAAGGCCCAGAAGATGTTTTATGTTGATGCCCACCACCTATTCATCGACTTTAAGGCCGCGTATGACAGTATTTATAGAGACGAGTTATACAGCGCCTTGCCTAGTTTTGGCATCCTTCCAAAACTCGTTCGTTTTAGCAGAATGACGATGGAGAACGCCAAATGCTCTGTCAAGGTCGGTCAAGATTGTACCGAGACCTTTGATGTCAGAAAAGGAAGAGACAAGGCGACGCACTGTAATGCGACTTTTGTAATATTATTCTCGAGAAGGTCGTGCGGAACTCAAAAAGAGGATGGTTCATTGTACTCTAATGACAAAATATGACAAGTGACGAAATCGAGTTAGAGAGAAACTCGACTGAAATAAAATCCTCGATACCAGGGATGATTTCGAAAGTAATTGTCGCCAAGTCACTGACGTTGCACTGTTCAGAGATTAGCTCTCCTAATTTGGTAAATTTTGTGGGTAAATCGATTCCAAAATGGACCCTCATCTCCTATCGAAGGCATTTCGGACAAATTCCTTTCATTTGCCGACCGACCTTATCCCTCAGCACTCATCTAGGCCATGTCCAAAACTAATTTCCAAACAAAAATCGTTTAAACCAAAGCACCCGTCTTGTATCATTCCCCATTCCTGATTGGTCTCCTCCCAAAGCACAGTTATCCGCCAACGACTCTATTTTCTGAACCCAATTTGGACACGTTTCCATTCCCAGTTGCAAATGAGATCCAATTCATCTTGGCTATCAAAGCAATCACCGTTAATTTTCAAATTTAAATTGTATCGGCTTTCGTTTCCAAGCACAAACCACTTCATAATTACACACGCACTCCGCTCTCGCCCGACCGATCGGCAGAGACCAACGGCAGCAATTAAGGGCAAGTAACCACATTTATCCACTCGGATTCAGGCGATTCATACCGGCGCGGCATCCCGGCGGGAATTAATCAAATAAATCGAGAAAGAAACTTCTCGAATCGGGTACTCCTACAATGTCTCCATTAACCGAATAATTTTGTATCTCTCAATCTGAACTCACCTTGTATCTGCGGTGCATTCGGCTTGTAGTCGTGACAGTCGGAATTTATTGTACTATTGGAGGATGAGTGATTGCTACCTAATGGTGCTAGCGATGAGCCGGTAGGAGCCTTGCGTCTTAATGTCTCTAATTCACGAAAATGGCTCGAGAATGGAGCATCGATGAAGGGTCTTTGACCCAGGCCGAGGGCGCGAAATTGATGACCACCGGTTGGACCTGAAAAGAATAAGAAATCGTCAAGAAATTACGTGAAAAATTAGCTCAATTTCAAAATCATTCACTCCCAGATGGCGCGCGGGCGATAGTCGCTCGCCGGACGGTAGTGGTTCGTTCTAAACCGCAACAAGCAGCCATGACATGACCACTGCCGTTGCATAACAGAGTGAGAGGCGGAAAACAACGAAACGAAAAATAAGGGAATTAAACGAATGGGAAGAGAAGGAAGAAGTGCATTTCTTTGACGTTATCCTGACACAGTAACCCACAGAAGACAAGAGCCAGCGACCCAAGGGTGCTGTGCGCCCGGAGCGGACAAAAGGTCGCACAATGGTCTTCAATTACACGCAACATCCTAGGCGATCTAGTGTTTTGACATGACATTAATAAGGAAACCGCCCCCGTTGCCATTTTTTCTTTTCATTTTTCCGTTCCTTTTCTGTTTTGACATGATTATGATTGGTCCTTGCACCATGAGCAGCGAAAAAGTGACATAACATCGCAGCGCCAAGGGTGAGAGGTTGCTGTGTCAAACAGATGCTTGACGATGAAGCGCACGGGGGTGGAGGTGAGTTGAGACGATTATAACAGCAGGACGCTAATAATTACCCACAGGATGTTTTTTTTTTCGTCACGTTGATCTAGGAACACGAGAGCACTGCCGCGCAAGCGGCATTCTTGACTCGGGGGATTTTTAATTAGCCGTGCGGGAGGCTGTGGACTTCGGACTGTTTGGTCTTCAAATCTGAGAGAGAACAGAGACATTGATTGCTTTGGTGGAAGACCCTGAAGTGGTCTTTAAAGGAGGACGAGAAGTGGGATTAAGTGGAGAATGCTCAAGACAAGTGCATTTTAAGGTCGAGTTTGTTTGCCCGGCATTTCGGCTTGGATCACATATATCTGTTTGCTCGAAGAGGGAGCTCGATAACAGATTTTTCAACACGGCAGCAGAGTGTAGAAATTAATAAAACATTAACTACTTGAATAATTGTTCAAAATGTGTGTACAAGAAAAACGACGGAGCACATTACGCCCTGACATTTATTAGTTCATGGGATTGCTAATAATGAGGCACAGTTTATCCTCAAAAGATCTAAAGGCCATCATACACCTCTGTATAAAAACTGCATGGTGCGCTATTTGAGCCGCAAACCTGTTAAGGGTGCTGCTACAGATTCTGGTGACTGGATAAGTTGAACATCCCTCTAACTCATTTGGCCATATTTAGCCTACAGAATATACATAGAGCGCCTACTTGACGACGCAATTTAACACACAGCTTGTGACACGACTCATTTTTTTACGGGAAATGTTTAACTGGCAAAATAGTCTAAAAAATACAGACTCACGTTTTCAGGTTCAAAAGCAAGAGTTCCGCTTGGTCGGTGGCACAAATAGACTAGAGAGTAGTGTTTTCATGAACCAAATGGCTGTGATAAAGAAAAATATAGCCAAGTGGCAAGTCAGGTTATTCAAGAACGTCCCTCATCCAATAAACAGATAGTCTTGCAAAACAGCGCTCTGAAATGGAGGCACTTCGAAAATCTATTATGCATACACATAGCTAAGGAAAGAAAACAGATTGCGTTCTTGAAAAACCGATGGCTAGGCCCATATGGCCGAGAAGCGGTTATCACCGATTGCCTTACCTCACAAGAGAGTCGTTACCGGGCACTTGGTACTTGGGACACATGCATTGCGTTTTGCCACACCGCACGGTGACTTTTGTATTAATTACAGAGATTAAGATGGTGCCGAATCTGTTCGACGTGTGCTTAGTAAAAATGTGCACCAGGAGCCCGTAGAGTACTCACCGTAAGGCTATTAAAACACCCGTATTACGCCACAGAATCAAGTAAGAAAGCGAACAGACACAAATAGGGTCTTCTTCCCCCTTACAAACTGGCCCCTTATAGCTGACATCAGATGCATCCTCTTATAGGACACTTCCCAGAAAGCAATTGCAAAAATCTGATTCCGGACAGAGACCTTTTGTACGGCGGCATCATACCCTTTCGTAAAGCCATACACTCTTACACAGGCGTATCCAAGACGGAAGATGCCATAGGAAGTGCGGTATTCTCAGAGTTTCTAAATCTGTACAATCTGAACAAATCTGTTCATCTTCCCGATCACTGCAGCGTCCTCAGAAAAGATTATAGCGATTAGCGAAGCCCTGTCCTGCTTAAGGGTATGATATCTGCCCGAGATACATGTACCTTTACGGATAGCCAAGTAGCAATTAAGTCCCTGGCATCGTTCTCTATTAACTGAAAACAATAATAGACTGCCGCACACCTCTTAACGAGATATACGTTCAAAACTTGATAGAGACATTTCGGAAAACTGTGGAGCCGACGAACTCGCTAAGCCCGCTACTAGACTCCCGATTGATGAAATCTCTTGTGGCACCTGGAACCTTCGCTACCTCTACGTTACAGCTCAAATTTGCGCTCAGACAATAAATGTCAGACGGCTAAGAGACAACACCTTTCGGCATCATTGAAATGATGATTCAAAGAGAACAAGTAGCCTGATCTCTGCAGAAAGATCAAACAATAGCACTGAAGTGGAAATAATCACCGGACACTGCCGTTCAGGTCTCCATGTAGAAAGACTAGGCTTCTTCTCCATTGACTTCTATGGAAGCTCCCTAGACGAGGATGAGGATGAAAGCACCCAACATCTCCTCTGAAACTTTTCTGCTCCGCCTCAACTAGGAGCGCCGCAATGGGTTTCTACTTCTCTGACAGTGACCAGCTGGCAGCCATCATTACTCATCTTAATTTGATTCAACCACGTGGCGGGACAATTGGCCTACCTTAGTCTAAGTGCGAATGTATGAAGTGCGAATCCGCTGAGAGTTTGCTGAGGATACTGGACTAGGTTGTAAGTGACGATTAAGACTTTGCAATTTTTCACACGAGGCAATAGTACACATTTTTCGGAAAGCCATCCATCCATTAGTGCAGACTTCGCGAATTGGCAATAGCCTGGCGGGTCCCCTGAAGATCTGTACGACTCGTTGCTACCGTCGATAAAATAATGATCTTGTTGATGGACCGTACCGCGTACCACGTCATGAATAACCTGGACTCGATATAATTCCATATCGAGTTGCATCCACCCGGATTGTGCGTAAGGCTTGTGTCGACAAAGCCCAACTGGAAGCAGATTCCAAGACTGTTAAGGCACAAGATATTTGCAAGCGTACTCGTTTAAATGACTTTTAAAAGTTCAAATTGAAAGCGTCAGAGGAGCAAGCTTCTCACAGTTTGCTTTAAGAAGGGACAGAAGGGAGGACAAAGAGCGCTGGAACCACCCGTGTGTTGAAGATGAGCAGACGCAAAGAAATCCTTAAGCTGAAAGTTGAAGGGGCTAAGAAAATCAGGTACAATACAGCCGCTGGAGGAAAGCAATCAGAGACGCTTTGGAGGGCTGCTGTTACCAACGTATGGTCGAGCCTGTCATTATCGAGTTTGATGTCTTAACGCTCGAACCCTCTTAGCCAGTCACTTAGTTTCTGAAGGATCGTGGGCCTTTCATTTTACAGATTTTGTATTTCTTTCGTAAGCTCTGCCAGAATATATTCTAAAAATGAGAAATGATAAAAAGTATGGATCTCATAAGGAATGGCACAAGAAATTAATGATCAGCAAATGCACAGCAATGAGGCTTTATCTCGGAGTTCAGCTCAGAAAGACAGTCACTGGTCTGTTTCTCGATGACTTGGTTAATCATTTCAGTCTCATATGAAGTTAGGATTGCATTTCGACGTAAAGCTACAACCAGTTTTGTTCCACCAATTTTATGCAAGTAACAGGCACATCAATGCTAAAGTGATGGTTTCGACTCGCCCAGCCTCCATTACAACAGGGAACTGGGCAATTATAAAAAGGCCGTGGATAGCATAAATAAAAATGACGAGAAGGTTGCAACTGAGTTAGTTCTCCCCGATCCACAGAAATGTTCCCTGAAAACCTGATCGTAACGTAATGCAATCAATCCCACACGACACGGGATCACTCATCAAGAAATCACACCAAAATGACAAAAAAAATATTCACAATCATAATGAGAGCAAATCTCACCGTTTGCATTGCACTGCCTTAACGACATGCCGCGCATCGATGCGTCCAAGTCCTTGCACTTTGACGAAATCACACACTTTCTATCCATCAACTTACTTGTCTTTGATCGCGGCTCCCGTGGTCCGTCAACTGTCACCTTGATGGCCTTGCCGTACGTGGCAACCTGTGGCGGGCTCGTCGACACGGTGATCGTCAGCGTGAAACTCTTCCCTGGAAGAAAAAACAAAATTGTTCAAAATTACTACACATCCAAGTGGACAATAAATCAAAGCAACACATCCCGACATCAGCCCGCTCCAGCAGTGCCCTGCGTCAAGACCACCGAAAATCTCAAAAGACCGATCGTAAAACAAAAAACGGACGCCCAGCATCATTCACTGACGGGTAGCGTTCAAATTAATTTAAACTACTGCCGTCGGCGGCGCGCCAAAAGTGCAGAGAGGCCGCGCCAACACGTGGCCCGGTGTGGCACACTCTCCCTTGCCGCGTCCTGACGTTTATTGCAACAAATTATGTGATCATTCAAAGGATTTACGTCAGCGCAACCAAAAATATGAACAGCCCTCTCAGAGTTATTGGCCGGCCGACGGGGATACTTTGTTGCAGAGTCCGTCACTCCTCCGCGCCCACTGCTTCCCACAGCACCGTTCAGGGCGGCGCAGTTTAATTAACCGCCAGGCGATGCAATGCCTTCTGGAGTTAAACATTTCTGTTTTTTTAATGAGGCCCCGGCAAATAGACGCAAGCGTCATTATCCACGTTGCACGACTTTGTAGCCAAAGGACACTGGAGCTCGCCCTCTGCGGCTCCCGCCAAAGGACGATAATTCGTGTATTTACAAATAATAAAACCGCAAAGCGAAACGTTTCGCCAAACTACATAAATTTCCACCGAAAAGGGGGAGGTTGTCGGTGGCTGCTGGTATGCCTGCCCAGTCGGCACACCCTCAGCTCGGGCCAGCAGTCCGCAGAAACCGCAAAAACCTCAGTCGGAGAGCCAAAACAAAAGTGAAGTGCAGTGCAACGTGCGCAAGGACGACCCGACCCGTGGGTGGAGGCAAACAAAAAAAACCAACAGGGAGCACAGGACTCGGCGGTGAATAATCACCCAGGACTGGGGGACAATCGCACAAATAAAGAAGTCCACCGGAAGGCGAAGGAGTGGACGCCAGAGGCCACATCATAATCGTGAGTCCGCGGGCGAGGATTAACTTGTCGCATGGGGCATCAGTGCGTGAAGCGCCGCGGCACTGTCCGCTGCTTAAAGGACACATATTAACTGATTCTCCAGCTGTCAGGAACAGGAAGTGTTTGATTTTGATCACGTCATGAGTAAATTGAAAAAAAATGGGCGGCAGCGAGAGAAATGTCGGCGGGTCGTCCTCGTTGACGGGCTAATTGCGCTGTACGATTTGGCCAAACGGATGTATACGTGGCATGGCGGGATGATGTGATGACCTTTTCTGGTTGTGAAAGTGAGATGATTGGAATTTATTTTTTTTCAATTTTTTGTTCGCGAGTTTGTTGGGCGGGGGCGAAATGGATTTGCGTGGACTCGCTTAGGAGAGGACTCTTTGAATGAATATTTAGGTGAACTATTTGTTTGGACTAATTTCAGACCTCCTCTCGTAGTGCTCACATGCGCCGTGGAGCAAATGTTTGTTTCTGCTTCTATTTCCAGCTGCAAGTTTATCCATTAATTCTCTGAAACTAGTACATCGTAACCGACATGATACCGCAAGGTTGGTGTCGGTCTTTACAGGACACTGCCCAATAGGAAACTCAAACTGTCGCAGCTGCAACTACACAGATGAGAAGGAGACCTTACCACATTTCATTTGTAACTGCCACTCGTTATAGCCAGACAACGAGAGCTTGGTAGAGCCTTCTTCAACTCACTGGAAGAGATTTCTACAAAGATACTAGGGAACTAAATAAATTTTTAAGGAGGAACTGAGGGTACAAGCCTGAATTGACGTAAGAAGGCTCAAAGTCAACTGAAGACAATGAGCTAGTACTGAGAAATGACATACATACGTAGATGTTAGAATGCGAACTAGTTTGAGTCAAAGTGCCATCAGAACTGCGGGTGTTTCTAAAATCCATCGAAGGAGCCGAAACTTGGGAGCCAGATGTCAGAATTCAGAAGTGAGCGTGTGCGGCTGGTCTGAACTGATATATGTGCCCGAGTGTGACAGCTGAATAATGACTGCGATCAGTTTCGTTAAGTTTCCTTCAATTTTGCTTACTAAAGTGGACGCGAAATTTTTTAATCTCTATGTACGTACATACGTAAGTACGTAAGTACTGCCACACTTGGGGCTTGTTGCAATGACAACTGAATTTGGGATGTGTTCCCAGAAGAAATTATGTGCACTTTGGCAATCGGAGCTAATTTGTTAGGATTGAGCTACGGATCAAGTTTCCTGGTCTTCCATAGCAGACGAGCGTGAAAGTCCATCTTCATGACATTGTGTACCATTGCTAATGGCTACGAAATATATTATAAAGAACAGGTGGAAGCGACGGCGTACTCGTGTTTGTAGTACCAAATCCAGTCAATCTGTGCTAAATGCCTTATCTTGTTTAGGAATACAAGTCTTCTCTTGTTTTTATACATTGCTCATGGGATTCTTTATTGTCCGCGTTCAAGACACAGCACGGTCGAAGGTATAGAGGGAGAAGATGTACCTGTGCAGATTGTAGTCTGTGGGAAACATTGGGCTGAAAAAGCATTCCATATCCGTGTAGTGCGGCTGAAAAACGAGTCTCTAAATTTAGCCGTGGGCCGATGGGCATTAATGGCGAGACGTGTATTTGGGGGGGAAATCAAGGAGAGAAAGAATGAGTTGGCTATCGCACTTGAGCATCGTTTATTCAAATAGCGATAAAACCCGGACAAACGAAGACACGGTACGTCGATGTTCCAACGAGAGTTTATTGTTGTCTCCTATAAGTTTCATCGCTCACTCTTTGATTCTATCTAGTAAGTGCAGTGTGGTCTCTGAATTTGATCGGCACTCTAAATTCGCCAAGACATGCTTGGATCCCGGGTCACCACGGGCGGAGATCGCTGGTGATCATGCTAGACAAGCACCGGAAGAGGCATACTTAGGACTCGAACTTGCGTTGAGAATGCACGCCTAATTTGCTCGTATTTCCGTCGATGGTTAGGTTTCTAGAGAGCAACACCAGAGGTGGCACGAATTTCCAGGGTGAAGACAAGCCAACGAACTCTTGCAAAAATCCATTTTTCTTATCTCTTGCCAGAAAAGACTGCAGATGACTTACCGGCGTACTAACGGGCCACTGTACCCACACACCTAAAAATGCTTGGCTTGCGACGCCTGTGGAAAGAACTTGCACTGCCAACCCTTTGCCAGATCAGGTGGCAGTTATTTTGTGCTGATGTGGTGAGATCTGACAATGCAGGCTCACAGAAGCGGCTGCTGGTTTTACTCCGGAAGACCATGCAATTTCAGAGCTCGGTGACTTCCAAACCGACCTTGATGGAGCAGGCAGAATGTGCGCTATCGTTGGTCCAGTTTGCTTTGACGGTATCTGAGAAGGTTGAACCACAAACTGAACGGGTTGTCAAGCGACATGAGCCCAGCCAGGCGTTTGCGGATCCTAGGCTATGTAGAACGTATGGACAACTCAGTTCCAGGGCAACGCAATAGAGACATCAACCACCTTGGCGTTTGAAACTGGGGCAAATAGCTAGTAGCCAGAGATCGCACTGGTTGGCTTGTTGATTGAGGCCCAGGCCAACCCCGAACTGTAGACAAGGAAGTACAAGCATCGAGTCATTGGGATTGCATATAGGCTCAGTCTACATAGCCAGAAGCAGAGCTTTCAGAATGTTCAAACCAGTAGGACAGATCACCAAAAAATGCCTCTTTTACCAGCGATTTAAAAAAGAACAAAACGACTTCAGCTCATCCAAATGTAACTCTCATCTCCTTCTCCGGTACAGCAAGTGGCCATAAAGCCCGCACTCCCAGCGGCATTCACTTCACAAAAGAAAATCACGAAAAAAAAGAAAGGTACACACGTCAATGTTAAAGAGACAAATGAGCTTCAATTTGCTTTCAACCCCGAGCTCGGTTAAATCTCTCTCATCGCCGGGCGCACACAAGTTCCACAAGTGACCGACACCGACACGCGTCATCAATAAGCGCCTTTCATTCATATCCCCCATTTAAGATCAACTGATGATGACTAATTTAGATTAACCCGGGTTCCATCATCAAAGGCAGTCGAAAGTTGTCGACAATGCTCAGTCCGTCGGTCGGTCGGTCGTCGTCTGCCAAAAAAACTCCGAAAGCCGTCACCTTTATTGTGCCGTCGCGCAACCGACCGGTGAACAGTGATGGAATGATGATGAGAAGAAAGGATTGTGACGTGGTGACGGGCAGACGGGCGGGGAGTTTGGTGTTTTGAAGTACTTAAGTGATTTATCTGCGCCGATATTAATAATGACCGCCCCGGCGAGGAGGATGCTGATGATTTCATTACGAGAGATAAAATGCCATCCACCGTCGTCGATGAACTGGATTCGTTGCCTTCACCAGCTAATGATAGAGGAGCCCGGCTCACGTGTGCGTGGCCACGACATTATAAGTCGATTAGTGGGGTTGGGCTGGGATGGAATCGGTTGTTGTGTTATCCGATAGAGGCGCGCGTACGTGTTCATTACGACAAACGAATTGGATTTGTGTCTCAAGCAGCCAGTGGCAAGGGCTCGCTTTTATTAATCCGATCCACTTGTCGCACTCGTGGTGACCATTTGTCGGGACAGTGGTGACAAGTGTGTCGTGCGAAAATGTTGACATGTCGACGGAGCAAGGAACTAAGGTACAGTAAGAACAAATATTTTGAATATAGGCTCTTTTTTTTTCTGTGGAACCCATTCACTCAGTCATCCTTCCAGATGTCCCTTGACGTTACAGAATGGTTTTCAACTCTGCAATTGAAAACAAAACGTAGCAAATACCCTTATCCGCCCCATCTGTATCATTTGCTAAACAAATCACTGCCGGGCATCTAATTTTATTGCATCAGTGAATCGTGGCCTTGAAACCCAGCCCACTGAGTCACCGCCGTCCAGCGACAACGTGTGTCAAATGTAAGAAACAAGCAACAAAAAAGCAGATCACCCGAAGACCAGTCTTGGCTCGTGGCACACGCGGTATACTTGTTGCGACATCACTCATCTTACAGAAAAGTGTCGTAAAAACGTCTAGAGAATGTTATTTTAATCGCTCCTCCGTCAGCAGCTCATCCATAACCGATTCGATTTAAGAGCTAGTTAATTAATTACTCGCGATAGAGAGAAGTCGTTACGTTTATTGGGTATTTGCCAAGGTTTTTAACGGCTCTCATTTTGCAGAATTTGAATGAGTCATTTGCTGGAAAAGACGCGGCTTTTTTGGGCATCTAATTGACAGGTGTTTTTGGAGATTCTGCCTGTCGAGAATCACGCATGCGCTAGGTGAGAAATGTGCGAAAGTTCATTCTCTGTAGAACAGAAGAATAACAATGCGGCTGGAGGGTAGTGTGGAATTGGCTTGAATCCGCTTATTGCTCTGCTTGCACTGAGACTGTACACTGACTTTAGCCAGAACTGGTGCCATTTAAATTGAAGTACAGCATTGGAGTACCGAGATGCCGACTCTAAGCATTCACGAAAGAGTGCTCCTGGCACCAGCTGTACCAGCTTGGTGGCGCACTTGAAACCACTGTGCAAACAGCTACGAAAGGACTGAAACTCAAAGCAATTGGAACCAGTGTCGAAAAGACAGTCCCAATTGAGCAGACTAGTCAAGCAAACCAGCCGAATGAAGGAACCCAGTTCCCTCTTGAAATATTCAGGAACATTAACAGCTACAATTTTGAGGTAGTGAAGGAGTTAGTCTAACTCCGAACAAACGTCAAACAGACACTGGACATCTTAGTGGCGATCCGACGTAGAATCGCCCTTGATAACCAGTCCTACTTCGGCTTGTCCTAACAAGGCGTCTGGCTTCTGGGTGGAAAGACCAAAATTCTGCTCTCTAAATCCAGGCCCTGAGTATGGATTATCAATCAGTAATCGATACACACAGTCATTCGATCAGCCATAGGTTCGGCTATAATCTCATTCTTGGTGACTTCGAAAACTCTCCATCGTGTCAGTGAGGCAGCCGGCAGACGAGGAGACACTGATCTAGAATGAAGATGTAGTCCGGAAGACAAAAATCTGTAGACTACACTAGCCCGGCCTCATCGAGGGCATGAATTCCAAGTCTTCAAATCCGAGTCTCCGGGTTAAAGAAGGAAAGGACGGGAGTATCTACGGCATCAGGGCATCACGGACGCAAGACAGTTCGGTGTTGATGCTTGTAAGCAGCGATAGAAGGCAGGCATTGCTCAAGCTCACACCTTCCACCAGCCTTACGCCCGATAAGTGAGTAAGTTTTATTCAGGAATACACGCTTGGGCCCTTATTTCAGAGTGTTCTTCAGCCTGTAACCTCCAAGCCTGTTCAAAGTGCATCATTGCTAGCTGTGGCCGTTGCTACACGCCAATTCAATTGATAAGCATCTTCAGTCACGGACCAAAGAGGAAGGTCCGGAGTCTGAAGTAAGCCAAGGCTTCTCCAGACAACACAATCTCTCGGTGGATGTCAACAGTTTCGCGTATCAAGTTGGCCTGATGCCCGTATTGGTGCTAGTGAGCTCGTACACACGACGAAAAGATTATCATTAGACACTTGAAATCAGGGCCGATGGTGCTTCACACTAGAGGCTGGAAGTCTGGTGTGGTACACAGATGGATAAAAGATGGACTCCAGAGTAGGGGCAGTAGTCTTTGGACACAACACAAAGATCTCCGTAGTCTCTACCTATGTTGACCCTTCTGTGTTCCAAGCTGAAGTCCACGCCGTCGAGAGCTGCGCCAAACGTAGTCTCCTCAAGGGTATAAGGGTATAAATACGCCAGATTTCAAATATTTTCAACTGGCAGCAGTCAAGGCCTTATCGGCCAACTGCTTCAAATGCTGCTTCGACGCTCTCCGGCGACAGACGGCAAAGTGAAGTTTGACTGGGTCCGTGGACAGAGGGTTATTGCAGGCAACCAAAACGAAGAACAGCTTGCGAAAGCTGGGTCAGAATCCGCGGTCCCGATCCACACTGCAACGTCAATTGGACAGTAGCTACTGCACTGATTAGAGAATAATAAAACAAACCTCGATTAGACCAGGCGACTAACATCCAAACGTTTGGATTAGACCTTACTTATACAAAAAATACTGCTCATTTGAGCGATGCAAGCAACGCATTCGTTTGCTAACGAACTTTTTTCCTAGCCACTGTGGCCTCAACTACCACTTTAACAAATGAAACCTGTGTCAAGACAAGACTTGTCGGCTGTAGCTTGAAGAGAATGGGACATCAGAGCAAGGTGTGTGAGAATGCGAGGCACTAGTCTAGTTAAGGAAACGTCAGGAAATATAGCTTAAGTGGCTTTTAAGAACTTTACTACAAGGGACGGTATGTCTATCATAAGGGAAGTGGTGAGACGTCTGGACTAACTCCAACCTTTGCAAATGGAAAAGGCAAACAGCAGCAGCAGACGGAGAACTCTCTCTATACATCTGTATACAGATGGCTCAAAAACGAGTGCGGATACAGGCTCAGGGTTCTTCTGTTGCCAATTCGAATAATCCCTGGCAATAAGAGACGACTACAGTGTCTTAATAGCTAAAGTGGGTGCGACACAGAAACGCAACTTAACCAACAGAAACACCTCTCTCTTCTCCGACAGCCAAGCGGTAACAAATGCCATACTTTCCTACATATTGCCTTCGAAACTTCTCAGGTTCCGCAGACAAAGTGAGTTATCCTTACCGAAAACGGTAACGCTATGCTGGCCATACTGGCTCCTAAGCCAACGAAAAAGGAGCAGCAGACAGTCTCGCGAAGAATGAGAATCCCACGCTGCTTAGCACTATAAGCTGAATGGTGAAAGACTAAGCCCAAGATAGTAACAAATTGGAGCAATAGCAAAGGGGCCTTTAGCTGACGCTGAATAAATAAGAGATCAAAATCACTGATCAGCCTTGGTCGCGATGGAATGCAAGCACTTATAGGGGTCCTCACCGTATACTGTGCCATAAGTACGCATGCATCGCGACTGAGCATTCCACACAAGACTTTAGCATGAGCTACAGAGTTGAGGAAGAAACAGAATCCATCCAACATCTGCTTTGCGAATGCCCAGCCTTAGCAGGGAAATGGAAACAGTACTTGCATAAATACTACACTCCTTTGCAGAGCTGGTGCACTTGTGCGGTGCAGATTCGTAAAGTTCTCAAACGTTGCAATAAAGGCCTCACAGTAGTAGTACATGAACGTGGGCACAATCGACGCAACTTGTAGGCCACCAGCTTGCAAGGACACCCAAATACCGTGAAGTCTTGAAGACAAGCACTCCGATCTTCAGTTGATCTAACCTAGTTCTTAAATCGAATGGCGTTGCAAACTCGTATATGTGCAGTCCTTGAGTAGCGCTAAGTGACGTGGATGTCTAAGCGCTGACACTGAACGATAGTACACTAAGAGCTCGTCCGTAGCTCAGACTCGACGCTCAGTTGTTCGTCATTCAATTGCTGAGACGGTCATTGTTCATTGAATGACAGCTTGACTTCTATTCTATGGATCCCTCTTAAATGCGAAACTAAACTAGATGGAAAGGTCTGACAGATCCAAGGCAACTTAGATCGCAACTAACAACGAGCACCCTCAATTCATCAAACAAAGCTCTCGCTCTCAAGCGTCAAGCGGGTAAACCACCCACCTTGTCAGACATCTCTGTCAGCCGAGTCCACCAACGACACTGCTGGACTTGTCACCAACGCACCCAGCCGTAAATGTCTCGAATTTGTGTGCTAAAAGCGCTTGTTCTCTCCAACTTGATAATGCTGTCGCGAGGAAAGCTTTCATTCGCAGCTGCTGATAAGCGCGAGCTAATCAGCAAACTGCGTGGGAAATTCTTAAAATTAGATTCAAGCTCCACTCGAGGAGTGTGGCGTTTCCACAGTCGTCGCTGCATTTGAATACCCGATGTCACCTTGGCATATCACTGACACACATCCTGAGAGGGGTGGGCTACGCTCATGACCACATTCACACAAAGCAGCAGCCATTTAACAAAGCACCGCGCTAACTGGAGAGACTAGTTAGTTGAGTGCCAGATCACCAGCCGGGCGCCACAAGAGAAGTCACTCAAAATTATGTCAAAATTATGCAACAAACCACTTCGAGGACAAGTCGATCGAGCTGCTGCGCCCCCCGCGACAGAGCGATAAATCCCCCACGGAAGTCCCCCTCGGCGTGACATCGACTTCTTGCCGATGACTAACCACTGGTCAGGTCACAAGCGACCTTCTAATTACCGTAAATCATTCAGCGTTTTACCAGTTATTGGCGCGAGGTAGTCACTGGCCAAACACTCGGGCTTCGCTTCCGGTGCCAAGGGACTTCTGCGCCGGCCCATTACTCACCTAGTCATCCGGCGAAGACTATTTGGATGAATCAAATGCTAATTTGTGTGAATTGACCGAGATCACCGGGGGATGTTAGAAACACTCACTCACTCAAGGCGGACGGTGGTGCGTGCTAGGGCATTCACGCCCACTCCATGATGTGCGGAGAGCAGCCCCCAAAATCGATTACTGCCACTTGCGTGTCGAGATGCGAACTGCTGTTGCAGCAGCACTTGCAACTCTTCCGTCTTGCATGATGGCCAGGAGCGTTTGGCTTGTGTTCGTTTCGTTTTGCCGAACAAATGTGGCAACAACTGGACAGTTGGACAATTACACGCTCCGAGCGAACCAAATGACTCTCAATGGGTACGCATGCGCAGGAACAACAATGCAAATATGAGACGAGATAATTAGTGCAGGATGAACGGGCGATGGTGTCTTGCGGACGCATGCCACACTGCTGTCGCATATGGCAGGGATGAGGGTCTCCTACGGCTAATCACTTACCTCGACCGCTGCGTCCAACGAAGCGCAGGTCATTGAATTTGGCAACTTGGTTCTTCATCACCGCCGTGCAGTTTCGCAGCTCGGCACAGTAGTTCTCATCGTTACCAGCACGTATGGTCACTATTGTGCCGTCGCCAACGTCCACCAGGGCGACCACTTTGAATGCCAGCGGTAGTGTCTTGTTGGAGCGCCAGTGCGTGGGCAGGGCTGAGCATAGGAAATACGGACTGCCCGTTCGAACTGAAAAGAAAAAAAAATAAAAATGTGAGATGTGTTCTTAAAGTCATTGGGCGGAGATTGAGGACGGCCTTTTGGGGGGTGTTAGAGGATGTTTGGCAGAGGGAGGCCTATCTACTGCTTTGGAGTTAAACTAGATTACTTAAAAAGGAGAAGATGGCGATGAGAGAGTGGCATTGGAATGGCTGCTGCAACGATCAACTACAATCATTGGGGACTGGAAATGGACGAGAACGGATTCGATTCGGACCCAGACTTTGGCAGAATTCCTTTTTTTAAACTTCGTCGTTGAGGAGCAGAACACCTCAAAGACACACTCGATCCCGACCTAGCGGGTTTCCGCTCTGGATCCTCCTGTGTCGACCAAATCACCACCTTGCGGATCATTATCGATTAGTGTGTTGTGTATCGATCACCGCACCACCTGCAGTTCATCGATTTTGAATTGTGTCTTTTATTGGGCGTGCAAGAGAGGCATTCCTGATAAATTTAGCAATTATCAAGGCTAAATATGATGGGTCCACATGCCACGTCTTCGACACAGAGGACGTCCTCGCACTAGATGCCGCACACAAGTGGAAAAGGACCTCAACCAACTTGGTGTGCGCAACTGGATGCAGCTGGCGAAAGATCGTGCTGGCTGGAGAGGCATGTTGGTTGAGGCCCAGGTCCACCCCGGACTGTAGCGCCAATCAAAGAAGCCACATCTCACACAGAGGAAGACTGCTGAGGGATTCGTAGTACAAAGTGGGGTCGGCAAGGCTGCATTCTTTCACCAATACCGTTCCTATTGGTGATTAGCGATGGGTACTGCATGCGTTCTGTCAACAGAAAATGGAGGAATTTGTTGGGCTCTTACCTCTGAACCCTTGACGGGTGGTATGACTTCTAAGTCACAGAATAAAGGGTCTTCACCAAATGACAACGAATGTGGACAGGGAAGCAAAGGTCTTGGCAAAAATAAAAATTATCAGCCTACGACCAAAGTCATTAACGAATATTATGTATTGCTGGACAGATGGTTGAAAGAGTACCGAGTTTATGATATTTCTGGAGTATTAACCCAAACGATGGCAGTTCCAAACTGCGATGATATCCACAGTTTGGCGAAGTAATGCAGGTAGCAACGACGAAAGTGGCGGTGGATTGGAAAGAGTGACAGGTAGCTATGAACCTGTGATGCAATCGAGCCTGCTCACTCAGGATGGGTCTCTAAGAGTACATGGCGCAGAACAGGTACCACGTCAACTGAGAACAAAATTGAGGAGAGCTGTAAGCATTTCCAGAAACCGGAACACTATGGCCACACGGAGGACCCACAAGGGGATACAGGACACAAGTCAAGTAACTTTCCATCCACCAGGCAGACGTAAAATCAATTCAAGAGTCTGTATGCTTACATCCCTGTACAGCGCCATTCAGGCGACCATCGAAGCTTGGCCAGATTACAATCTGTTTGGTGGTCACGCACGTGCGTACGCTTTGTTCTACAGCAGTGATACCAAGTAAATTATCGACAGGTGATTGTTTTTCATCAAGTCATCGGGCGTCATGTCAACGTGCCCAACAGCAACAGACAGGTGCAACATTTTTCACCTGGAACTTGACTTTAGACTTCGATCCATCAACGATCTTGCCGATCATCGTCTCCTTTTGGACAATGGAAGCAGCCTTGTTCGAGAAAGGCCCAACAAATGAGAAGGCTGTTTGCTCAATGATTTGGAAACGATGAAAGTATAGTGTTCCTTCTTCAAAGTTAGGGCCGTTCATATGCATTCGACGTTGTTGGCACACACCCTTTCATCTTTGGACTAGGGAAGTAGGACTCGTATTTGTTCGAAACAATCGGGAAGTCCAAGGGTTCTAGGTACATAGACTTCTTCTCTTAGACAAGGTGTCATGAGACATTTCTTGATGCCATATTCACTAAATCCAATTGGAGGTCATATGAATCACCGTGACTGGGGAATAGGGATGAGCGTGTCAACAGATCAATCACGATACCCGCAAATGAAAACAACCAAAAGAACGTGTATACGTATCTACTCTAGCGAACCAATTGGCATTAATGGATACAGCGAGACTTTTTGGTTCTCGCCATACACAAAAAAAATCAAAAAGTGTGGATTCAACTACGGGTCTTGTCGGCATGCGAGAAGAATAGGAGCGACATTCGAAGACATGTGAAGAAGCAGGGAAGACGAACGAGAGTATGCATTTTTCCGGGCATGGTTCCGGTAAATACAAGATTTCTCCAGTTCCATTGCAAGAACTCTGAACAGCTTTTTTGGTTCAAGTCTTGTTCGTCTAGTTGGTAGTCGGAATTCAATGAATGAGGCAACAAGGGCATTTGCAAATATTGCCACGGTCGTGTAATGTCCACGAACGTACGACACTCCATGGCAGATCCGTGGGCGTCCCATTTCACGGCACCATATTTCAGGAGTCACTAATAGTACTAGAAGAGTGTCAACTACTGGGGGTGGTGGCCCGTGGCGTTGTGGGTATGTGCGTCGACCCCAACCTCGGCGTCGTAGCTCTGAGCAACAAAAACAATTCTCACGATCCCACCTCTTTCGAGTCACTGACAATGCTCAAAGACCTTTTCCTGTCTAGAGAAAGCTTCTCAAACTTGGCCGTTCGGAGTCGGCACAAAACTGTAGGCTCCTTCCACTCGTGAGGGAACAATAGCACGCAGAACGAGAGTGGTTGCTGAGAGGCTAGGCCCTGGCCTTCTATGGGCTGTAGCGCCACCCATATTAGCTAAGTACTGAGTCCTGTCCTCCGAACTGCTAAAGGGCTACCGACCAAATGTGGATCGTGTTTAAAGGTTTGCCAAGTACTTATAACGCCGGCGACCCAACCTTCATCCCAGCATCTGGACTTACGGCCACAATCCTATCGAGTTCGAGCTGGAGTTCCGTAAGACCAAATATATGCTGTCAATGAGAAAGGACACCCAACACCGACGTCTCGGTCAGAACGTCACGGCAGACAGATATAACTTTGAGGTAGTCAACCTGGGAACCGCTATCAACTCAGACAATGACACCAGCGCTGAAATCAAGCGAAGAATAACTCTTGCCAATCGGTGCTTCTTTGGGCAAAGAAAGCAATTGGTAAACAAAAGCCTCTCTCGAACAACCAAGGTAACGCTTTACAAGACCTTAATCGTCCCATTCCTGCTATGTGGCGCGAAGGCATGGACTCTGTCAAAAGCGGATGAAGCAGCTCTTGTTTGCTTCGAGATAAACATTTTTCTCGGGTGATTTTCGGTCCCGTCTGGATAGATGGTGAGTGGAGGAGGAGATATAACGACGAACTATACGGCGTGGTCAGCGACATCAACTTAGCCAGAAGAGTGAAGATCCAACGATTGAGATGGCTAGGCCATGTAGAGCGGATGGAAACCAATGCTCCGGCCCGAAAAGTCTTCGAATCCACCTCCGAGGGACGGTGCAGTAGAGGGCGCAGGTGGCGCACGCAAGTGGAAAGGAACCTCAACCAACTATGCGTGCGAAACTGTAGACAGCTAGCTAAAGATCGAGCTGGCTGGAGACGCTTGTTGGTTGAGGCCCAGGTCCACCCCGGACTGTAGCGCCACCTTAAGTAAATAAGTACTGAGCCTTGTCTTCTGAACTGCTAAAGAGTTGCCTACCAAATGTGGATCGTGTTTAAAGGTTTGCCAAGTACTTATAACACCGGCGACCCATGAACGGTTCGGGCCCGAGCAATTGCCGCTTTCCATCGGTGACGGTCCTTTAGATTAAGTTTAGCTTAGAGTGCTCGCCGAGTGCCAGTAAGTCACTGGAGAGTTATCGATAACTAATGCTTTTAGCCTAATTGAGGGATATTGGAATACCCAGAAATGTGTAGGTTCACAACAGGTGTACAAAGCTTGGCTATTCAACTTCGCATGGTGGGACCTGGCAGAAAACACGTGCGGGGCGTAAAACAATAACATAACATTTAGTTTTGACGAATGCACTGAACTGATCAAGCAACACCTAATCACGCACAAAAACTGTTTTAAATTGACTTCAAATTCTCATCTCATCTGAAAGCATTTCCAAACTGAAAACCTAGACGGAAAATGGTATATTATTGATTTATGCAGGCATCTTTTGGGAACCTTCAGGTTTTCAGGAAGCTATTCCTTTTTTGACGTTTAAAGCCAATAACCACTTTTCTTTCACTGAATACACAGCAGCGTCGCCACACTGTCTAATTGTTTAAACGGAAGTCTAACCACAGCTCCTTTCAAAAATGTACATTTAAACCGTCGTCTATACAACCTGTCCATACACTGCACATTAGGAGGTACAATGATGATGTGATGTGCATAGTGTAACCGACGGATGGATAAACGGGCGCATACACAGATCAACAGACAGACAAGGGAACAGAATACAAAAAATCATCAAAAAAATGAATCTTTTCAAATCCGTCCCACCTTCTGCAAATTGAACAGCAGTTCGTTTTGAAACATGAAAATGTCCTTCTTTGCCCTATTTGCTCTTCCATTGGCAGTGAACAAGATAAGGACCACGACCCTTAAGTGTGTCAGCCTTTGAACACGTGAAGGGGGTTAGAGTTCCTTAAAGACTGCAGGATGCTGCTGTAAAACAGGATAAATTAGTTCTGATCACATTTCACAATCAGTATAAGGACACTTAAAACCACACCAAATTCTGACCAAATGAAGCACACTTGTGTTCAAATCCACTCCGAGCTCCAGTTTCCCCTTCTGATGTCCCTCTGACTACTGTTTCAAGCCCCACTCAAGCAATGTCTACTTAAAGCAGAACTCCTTGACGTCCACCTCTCTCCCATGCGTTCATGGCAGCGACCTGGTCACGCGTTTGAATTGATTTGCCTTGCGAAGAGCAAAAAAAGAATCACTGATTTTGGGGTGCTCCCACACTTTTTCTTTCCAACGGATCGACTCTGGTATCATGTCTCAGCCACTCGGGCACAGTATCATGTGTCTTGCATTCCAGTACGCTTTTTTTTGGCAGGATATACCCGTGGATTGGGAAGAGCAGAATTATGAAGGAAGCCATAGGATCGCTGACGGATCAGTATCTGGACAATATCAATATCAATATTGATGATCGGTGAGCAGGGTTCAGGTTTGTCTTCACGAGTGGAGTAGAGCGTGGACAAATTTTCAGTTGGTTGCAGTTTGGGGGGAGAAATTGGAGGATGGATCGAAGGGTGTCAAGTGAAAGTTTGATGGGAAGAGGAGACATTGATGACTTCAGATGACCTCTGCTTGAAGTTATGTTGGGATCTCGAATGGGTAGAGCAGATAAGGGTAACATGCACAGTCCATCTTACACGCTTTCAACACGTCTACTTGAAGTGTGGCGGTGATAATCTGTGAATTTTGTGAAGGAAGCCCTTCATTTAGATTGTTTTATATTCCGAGACTCTCTTCGACTACCAATCATCATCACTGAATAAGGACAGACACGAGGGAGAACTTTGGCAACGATATAGTCGAGTGGTGGAAGGCATCTTTGGTTTAATTTTCAACCAGCGTCCGTTGAGTTCTGTTGTAGTTACCGTAGCATCTCCCTTGACGCCAACATTAAGATGGTCTGTTTCAAAATTGTTCCATATGAAGTCAGACCGGCAACCAAATGAAACCTTAATGAGTTTTAATCTGCTACAATGGTACGGACTTGGTTCAACTTCGTGCTTTGGCGCTAGAATCTATTGGAGTCTTCTTCCTCTAGGGTCGTCTAGGCTATGGCGCAAAGGACGTTCGACAGCACACTCAAGCAGAAGGCGAAAAAATGCAGTCCACTGCAAAAAATTTGTCCGAATCTGACAACGCAGCACTCAAATAGAGAGAGAGACCCATTTCAACCACATGCGCTTAAATGGACAGGGATCAGTTTGCCCGGTTTATAGCATTATCTACAAAAAACGACGGAAGAGCTAGTCTAATGGACCAAGTGCAGCAAGACGCTGAAGCAGCTTCTAGCTTTGAATGCGATTCGCGGCACTCGCAAGTGGAGCATGAAGAGCCTCAGTCAAACAACCATCTGGCCAGACTCCGTGCTACCTTGAGAGTCGATTAAGGCCTAAGTCAGCCAAAGTCAGACACAAGGAGGAGTAAGTTGATGTTCTCTTTTGTTCCCACGGTCGGCAATCTACTGTCATTTGTTTCACACAAAAAATCGATAGAAAGTCTGCCAAAAATGGATCGTGTTGCAAACAGATTGGTCTTTAGTTAGCCCCACGCTGTCCAGATTAAAGTAGTGTGCAGCCCAAAATGCAATTCAACAAGAGCTGGCCGGCCGACAGATCCAAGTACTATTCGTTTTTTTTTTTTGCGGATATAAAGCATTTTTGTTTTAGTACGAAAAAGATCCGTAGTTTGTGCTCTTTTACTACGTGGGCAGCAATAACAGGGACACGGCCCGTGGGTCTCGTTTTGCACAGATTGTCACCTGTCAGCCCACGTGAGGTAAATGCAAGCTTCAGAGAGGGAATCTTATGTAACTACAGACAGGGTTTTCGAATAGGGACTTGACAACCTCGTTTAGTTTGAGAACGCACTCTTTCACTAATCATCAAATGGTCACAATCTCTGTGACCTCAACATTTTAAACTCAACATTTTAACCATGGTAAAGTACACGAACAAGCAACGGCTGCCGAACTTCGGCGTCGGTGACCCTAACTTCAATGTTCGGTCATAATTCTCGCCCTAGTAGACAAGCAAATAACATGTTTAGTGTACAAATTTGAGTCTACATATTCGTTGTTTGATGTTGTTGTGTCAGTGAGACAACGGGTGTCGAAAATATCGCTGCCGTTCAGGCGTCTGAGGCAAACAATCGAAATCAGTCAATTCCACGGCGAATTCAAGAACTGGGCATCGCTCAGACTACAGTAAGGCGTATTTTACGTAAGGATCTAGATTTAAACTCATAGAACATCAAGCTGAGCTAAGAATTAAAGGCGATGGACCATTTGAAGAGACGTACGTTTATTTAAAAAAATGTTGTCAAGTCCTTATTGGAAAACCCTGATGAAACCATGATCCACACTACCTATGACTGCTTCAATTTCTCCCGGGCGATAGACGGCTCAAAATGGAATGTCTGTTGTACAGGACTGTCTGTAGTCTGTTGTCTGTTTCATCTAAATCATAAGCCGTTGCCTGTAGAAGGCCATCCGCTCCTAATTTAGACCATGTTGTAGACGTTACAACGTGACGCCTTCAGTTACTAAAACCAACCAGATTCATGTGTCGTCTTCAGGAGGCTCCCTTGGATGGATGTGTACATCCTCAGCAGACTTTCCACATTCATCCTATTCCGATCGTCCAGCCTAGAGAAGAGTGCAGCAAGAAATAGTGCATTTTTTTCCTTCTTTTCAGAGCTGGACAATCACAGGGTAGATGTTGAACAGATGATGTTTCTTTTATCTTCTGGTTGCCATCGAGTTGACGTCGAGGCACTTCTTCCGTTTCTAGTAAAATTCACAGATGTCCTTCAGTGAATACAACCAGAGGCTACCGAAATGCTGAATAATCTCCCATTTTCAACCCCGTGGGTCTAGAGAGCAGGAGGAACTATGATTTAAATGAATCCACTTTAAGGTCATTTCAGGGAATAAGTCATTAAGAAAATTTATTCGAATACATTACGATTTTTAAACAACGTTGCGTACGTTACGTCGTGTCAAAAAAAATGGCAACTCAAAAGTCCTAATAAGAGAAAGAGAGAAAGAGAGACCACAAATGTGGACTGTGAGTGGAATGCATCACGATAGGGGGTGTTGATCAACTTTTAACTTTTGTTTAGTTTGACAGCTCATTGTCACATTCAGTGGGCACCCCTTTAATCTGGCAAATGGGATTTTTGTGGATTGTCACTACAACGGATTTCATTGGCCGGAGCCTTAAGGACAGAATCGTGAGCACTTACTAGCTCGAACTTTCTGATATGTCATTAATGGCAACAATGACATCTGTGGCCGGGGTCAGCCTTGGACGAGATCTTCGAAGTCATGGTGTCGGTACCGTATGATTTCTAAGATGTCGATAAAGACTCACAACACTGGCATAACCAAACCGTGTTCGCCCTCAACACCACTGACTGTAAGAAGACTAGACCACCATGTCTCATTGGAGCCGTCGTTGCTAATACACAACGAAAGACAGTAGTTCGGCATCTGCACTGCCTTATCCACCCACCCACTCACTAACCTCCCACCTCCCCATTCAGCCTCATGGCAACAGAACATCAACTCACCCAACTCTCCAGGATACTCCTGCTGTGCATCCAGTATCATTCTCTCGGTCCACCATAGATCCTGTGACGTTGGCGGCGAACTGCTGCCGCTGGTATTGCTCGGGTGGTCGATCATGCCGCCCTTGTTGTAAATGCCACCACCACCGCCACCGCCACCGCCGCTGGACTGTCCCCAATCGGCCGCCGACGACAGCGACGACGTTGAAGTGACCGGTCCGGCGGTAGACCCAGTAAAGACTGCCGTCGTTGTACCGCTTGGCAGATGCATTCGATGAAATGAATTTTTGGGCGCTATTTTGACGGTTTTCTCGAACACACTTCCACAAAATAAAATCAAGAAGACGAGACCAAATATCCTTCAGAAAGCAAAATCAATCTCGTGTCACCGTCTCGGATCGATTGATTGATGGCGCGCTTCACTTCACTTGAGCAGGGAGGGGGACGAACTTTAACTTCGAGACACACAAGCGAACACTCACTGATTAGTCACTCGCAAGCACAACTGCGGCTGGTGTGTGTAAGTCACTGTTTTTTTTTTTCCGTTTTTAGAGGATGGCGTCCGAGTTTAGAACCGCTCTGCCGCGACTTGCCGCTGCGGACCTGAACACACCGAGCGCGTCGAGGGAATTATCATATTTTTCGTTCGAATTGCTATTTCCGAAACGAGTCGCCGCGATAAAGCTTCTTCTTCAGCTGACGATGGGGCCAGCGGGCCAACAAGTTTTCTCTCCGCCAAAGAAGATGACAAGAAACAAGCAACAAACAAAAAAAAGCGAAAAAACAAAACAAAAAGTCGCTGACGACGACACACGCGACAGAGCGCGGACTTTCGCGGAGAACTCAATCTCTAGTGATATTCACTGATTCACGAAATTCGCGGAATCACTCTGACACTGCGATGAACCGGTATTGCGCGTTTTTCGCTGGCTCTTGCGCTCGTCCCTTGCACGCAGTTCTGACGCGACGGACGGATCAATCACTCGTGCATGACCACCAGCTGACTGGCACACTGACCACCACGGATGCCGGACACGGTTTTCACGCTTCCGCTGCGGAAATATAGTCACTACACGTCGCAAAAGCTTTGAAATCCCGCACTTTTGCGCTGTCAAACACCAACACCGATTGAATCTGACCTCATGCGAGATTCGTGGGAACGACGACGTGATCTGCGGGGGTTCTCGTCTTTGCGAGCGCGGCTCTGGGATACGATTCGAATCGAAAGCTCGTGCGCTGTGCTGTTGCGTTCGGCTCACAGTGCTAACTGGATTGCGAAGTGGCCACAAGTGGCTGCGGAACCTCTGGCGGAGAAGTGGTGGTCGCCGCGTGAGACTGAGACGCCCATCCGATGAACTCTGCCCATTCGCATGTGTTGGGCTCGGGAGAGCGAGCGAGAGACTCCTCGTTTATTCAGCGGATCTCGTGTGGCTGTGTGCGTCGTGTGCGCTTGCCTGTGTTGGCCTCTAGGAAGACCGCTCGTTGACAGCGACTGGTTTGGTTTGAGATGTCTTCCAGCGCGACGAGGGTTGGCTGGCGTCGAGACAGAGGGTTGGACCCTCACCGCAGAGTACTTGTGGTTCGTTTTGCGGGAAACCCGTCTTGGGTGTGTGTTTTTTTTCTGTGTTCTTTCTTTTCGTTTCGTTTTTTGTGTTCGGCGCTGTTCCTTCTTTTCAGTTGGGAAGTGATTAGATTGTGTGCTGGTTGGCGGCAGTGGTGTGGTGCTGGAACTGCCTTTGTGCTTAGAGGAAGGAAGGCTACATGCGCAGTGATTGGCAGAAGACGTCAAACGGGTTTTGTTGCATCAGCTGGGAGGCGGGCTCGTGTCGATTGGACGCGTGGAGTGGACTGGTCAGAGGGAGCAATTGGAACGGAGAGGCATTCTGGTTTGGTTGGTGCGATGGTGTGGATGGACGGTTGATGATTTCCGACTAGGTTTCGCTTAGGCATGTGCGGTGACAAGGTCAGGGAAAATGTAAAAATGTGTACTTAATTTGTGTGTTCTGTGGGGGCTATGCGTCGGAGTTTAGTCTGAGGTTTGTGTTCTGTTAAGTGAATGGGATCTTAAATTACATGGGGCCGAGGGATTGTTGTGCAGTCTAGGCAGAGAAAAGACATCGATGTGGACTTAGAAGGGAAATTAAGGCCCGCTGGTATATAAAGGCCATTTGAAGCGACTGCTCTTTTAAAATGGGGGCAATTTGTGTAACCCCGTTCCGATGAGTGGTTAACGATTAATCCACAAATGGAGAAAGAATAATCTGAGTTCGGGATTAGCTTTCTGCTGATATTGACCAGAGCCATTCCATAAAAAACATTTACATGATTGAAGTGAATAACCGTGCCGTGTCCACATCGAAATGTCTCATTCATTTAAAAAAAAACTAAACGCCACTTGTCCGCATCAACTAAAACTCAATGGCTAGTTGATGTACTAAAACAGACTAAATCGTGTTTTCTCTAAACAGCACACAGGAAGCGGCTGCAGTCCGTGGTCTCAACCAATCAGCGTCTACCGCAAGCGCAACTAGTTAGCTGTCTCGCCAAGTTGGTTGAGGTCTTTCTACACTTGGTTGCGCCACCTTAGATGAGGGCGGCCTCTGTTGTGTTGTTCCACAGGGTCAGAGTGGATGAGTTCCACTGAACATATGAGTTACGTAGTTGCACTGTTTTGTGGAAGATAATTTGAGGCTACTTGGCGTCATTGTAAATTATTTTTGTTGAACCACTTAACAAGTGCAGTGTAGTACTGCCCAGAATTTTGTGCTTTGGATTACGATACACGGTCTGTGAAGCTAAAGCGCGGGACCGCTTAATTCCGACTGATACAAATGATTTACGTGTGCCCTAGTTAAAATGTCCATATAGCCTTTACATATATCCTTCTTAAAATGTCAACGTCGGATCGTCCAAACGGAGGGCTGTTCGTCAACACATCGAAATGTCTGAAATCACAAAATATTTCTTTTGTTGAGGTAGGTTCCGGTTGAAGTGCTTAACTCAAGCGAATTAAAATTTTCGCGACTGTAAGAGGGAATGGGAGAGCAGGATAAGTTATCAAGGAGACGCGAAGTTAGGACAGTGTCGTCAAAAATATTTAGCTTAGCCTTCATGAATCATAAGCCATTTTTGTGTGACTCTACAGTCCGGGGTGCACTTGAACCTCAACCAATGAGTCTCTTCAGCCATATCTGGCGAGCTACCTCCAGTTTCACACATAAAGTTGGCTGAGTTCTTTCTCCACTTGTGCGAGCTTTAGACTCAGGCGGTCCTCTGTTGCATTATCCCACAGGATCGCAGTCCCCAGCAACTATTGCTGATAGATGGAAGCTACGCACATCAACGAGGAGGTACATATATTCAAAAGTGGCAGCGGAACGAATTTGTGTGGCTTCAAGGAACTTTTAGATTTTAAGAAAATAAATAAAACGAAATATGTGTTCATTCGTTACTTTGAAGTTCAGTCGAAGAAACAGGCGTTACAGTCCTCTAGAGCGTCAGGGTCTAGCGACTCAGCAACCACTCGTGTTGCGCGTGCTACTGTTCTCTCACGAGTGGTAGGGACCTACAGTTTAGTGCAGACTCTGAACTGCCGAGTTTGAGAAGCATTTTCTAGACAGAAAAAACTCTTTGAGCATTTTCAGTGACTCGAAATAAGTGAGGAGGGCCGTGAAAATTATTTTGTTCGTACAGACCAGGGATCGAACCTGGCGTCGAGTTTCAAGGGCATTGGGGTCGATGCACATACCCACAATGCCACGAGCCACCAGTGTTCGATGTTGAAGTTGTTAGAAAAAATAGTCGATCTCAGTATTCAATGCGTTACTATCCAATCACCCTCGGTGGTCAAATGCTTTTAATTTATACTGTACATATGCGTAGGTATGATGTTCCATGTTTCAAGAGGACAGACAGCTTGCACAATCTTGTACATCATTGCTGCAATCATTCGAGTGGTAGTTAAGGATTCGGAAGAGTTTATGTAGGTAGCTCTTTGCATTTCAGTCTTGTCTTTTTTTTTGTTTGTTGTTTTTATATCTAGTATCGCACTTGTGACATTATAGGCGAGATGATGGTGGTTATCTAAGAGTGGCGACAATAGCAGCACTTAGAAGGCTAGGAGTCGCGAGCGCAGTCAATAAGTTGAACATCGACACTCGAAGTACATATGCGTAGGTATGAGGTTCCTACGTTCGTATAAAAGTTCGACAAAGTTTGACTGTATCTCTATGTACCTCGTACGCGCCTACGCCACACAGCTCCATAAGGAACAAAATAAAGGACGAAGTCCTAGATAGACCCAGAACGCGATGGCTTAGCCTGATTACGATAGCAAGAGCGAAGGCTTCATGGCCGAGACTGAGCAAAAATAGATCAGAATTATTGATCGGTCTCGCAAGGATGTGCGTATTCTAATAGGAGTCCTTACGGGGTACTGTGCCATAGACACAGCTAAGAGGTCGACAAAGCCCTTTCCTACCACAAACTTTCTGAAAACTGAAAAACCATCTAGAGATGATTTATGTGAGTTGCTTAGCTAGGTATTTCTATCCTGAGCACCGAATCACTCTGAAGTGAATGTTGGTATCTATTAAGTTCCTAAGAGGCTCGAGGAAGTGTCTACAAAGCGTCTCCTTTCTGGTTTTAGCCAGTCCTAGACAGCTGCAAAGAATGGGATTCATTATTTTCAGTCCTTTCCGTTCTATCAATTTCGCTCCTTTATGAGATTTTATCGGTTCGTTCATTGTAACATAGCAAGTTGGTAAGATTACAGATCACCGCAATCTCCTTCACGAATTCGTGGCATTTCCATTTCCTCTCATTTCAAAAGGACAGTGAGTATGTTTAGAGACCTTGTGCATGATGACAATAACCGCCTAATAAGGACATAGAACCTCTCAGAAGTCCATCAGAAATAACATATGGTAAGTATCTGTAACGCATCGACGACAAAATGCCGTGTAATTATGTAGCGGTACGAAGCCCGACTGCATGTACATACCTTTTTGGAATTTAGTGCTTATTAGCCGACAAGCATTATTACCCGCACCTACCTTCTTCTTCTTTTTTGGCTGGCGGTACAGTCAGGAGTGGACCTGGGCCTCAGCCAACATGCCTCTCCATCTAGCCCGGTCTTGTGCTGGTTGCTTCCAGCCACGCACGTTCAACTTATGCAGATCCCCTTCTAGCTGCGTGCGCCAACTTAGGCGTGCTCTTCCTTTACCGCCTTCTTCCTCGGGATTGGAGTGGAAGACTTTCCAGGCCGGAGCATTGCTGTCCATTCGCTCGACGTGACCCAACCATCTCAGACGAGAGATGGCACCCGCACCTACCTCACTAATACATAAATTGTGTCTTTAGAAGCGAACAATTTTGAATTGTCTACATCGTTACTGAATTGACAGTTCTCGGAAGTTTTGGTTCGTTTTATTTATAATTTAGCAAAGTTTACAAATTATTAAAGTTTATTTTGAAAACCATGAGGGCATGTCGTCAAACCAATGTTCTGCCCCCTTTTGTGTTTTTGAAATCGTGCTAAATGAACTGCCTCAACGCGCCCATCTGATGAACTAAGATCAACGTGTGCTCTTAACCCGTAGACATAACTCTCGACAAAATATACCACACTTCTGGTTTAAAACTTTATTAACATTCCATAAGAATCACCTGTTAGCAGACACCCAAGAGGCCGTATTGTCATAATCTCATGGTGACCACATCGAGTGGTACAATGCTTAAGTTCGATATCATATCGATTGAGTCACTTACTTGTTCTTGTTATTAAAAAACGGCTCCGGACATGCCAAAGGCGAGAACACATCTTAAATTCAATATGGCTTTAAATAATGCTGAGATCTGGCACTGGCATCTGCATTTGGATGTATGAGGTGATTACAAAGGACATCGAAAAGGTAGTTAGAAAGTCAGTTTGACAGTTGGAAGGAAAAAATTACCGCTGTGGCACTCGGAGATGAACTCTAAATCAATCAGAAATGACTTACTAAACACTGTTGATTTGTTTGGTTGTTGGTGCGCACCAAAGAAACGATTAATACACATACTAAAGCATAGAGACAGGTACACAGAGCCACAATCACGGCCTAATTGGCAGTGGCACGATGTCTTCGGTAAAATTTATGCGATTTTCAATTTGAGATTGAAACATTTTATGAGGGCACTCGTTCGTAATCCACTTGAGTGATATATTGAAATGAACGGGGGAGAAATGCGGAATTTGAAACAACATCGACCCGTTATTGTATATGCACCTCTTTGCACACAGTCGTGTGGGCTGCCTTACCGACCCTGGCAAGTGGAATTTTAAATCACGAAGACGTCCGAGACTTGACTACTTATTGCTTGAACTTGAAAAAAAAAAAAATGAAATCCAGCAAAGAACAAATTTGGGCTGATTTGGAAACAATGTTCTGATTTCGCAAAATCGTCATGTCTGAAGAGCTTGTGGGATCCTACGAAGACCTTTTTTAGGGGCAGCTAAGATATCGAGTATGTTCAATGGTCTTCTAGGGAGCTGAGGTTTGGTGTGTTCAAGTTGTATGTACGCTCTAGAGACTTTTACATCATTGCTCAGAATTTCTTGGAGATTTAGATGGCCTATAGAACGATGACATCGAACGCCGTTCATGTTAGCCTCTTAGAAATGCTGTCCATCCCACGTTACCTTCTGATCGACTCCAAGGCAACTAACCAGAAGATAGTGAACTCAAGTTGCAACTTAGTTTGTTTCAATCTTGAGTTGGTTCGAGTAGAGAAAGTTTCTAGGTGGCACATCTCTGGTCTAGGTGAGCTGGCGATTTCGCTGGCAGGCCATGATCCCACTTATCTAAAGTAACTTAATTGGTTCAGCTAGAGTTAGTTTTACCGATTTCTTGTCAATTCAACAGAACGAAATTCTTTTACAGATGATGTGGAACAACTTGCATTAAACTAGAGACCAATGCAGATTGCAGACAATATCAAAAGTGAAGAACTAGAAGAGCATATATAGACTGAGTTTTTCAGGTGCAGTCGCTCGAAAACAGGGGGCGCTGCATATCCTTAACGGGCATGAACTTCAACGTCAACGAAGGAATTCTTGGGCTAGATGTGTTCAGTGATGTTTTGTGTTCACTTTTTTAAAGCTTTGAATGCGACGTGCTGTCATGTGACGTTTTTATAATTGTTCTCGAGAAGATCGTGCCGAGTTCAATTACCAATACTGGAACACGATAATCCAAAAAGTCAGTCTAGCAATCCTTCTAGTTAAGGTTAGACTAGGTTTGCGAGCAGACGTGTGAGTCGCGTCTCAGAGGGGCCCATTTCTCAAGAGACAATTGAGTAGTAGAGTCCCCATTTGGTGGGCCTAGCTGACATTGCGCAACACCTTGATCGTCTCTGGTGTACTCTTTGGCGCGGAGTCACGGGTAATCTTAAGAGGAGAAGATGCCCTTTTGGAGAGGGGTTGTTCTCGGTTCAGTCTGTGGATTCAACCACGAATTTTACGCGTTCTAGAACGACATCATTTGAGGCAGACATCTATGGATTAGACGCCTAAGATAACAGACCATGTAGTACGCATGGACAGCACTGCTACAGCACTATGTGTATTTGACTCCGTACCAGTGGGGAGGCGCAATAGAGGACGCACCTGAAACCGATACAAGTGGAGAACGACCTCTTCGAGAGAGCTTGAAAACGACCAGTTGCAGAGGTTTCTTGGTTGATGACCGCGTCTCTTCTGGAGTGTAGCGCTATCAGACGAAAAAAGATGGCCCCAACCTGGATACGATCGAGAGTTGTGACGCTTACTAGAAAAGGTGTCATTTGTCGCATGCTTACGTTGCTCTGGGACACTGATCATCTTCCTCTTTACTATTCCCCATGGTCCACCAAAGGGGTTGCGGGATAAGGCACGCACTAGAGACCTCTAGGACACATCGACTCTAACTCATCAGGATTGTGTCCAGGAGCAACCAATCGAGATTTGGGGTTTGGTTCAACCCCATTGACCTGACTCTGTCAGGTGGTCGTATTTTCTTTCGCATTTAAGACACGCCTCGGAAGACGTGAACCATTCGTGCCACGTGGTCTAACAATCGAAGCATATCTCTTTCCGTTCGGAGAAACAGCTGCTTAAGGCTAAGTTGTTCGTGTACCGTCGTCTTCCTTCCGACGAGCAGCTCCCACCAGACCATCTCATCTCGGCAGCTTGTATTCGCGATCAGTAGCTGCAAGGATGATTTGAAAAGCTTAGTAACGAGGTTAAGGGGAACATGCTTCGGCTTAGTTGAAGAAGAAAACTGCTCTGAGGCTATGGCTCATCTGCCAAGGAAGCATGCTCTGCTCGACAGCATAAGCTTCGTATAAATGTAAGTAAATTCATCTTTAGGAGCTGTTGTATGTCTCGTCATATCGGTCGATGTCCATCTTCTCGTGCAGTAGTGTGTTCGAATGTGTTTCGAAGATCAGGCAAAGAGAGGGCGGCGTAAAAACCAACTTCCAGAATGATGACCACAATTGAGTGATCCCTAGTGTCACCAGAAGTTGATGAGTTAGCAGATTTCCCAAAATTGCGCATCCAGCACCCGCGCTGGGCATTCACTCCCTATTATCGCCTCCCTGAGTGCAAAGTGAAATTCGAAACAAAGTAGTGCTTCGCGCTCACATACACACACGCAAACCATACCACATCATTAGATTCAAATAAATCTAGACTGATTCCGTTCTAAAACGAGCTTAGGAGCTCTGACAGCTGATAAAACTTCTTTCCCACAAGCGGTCCGCAGTCGTTTGCGTGCCTCCAACACTTTTGCGGTGTTCAAAAGACGCGGCCCCTAGCTGATAACCGAAGTCAGCGTTAATCTGGGAAATACTAAAATTATCCAGAGCCAGGCGTATGTCTGGGCAATTGGGTGCTGAATGAAATCATTAGAAATTCTCACGGCTCGACATGTTCGTGCACGTACACGAAAGCCTACACAACGACCAGTGGGCATGGGAGTCTATTGGATTGCCGGGGCAATCGGAGGCAATATTGTTTTTGGTTTTTTATCAGAGACCAACTGGTGTGGTGTGCTGTGGTGGTCGGTGGCTAATTGAAAAACAACACTGCCTAGTGTTTTCGTTTAGATACAATGTACATGTGTCCGTCGGTCAAGCGGTAGATTGTTGAATTGTCTCTGTGGCGAGGAGCTGATAAGATGTGGTTTGTATTGAATTTGATTGTGGCACCAAGACGGAGTGGAGTTTGAAGTGCTTGCAGATGAAGGATTTTCTGACTCTACTTAGTCTTGTGTTGAAGGAACGGATACCAAGCGGGACTAAAGAGATTGACAGTGTAGATGACCGCTAGATGACAGCAGCGCAATGTTGACAGACATGACATGTGTCAGTTCCTTATACTTGTTCGTGGTGAGTTCGTAGATGGACATGATGTTGGCACTTACTTGATGAGCCAGCCAGAGACCAGAACAAAGACTTAAACAAGTTGTGGTCGTCTCCTCTTCCAAGAAAGTCAACACTCAGAGATGATCTCGATGGCACTGCCTTTCTTGGCAAATTTCCTGAGCTTTTCCACTATTTGGCGATGCCATGTGGTTCTAGATCTTCTTCTAATTTGATCCCCTTCGGTGTGCAACGTCTCCTTCCTCAAATATGTCGATGCGGTGTAGTCCTTCGTCTCAGCTGCAATTTCGATGTGTTTCGGCTAACTCTTCGAAAAGTTGTAACCACTAAAAGATGCTCTAGGCGTCTTTAATCTCTAAACAGGGAATCATTTGCAAAATATTTCATATCGGCTCTTCACTATTTCATCTCAACAAAATAATAAATCACTTAAAAACCAAACCCTCATAAAATTTCCCTTCAAACTGTCCACCATTCAACACGCACCAACAATCTACTACAATCGCATCCCACTTGGCATTTGTTGTGTCTCGCATCCCGCTTCCACCATCGCACAAGCCCCAATTGTTATTATTCCCCTCTCAGCCACGTGTTGCACGCAAAAAAAGAGTGTCTTACATCACAACTGTCATTCCCCAATCAGCTGTGTGCACTGACACTAGCCTTTGTGACGTTTTTTCCCATCTTCCGTGTTGTGTCGTTCACCTAGTTAATAATTTTTTTTGCATGGTTTGATCGTTGTAATCGCTTTTAGTGTAAAGTCGTTTTCTTTGAATTATGTTTCTCCCCTCCCGTCTGTTGCCCCGCAGTGGGCGTGTGTTGTCAAGCATTTACACATCAAAGTTCAATCACATCAGGCCACAATATTTCTGCACAAAAGCGCAAACAGTCGAAGGTCAGATAACAATTGGTGATGTAACCAAAGATATTCAAACTCCGGCCAATCTCGAGCTAGTTCCTCAAAAATATGGTAATTTCTGAACTCAATCACGTGTCCTGCAGTGAGACTGAACGGGTTTATCTGCGTTTTCAGTGCAATATGGGGAAGACGGAAGCATACAGTTGACGCAATCAGCCCTGCATCACCTGCGATGGATGCTGCAGAAAGACTCCCTGAAGCAGGACATGTTTCTGCTGGGATATCCGGGACCGTTGCGTCGCAACATCGCCATGCAGTTCTCCGAGCTGACAAAGAGGGAGTTGGAGTACATCGCGCTGAGCAGAGACACCACTGAGAGTGACTTGAAGCAACGTAGGGAAATCAAAGACAAAGGCGCCGTGTACTTTGACCAGGTACCGACACACTCACACACTTCTCAGACTCAGAATAGATGCTTCAGTGTTTGCTTTCACTTAGTGTGCGGTGCGGGCGGCATTGAATGGACGGCTCCTCGTACTGGACGGAGTGGAACATGCTGAGCGAAATGTCCTGCCGATCCTGAACAATTTGCTGGAGAACAGAGAGATGCATTTGGAGAATGGAAAATTCCTGATGGCTCCCGAGCGGTACGACACGTTACTGAAGGTGAGTTGAGACGAACGTGTCCTCCCTGTTTTGTGATCTGACGGGGATCCCACTTCATCTTTGCAGACGTACACGAAGGAGCAGTTGGATGAATGGGGCCTGTTGCGGGTGTCGGAGAACTTCCGAGTCGTTGCCTTGGGCTTGCCGACGCAGAAGTACAAGGGAACGCCGTTGGATCCGCCCTTGAGGTCGCGTTTTCAATCGAGAAACATCACGCACTTCTCATTCGAGGTTCGTAATGTTTTTTGCGTGGGAATTCTGCCAAATCCTCATAAGACAAGTTCCACTTCCCATTCCAGGAAATGCTCACCACGCTCAGACAGCAGTCTCCGAACGTCGACGAGGCTAAGCTGAGAAGCTTGATATCGTTCGGTCTGGCAGTTCACTCGGCCGATTCGTCGATCAACTTGCCAGACTTTCCGCTGGACAACCTCCGGCTGGTCGCACGTATGCTGGTAAGTCTCTCTCGAATCATGCAACGAACTGGGTGAAAATTTCCCGCCCCTTGACAGAATAGCAATCCGTCGATCAGTGTCCACGAAGGCATCTGTGCCCTGTACCCATACCAAACCGCCCTGAAGAAGGAGCACATCGATCGTGTGAAGAATCTCTTGGACTCCTTCAAGATCAGCGCCACGGAAACGAACTCTGTGAAGAAGATATCCGCCGACAAGGGCACAGATGACGCGGTCAACTTCAAGATCGATGACGTGTCACTGACCCTGCCCGGAGGGAGGAAACCCCACGCCAGCAAAGGCTTCGTCGACTTGGACCACCAGCGCAACATACTCTCGTCCATGGTGCAGAAGTACGCCGTGGGTGACGTTTGCTTGATTGGTGAGTACCCCTCTGCTGCCGGCGAGGTCATCGCTAAACAACTTGCTTCGTTAAAGGCCAAAAGGGGGTGGGCAAGGCCACGCTGACCAATCAACTGATGCACTTGTTGAACCAGTCCGTCGAGACGATGGTGCTGTACGAGGACATGACGTCCAGGGACCTGGTGCAGCAGAGGATAACCACAGCCGAGGGCGACACCGTGTGGCGTGACTCGCCCCTGGTGCGAGCAGCCAAGACCGGAACAGTGGCCATCCTGAATGGAATCCATCGGCTGCACAAGAGCACCGCCTCTGTGTTGCAAAGGTAAGAGCCTACCAGCACCAATTCCACTGTATCTCACGCGATTCCATCCCCCTTGCCCAGACTGATCCACGATCGAGAGTTGCAGCTGTGTGATGGCACCACAATGCTGCGAAGCGACCGATACGAGGCGCTCCTCGCGCAGGGTCTCACCGAGGCCGAGCTGACTGCTCGAAGTATTCTCAAAATCAACGATTCATTCCGCCTGATAGCCTTGGCCGAACCTCCGAATCCGAATTCCACGGCGCCGAACTGGCTCACGCCCGAGATGCTCAGCCTGTTCCTGTTCGTCGAGGTGCGCCCGCTGCAGCGCAGCGAGGAGTTCGAGATCATCAACAAACTCTACGCGAACGTCGACAGCAACATTCACAAGATAATCAATCTCTCGCACATCCTCCGCGACGCCACCGATCCCATGCTGAAGGACCTCTCGGGCACGCTGTCCACCCGCCAGCTCCTGAAGATCTCGCGCCGAATGGCCATCTACCCGCCCGACGAGAACGACCCAAGTCCCCTGAACTCGGTCTACGACATCATTGAGAACACCTTCCTGTCGAAGTTCCTGCCGGCGCTTCCCCGAGCGGCGCTGGAGAACGCCATCAAGGAGGTGGGCATAACGCCATCGCGGCAGTCTGAGGGAAAGAACAAGAGGACCATCGAGGTGAACGGGGATGTCCTCCGCATCGGCAAGACCGAAATGAAGCTCACTCCCGTCGAGGATGAGAGCAAGATCCCGAGCACGCTGTTCTACGACGTGCCGCAGCACGTGAAGCTGCTCGAGCGGCTGCTGCAGGACTTCCTGATCGGCGATCACCTGCTGCTGGTGGGCAACCAGGGCGTCGGCAAGAATAAGCTCATCGACAAGCTGCTTCAGCTGATGAACAAGCCGCGCGAGTACCTCCAGCTGCACAGGGACACGACTGTGCACAGCTTGACGGTGCAGTCGACGCTGAGGGACGGGCAAGTCGTGTACGAGGACAGCCCTCTGGTGAAGGCTGTGAAGAGGGGCCACGTGCTGGTGATCGACGAGGCCGACAAGGCGCCCGTTAACGTCACGTGCATTCTGCGCACACTTGTCGAGGACGGAGAGATGATCCTGTCCGATGGAAGGAAGATAGTTGCCCCCGGTCAGGGCTCGGACGAGGCTACAGTCATCGAGACGCATCCGAACTTCAGAGTGATCGTGCTCGCGAACAGGCCCGGGTTCCCGTTTCTGGGAAACGACTTCTTCGCATCGCTTGGCGACGTGTTCAGCTGCCACGCAGTCGACAACCCCTCGCCGGACTCGGAGATATTCCTGCTGCAGCAGTACGGACCGTCCGTTCCGAAGCGGACCCTGGCCACCCTCGTGAACGCCTTCGGCGAGCTGCGATCCATGGCCGATGAGGGGCTCCTCAACTACCCCTACTCCACCCGGGAGGTGGTCAACATTGTGAAGCATTTGGAGAAGTTCCCCGACGAGTCGATGTCAGAGCTGGTTGGCAACGTCCTCGACTTCGATCGCTACTCGCCGGAGGCACTGGCTCAAGTCACTGAGGTCCTCGTCAAGCACGGCCTGCCCATTGACTCGTACGCCAAGAACGAACTGTACGCTCTGCGCAAGAAGAAGGAGCTCCAACTGACCGTGAGTCGGCACAGCGGGCTGGGCGTGTCTGGACCCAAGTACGGCAAAGTGGATCCGAAGAACGAGCCCCACGTCGGCGGCAACACATGGGCCGGCGGCACTGGCGGTCGCGACACAGCCGGCTTGGGAGGCAAGGGTGGTCCTTTCCGCCTGGACGCCGGGCACAAGGTGCATCAGTTGACCGACGAGGAGAAAGACGACATTCCCGAGGAGGTGAAGCGCGCCGCTAGGGAGATGAACCGCAAGGCGTTCGAAGAGAAGCTGAAGGAGATCAAGATGTCCAACCACGACTACAATCTGTACGCGCAGTTCAGCGCGCCAATCCGGAAGCAGGTGCAGCAGCTGAAGGCGATCATGGACGCCCTGCAAACGAAGAGCAAGGAGCGCCAATGGCAGAAGTATCAGACCCACGGTGAGTTGGACGACACCCGTTTGATTGAGGGCATCACGGGCGAGAAGAACATCTACCGGCGACGTGGGGAGGCGAACCCCTGGGCAGACCATGTCCAAGAGAAGCCGAATCGCCTCAAGCTGGTCGTGGACGTCTCCGGTTCCATGTACAGGTGAGTACCTCTCAGTTCGTCGCCTAGGTGTGTGTGAATACATGAGTCTTCGTTCCAGATTCAACGGTTACGATCAGCGTTTGGACCGCGAACTCGAAGCCACCGTCATGGTGATGGAAGCCTTTGAGGGGTACGAGAAGAAGATCGTGTACGACATTGTAGGCCACAGCGGCGAGGGATCGGCGATTCCGTTCGTTAACGCCGGCAGCCCCCCGCAAACGGAGAAAGAACGCCTGGAGACCCTCCGCATGATGCACGCCCACTCGCAGTTCTGCTGGGCCGGCGACAACACCGTGCGAGCGATCAAAGACGCCGTGGAAGACCTCGCCGAAGAGGACTACGACAATTCGATAGTGATCGTCCTGAGCGACGCAAATCTCTCCAGATACGGCATCCATCCCAAAGACTTGGCTGTGGCGCTCAAAAAGGGAGAACCGAAGGTTCGCGGTCATGTCATATTCATTGGCAGCTTGGAAGAGGAAGCCGACTAGTAAGTTTCCCAATGCGTACCGATTGCGTTTCGCGTCTGACACGAGCAATTCGTTTCTCTTTCAGCATAAACGCGCAGATGCCAGCGGGGCACAGCTATGTGTGCATGGACCTATCGGCGCTGCCGCAGATTCTGAAACAAATCTTCACCTCGTCCTTGACGTGAACATTCAGGGATTTTCCACTTTTACTCAGTGACTAGGCTAAGCACAGCGAAGATGCAGGAAGCAATGGGGCACATTGTAATTTGTTAAGTTTAAAGTTATAGTTTTTATACATTAAACGATTCCATTGATAGCATTGTCATTCCTGGTTTTCTTCTTATCAACTTGTTCTTTATCAAGGGTCCAGAACTAGGTGCTGTCCACAAAGTCCTTGGTAGGCCTAACAGGGCAGCCTAACAGGGCCGCTGTGCCAGTTGGAAGATGAGGCATGCAATCCATCAGAAAAGCCTTACTAACCACTGCTTGGATTTTGGGGTCAAAATCTCAATGTTGCCGGATGCACTCCAAACTCTCAGGATCGGTTAATACACACACCAGGACATGCAGGAAGGTGTGCGTAGGTCGTTGGTCGGCCTAATAGGACCACTGTGGCAGTTGGGAGATGAGGCATGAAATCCATCAGAAAAGCCTTACTAACCACTGCTTGGATTTTGGGGTCAAAATCTCAATGTTGCCGGATGCACTCCAAACTCTCAGGATCGATTAATACACACACCAGGACATGCAGAAAGGTGTACGCAAGTCGTTGGTCGGGCTAATAGGGCCGCTGTGGCCGTTGGGAGATGAGGCATGAATCCATCAGAAAAGCCTTACTAACCACTGCTTGGATTTTGGGGTCAAAATCTCAATGTTGCCGGATGCACTCCAAACTCCTAGGATCGATTAATACACACACCAGGACATGCAGAAACGTGTGCGCAAGTCGTTGGTCGGCCTAACAGGGCCGCTGTGCCAGTTGGAAGATGAGGCATGAAATCCATCAGAAAAGCCTTACTAACCACTGCTTGGATTTTGGGGTCAAAATCTCAATGTTGCCGGATGCACTCCAAACTCCCAGGACCGATTAATACACACACCAGGACATGCAGAAGGGTGTGCGCAAGTCGCTGGTCGGCCTAAGAGGGCCGCTGTGGCAGTTGGGAGACGAGGCATGAAATCCATCAGAAAAGCCTTACTAACCACTGCTTGGATTTTGGGGTCAAAATCTCAATGTTGCCGGATGCACTCCAAACTCCCAGGATCGATTAATACACACACCAGGACATGCAGAAGGGTGTGCGCAAGTCGCTGGTCGGCCTAAGAGGGCCGCTGTGGCAGTTGGGAGACGAGGCATGAAATCCATCAGAAAAGCCTTACTAACCACTGCTTGGATTTTGGGGTCAAAATCTCAATGTTGCCGGATGCACTCCAAACTCCTAGGATCGATTAATACACACACCAGGACATGCAGAAACGTGTGCGCAAGTCGTTGGTCGGCCTAACAGGGCCGCTGTGCCAGTTGGAAGATGAGGCATGAAATCCATCAGAAAAGCCTTACTAACCACTGCTTGGATTTTGGGGTCAAAATCTCAATGTTGCCGGATGCACTCCAAACTCCCAGGACCGATTAATACACACACCAGGACATGCAGAAGGGTGTGCGCAAGTCGCTGGTCGGCCTAAGAGGGCCGCTGTGGCAGTTGGGAGACGAGGCATGAAATCCATCAGAAAAGCCTTACTAACCACTGCTTGGATTTTGGGGTCAAAATCTCAATGTTGCCGGATGCACTCCAAACTCTCAGGATCGATTAATACACACACCAGGACATGCAGAAAGGTGTACGCAAGTCGTTGGTCGGGCTAATAGGGCCGCTGTGGCCGTTGGGAGATGAGGCATGAATCCATCAGAAAAGCCTTACTAACCACTGCTTGGATTTTGGGGTCAAAATCTCAATGTTGCCGGATGCACTCCAAGCTCTCAGGATCGATTAATACACACACCAGGACATGCAGGAAGGTGTGCGTAGGTCGTTGGTCGGCCTAATAGGACCACTGTGGCAGTTGGGAGATGAGGCATGAAATCCATCAGAAAAGCCTTACTAACCACTGCTTGGATTTTGGGGTCAAAATCTCAATGTTGCCGGATGCACTCCAAACTCTCAGGATCGATTAATACACACACCAGGACATGCAGAAAGGTGTACGCAAGTCGTTGGTCGGGCTAATAGGGCCGCTGTGGCCGTTGGGAGATGAGGCATGAATCCATCAGAAAAGCCTTACTAACCACTGCTTGGATTTTGGGGTCAAAATCTCAATGTTGCCGGATGCACTCCAAACTCCTAGGATCGATTAATACACACACCAGGACATGCAGAAACGTGTGCGCAAGTCGTTGGTCGGCCTAACAGGGCCGCTGTGCCAGTTGGAAGATGAGGCATGAAATCCATCAGAAAAGCCTTACTAACCACTGCTTGGATTTTGGGGTCAAAATCTCAATGTTGCCGGATGCACTCCAAACTCCCAGGACCGATTAATACACACACCAGGACATGCAGAAGGGTGTGCGCAAGTCGCTGGTCGGCCTAAGAGGGCCGCTGTGGCAGTTGGGAGACGAGGCATGAAATCCATCAGAAAAGCCTTACTAACCACTGCTTGGATTTTGGGGTCAAAATCTCAATGTTGCCGGATGCACTCCAAACTCTCAGGATCGATTAATACACACACCAGGACATGCAGAAAGGTGTACGCAAGTCGTTGGTCGGGCTAATAGGGCCGCTGTGGCCGTTGGGAGATGAGGCATGAATCCATCAGAAAAGCCTTACTAACCACTGCTTGGATTTTGGGGTCAAAATCTCAATGTTGCCGGATGCACTCCAAGCTCTCAGGATCGATTAATACACACACCAGGACATGCAGGAAGGTGTGCGTAGGTCGTTGGTCGGCCTAATAGGACCACTGTGGCAGTTGGGAGATGAGGCATGAAATCCATCAGAAAAGCCTTACTAACCACTGCTTGGATTTTGGGGTCAAAATCTCAATGTTGCCGGATGCACTCCAAACTCTCAGGATCGATTAATACACACACCAGGACATGCAGAAAGGTGTACGCAAGTCGTTGGTCGGGCTAATAGGGCCGCTGTGGCCGTTGGGAGATGAGGCATGAATCCATCAGAAAAGCCTTACTAACCACTGCTTGGATTTTGGGGTCAAAATCTCAATGTTGCCGGATGCACTCCAAACTCCTAGGATCGATTAATACACACACCAGGACATGCAGAAACGTGTGCGCAAGTCGTTGGTCGGCCTAACAGGGCCGCTGTGCCAGTTGGAAGATGAGGCATGAAATCCATCAGAAAAGCCTTACTAACCACTGCTTGGATTTTGGGGTCAAAATCTCAATGTTGCCGGATGCACTCCAAACTCCCAGGACCGATTAATACACACACCAGGACATGCAGAAGGGTGTGCGCAAGTCGCTGGTCGGCCTAAGAGGGCCGCTGTGGCAGTTGGGAGACGAGGCATGAAATCCATCAGAAAAGCCTTACTAACCACTGCTTGGATTTTGGGGTCAAAATCTCAATGTTGCCGGATGCACTCCAAACTCCCAGGATCGATTAATACACACACCAGGACATGCAAAAAGGTGTGCGCAAGTCGTTGGTAGCAATAATAGGGCCGCTGTGACAATTGGGAGATGAGGCATGAAATCCATCAGAAAAGCCTTACTAACCACTGCTTGGATTTTGGGGTCAAAATCTCAATGTTGCCGGATGCACTCCAAGCTCTCAGGATCGATTAATGCACACACCAGGACATGCAGAAAAGCCTTACTAACCACTGCTTGGATTTTGGGGTCGAAATCTCAATGTTGCCGGATGCACTCCAAGCTCTCAGGATCGATTAATGCACACACCAGGACATGCAGAAAAGCCTTACTAACCACTGCTTGGATTTTGGGGTCGAAATCTCAATGTTGCCGGATGCACTCCAAGCTCTCAGGATCGATTAATGCACACACCAGGACATGCAGAAAAGCCTTACTAACCACTGCTTGGATTTTGGGGTCAAAATCTCAATGTTGCCGGATGCACTCCAAACTCCCAGGATCGATTAATGCACACACCAGGACATGCAGAAAGGTGTGCGCAAGTCGCTGGTCGGCCTAATAGGGCCGCTGTGGCAGTTGGGAGATGAGGCATGAAATCCATCAGAAAAGCCTTACTAACCACTGCTTGGATTTTGGGGTCAAAATCTCAATGTTGCCGGATGCACTCCAAACTCCCAGGATCGATTAATACACACACCAGGACATGCAAAAAGGTGTGCGCAAGTCGTTGGTAGCAATAATAGGGACGCTGTGACAATTGGGAGATGAGGCATGAAATCCATCAGAAAAGCCTTACTAACCACTGCTTGGATTTTGGGGTCAAAATCTCAATGTTGCCGGATGCACTCCAAACTCCCAGGATCGATTAATACACACACCAGGACATGCAGAAACGTGTGCGCAAGTCATTGGTCGGCTTAATAGGGCCGCTGTGGCCGTTGGAAGATGAGGCATGAAATCCATCAGAAAAGCCTTACTAACCACTGCTTGGATTTTGGGGTCAAAATCTCAATGTTGCCGGATGCACTCCAAACTCCCAGGATCGATTTATACACACACCAGGACATGCAGAAAGGTGTGCGCAAGTCGCTGGTCGGCCTAATAGGGCCGCTGTGGCAGTTGGGAGATGAGGCATGAAATCCATCAGAAAAGCCTTACTAACCACTGCTTGGATTTTGGGGTCAAAATCTCAATGTTGCCGGATGCACTCCAAACTCCCAGGATCGATTAATACACACACCAGGACATGCAAAAAGGTGTGCGCAAGTCGTTGGTAGCAATAATAGGGACGCTGTGACAATTGGGAGATGAGGCATGAAATCCATCAGAAAAGCCTTACTAACCACTGCTTGGATTTTGGGGTCAAAATCTCAATGTTGCCGGATGCACTCCAAACTCCCAGGATCGATTAATACACACACCAGGACATGCAGAAACGTGTGCGCAAGTCATTGGTCGGCTTAATAGGGCCGCTGTGGCCGTTGGAAGATGAGGCATGAAATCCATCAGAAAAGCCTTACTAACCACTGCTTGGATTTTGGGGTCAAAATCTCAATGTTGCCGGATGCACTCCAAACTCCCAGGATCGATTAATACACACACCAGGACATGCAGAAAGGTGTGCGCAAGTCGCTGGTCGGCCTAATAGGGCCGCTGTGGCAGTTGGGAGATGAGGCATGAAATCCATCAGAAAAGCCTTACTAACCACTGCTTGGATTTTGGGGTCAAAATCTCAATGTTGCCGGATGCACTCCAAACTCCCAGGATCGATTAATACACACACCAGGACATGCAGAAAGGTGTGCGCAAGTCGCTGGTCGGCCTAATAGGGCCGCTGTGGCAGTTGGGAGATGAGGCATGAAATCCATCAGAAAAGCCTTACTAACCACTGCTTGGATTCTGGGGTCAAAATGTCAATGTTGCCGGATGCACTCCAAACTCCCAGGATCGATTAATACACACACCAGGACATGCAAAAAGGTGTGCGCAAGTCGTTGGTAGCAATAATAGGGACGCTGTGACAATTGGGAGATGAGGCATGAAATCCATCAGAAAAGCCTTACTAACCACTGCTTGGATTTTGGGGTCAAAATCTCAATGTTGCCGGATGCACTCCAAACTCCCAGGATCGATTAATACACACACCAGGACATGCAGAAACGTGTGCGCAAGTCATTGGTCGGCTTAATAGGGCCGCTGTGGCCGTTGGAAGATGAGGCATGAAATCCATCAGAAAAGCCTTACTAACCACTGCTTGGATTCTGGGGTCAAAATGTCAATGTTGCCGGATGCACTCCAAACTCCCAGGACCGATTAATACACACACCAGGACATGCAGAAGGGTGTGCGCAAGTCATTGGTCGGCCGAATAGGGCCGCTGTGGCAGTTGGAAGATGAGGCATGCAATCCATCTGAAAAGCCTTACTAACCACTGCTTGGATTTTGGGGTCAAAATCTCAATGTTGCCGGATGCACTCCAAACGCTGGTGTGCGCAAGTCCTTCGCCGAAGCACTTTCTGGACACTGCCTACTGTCCACAGCGTTCCTCTTAGGCCTGCCAATTACCCCTGTGCACCGTTGGTGATGTTATCCGTGTATTAAGCTTCTGCTTGCGTCCACCACTCTCGCTAGGGCCGCCTTGGTAAAGTCGATTTGCAAAATGGAAGAGTGATTCCCGCTACGATGAAACAGCATCAGGCAACAGTCACACAAAGGATTAAAGTAACATTTTTCGATTGTGTATCCTTATGCATATGGCAACACATTTTCATTTTATTTTATTAACTAGTTTAAATAACAATACTATTGTACAACATTCAGTCGGTCGCGAACAAGCACACACATCACACGATTAAGTACTTAAAAATCTAATAAAACTTAAGCTAGCAGATAAATGACTTAGCAGCAAGACTCCCCCTCCGAGTGGTTGTGGGCTACGTGTTGCTCTCCTTTGGCGCGATAACCAGCCAGCCGTCGTCGACGACTTCTGTTGCCAGGCCCTCGCTGCTCATCTGTGATGGTAGTTTAGCCGAACGCGACGTCTGTGGATCGGAAGTGTTGTGATTCTGCTGGGCAGCACGCTTACTCTCCAATTGCTGTTTCAAATTCTTGTACAGCTCCAGGAGTTCTTCCTGCAAACGGGAAACAATGTTTGATTAGTGTGGGGACACGAGGACGGGTTCTGCAAAATGTTACCTTTTCGCTGTGCTTCCTTAAAAATGCCTCCTTTTGTTCCCTCTCGACAGGATCCAGTGTGGCCAAGTACTTATCGCGGTCGTCTTTGGCATAGTACAGTTGGGTGTCCACACGCAAGTACTCTTTGGCAAGTCTGATGTGCTCCTGGTAGAGTTCCTGTGACAGTCTATTGTTTGGTATGGGCGGCTCCGGTTGCAGTGATGGATCTAGCATTTCGTGCAGTGACTGATGGTCGCTGTATTCGTAGTCGACTGGACTGGCGTTTGGTGACTCATCGTCGTCTTCGGGTATTACGGATTTTGTTTCCTTAACAACTAGTCGTTCTTTTCCATCACTCTTCGCTGGAAAGAGAAGCAAGAGGAATGGTGACAATTAGAATGCCGCGCAGTGCAATGAGGTGAGTAGGTGTGGAGTGAGGAGAGAGAGTGTAAGAGGAACGCTTGTCGTACTGTAGAGGATCCAGCAGCTGTGCACGTCGCTCTGCTTTGGCAATATGGCAGTTCCTTCACACATGGTAGTTGCTTGTGCAAAAGAGTTCTTATCACTGAGGGTCTTGTTCTGTTTTGATTTCAAATCGATTCCTATGGTAAAAGAAATCGGGAATGTGATGAGAGCGGTTGAGAGACTAGATGAGTGTGTGCTTCCAATTGACCAGGATGTGCTTGATTATTGATGAGGGGTAAGTGTGCTGTTTTTCTGAGATTCGATTAAGGACTGCAGTTAAGGCAGTTGTACGAGAAAGCAGTTGAATCTATTCAAATCCGAATGCACGGCTGGTAAGAGACTACGGGAGATCTAATACTGTTCATACCACGATGGTTAGTTTTTTCTGAATTTGTTTGTAGGGCGAGAGAAAGAGTCTGCTTTTGATGTGGAAAACTGAAGTTGTTTAGAGTCGGCTCTGGTACAGTTGTTGTTAAACAGGTTTCCTGCTGCACGACCCATTTGCGAGCTCTAAACAGATAAGGCTGGTTGGAGCAAGTGGTTGAGTCCTGCTGCTCTTGATAAAATGGGTCCCCGGTTCGAGTCCCAGTGAAAGCCCAGTTAAAATGCTTTTATCTAGTTTTTGAATCTAGTCCAGTCACCACTTGCAATGGTGTAATGGACCAACATTGTTTTAAGTGTGCAGGCAATTACGCTGGCTGGCAAATTACCTCACCCTAACGGAAGTAAATAAGGAACTGTGTTCTTAAAAATATTAACATTTCTGCTTCAGTTACGGCAAATAGACAAAAAGGAGAATGCATCGCAGAAAGGATGCCGCTTGTGCACAAAAGTTTGGTTAGGTTGAAGTGTATGGACCGACAACAGCCATACTTAGGCCCATTGCAGCACCATGCGGATCCGTGCTTATTCCGCAAACCGGTTTGATGAAGCGGAGAAGATGGCCGACCCTTACACTGCTTAGTTCAGCCAAATTCTTGAATGGCTGGATTCCAGATGGCTGCATTTCAGGACGAGAGAGCACAACAGTTTCATAGAAAGGGTGCAATGGGTTCTCCCACATCATCGTATCTACAGGTCCTACAGAAGTCATTGCCGAGAAGGCTGTTCTAGCGGCGTGGGTTCCAAAAGCGCATTGCTTTGTTATGAAGCCGATGAGGGTTCCGAGATTAAGCCTACTCATGTTAATCAGACTAAGCGATCGTTTAGGATCTTTCATATGCCAGAGTTGTTTCGTTATGAGGCATCCTGTGCCAGTTTACTATATGCAATTTGCTTGAGCAAGTTTGTCTAACTTCAGTAGATATTTTGCAGTATCGTGACTGGTGGGTCACAAAGAGTACCCGTTCTAGCGAGTTTGGCTGTTCGGCAATTCCCTGCAATGTCGCAGTGTCAAAATGTCACAAATAAAATGCAAATGAAAGGAAAAACAAGAATTGGTTTGCAATGGAGCAATTCATAAACCAATGATTTTTTTTTTCGAAAAAAGGTGATGTCGTAAATAATTTTGTGAATGGTCTGTGTACCATCAATGCAGCACAGGTCTACAGAATGAAAACTGTCAGCTGATCAAGGACGTCAAAATTGTCTCTCTTACTGATCATCTTCACAATCATTCCATTTCCAGGATTTGCCCCTTCTTCTTCTTTTTATGGCGCTAAAGTCCGGGTGGACCAGGGGGGCACAATGCACAAGACTCTCAAATTAGCTCGATCTGTGTTCCGTGTCGCACGCCAAGTTGGTTGAGGTCTCCACTTGGATGCGCCAACGTAAACATAGGCGTTCTCTGTTGCATTAACCCACAGTTTCGGATTCGAGTTATCTGCCCCAGCTGCACAAGAGCGAGGGACTTGTGAGCCGCCATACGTTGTCCGCCTTCAATTCCAAACTGCAAGCGAATAACTTTATTGCGTTCTCCTATAAAAGCAAAACAGTATGCACCTGTTGCGGCTTGAATCGGACGACGACACGCATCCTTTCCCAAAAAAAAAAAGCTTGGGCATTAGCGGAGGGTTAATATGTGTACGTCAAGTATAAAGTACTCGAACATGAATGTTCACGTGCATCGTGGTACAGGAATACACTTAGAATACATACGTAAGCGGAAAGTAATTCCGTCAAGATCCAGAACCGATGGTTTAATAAGAAATGGAGAATGTAGTAAGAGAGAAAGATAAGAGATTGCCTATCATACTTGATAGTACAAGGTACGTGAATTGATTGCACTCAGCTGTCATACCCGTCCATGGTAATTGCATTCTTGTCACTCTACCATTCTATGATGTTCGGTAATTCTACCCCTTTGAATAGTATTTATTGGGTCTATAACTTAATTTGTGATGTCTTTGTCAAAAATGTAATGTTTACTTAAGAAAAAGAATAGAATTATTCAAAGTATTGCCCATTTGAAGCTACGACTTTTTCAGTGACAACTTCCTACAATGACAGTAGCTTCCCAACGCACGAATTAAGTTATAGACCTAATAGGATCGGACTAAATATTTCGTCGATAGAAGCAGTGTTCGCGTTCGCGGTGCCGGTGTGTATCATCGTGAAAGTGGACGTCATCATAATTTGAATGACTATTGATATCTCTTAATAACGAATGGAAAGAGCAATTTAACTAACCTATAAGACGAATGCTGTTCAATTTCAACGATAAGCAACAGTACTCAGCATCAGTGGAGAGGAGGCGACTAGAGGAGCTGATGCTGACCAGAGTTACTCGTTCTAATGACCAAGGAACAAGACTTGATTGCTTCAGAGCATGTATCAAAAGGGTAGATGTTGAAATATTGAATAACAGGTTTTATAACGAATAGTCTCAACGTTATACTATTTTTCGTTTAATTGGACGTTTAAATATGAAAAAACATGTACAATAGTATTATTTCAAGTATTGCCCATTTGAAGCTATGACTTTTTTCCCATCTTTCTGGCATTTTGTGTACCCTATCCCAAAAGATGGGGGCTTCACAGCCAAAAATGGATCAAGCCAATTTTTGATATTCTGCTCTGACTCACTCTCTCTGCACGAATTAAGTCTTAGAACTAATATTTGTTTGAAGTCTTTCTCTCAGACTGTGAAACTCGCTGTCTTGCTACAGCCCGTTTGTTAAGATCGAATATTCTGCTAAGAAACTTTGAATAAACAAATTTAAAGAGTGTTCAATTTTTGTCAACGTCTCAGTTGGGCCAAGGAGATTTAGACACAGATTGGCACAACTTATTTTTTTCCGGCCGAAGATTATTTTTGGGCATGGTCTCCCATCACTCATACGTGGTGCACACAATACGATTAATTAAACAGCCGACAAAGGTGCACTTCTGGGAATGCTTCTCAAAATTTGGCATTTTGTTCATGCTCAGGCTTTATTACCATCTGCCCAAAGGTGGTTTAAAAGAAGGAATGAGAATTGGTTACTGCAAGAGGATAATGACCCGCAGTCGTTTGTGCAGTGCGTGGAAACAAGAAAATTACGTCGTTGTTTGGGATTAAGTCGCCGGATGCAAGTCTCATTGAAAATGTTTGAGCATTCATAAAGCTTAAGCTCCAAGGAAAGAACACCTCGATGATCAAGCAACTATCGAGTTTTATGGAACTCTTTGCCTTAAGATTATGCTATAAGATTAGTAGAAAGCATGCCTCGAGTTCTTCTATAATTTTTGTCGTGTACGATCTTATAAAACAGACTGTAATGCTGAAGTTCCTATCGAGGCGACTGATAAATTGGACGTTCTGTTTCATGTGGCTTCTACATTTAATTTACTTCTCATTTTCGAGGAAGACAATGCAGTTCTCTTTACAGTTCCCAGATGGTTTCAAGTGATCTCTGAACTTGTTCGAATTCCAAGATATTCGGATGGCTTGACGAAATGTATAAAAAGTCTACCGATTGCAGAGAACCATTCAATCTCACGCAAGGAGAATTTTGTCAAATCTAAGACCATTCAGTAATGCCTTATAAAACTGATTGACCAGTCAGTTCTTGATTGTCAAATAGGTCACCTCTAAATAACCATCTGTGATGACACAGTGTGAACTTAGACCTGTCACCTCTCGCAGTGCAGTCTGGTCTTTAAAAAGAGAATTTTTGTACAGTCATGCCTAATCCTTCCAAGCTTTGATTTGTCTACAATTCACTGATGGATTGAACAGAGCTCACAAAAAAGTCCAGAATCCTTTTATGTCGCGGGACGAAGGAAGGGCAAATGCATTAAGTGCTTCGAATCCTGCCCATCGACGAATTCATGTGCACTGTTAGCTCAGTCAATTTCCTTTTCAATTGCCAGTCTAGCTCGAATCAAGGACATACATGTCTTGCGTTCGGGAAGACACACATTAATTGCGCCTGAATTGAAATTATTGACAACGGCAAAGGTCCTCAATCGAAGGCGGGTGGATGCTTATAGCAACAAGGACAAAGATTCCAAAACGATGGTTGAGAAAAGGCGAGAGCAAGTCTTTTAGGATCAAATCCCAACCATTTTCACACGCTTCTCTTCCAGAGGTTCCGGAGTCCTCTTGGGCAAGCTAGTGTAGACTTTCAGAAATCCTCCTCGGAATGTCATCAGTCACAAAATTCACTTTTTTACACCCGAACAGAAGTCAGACAATTTAAAACGTCAATCTTGCCAATGCACCGGTTGACATGAACTAAGAGAGCTAAGAGGCCCAGCCGTTTAACCTGGACCGCGGCCAAGAACCTTTACGTAAGACAGTAACATGCACTTGCAGCAGCTTCCCCACTGACAGCCAAAAACACCATCACGGCAGCAAATCCGAATGCCGTTCGAGCACGCGTTGCACAATGCGAAAAACAGCACTATTTCCGACAGCCAAACACCGACAGGCCACATGGCACTGCGCTCCAACGCATCGCGCTGTAAACATCAAAATTAATCAGATGATATCACTGACCATCGGCTGCACCGAAAAAGCCACAGCCTTCGGCCGCGATGATGTAAGCACGCAGTCGGACGAGCAATAAACAACAAGTCAGCGACACCGAGAAGGCCCGAGAAGCGAAGAACATTTTCATTCAATGGCAGCACAACTAGCGAACTGAATTTAATTCCCTTCGAACAGACATTATGTCACAGGCCATCGCTGGTCAATTGGAAGAGCAGCACAAGCACAAGAAGGGCGGACTGCGTACAAACTTGGTTCTGGGACAGATTGCAAGGGTTCACCCGCGAGGAGCGCTTCTAGAGTTCATGTCTCGCGAGATGTTGATTCATTTTCTTTTTCACTTCAGCTCTTTGTTTATCGATCAGGAACGAATTCGAGAATCGGCCGTGTGAAAAAAATGCCCGTACGTGCGTGCGTCTCCTTCAATCGATCTTCATGGATGCGCGCGGTGTGACTCAAGAGACTCAAGAGCGACGAGCAGAAAACACACAAAAATTCATCGAAACCGAACGCGAACTATCGGCGGATCTGCGTGTCTCACTATTGCGATGCTTTCGACTCGACAGCACTCCAATGCGAACTAATCAGCAGCTGTGTGCGCCTCCGCAATTTCTCAAAACGAAACTGTGTTCCGAAACTTTTGGCATTTCGCGGCCAGAAATAAACTCACATCGTCAGCATGTGAAACGGATGGAAATATGCCTCCTTTCTCTGTGCGCACCGCTGACGATGAGTGTCTCCATTTATTACAGAAAGAGCCAGACAACCGCAGCACATTTGTTGTCGCCGTCATCGGCGTTGCCGGCCAATTGGATGGGATCTCTGCTGCGAGGCAACAGTGTGTCGTGAAGGTGAGGTCACAGAGTGGGAGGGAAAAAATTCCATGAGCTGGAAGAATCAATGATGCAGTCATGGTGGTGGTTTCTTGGAAAGAAAAGTCGGTGTTTAACTCACGGATTCTAACATCTGCATAGTTAATTGCTTATCAGAGTACTTTACAGAAGTTTTGAGAAAATAGGGATATGGCTTGTATCCGTAAACACTGGGATTTGAGAGGCCTTTCTTTCTCTAACTAGGCGTCCCGGATTTGACGTCTCACTAGGCCTGAGGATCGCCGATTGCTTGCTCCATGTGATCGAGCCAGTATAGTTGAGAATCATCTGATCTGTTGTTTCGACAAACCGAAGTTGCAGAGGCTAGGTTAGGCTAGGTTGACAACTGGAAGAAGTAGTGACACGTGGGCCGGAGCATACCCGTTGTGTTACCATACGGATCTAAAGTCCCAAGTGATCATGAAGAAGCGGAGGAGTTGACTGATTCTCATATCATTTATTTCCGTTTTATAAACAAGTAGGCGTCTGGGTGACGTTTCCTACGGGCGCAGAGAGCATTTTCCTGCATAAAAGATGTGCAACAATTTCTTCACCCTCTTCGTTAAAGGGACGGCTGGATCGGAAGGAATGTGTCCCCGCCCGGTAATCACGCCTAAAATGGTTCTGATGTTGGTTCTTTTCAATCTGATTGGATATCGTGAGCGTTTTGGATCGATGGTGTTTAGAAATGAAGCACTTGGTGTCAGTAGACCATCTACGAATTGTGTGTGTTGTGTGAAGTTGCTTTTCAAACTTGCTCTAGCGATAGACATGGATGGTCTCCACCAAGAGGCAGTACGTAGCTGGTACCCGTTCTAGTTCGACCGCCTAACAATTCTCTACAATATCGCAGCGGGCCGCCACCCACATAAGGATGCTAAAATACTTGGCAATCTCGTCGAGAACTAGACGGCAATTCAGGGAATTCTTGGAGTTAAAAGTGACAGAGTTCAGAGATTTGATTACTGCCTGGCCGTCAGAGCAGAAGACGATATCTCTGCTCCATATTAACTTCCTTTTTTTTTTAGCCAAGACAGACCTTTCTTAATCTCTATATTTTGCGACTGGGACTCTGCAGCGATTTGGTAGTCGGAATGACAATTGAATGTTTACATCCTTAGAGAGGACAGCCTGTAGCAAACGACTTCGATATTGAAAAGTAACAACGTCAGACGGGTACGGTATTGGAGTGGGAGCGGGTACTTTGTAACATCTCCCAATCGGTCGATCTTTTACTCTACTGCTTTCCAGACAGAAATGACGAATATTCGTGAAAGCGCTGAATGTCTGTTGATGAGAACAATACTGAATGAGACCATCTTTATCTACTCCGACAGTCAAGCAACAATTACGCCACTCGAACCACCATTTTGAAGATCGAAATGGGTAAGGCTCTGCCGAAAGTCTCTTAAAGAGATGTCAAGACAATGTTGGCAACTGTGAAGCAGACGAGCCTACCAGAATGGAACAACAATCACGGGACAAAGGATTGACAACATCCTGGTGTCAATTGGAGCTAGAAAAGAGATCACGGAGCTACCGATTGACAGTGAGCGTAAAAGATGGAACAAAGTTAACAAATGACTCCGAGCGAAACAGATATGGCTTAAAAATAACCAGGAGCACAATAAAAATATGAGTTTTTACAAGCCATTGCTCCAAGACTAGCCTCACACTTTAAGACTAGACTACAACGACTTCTGCTGCAGATGCATGCACTTCATTGACATCAATTAGAGAACGAACCTTGGAAGAATACAGAGTGCGAACTTATCCCTAAGAGATTTCAAATCAATCTAGACGTTCGTCAAAAAATCCAAATGACTCCAAGGTTAACAGACGGTAACCGGGTCAGTGGCAACATCCATCGCCATTCCATCGCGTCTAATCCATCGCCGACGATGGTAGCCACTTCCCCTAACCTAACCTAGAATAGACATCCGCTCTCACCACAGCCCTTCTTCGATTTCTTGGATGCGCATGATTTCCTGGCTCCCAGTAAGTTGCAAAGGATGCGAAGGAGAAATCGAATCGTGATTCCTTGCAGCCAGAAATCACCCACACCGTGGTAGTCAACTTCCACTTCTCTCACCCTTTGAAGTCACCTGACAATGTTTCTTTATAAAATCGTCAGAGGCAGGGGTTTTGAATACGAGTACTCTAAAAGCAACATAGCACTGCTCTAGAGGATTAAGAAGTCTGAAAGTCAGATGCGTTAGAGACTAGTACAGTAAATCCGGATGTAGGCAAGGGGTGGAGTTGATTATCTCCTTAATACATTATTTCAGGTTGCAACTGCCAATCGTCACGTTTTGCCCGGCTCGGCGTGAGCGATATATCTCTGTTCTTGCTTGAATGTATGCAGCTCATTTCGTCTGTGCATCAAATACCGCGTAAGAATGTCTCAGTTGGACCGAATTGACAAAGCCTACTGACAGCTTATCAACTACTTGCGGCGATCTTCTGTCTCGGGTATATAATATTAAGACTCTTTGAAAAACGAACTTTTTTTATTCGCTCGATTCGCTGATTTGAGTTAATTTTCACGCGCAAAATTGTTGACATTTTCGACTGGTGGAACAGAATTAATTTGGTCATTTGATGTTATTACTTGAATTATGAGTTGATAATAAATGCGAAATGAAAATGATGATAAAACGACTGTCTGGCTTTTTTAATTGGTCATCCCCACCGGAAACATAACTTGGCCGATAAAACCTAGAGCAGACAATGGCATCGTTAAAAAATGTTGCGTCACTTTCATACTTTTATCTCCAGACACTCCGTTCTTCTGCTTCAAGAATGTAACTGCTTATCATTGTGAGGACAACGTTAACCCAGACCCAGAGTCCCATTCGCACACATTTGCTCAAATTCATTCAGGATCAATGAAATAAATTCTAATCATCTAAGTCCGCCTGCGTCTAAAGTGACAAACCGTGTGTGTCTGCGAAGAATGTCGTCACTCTTCGTCAGAAGACAAATGATGCGAAAGTGGGAAGAATAATTATTATGAGTGAAACTGGGTCACTCTTAGTCGTTCGTCATCGAGAAAAAGAAACGTTTTGCAAAATCATCTTCAGGCGGTTCGGTGGCATCATCGGCGTATTTTAAGAAATCCAAAAGCGCTGTCCAAACGCATTTAATGAAATGAATCACGATTAAAACAACGATGGTAACGACCGTGGTAATGGCTTAATTAGAGACATCTTTTTATGGCGTTGCATGTGATTTCGCAATTAAGATGTTTGATTTGTGACAAATTTTGAAGAAGGGTTTTTCTTGTTTCATTTAAATATGAACATCTATTTTTTTCCAAGGACCGCCTAAGGAATCCCTTCTAGGAAAACGAAAAGAATAGCGAGGTCATTGACATTCTGCACCAATTAGGAATAAGCCCCTTAAGGTTGTTCCCGTCATTTCCGCTCAGCCAACGGAAGGGTACCCGCCGTTAGTTCAAGAATTGCTGTGGTCTTTTAAAAAAAAAGTGTGCGCCACGCGATTGCCCCTCCTGAGTGGAATTACTCTCGGTGAAAATCGGGATCTACCCGCAGTAGTTGCAAGATAAGCAAACAAGGCTTTTACTGGCTAATAAAATTAGAAACTTAGGTACTACACACCAAAATTCCCCCGTATTTCAGGAAATCAGGCGAAACTAGCTGGTCTTAAGGTCAACGAGGACAAGACAAAATATATGCTGTCGAGCAAAGAACGATCCGCCGCACACCACCTAGGCCAAAACGTCCCAATCGACAGCCACAATTTCAAAGTAGTAAAGGAGTTTGTCTACCTCGGGGCAAATGTAAACTCCACGAATGACATCGCAGTGGAGATCCGACGTAGAATCGCCCTTGGCAACCGATGCTACTTCGGTCTGTCAAAACAACTGGGTTCGAAACGCCTGACTCAAAGGACCTACATGCTCTACAAAACCCTTATTCTGCCAGTCCTACTTTGTGGAGCCGAAAGCTGGACATTAAGTAAGGCTGCAGAGCTGATAGATCCCGTCTGCGAGGAAGACGAATGGAGGAGAAGACACAACCGCGAACTCTACGAGCTGTACAAGGATGTGGATGTAGTCCGGAAGGCAAAAATCCGTCGACTACACTGGCTCGGCCACATCGAGCGAATGGACAACAACGCTCCAGCAAAGAGGGTCTTCGAATCCGAGCCTCCTGGTTCGAGAAGGAGAGGAAGACCGAACCTCCGGTACAAAGACCAAGTCATCGCGGATGTAAGACAGCTTGGCCTTGATGACTGAAAGCAGCGTGCCGAGGACCGTCACCGATGGAAGGCAGCAATTGCTCAGGCTCAGACCCTTCATGGTTCGTCTGCCTGATAAGTAAGTAAGTAAGAGATTCAGGAAAAAATAGGACAATTGGTATGACTTGTACTCGACAGAGATCGAACACCAAACGATTGAAACGGTTGACATTTTGTTCCGATGCACCGCGCTTTAGCCATTGGCTCCAACACTGTGACTGTTGCTCACTCGCTTCACGCGCTTGTTTAAACTCAGTTCATCCTTTCCTTCTATTGCGTATGGCTCGGTCGCAACGTCTCAGATGGCTAGGCAACAATAACAGATCGCAGATAATTGTCCTCGCGTCTAGTTGACGGCGTATGTACCAGGTGTGGTGCGTCTATGGTACGAATGTGCAGCGTGATTTGCTGCAGTCCCCCATGTCCGGCAGTTTTGTGATACCCTGTTGGTCGTAATTAGCAGTTGTTATGACACGAAGATAAAGCTTGAGCCAAGATCATTGACGCACGGCTATGACCAGCATTAATTATGTATTTTCCTCGTTCTCCTAACTGGCTTTGGCTTGCATTCTCCGACGTCACTCGCTTTCAGACTTGGACTGTACTAACGCACGCTGTTACCAGATTCGCACAAATCGCCTATAGGCAGCGGTCTGTAAGTTTTCCCTTAAATCACCGAAAAATCGAACGACACCGCAAAAAAATAAAGTTCGAGTGGATGATAGACGAAAGCCCTTTCCATCAACGAAACCATAAGGTTTCCGAACCCAGTGTTGAAGAGAAAATAAAAGCGTACAAGGGGGACACCTTTGAATGTTCATTAGTGGCCGTGGCGATGTGTGCTCGACTCCTATGAACTTGGAACCACGGTGATTAGGTTGATTTTCGGCTCGACAAGAAGTAAAAACATTTGTGTTCACGATTCATCTCTTTCGAGTCACTGACAAGTCTCAAAGAGTAACAATTGTCCGTCTAGAAACAGCTTCTCAAACTTCATCGTTCGGCGTCGGCATAAAACAGGCACACCACTCGTGGAAGAACAAACGCACCCACAACACGAGTGGTTATTGCAGCACTAGGGTCTGGCCCTCTTCGGGCTGTAGCTCCAAGTATTTTTATTCGAAGTTCAGGATTATCCAACAAAAGGTGTCAATTTAAAGCCCGCGTCGTTAGTGAACTGTAAGCAGGCAAGTATCTCCCCGCTTTTGAAAAGAAGTCAATACTTGGAATTAAAGTATGAGTCGACGCACCCCCGCAGTAAGACTTCACAAAAATGCTGCCAGTTGGCTAGCCTTCTGCCACATTTCTTGAAGCAAACTTCAAGCAGCTGTGTTCCGAGTGCATTCAAATTTGTACACCTCGAGCACTAGCTTGGAAGTACCTCGGTCTCCAAACTTTGCATAACAACTCTGATCTGCCTGCCAATGGTTGACGAGAGGTCGCTCTGGAGGAAGAGGTTTGTCTGATTGGCGACCACTTCCACCGCACCCTGTAGCGCGACACAAAGAAGATAATTTTCATTTGTCTGCCTCCGTCAACAATCAGCTCGTCACGTGTTTTGCTCCGAAAACCTTTCAATCCACAGTGAGTGCTCGTTAGATGTGGATTGTGTGTTGGGCGCTATTTTTCCAATGATTCTACTGTCTCCGTTTCACTTGCGCATTCATGCCGGTTGCCTCTAGTTGCTTAAAAACAATGAACTGGGCAATCATTCCGTTCGAAATCAAAGCATTCACTCAGTGTCTGTCAAAAGTTCATCCCGTTGCCTCACTTTCCCGTCACACTGTTTCAGTGCTCGAATGCTCGCCCCACTTTATGCGATGAACAACTTCGCAGTTGAACTCGTGTTCGCTGTTAAAATCGTGACTAACATTTGGGGATACCCTGGTCTTCGCCAATTTTGGTGAACTCACACAGGCGGCTTAACGGCTCGCCTCTGGGTCGCCAATGTTACCAAAAGCAGACGCCAATGCGATGACACTCATCAGCTCAGCGGCAGAGCTTAGTGTATTTCTGGAATTCGAATTATGTCACATGTCAGCCATATATCTTGGCGCACATGTTAGCACATTTCAAGTCGTTAGATCATCAGCCACACCACGGCCGCGCCGCCTTCGAATTGAATCATCCTTTGTCTGGCCGGGATTGAACATTGATTTCAATTGCGCACACTCATCCGAAAACGATCGGCACCGAACCGATCGCGAAGCGGAGAGAGTGGCGCAGCGGCTCCAACCAAATGACTTCATGCTGAGTCATCGGTTTGATTTTCCGACAGCAGCGCACACCACACCAACATCTGTTTATTTTGTTTTCCGAAAATAATGAGATGGAGGAAGCGTAGCTAGCTCGACGAGAGGCCTTTTCACTTCGGGAATTGATACAAATTTAGAGCCGGCGAGAGTGGGGTGGTCTGAGGACGCGGTCGCCACTAAACGACTTCGGGGGATACGCAGGAAATCTGCCGCAAGGCCCATCGGCGGCGAGCGACTAAATATACTCATAATCGAATTGCGTGTACCTCTTTGAGGCGGAGATTTATGCTAGAGCCCATGGAGCGCGCGGGGTCGTGTGTTGACAGGAAGCGGACGAAGACGACATTAATCATCTTCAATTGATGCGACGCGCACTGGACTGTTGCCGGAGGCCGTGGCCACTGCGGCTGCCGGAACAGTTCACTCATGCAAGTTGCGTAAGTGCGGCCATTTGAAAATAGCCCCATCAATTTGAATTTAATGCTGACAGGCGGGCTATTTAAAAGTGTTTTGACAGAGTCACTGTTTTCGTTAAATGTTGTTGTTGACATCGGATAGCTTCTGTGGGGCCATTTTGCATTCTGACTGAATCATCGCGGGTCAACTGTCAGCTATGCAGGCGATGAATGTGTTCAGCTGCTGGGGTGAGGATTGCAAAGATTTTTTCGCAGAAACAAAAGGAATTCCCTTGTGAGTAATACACTTTGGTGTAAAGTTCGGCCCTGAGGCTGTTCATTGTGACCCCGCAGCGGAAATAACACTGACAACGCTTGTATTGCTCGGCTTGCAAGTTAGATAACGAAACACATGATTCTACGTCCAAGACTCAGTCTCATGATTGAAGACTGCGAGAACATGCGATTGTTTGTGTTTCGTTTTGCAGACTTCTTTTAGAAATGAACTCGAAACCACCAGATTCGAGTTAATCTCATACCTAGAACAGACAAACCCCTAAAGTTCATCGATCCTGCGTATAGCGTGTCTAATCGGGCATCAATTCTCATTGGAGACATTCTATTCTCTCTCTCTCTGATGAAGTACGCAACAAATTTAGACACGGCGACGATGAGTGGAATCTTTGTGTCGTTTGTCCGGTCCACAAGAAAGGAGAACACTTTGACTGCGCCTATCGAGGGACGAGTCTCCTCAACAACAGCGACATGCGTCTGGCCAGGGTAAGCCATGTAGAGCGCATGGACACCACAGCTCACAACAGCCCGAAGAGTCTTCACCACCGATCCATTGGGACAACGCAAAGAAGACGTCCTCGAACGAGATGCCACACACAAGTGGAAAATTTCCTCAACCAACGTGATGTGCTGGCTGGAGAGGCAAGTTGGCTGAGGCAAAAGTCCACCCCGGACTGTAGCCCTAATCAACGACTCCTAAAGTGGGTGCCAGGTTCAAATTCACTGCTTTACTTCTCTGTACTCACAGACAACCTCACAGAAAAAGCTTCTCAAACTTGATTGTTTGGATTCAACGTTGCAGGTACCGTATATCCGTGGCATCCAATTTGGTTGCTGCAGTTCAACAAATTGACTGTCTCCAGTTTAGTTGCTGCCTGTATTCAGTACCAAACCACAAATTGATTGAAATCTTTTTTCCTTGTGAGTCACAGTGCTCCTCCAGTTGTTTGTTGTTCGAGAGATTCGAATTCAAAATTTGATCGTGATGGTTGCAAGTGATCGTCTTCATCCTCTTTATGTAAATTCTGTGCTCTTTAGTCATCGCAATCATTGATCGATACTGTACAATAATGGACGTCCTCTGATCCCTTTTCTTAGCCGTATCATTGTAGTTTAACGATCGCTTACAGTATCAGCAGACTGCGAGGAACTTCATGTTAGTTGTTAAAAATGATCGATTGATCTTCATTTCAAAGGATCGCGATCGATCTGGATTAATATTCAACATCATAAGAAGATGAAAACCAAAAGGTGAACGTTTATCGGATTCAGTGACAAAAATGCCTAGTGACGGAAGATGGGTCAAAGAATTGAGTGAAGATGTTCAAGTTTCAGGATTAAGAGAACCCATGAAGATTCAAATTTTCAATAACTTCCGAGGGACCTTCTAAAGTTTGTCACTTTTCATCGGTGGCTCCAATATAAGTGCATCTGAATTATACAAACGAATGAACATTTTCTCTGTCCACGACAGTAGAACAACCTAGATGTTCGTCAAGTCAAGCAATATCAGATCCAAGTTGATATTTGCACTCTTAAGGGTATTTATGTGCGATCTGAGCAACGATGCTACTGCACTGCACATAATGCTAGATGTATCCTGACTTCTCACTTTTCGGTAATGTATTGTCTACCACCAAAAAGATGATATTGACTTTCAAGCAAACATCCCAAATTTGATGGTCAGATGATATTAAGCGATACTTCACAGATGGATCCAAGGCGAATAGGGGAGCAGGTGAATGCGTCTTCTACATGAACATGAGCTGACCCTTACAGTTGTGTTTATAGTGATGGGAGCTTCACGTGAATTTCCGTGACAAAATGAGGATATTTGATTAAGTCGGACCAAGGTGAACTGATTAATGGCGGTACGTTCTTCAACCACCGAACATAGAATATTTGCCACAATGCACCCAGAAAGCAGTACAGCATGGTGGAGCTATATAGAGCACTGTTTTCCTTTGGGTCCCAAGCCAAATCACATAGCTAAGAGGAGCATTACGGTTCTCGAATAGACCACAAAGTAGTGTGGTCGATGTGATTACATGACCTAACCCTCTTAGGGTTTGAATTGGTGGAGGCCTAGGTAGACTCATGTCGCTTTGCAATCTTCTTCAACAGGATGCAATGATTGAACGCAGAAAAGTCACCCTCTGAAAAGTCTGGGTTTCTTCATCAGCTCATGTAGGCCAGGACAGAGATGACCAAGTTGCTCAGCACAGTCAGCGTGTTCCTGCAAGAGAAAGCTCTACTACTCATCTGCCCACAAAAACAGCGATTGACACGATTTATTCTGCGTTTCATCTCGTACTGTTTACTTGGTTGTCGCTGTTAGATGAAGTCTTTGACTACCTCAAATGTATATCTTCCAAGTCTACAATGGTGTGTTCTGCATTGAAATCACCATAAACTTCGTTCTGCCTTCAATCTCCGAATAACGTATTTCGACTGGCTATGATTAAATGCCAGTGAACGTGTCCCTCTGACTAATCATGTCAAAGTCATCCGCGTTTGCCAGCCATTGATGATCGAACCTCTTGTACTGCCGAGTGACTTCTGAACCAGCATTTCTGGAACGGCGTTTAAAAATCACATGGAAACATGTTGTCTCGGTCAGTCTCCACTGCCACTCTAGGCACCCTGACGAATTTGATAGGAGTGCCAAAACTAGATACGCACTGTATAGCCTGGTTGTAAGTCCATCGACACTTATCGCATTTCTTGAATTGTTTTCCAGAAGCTGCCGGAGTGCATACATTTGGTCGATGGTATACTACTCCTGTCTAAAAGCACACCGATGAGACCATATCAGTTTGTTCACCCGAACATTCATGCACTGACAGAAAACGAAAGTGATGTTTAAGGCGATGTCTAGGACACTTATCCCTCGATTGGGCGAAGTCAAAGTTGTGCTCTTTATTACGCTGAGTGCAATTAGCTAAATGAATGAAGGCACATGAACAATATGTGGCGACCATGGATCTGGTTGGGTTGGGTAAGTGGGCGGCCAGCGAAATTGCTAGTACACTTAGACTATGATGGTCCACAGTATTACCCATAGTCAAACTACTACCACTGATCGAAAACTCCATGATAGTGCCTGATCTTTTTCTCTTTCTAATGGTACCACAGTTCGGTATGAACCTGGGAACCTGGGAAGCCTTTCCGGCTAGCATGATCCGTGTTCAGCCGCCTACATTTCGCACGTCAATCTGGGTGAGGGCCTAACGTCTGATGGTGCCGGCGATGTGAACCCAGTGGCAAATGGTGACTGTGCCAGATTTGCTAGCTTTCATTGGAAAGGAACCGGGGAACCTTATAACCAAGAGCAGCCACTCAACAAACTCTGTCATCCAGATGAGGACCATTAAGTAACAACTCTTGCTTTCTTTCATATTTTCAACGAGCGGCTACCCAGCGAGATTCTGTCGGATCGATGAGTGTGCCCCAAAAAATGAGAGTGGAGACCAGCGGCCAGCTTACATTCGAAATTGTTTAGTTTTTACACAGACAAATAATTATCATTCTGAACAGAAGAAACTTATTCAAAAAAGGTCTCCGTTTGTATGGAAAGAAGCCACCTAACCTGTATCCCCCTTTCATCACACTTAGCGTTGAAAACAAACCCACTACTCTCCACGGCCAACCAAAGAATCGATGACTCATGGATGCTATCTATTTACGGACCCCGTCCATTACTCCGCCGTTTTAGGAAAGTCATGAACATCCGTGTATTTAGCTAAACATCGACTACAACCATCAACACGTCGGCAGTCGGCGAAATCTGTTTTATCAACGCAAAGCCAAACAATCAGCATCGCCTCGTTGATAGCGTGCGATCTGACATAGAGCGGGCTACACAGCCTCGGCAAAAGGAAAAAAGAACCTCCGCTCCAGCCCCAGACGGCAGTTATGATCGTCTTAATTGCGGAGCACACGCTCCTCATAGCCTCAGCTTCGGTGGCTCTCTCTCTGTGTATGTACGTTTTATAAACATCCAGACGAAAGGAAAGACGTCCAGAAGTGCTTCTCAGATGAATCGCAAGGCATTCTGCCGAAGAAAATGAAGCGTCGTTCGATTCTGCCTTAAAGAGCAAAACGACATTCGACATCTCAATGGCATCCCTTTACAGCCAAAGCCGATCCCGAGCCCAGTCACATGAGGAAGTGAACTTGTTGGCCTGTCAAACTCTGACAGAACATCCAATTGTCCACAATCGAATTGGAAGACGACGCTAACATCACTCAATGTGGGCGGCGAATCGAACAAGCATTTCAAATCCAAGAACCTGTCAAGTGTAAGGGGATAAGGTGAAAACGAAAAATGTTTTTGGCACACACACACGCTGCCGATGGGGAGCGCAACGACAACAAGCATTTTTCCAATTAACAAGATTTCGCATCCCTCGTGAGCTGTGGCACGCCAAGATGCCGCTGCCGTCACTAATGGCGAAGGTGGGTCCCCGGGTGTCGCATCATTCAAGCGATGTGCACGCTTTGTTGGGTTGCTCGTCGGGCAAACCGCGGGCAGTTAACGACGACCTCCCACGAGATGAGCGGCCGTCTGAGCACGACCTTTGCACCTGAGCACGATGACGTGGTGAAAGGCCTTCCCCCGGACAAGTGCAGCATCACGGAACTGAGGAATCTCTCAGCCGCATGACTCAGCGGACGGTTTCTGACATTTTTTCGTCATAACTCGCAATCGATTGATTTGCACATATCCGACGCCGACCGCCTTTGAAGTGTGCTCGTTCCGAGGGGGTACCTGATGCGACTTCTGGTTTAATATCCCACAGTCACCGCGCAAACTGGGACATTCTGTTGGAGTGCGGCCAAAACAAATGCGAAACATTCGTGCTAACTTGGATTTCTTTAAATAGGCCGAAATGAAAGATTCCCTAAAAGAGAATAAGTGAGCTCTAGCAAGACCGTGTCCGAGTTGAGTGGTTGCTTCTCGCTTGACGTCGTTCGCTCGGGTGACGCATTCGCTGTGTTAGTCACGTTCTCTTCAGCGAAACGGAGGGATGATTCTGCCGACTGATGTCAAGTGATTGTGAAATGAATTCCCATGGAATTGAGAACAAAATGCCGGCGATTGCGATGCTGTGGTGATTTGGTTCGGTGGGTGGCGATTTCATTCAGCCGTTGATTCATAGCACTGGCGTTTTTGGAAACGGAATGAGTAGACATTGTGTTTAGGGCCATCAGCTGCCGGCACTCGAAAGACTACAAACGCTAATGACTAATAGATGATTAGTTGTGTTCTTGCGATCTCAGATAGAATCAGGATTCGATTCATCCAAGGGTTGCACACCTCTACTCTTTTGAGAAGGCAGTTGTGCGTCATGAAACTCAGACATGTGGTAGGTTTCTCCTACCACGCTCTTCAGGTGAATCCTACTCTGAAAACGTAACAGAATCCGGACAATGTTGATATGTACAAGAATCAGGATGCCAGCAGAATCGATTGGTGTCTGTGGCAACCCACTCAGTGAGTCTTCTTCCAAGTCGAATTGAATTTAATGACCTTCAAAGAGCTTAAGTAGTCAACTGGCAAAACACCGCTCATGCACTGATCGAGCAGCACCTCAGGTTAGGTTATGACACCAGTTGCTTAAATTGTGCAGTCAGGCCAAAGTAGCCCCATTGTACAGCCACGAGGTTTAATAAACAAGGGGTTAGACCGGCGTTATTACTATAACTGCCAGCCAGTTTTGTCAGCGAAATGCAGTATTGATTTGACCGATATATACTGAGGTCACTTTGTTTTAGTGGTGAACCATCACTAATTGGATTTTTTTCACATCATCATCAGTGTCTAGACCCGCATAATCCAATAAGGTGTACACATGCGTCATTTTAACGCTGAGAAATATGCCAAACATGGACGAATTTGAGATATCGATGAGATTAAAAGGTTTCCAGAAATATGGACTGTTGCTCCCGATACTTTGTCTTGGGTCTGCCAAGGAGTCGCCTTCCTCATGCAGTCGCATTTGCGGCACGTCTCGGACATCGTGTTGATGGGGACATTCGTAACACGTTTCCAAGCCAAGTAAATGCTCAACATTGAGTTCCTCGTGTACTGCCGTGCTTCCCACCCTATCACGGCGAATTACTTAACTAATCACCACGAAGAAAAGACATCTCGGTACAGCTTGTATTCGCGATCTAACTCTTTCCGCCTTGCTCCCACTTCTTGCATGTTTTCTGTTCGAATCTGTCTGGAGCTTTTTTATAAGCTAATCTGTGTTACAAATGAGTAGTAGAAGTAGTTTTTGTTAGAGTCATACAGTCAAACTTCGATAGCTCGAAAGAAAATGGTTGGCGTAAGCCCTACACTGAAATGTACATGTAATTTTTCTTCGATAACTCGAAGAGATTAGTTGGCGTAACCTTCGATAAGAAGAATTCTGAAGGGATATGTCCGTCTGCCTAGAAACAAATATCTACTGACTCTTTTTACAAGTTCTATAATGGATCGCTTTCAGGGACTCTGCGATTTCAAATTGATTGAAACTTCGTTAAGCATTTTGATTCTTGTTTGCAGTCGTCTATAAGACAATTTTAAATAATAATTACATACACATGTTAATATACTTTTTCGCAAATAAATGCATATTTATATCAAATTTAGATTTGGTTGATAGCTCAATTGTTTTTTTGTAGCAAATGATGGTTCGACTTATCGAAGTTTGACCGTAGCTTTCTTGTATTTGGCCATCAAGGAGATAACATGCAATAAAGTCGCTTAAAATCGCTCGTTTTTTCATCGTTTGCATTCGGTCGTTCTCATTTAAGTAGGAACCTATTGTGGCTTTCCTGATCGAGACGAGTGAAGGGCAGCCACAGAGGAGGTGTTACCTAGATGAAGGCAGCTGCTGTGTGTCCATTGTCCAGTAATTTTACTCACTTTAGTAATGATTTTGGATTTCTTTAGGCAGATCAGTCTTTTTGGATCAAAGCGTGATCAAGTTTAGGTTGCAGCCTTGGCATGTGCTTCCTGTTTTCCATCTGGCATTGACTTTATGTTTGCTAAGAAGGATGAGCTAAGACTTGAAGGTGGCTAAGGGAGTACCTAGATTTGTCACCTCTTGCAGTGTGAGTGCAGTTGCAGAGTTAGTGGCAATTCGTGTGAGTTTGTCAGCTCCACAGTTGCCACCAATGTCTCTTTACCTTGGTTTGCAGCACAGGCGAATTTGGAACACTCCGGACATCTTGTCGAGAGATGCGCAACAGTTTATGATAACCTCAACAGCATGAAACAGACATATTCGGCTAAGAGACTATTAATGTCACTAAAAAATTTACAGCTGTTGTGGCTCATTGGGTTGGCGCCTTTAGAGAGATGCCAGCTTCAATTCCTGAATTTAACCAACTCTCATAATTCACGACTCTACCTCTTTCGAGTCTTTGAGAATTCTCAAAGAGTCCATGTCTAGAAAAAGCTTCTCAAACTTATTCGTTCGAATCCCGAACTTGGGAGCCGGCAAAAAACTGTTGATCCCATTCGCTCGTAAGAGCTCGGACAGTACGAGTGGGTGCTGTAGGAGCTGGGCTTAGGTCCCTCTCAGTGTATCGCGCCACCTATTCCTGCTGTTTACAAAGAGTGTGCAGAAATGACGGTGAAAAGCTGACAAGAGATGCAAATCACGCCAAATACGCGCTAAACAATTAAAGCAGAAGAATAATGTCTAATTAACTATAGCAAGTGAATGTGATACAAGTTGAGTGTACAAATCAGTTTTCCTCCGTCCCCGGGGACCAGTTAAATCCTACACATTGGCACCGACACAACATGCCCCAGTTACCCCGTGAATCACTGGAATCTGGGCCGACTCACTCCCGTTGCAGTGTGTCTAGCCTCCGATCTCTCTCCCACTCGCACTCAATTAAACGCAGACCTTGAGCAATTAACTGCTTAATTTTAAATTTTAGAGATCTCAGTGATTTTCCCACCAGCAAACAAGAGCAACATTAAAAGACCATAAAAGAGCAGACTTAATGTACGGACGAGATACACGCGATGTTTCGTTGTCGTTTTATCTCGCCGGATGAAAGGATGCCCGAGCAGCAGCAGCAGCAGCAGCAGCAGCAGCAGCAGCAGCATCGTAGCATCGGTTGCCTACGGCCACGGAACGGATTTGCGATAATGAGTGGAATATTTTCTTAATCGCATGTGTCACAGTAAAAGATTAGTCGCTTATTAATTGTGTTATAAAATAAATTTGACTTTTATTGGCGGCAGTAAGTGATGGACAGCAGCTGACAAGCGAGAAAATTATCGCTCACAATGCGAACATTAATTTTGTTAAATAAAATGTCACCCAATTGGCCCAGCGACTGTGCTGGTTTATGTGACGTGACGTGGCTGTCGTTTGAAATGGGAGACGAAGAAGATGAAAATAAGCACGCATCTGAGGAGTGACTGTGTGTTGTTTGTGGTCCCTGGGGGAGTGAATAAATGAATAAACCTCCTATGAGTGAGAGAACATCACCAACGGTGTACAGGGGTCTAATATGACCGCTGCGGCAGTCGGAAGATGAGCTCTGCAAACGTTCAAAAATGCCTTACTAACCACTGTCAATTTTTTTGACCCAAATTTTTGAAGTTGCCGGATGTGCGTCAGCTTCTCAGAATCCATTAATACACGTGCGAAAACATGGAAAAGGGTATACAGAAGTCGTAGGTCGGCCTAATAGCGCCTCTGTGGCAGTCGGAAGATGAACCCGAAAATCGACAAAAATGCCTTACTAACCACTGTCAATTTTTTTGACCCAAATTTTTGAAGTTGCCGGATGTGCGTCAGCTTCTCAGAATCCATTAATACACGTGCGAAAACATGGAAAAGGGTATACAGAAGTCGTAGGTCGGCCTAATAGCGCCTCTGTGGCAGTCGGAAGATGAACCCGAAAATCGACAAAAATGCCTTACTAACCACTGTAAATTTTTTTGACCCAAATTTTCGATGTTGCCGGATGTGCGTCAACTTCTCAGAATCGGGTAATACACGTGCGAAAACATGGAAAACGGTGTTCAGAAGTCGTAGGTCGGCCTAATAGCGCCTCTGTGGCAGTCGGAAGATGAGCCCGAAAATCGACAAAAATGCCTTACTAACCACTGTCAAAAATGTTGGGCTCAAAATTTGGATGTCGCCGGATGTGCACCAACGTCTCACAATCGCTTAGTACACGTGAGATAACATCGCCAACGGTGTACAGAGGTCATTGGCAGGCCTAATAGGACCGCTGTGGCAGTTGAAAGAAATGAATCGCAAGGAGGTGTGTGGATAGACTGCAAAATCGGCCACATTCACTCACAGATCCGAAGGTGGATGAAAAGAATAGAAACAACCTCTGATCTCTCAACAGCCCTGACAGGCGAGTGCATAAATATATATTTCAAAGAGAAGTTAACACCACAAGTGGTCTCCCCCCCCGCCAACGAGCCAGAAACAAAAAAAAAATCAAATCAGAATATTGTGACACACGCTACACTCGCGGATATTTACGATCAATCCCCAGGCCGGTCTGCACCACTCCGCGGTCTCCAAAGGCATTTCATTGATGCCTCACCAGAGGAGCCACCGCCTTGAATTATGGATATAATATTTAGCGTTGCGTTAAATGTGTCACAAACCCTCAATAAAATATGAAATAAATTTTTAGAAAATTCAAACAACTCGACTGACTAACAAAAGCAAGAGCTAACGAAAAGAATGAAGAAGAAATGAACATCCACTAATCTCCTTGACAGATCTATGAGTAATTCAATTTGTTCTGTGCCACCGGCACCGCCACCGTTTGCGTTTTCCGATTTCTTTCACAGATTTCTCCAAGAAGCCCCAGCGATCGCTGGTCCTTCGGGCATAATCATCGGCCACAATGAATGGCGGCGATACGCTCGTATGGCGTAAGTCCGAGCACGGGACTGCTCGTGTATTGAATTAATATCAGAAAAAAAAGCAGAAAACCGACACACGAAAAAAGTTTATAATTATGTGCCTCGCAAAACATTTCAAAACAAATTATGAGAGATCCACCGAACACAGACGGCGGGCAGACGGGGGGCACTCGATTCAGGAAGGAGCCGCAGTATGTTGACCTTCACGGATCGTGTCGTTTTCATGTGATTCACTCGGCATGGGTGTTGACCCATTTATGAGTGCCAGAGGATGGATCAGTGTTTATGTAAGCGGCGGTGGATGCTGTGCTAGGTTTCTGTGTTTTCTGTCACGGCGGCAGGATACAAATGGAAGATCATTTTTCGTCTGATTGGGTGACATGTTGACAAGGATTTTCGGTGTCGGTGATGTTAGAATGCATTTGCACGCGGCGGTGAATGGTGAGTTTGTAACGTTAATGGTGGTTCTATTTTTCTCTAAGGAGGTACAGTCATTTTTCAGTCAGTCGTTGTTACAGGGTGATTCATATCGGAAAAATAAATACATTTCAGAGCATTTCATGAAGTGGGAATGCAAATGAGATGTACTTTGTGGTTGAATAACGAGCAGCAAGTGCAGTATCTAAACTTTAAAAATAATATCGTAGAAAGCCACTAAGAGAGGGACAGTAGACACTCCACTCCACAAACACAAAGTGTGCATTTAAGAATTGTTGACGATTGACTCAGTGATGTGAGAAGGTAACACGAAGGGCTGAGGAGATTCCATCTGTGCGGTTAAAGTGCGTTGAAGTTGCGAGAAAAGCTCGAACATCTACCCAAGATGGGAAGCACAGACAGACATACCCTGTATGAAATGATATGAAAATTGAACTATTTGATCCCACTTTACAGCTGTTTGTACCCTGTTCCACCGACGAAATCAGGAACATACTAGCCGGCAATTACCGAATAAATATTTTTCCTTTCCCCGAATACGATTTATCACAGTTGCCAAAAAGGCCAAGAGATTTTTGGACAGTTGTCACCTGATACAGAGCTAATACAACCGGCCCTGGAGTTTCGATTCAGTTCGACGAACGAATGATAATCCTGTTGGTTTGCTCAGAAGAAGAAAGAGAGAGAAATCCCGTAACTACTGAAGTTACATTAAAAAAAATATCGTCTTAACATGCAACGTTGGTGTTCCGTGGCGTTGTGTGTACGTTCGTCGACCCCTCGGTTCGATCCCTGGTCTGAGAGACGCAAAAAAAAATATTAATAATTTTCACGGCTACACCTCTTCGGAGTCATCAATTCATAAAGTATTTCCTGTCTAGTCTTTGGATTCGGCATAAAACTGTATGTCTGTTCCACTCGTGAGACCACGAACAATACGAGTGGTTGCTCAGAAGCTAGACCTGCGTTGTAGCGGTGGTCAAAGAAGGTCTGACTGAAGCCGAGCCTAAAACACGCCGCTGACTTCTGTCAGCAGGGCCTGATTGTCAAGGATCAAGGCCTGTTAAACTTCTTCTTCATGTGGCGCTACAGTCCGGGGTGAACCTGGGCCTCGGTCAACAATCCCCTCCAGCTGGCACGATCCTTAGCCAGCTGCCTCCAATTTCGCATTCCAAGTTGGTTGAGGTCTTTCTCCACTTGAGTGCAGCATCGGTCTGTCAAACACACAAGATTAATTTCAATCATGAGCATGCACTAATCGATTCCCTGGAGGAACCCATGAATGTCATTAAGCCAGCAGTATTGATCGGAGCCGCTGCGCCGCCACGGGAAAGCATTCATTCTAGCGATAGCTAAAAACATTAGAACCCAATTATCTTCGTTCTCACGAATCCTACATCGTTTGCCTTCTCCACTCCATCCGGTCAAATACAATGGCAAGGCCTAATATTTCGCACAGGATAACAACTCCTACTTTTGCCTCAACATTGGACTCGGGGTTATTTGAGCTGGTATCTTGAGTATCCCAAGTTAGCTGTTGGTGGTGTTTATAGGAGGAGACTAACCGACGAACTGTACGGACATCGATCTGGACAAACGAGTGCGAATCTATCGCCTCAGATGGCTAGGTGACGGATGGATGGATGGACACCAATACTCCGGCCAGGAAAGTCTTCGACTCCAACCCCGAGAGACAACGGGGCAAAGGAAGACCACGCCTCCAATGGAACACGCAGTGAGGAGGAGACCTCAATAAGCTGAACGTGCGTGGCTGAAAGCAACTAACGCAAGACCGGGCTAGATGGAGAGGTATGTTGGCTGAGGCTGAGACCTTGGATTGTAGTGCAGCCAAAAGCCTCTCAAACATTGGCTAAAATCTCCGATTAGGACTTTGAAAAGGGAAGTCTCAATCCACCTTTATCTACGATTACTCTGGTGCTCTGATGAAATTGCAGTTAGGATTGTGGAAAGTGCCTACAAAAATGAAATTCCTACAGTGTCCCCTCAATCCAGGAACATTACTGCCTTCGTGAAGTCAAAAATGTATGACCTGAAGTACAAGCCTACCATTTCTGAGGTAGTGAAGTAATAAGGTGTAAATCACAAACTTCTACCGATCGGACAGTGCAAAACATCGTCTCATGCACACCTTCGCCACCATTGACCAAACAAAATTATCAAACGTGAAACTTGAACACTGTGAAAGTTTGCGTTCACAATTCGAGGACACATGTATGTGACATCTAGACTCTGGCCACACAATTTTTTTTTGTTTTACGGACACTAGACGGGGTCTTAGCCACCAGAACCGCAGCACAGAAAAAACATATTTAGAGTTCCATGCGAACTAAGTGTCTTGCAAAGTTCATAATTTGCAGTAAACAAGACGCTGCTCCTGTGAAGAGCAGAGAACCAAGTAACATTAAGGAACAAAGAACTAAGAAAATATTCTCATTCCTTAGTTATGTATGTGGAAGCTGAATTTAGAACTACCAAATCTAGTGTCCGCAAAGGACATTCGTTGTCTTTAAGACGCCATGAACGCAAACATAATCAAGAACGTACATTCGTGCGAACTTCACCGTATTCGTTATTGCTGAAGAAGATCCAATTTTATATTGTTTTTAGGATAACCTTGCAAAGTTGAACTCAATCTAGAGCTGAAGCCATCTGCTCAAAGGATGCGTGGAACACATGCGTTTTTGGTGCTTCAACATAGACATTTTAATTTTAATGACCAATTTGTACACAACATTTTCTATGAAAGGAGCGATGATAGTAATTTTTCGCTAGGTAAATAGGTTCACAACAGTTACAATTTCGAAGTAGTAAAGGAGTTTGTCTACCTCGGGGCAAATGTAAACTCCACGAATGACATCGTAGTGGACATCCGACGTAGAATCGTTCTTGGCAACCGATGCTACTTCGGTTTGTCAAAACGACTGGGCTCGTAACTCCTGACTCGATGGACCAAAGTCATGCTCTACAAAGCTCTTATCCTGCCAGTCCTGCTCTATGGAGACGAAAGCTAGACACTAAGCAAGACTGAAGGGTTGATTCTTGGTGCCTTCGAAAGAAAAATTCTACGTCGGATATGCATACGGTTCCATCTGCGAGGAAGGCGAATGGAGGAGAAGACACACCGCGAACTCTACGAACTGTATAAGGATGTGGATGTAGTCCGAAAGGCAAAAATCCGTCGCTCGGCCACATCGAGCGAATGAACAACAACGCTTTAGCAAAGAGGGTCTTCGAATCCGAGAATCCTGGTTCGAGAAGGAGAGGAAGACCCAACCTCCGGTACAGAGACCAAGTCATCGCGGATGTAAGACAGCTTGGCCTTGATGACTGGAAGCAGCGTGCCCAGGACCGTCACCGATGGAAGGCAACAATTGCTCAGGCTTAGACCCTTCATGGCTCGTCTGCTTGATAAGTAAGTAAGTAAGAATAGGTTCACAAACAAAATCCACATGTCACAGTTCATTGCATTCACAAAACTCAGAGCGCGGTGTATTTGGACCATATTTCGTCGAAAATGAGAAAGGTTTAACTGCCAATAGCTCACCTTCCAGTAGCCAGCGTAGAATATTCCCGAGGTAAGACATACCTGTCGTAAAAGTCGACTGAAATCTTGAAACTGGACTGTTATGGCATCCTACTGGTTGCTTGACCAGAGACTACAGTCTGGTACCACGGGAAGATCAGGAATGTGCTCCTGAAAGCCGCGGAGGTCACAGGTCTTAGTCTGATCACTCGAGGTCGACCGCCCAAGTAGAAGTACGGCGGTGGCTTTGGTTTAAAACCAAAAGTCGTTGGTGGAGGTGGAGATTTAACTGCAAGTCTGAGAGTTAATCTTGCCTATTGTGGAAGTCGGCTTGTGCAACTCCGAGACGTGAATGGTATTAATAGAAATCTGTATGGGGTCGCTACTGATCTGTGTTTGGGTGCTTAAAACCCAAATGTAGCAGAGGCTTTAGATGGGACTCACCACTTCACCAAGGTGGAGAAATAGGTCCAGAAGCTTGTTTGAGAAGGCGTCTGGTCCAGCGTCGGTCTAAAGAGAGACCAGCAGGATCGGCAGTTGATCACGTAAATCAACTACTCATTTGTAGACGTCTATTTTCATCGTTGAGGTGACTTACATTTCTTTAACTCGTTCTTCTTAACCCTGTATGGTTATGAAGCCAAAATGTCGTCAAAGAATTTATTCTCATAGAGATATCGGTTACATGTACACCATCCTTATACTATGGACGCTTTGACAAGGAATCAAGTCAGTTAACTTTTTCCCCAGTTATTGGCTGATCGGTGTCGAAGACTCATCGAAAATTATCTTGTCAGAATCGAGTCCTGGAAGAACTCCCATGGAGGACATTTAAACCATTTCAATTCCATTCGAGATGGTAAGATCCAGGAAATATATTGTAATTACTTTGTATTTACACTTTCGACCGGCAAACAATCCTGAAGAAGTTGTTTAAGAAACCTCTGCACGCGCTTATATTCAGACAGCTGAACAAGGGGTTCAGTCCCAACTACAGTGCATTGTCAAAGAAGAAATCACACATAATTACACTTATTGAACCAGCTATGCATAGTAAAAGTATAAGATTCCACAAAAGCAATGACGCATGGCGCATGGAAAATTCAGAACTACGTCACCGCAGCTTGTGAGAGATTTTTTTTCGAAAATTCAAAAAACTCATGCCTACCCACCACCCTGTGCATCCAAAGATAAATCTATTTTCGACTTCCCCATCCACACTGACAACCCGAATGGGGGGCATTCGAAAAATAGAGAACAACACAAAAAGAAAAATCAGAAAACGAAAAGGAAAAGAAACAAAGACAAGTGACTTCTTGAAAGTGTTCTTCCTTGAGGCTGTTCTTAGATTTTTATAGACGCTCGTAAGGCATAACGGAATACGAATATTATTTATACACTTAAGCGTGCATCTGTTCGCTCCGCGGTCCGATGCGATTAAAATACAATAATTCGCAGCGAGATGTAGATGCCTCTTCCTTGTCGCCTCGTTCTTCGTGCTCTCGTTCGTCCGCGCTGTGGGGGTTGGCTTGCGCTGAAAAGTGCGTAATGCTGGCCGGCCCGAGACGTGATGACTCATTCGCGTCACAAAGCAGCTTCGGCTCTTTGCCGTTCGGTGCTGTGCCGTGCTGTGCTGTGCCAGCCATTCAGAGGACATTGGGGTGCTATTTTGAAAAAACGGTTCGATTTTTTTTTTGTTCGTTTTTGCGTGAATACACACTATCACACGCACGCACACACGCGCTCGGGTGAGTCTTTGAGTTCGCGCGAATGTGTCCAAAAGTGTTGAAATTATCTAAAATGAAAGCAGAGACGAATTGTGTGAGTTTTTCTTTTTGGTTCTGCCCGCTGATGACAGCATGGAAAATGTCCAATTAGAGGTGAGGTTGGTGAACTTTAATCTTTCTTGGTGCTTTTTTTGGTGACCTTTTGATTAATCTTAACTGAACGCACACTGACTGGAAAATATACAGATTTGAACAGATTTCACATTTGTCAGGGACAAGGCCAATTTGGATTGGGCATACATTTGATGTAACACATTTTTTGATGATTTGTGTGGATGAGTGAGTTTTATGTGAAATGACGTTCAGGTCAGAATAGTTATTGTATTTTTCTTTGTTCAAAAATTGTCATGGACTTCGTACACAGCAAGGAGCAAGGACGCCATTCGAACTAGCCCACTAACGTCCTTCGCAATTAACTCTGTTATGCTTGGTAAAAGCAGTTATCAATCGAGATTCACAATGTTGTTATCTGGTGTTCCCTACAAACGATCGAGACCTACTTGCTGGGATGAGGATTAGTGAAGCGTACAAACTGGTTCATTGTATTAACAAGTAAGAACCTAAAATTGAGTGAGCTGCCATGGAGTACGCATATTGTGATACCCAAAGTCGGACTACTAGCACCGATCGAGAACTCCAGTGACTTCTTCTTCTTCGTGTGGCACTACAGCCCGGGGTGAACCTGGGCCGTGGTCAACAATCCTCTCCAGCTGGCACGATCCTTAGCCAGCTGCCTCCAATTTCGCACTCCAAGTTGGTTGAGGTCCTTCTTGAGTGCGCCATCGGGTTCATGTTCATCCTATATTGCGTTGTTCCACTGGTTCGGAGACGAAGACTCTTCGGGCTGGAGCAGTGTTCCATGCGCTCAACATGGCCTAGCCATCTTAGGCGTTGAATCCGTAGACGCCTGACTAGACTCATGTCGCTGTACAGCCCGTACAGTTCGTGGTTGAATCTTCTTCTCCAGGAACCTTCAACGCAACCATGACCAAAGATTGAACGCAGAACTTTTCCCTCCAAGAGACCAAGTGCGTCTTCATCCGCTCTTGAGATAGTCCAAGCTTCCGCGCCATACAGCAGGACAGGGATGATCAAGGTCTTATATAAGGTGAGCTTGGTCTTTCGAGAGAGGGCTCTACTACTCAATTGCCTCTTGAGCCCAAGAACTGCAGTGACAGTGCCGTTAATTTGATCGCATAAGCAAATGGTGACTGAACGAGATTTAAAAACCAGAGACAAGCGTATTTGCTTTGCTTTCACTGGGATTCGAACCGGGGAACCCTCTAACCAAGGGCAAGTACTCAACCAACTGCGACAAGCGGTTGGATTTACTGAAATTTTTGGGACTTCCGGAAGTGGAGCTTTGTTACTACCGTCGTCGTAGGAACACCACCTTTTAATGCCAACAGTCAAACTTTGATAGCTCGAAAGGAATTGGTTGGTGTCAAGACTGAAATGTAAAGGGGTTTCCAATAAGGATAAATAAACGTACGTTGCTTCAAATGGTCCATCGACGCCTGAAGGGCAGCGATATATTCGACACCCATTGTGTCTCACTGATGGCGACAACGTCACACCGAATACGTAGAGGCAATTTGCACTAACTTGTTATTGCCTATCAAAGGGATTACGATTACGTTACGGTAGAAAATTTGCAGTCGTTGCTTGTTTGTGTACTTTACCATGATGAAAATGTTGAGCTTACAAAATACATTGACATTGACAGTTTGATGAATAGCGAAAGCGTGCATTCACAAATTAAATTCAAAGTTGTGAAGTCCCTATTCGAAAACTCTATACATGCAATTTTTACTTGATAACTCGAATTTTATTTTGTGGCAAGTAATAGTCCGAGTAATCGAAGTCTGACTACTGTTGTGTGGGGCAACTCTATGCTTTGTACGAAACGTACATGTGCTAAATTGTCCAACGTCTAAATGTAGCATGCGCTCTTAAGGTATATTTAATGCCTGAACGCCTCAAGCGTCAAGACAGACAATTCATATGCTGCATCATGGTCTTAATTAGCTTCACGAAAGGACTTTCCGATATGTTCACAAAATCAATGCGAGAGACGCTGCTAACAATTCCCTCCAACTTCAGAGGTTTTTTGTATTAACTGAAATTTAAGAAAAGAAAACAGCAGATAAACTGGGCTGTCATTCCGAATCTTGTTTGAAGCTTTACACTGGTAATGTGAAAACGCTAGATTCAACGCCATATTGTATTTTTTCGCATAGAACATACATATTTCATGTCTCTTTTCTTGGAGGAAAGGCAAAGATGATTTTCAAAATAGATTCTGGACATATTCGAACCGCTCTATCAAAGTTACGCTAACATTGTCACAGCGAGCATCGTGTCTTTTTTTCCCCAAATTTTGCGCAATTAAACTCTATATACACTAACAGACAACGGAAGGGCCTTAACCCGTGGTTCAAGCAACGTGACATTTTGACCATGTGTTACTCGTGAATGGTGCATATACTAGCAATGAATCATGCGAGCAGAAAACATTGGCTTTCTCCCTTTAAAAATATCAAAACAAAAAACCCTCAGTGCAATTTTTTTTTGTAAAATTGTATGATTCATAAGTGATAATCTCAGGCGGAGTCAGTCTTCTTTTTGCATTTGCTCGTAGTCGAACTAGATGAAAAAATCTTTGCAGTTGTCTGTGATCTTCAGTTCGTCAACTTGTAAATCCCTTGGTTGTTCGTGAAGCTCTCACAGGCTAGCGAAGCCCACAAGGTATTCTGCGTTGCTTGTAAAACAGGATCAAGATCAATTATGACAACGTACGTACTCATCGAAAGAAAACAAAAATGACGTAAAGCAACATCGCCCGAGTGTTGATCATCATTTTCATCAGCTTGAAAAAGGAGAGTCAGAATGCTCCTACTAAAATTGATCAAATGAAGCTCTTATTGGGCGGGGCTCCGTAAGATCGGTAACTTTGAATGCGCAAAGCAAACTAAGGAGCCGGGAAACAAGGTCTTGTAAAAGACTATCACCTTTTGCTTCCAGTGGGATTCGAAACGGGGATCCCTATAACCAAGGGCAGGCATTCAACCAACTGCGCAATCCAGCTGTTTCTATGGGCTCAAGTGGCAATTGAGTAATGGAGTCACCTCGAAGGACCAAGCTGACTTTATATAAGACACTATTCAATCAAGTCCTGTTGTACGCCGCGGAGGCGTGGACAGTTTCAAAAGCAAATAAAGAAGTCCATAGTCTCTTCGAGAGAAAGGTTGTGCATACGATCTTTGGTCCTGTTTGCGTTGGCAATATTTGGAGGAGAAGAGGTATGTGCTGTGCAGCGACATGAACATAGCCAGGCGTCTATGGATCCAACACCTATGGTGTCTGGGTCATGCTTGGCGTTGGAGACTAGAATACAAAAAGAAGAAGGACATGACCTGACATGAGAGAAAATAATCCTGCGGTGTGAGGACGCGCGTGGTGCTGATGCTTCCATGGCCTCTAGGAACGGTGTGTTGGTATAACGATGTTGTCGAGCTGTGGCCATAGAATTCAACACCTGTCGGCTTACCCACGTGAGACAATTGGCAGTAACGACGTCTTTTTCTTGCTACGCAGAAAAAAATGCCAATGATGCACACATTTCAAGAACTGCAACAAACAATCAATTTTCGAGGGTGCATTGATGCTTGGTATAACATTTTTAGCTTGTATTCGGTCCAATAATGCAAATTTGTTTGTTCACATAGCCACTGAACTTTAGAAAAATTATCGGCAACAAAGTGCCCTTCGTTCAAATGTCGATATTTTTTGAGATCTAGTAAGACTTTGAGTCAGTCTTTGAAGTTCAGCAGGAACTTTGTCACAAATCACTCACGTGCGGCATGCACCGAATGCTTTAATTGGCAAGAACTTGAGCCGGCATTGTTCCGCGCGTCCGCTCAATTGAAATCAATTTAATTCATCACTGTTCATCAGCTGAATGCGAATTAAATAACAAACGACACACGCTCCGCTACCGCGATGTTTAAAATTGCAAAACAGCTTCCGCCTCCAATCCAAAGGCAGCACGTGTCAGCTTCGATTTGGATGTCTGTTTCGATAATTATTTGGTACGCCGAAAGTGTAGGGGGTGCTGCAGGTAATTCTGGTTTGAGGACTAGGTCGGTAGCACTCCAGTCTGTAGCAGCACACGAAGCCAAAGATCTGTTTTTAACTACTTTACTGCAACTGCTTCTGCTTGAGAAATGTGACAAGATTCAACAAAAAAAAATCGTCTCACAGACCACAAATAAATGCCATCACATGTCAGATATCTCTCCCACCTCCAGAGGCACAGAGAGCACCCCGCGCAGCCACAAACTGTCGAGTCACTTAAAACAAACACACAGGCACACACAAACGGACTGCAAAACACCTTTTAATTACCCATCATTGCAACGCAGGCACTATCCACATCCAATTGCACTCCAAAATCCATCGGCTTCCCTTCTCGAGGTGTTTACGAAAAAAAACCACGCGAACCACGACGCGAATTAATGTTTGCCCACAGAGTGAACGAATGAAACGCAAACTTGTGCACACCAACCCGACGACTTATTGCCTTCAACTGAGAGTTGAGCGGGAAAAAAAAGCAACATTTCCACCGATCCACCGTAGCCCGCTGAAACACGGATGCACCTAAGTGTTTCGGTGTTCTATTGTATCTGCGTTCGTTGCAAAATGATGTCGCATTTCGGTGCGGGGTGCCCCGCCGAATCCGAATCACGAACATCTGCCTCGTCAGAATTTCAATTCAAGCCGACCGATGATCGCCATCAAACGCGCAGTTGACACAGATACAACACTCATCGTCCACCAACACACTCATCCGATGATGCGATAGATCTCAGTACGTAATGCCGATCGCGGCGCAACCCCCAACCCCGAGAGCACTCAAAGATCGCTCACCTTGACTTCGTGAGGGAGATTATTAAAATTACCCACCGGTGAGTCGGCTCGGCACCGAATGCATCCAAGGTGTCGGCAGTGCAATTAAGCAGCCGCCTGCCCCTTTCGTCCGTCCGTGCGGTTGGCCCATGCGAACTGATTCATTGTCGCTCAACGCATCAATTACTCCAAATCAACATAATTAATCGGGCGGGTGGGCGGCGGGAGTGACGATTCGGCGGATCGGCGGATCGGCGGATCGCTTTCCACTTCATTTCAGCGCTCGTTCTAGCCCGGTCGACAATCGGCCAACCGGAGCGTGAACAGAGTCGACTACGGGCACCCAGATCGATACTCGACCGATCGCACCGCTGGGGGATGCGCGATGACTCATCGTTTGACTTGCGGTGCGATTCCCCAGCCAGTGGGCCGTGCGAATGGGGTGCACGGGTGTGTCACTCGTTTTTGGTGGGAAAATCTGCTGGGTTCGCGTATAAATAGCCACATCGGCGCGCACCGGGATGACAGATTTGGGAGCATTTTTTAATCGTGCAATTAGTGGCGAACAGTGCACCGACACCGTCGGACTCTGGCCACACTAAATAGCCGGGTAATTGTTATTTTTAATTGAAGAGGATTAGTCATTGCACGGTGTGTGCGAACTATAAATCAGAGTCCGCTGATCCGATGGGTGATGGTTATTTTTGGCCGCGGCATCGGAGTCGTTCGCGCGAAAGGGGCGTGCGTTATGGGGCACGGCGAGCAGACGAGCGGATTTGTTTAGTTTATGTAGTACTAAATTTCGGTTTCGGTTTTGTTTATTTAATTGTTACCGTCGAGCAATAATTGAGATAACTCGACGGTGTGTGTGTGTGTGGAGCTTGTGGAGCGACGTTCGCGTAAACAGATTGTATTCAAATTTCGCGGAAACAAAAACTTGTGTAAACCTGAGAAACACTGCGGGATCTTTGAAGGATCAGTGAAGGGAAACAATGAGTTCATTGGAAACTAGCTGGGAAGCCTTTGTGGGAATTTAAAATGCGCCAACTTGACTATCGGACGGATTGTGATGTAAGTTTTGAAAATGTACATTGGACTGGGGTGTACTAACTCTTTGACTTACAAGGCGGAGGAATGATTGTCATTAGACTGATTTTTCTGTTCCCTAAGATCGGTACCCAATAGGTTAGGTAAGGTTAGGCTGCCTGCTGACGGCGGTCGCACTTAGGCAGGAGTTGGCCCATTGTGATACCACGCGGATTGACTTCTCCTAGCATCGGCTCCAGTTGGTGCTTGTGAAGCGATTAGCTGGCCTATGCTGACGCTGTTTAGCTCATTGAGGTTGTTGAAGTACTAGGCTCCCAGGAGTTGGAACCTACGACTAGCCAGAGCAAAGTAGGTGATGAGTGCGTTCTTCCTTCTCTTCATCCATGCAGCGTCTCCAAAAATTATTATATGCGGTGAGTGCCAATTGCACATTATCCTTAATGAGAGTTCTTAATGAGTGCTTGCTGAGTCTGAGTAGGCCGAGTGACCGTTTTAGGCTAAGTGATGGCCAGATTTCTTTTGTTTTAAGGCAGGTAGTGCATTCTAACCATTGGTGGTTTTAGTTGTGTGCATCTTTAGAAGGTGGTAGGTTGTAGCAATCAGCATGGAAGGTGGAACCCGTGCTATTGATAGGGATGAGGTTGTTCCACACCTGGCGAGTTCATCGGTTTTGCAGTTGCCTGGTATGTCACAGTGTCCCGGTCCCCACATGAGGTGAATTTTAAAATGCTCAGCCGTCTAGTTAAGAGACAGCCTCCAACTAAGGGATGACGACATTGTCCAGCGATTTTATAGCGACCTGACTGTCCGAACAGATGGTGATATGATATCACGTTGTTTTTGAGCCATGGCAACGCCTCTTTAATCGCTATGGTTTCTGCCTGAAAAACTCTACAGTTATCAGCGGGCTTCAAAGAGATAGCAATGTTGAGACCTTGGGAATAGACACCCGCACCCACCCCTTCGTTAGTCTTCGATCCGTCTGTGAAAATAAGCAGAAGATCATCCAACGTCTGCCTATCAGATATCCAGTCCGATCTGGAGGGAATGCTGATAGAGAATTTCTTCTCGAAGATAACCTGGATTATTAGGTACCTGTAGCTATTGAGAAATGTTAAGATGTCTAGAAAGATGCCCGTACACCACGGAGTTGCGACGAGGCAGCATTTAAGATTTCTTTGACTGAACGGTGGAAGGTCGTATTCATTCGATTTTAATGCACACTTAAATGTAATTAAGTTGTGCATTTGATATTTTCCCTTTCCTTGGAATTTTGAGCGTCGTGGGCTGAGTGTTTCACGATAAAGAGGAATTTTGCATAAATGCAGGTTTTCTAATTAGGACTAGAATCAAAATATTTATTACCATAAATCGCCATGGTTGCAGCGATTAATTGAACCAAATTGTCGATGATTAGGCCACACATTTAGACGGTACATATAGTACATGTATACCAATGATTTCAAGGAGGTCCGTCATAAAAGGTCTAGATGATCACACAATAAACGATGTATTAAATGCTGTCTCGATATAACACCTTCATGACTTCAGCTGTCAATTGATGCCTCCGTTGCGTCTGAAACCACATATGTATACTTAATTTATGTCTAGTTTATGCACTTGACTAACTAACGGGCTGCTACTACCGATCAACAACTTCAGTGAGCGAAGCGTTAATTATATATCCCAAAGGCAAATGGTGACTCGACCAGATTTAAAAGAAAACAGATAAAAGCATATTAACTTTGATTTCACTTGGACTCGAACCGGAGATCCCTCTAAACCAGGGCAGGCACTCAACGAACTGCGCCATCTAGTCTGAACTTAGTGATGCCTAACTCTTGAGAACTCCGTGGAATCGGTTGTTGTTGTCCGTTTGCGAAGGACACGGTTATGTGGAAGCAAAATGATCGTCACATCGACGATGCCCATACAGCAGTACCCGCCTTCTGATATCCACATCATGGGGTGCACTATCAAGCTTAAAAAGAGTTATACAACTCGAACTGGAGGTTTGATTACCGTGCGCACAGAAATTTGACCTAATCTCATGGATATACCGACTGACGCACGGACACAAATACTCTTGGTGCCAAGTAAGAAAGGACCAAGAACCCAAGAAGGGTCTGACGTTTCATTGAAGACGACAACATAAGACTGCCCGCCACCAGATTAATTTGCGCCGGTTTTTGAAGCGTAAACCTATGTATGTTGTGATGAACAGGTTGAAAAGGTGTAGTAATTGTGTCTGAACCGAATGCCAAAGCTTTGTTTAAGGTAATTTTCAACACTTTAACCGCTAGCAGCATAGATCAGGATTGCAAGCCCTCTCTGGATTTGATCGGCAGTATAAATTAGCTTAGACTGGGTCAGGAATCCCGGTCCAGCACGGGATCCCGGGAAATGTGATCGCCAACAAACTTGCTGGACGCTTGCGAGTAAACACGTCCTTGGTTAAATCGTCCATCACGTGTTGGGCTTCTCGAGAACACAACCGGAGTTGGCATGACTCTCCAGGGAGTAGACTAACCAAGCACATGGTCTATAACGTTTGTAAGAAATCCCTTTTTGGGCCCTCGATGAGGTGAGAGTTAATGAAGCTGGTTTTTCACCTCAGTACTAGGTAGATTGATTGCTGGAAACTCTACAGTCTGTACCAGGATGTGGATGTAGTCGTAAATGCAAAAATCGGACGACTGTACTGACTCGGTCACATCGAGGGCATGGACAACAACTCCTCGGCAAAGAGAGTCTTCGAAAGCGAGCCTCCTGCTTTGAGAAGGTGTGGGCACAAAGACCAAGTAACCATGGACTTAAGATAACTTGGTCTTTATGACTGGAAGTAGGGTGCCCAAGACCATAATCGATGGAAGACAACAACTCTCAATGTGTCGCTTGCCTAATAAGTTAGTAAGGTTGTTGTCTGGTAGTGGGCGAGTTTCTTTTCTGAGTGCTCTTGTTTAAAATAAAAACAATTTATAAAATGTAGACTCACAGTTGTTCACAAAAATGGTGTGCTTAACCATTTCGTCCATAGTAGGTCTGGCTAAACCTTCCATTTCTACAACAATCCCTAGACTCAATGGAATATGTCTGGCCAGATCTACATATTGACAGAGGGGTTAAAGTTGGCGTCACTGGCTCGGGATCTTGGTAGTAAATTTGAGTTAAATGTAGAGCATCCTTTTTCCTGCACATTCTGACGTTGAACAAGTTAAAAGTTGTCAAGTCTCTTTGCTTACAATAGATCCGCATTCAATGTTCGGAAGGTTTTCGATGTCCAAAGTCAACTTTCAGACTACATTACTGATGCTGGTCATTCTAAAGCCTTAACTAAAGTCAAAGTCGTACTGGTTAAGTTCAAAATACCCATCTACGATAAATTCACAGTCGAAATGCTACCCAAAGCTTGGCAAAACAGTGCGGCCTATGATTGACCTCAACATTTTTGTGGCCTTTCGGCAAGTTAGCAGAACAATTCAAAAATGTCTTGAGGTCCTCCACCCAGCTGGCGCGAGTTTAATGATCTCTGTGCGCTCAACTTTCGAATCCCCCCGCGAATAGATTAAAATAAACAGGCAAACCGCAGGGGTCGTTTGTTGTGCCACATTTCTTCCCTCCGCAGAAGACAACTAAAAACCGAAATAAGTTTCTTTCTTTTTTTTCTGTAAAGACCACAAAAGTTTATTCGATAATCTGTAGGAGACATGAGTTTCCTGCCTTTCGGCCGAGCATCGCGATCGCCACCTCATCGCATCATCATCCGATTCCTTGAGGCGTAGCACTTTAAATATAGAGTCCCTCTGTTGTTCTCGGAAAGTGGACGTGTTTGTACACACAACACCGATACGGAGATACAAAGGCGACAATTCGTGGAAAGCCACGCAGTCTAGGGTGATTCGCATTTTATTTGAGAAAAGATTTTGCGACGCGATCTCAATGACTTTTCCGCTCGAAATCAAATTGCATATGAATCATCGCCGCCGCGCCGTTCGATCTTTTGATACTTATTTTCGGGAGCGGCCTCTACTGTGCGTGTCGAGGGTATTTGAAATTCAAATAAATGGCTAATGACATTTGCTCGGTGTGATCGGTGGGCACGCTTCTCTGATGAATCGCAAGAGATGTGCTCGCCTGCGAAGTGAATCAACGGTGTAAACAACGGCATTAATAAAATCTAAACTAAAAGCCAATTAGGTCATTGAATATTTGATCGGATAATCAGAGGATTTAGTCATTGTTGGAAACAAATGTGGGAAATATGTTAATTCAAATATTTGAACATCTGTGCCGGCCTTAGTGTGTGGTTGTGATTCAGGGTGGAGATATCTCCGCTTGCCATGCCACCAAGATCGTGCCATCTATGGGCACTATGTTGGGGGACAAAAGAACGCTTTAGGGCTGAGCTTCTCAACCTTTGAGCGAATCCCCAGCAAGGAATCTTTCGATCGGCGGACCCCTCCCCAATTATAATAAGGACGTATTTTTTGTTTTATTAAAAGGCCGCTGCAGACCTCCTGTGCGTACCCTCAAGGGTCTGCTGATCACACGTTGACAAAGGCTGAGCTAGAGCTCAGCCTGTTTTTTCCCTGTCTTCAGGGAAAACCAAGTTGGCTGTTGTCAGAAATAAGAGAGCAAGGAAATCTCCATCTTCCGCCATTTTCCGCCTAGTCTGCATGGGAGAGGAATGTGAGAGTAGTGGAAATCCCTTGTATATGACACATACCTTCACAAAAACTATGGATCGACTATAGTGGATAGTGGATTCTGTGAAATACTGGCGACAGATTCGTGCATTTTGTGGGAAAATCGTGTGAAGTTGGCCACAACCATGTACTATCGTTCGAAGTGTGTTCAGTTGGTTCGTGATTTGTATGGTAGGATTGTGTGAATACAAATTTAATGCCATGTATTATTTACAGGAATATTTAGCATCAATTTAATCCATTCATATAATAAGCTACCTATGTCTATGTCATACGTTAAAGTAAATTTTAAAGCATCTTAACTATATGTAAAGCAGAAAGTTTGTGTGTCTGACCGACAAAGGCTCTGAAACTACACGTCGCAGAGCTCTGAAATTTTCTACAAAAATCATTCTAAAATTTAGATGCTGAATGTGACCATTTTTAAGTCGGTACGACATACGGTTCGGAAGTTACGTGCACTTTTTAAACGGGAATAAAACTCTCAAAATAAGGGTGGTTGCATCAATCCGGTATGAAACCATTTTAAGTTGCGTAGTCTTGGATATCAACCATCCCCCAGTGGGTTGTAACTTCCATATATACACACACATTTTTCATATATGGTTTTTTGTCCTGCTCCACTTGTGTGTACAACCTTAATCGGGGTGTCCTCTCTTGAGTTGTCCCACAGGTTCAGAGAAATTAGCTAACAATTTCCTGTTCGTCCCACTTGCGCCTATTGCAGAGATGAGAATGTAGCAACTTATTTCTACGTCGTGTAGGTTAATTCCATTTTCCATAATCACCGCTATAATCACCGAAGAATCTTCGACACCGAGCCATTGGGACAGCGCAACAGAGGACGTCCCCGCACTAGATGGCGCACACAAGTGGAAAAGGACCTCAACCAACTTGGTGTGCGCAACTGGAGGCAGCTGGCGAAAGATCGTGCTGGCTGGAGAGGCATGTTGGTTGAGGCCCAGGTCCACCCCGGACTGTAGCGCCAATCGAAGAAGAAGAAGAATCACCGCTATTCTCTTATTCGTATCACCAAGTATAGTTTGATTCAATCTACTCCCGGTTGCTTCGTGGATGGCGACAACATCAGACTACGCACCTCGTTGGAGAAATTTGAGGAGGTTCTTCAAGCGTTCCCAATAGCCGCAAACTATACCTATCGTCAAGAAGAGGTGGAAAGGGTGGAATATTTGTGTCTGCTCAAGCTTTTGCTCAGACCTTGCCACTTCCAGGATATTTCGGCAAAGTAAGTCTTCTCTGAATTAGATTGTTAGTCTAAATACGCTAAGACTTGTCTGGGTCCCCACTAAGGGATCATGGGAAATAAAAACGCCGATGAACCTGCCAGACAATCGTCAGAAGAGGTACTCTTAGGACCAGAACCCGCGTTGCGATTACCCGCATCCTTTGTTATGGCTTCTATTGTTAGCTGCGCCTCTTGATTTAGATTTGGCATGACCATCCAGGATGTATACCTATAGACCAAGCTCATGCTTCCTAACGTCTGTAAGAAATCGGTGGTATTTCTGTCCACCTCTTGCCAGAAAAGATCGCACCGAAGCTTCGCCTAAACAATGAAACCATGGGGCGCTTGTGAAGACGAGGACACTGCAGAGCACTTTCTCTGCTACTCTGCCGCCTTTGCTCGTATCAGGTGGCAACTGTTCATAATAATAACATAATATGAGTGGCGCTACAGCCCGTAGAGGGCCAGGGCCTAGCTTCTCAGCAACCACTCGTGTTGTGCGTGTTTGTTCTCTCACGAGTGGAAGGGGCCTACAGTTTCATGCCGAATCCGATCGGCCAAGTTTGAGAAGCTTTTACTAGACAATAAATAATCTTTGAGCACTCTCAGTGACTCGAAGGTGGTGGGGCCGTGAAAATTTCTTGTATCGAACTGGGAACCTAGATGTTGATATTAAAATGCGAAGGATTCGACGCACAGACCCACAACGCTACGGCAACCACAAAATTCCATTTAAGACGCAATACGTGGCAAGAATCAGCCAAATTCTTTAATATCTCTTAAGTCAAGACGCCATTAACCCACTTATACCATAGACCGTCCCGCTTAATCCCTGAAAACAAAAACATGCAATGTACGGAATTTAATTCAATATTTCCTCACAATTTGTCAGCATTGTATGAGAAAAAGCAGTCTCTCACAGAAAATGGTAGTCGAGTGACGCACGCAGCAAATAAACATATTATCTTTTATTCTGTGTATCATGTGTAATACTTAGCAAACGTAAACGCTACAGGAACGACGAGTTTTCAAAACAGAGTTCGGAACTCTTCAAGTGTAATTCCAGTGAATTTTGACCACGTTCCGTAACAAGCAATGAATCCAGAACAATGAATGCAGCAGACCTCTGCAGACGAACGTGCTTGAAAAAGAGGCAGATATCGTGTCTATTTTGCAGGCTTTGGCCAGTCATACTTTTCGAAGGCCTGGCGTTTGTTTGCGATTGGATTTGAATTCTCAGTCTTGTCCGGGGAAACTATTTGATTATGAATCTCATCACATGCTACCTACATGCGTCACATATAGACAAGTCAGTTCGCACATGCTATGCCAGCGGCATTGCATGAGAGAGGCTACGGTGTGCCACCGTGCATTATTCATCGATGCGGTTTTAGCTATTTTCACACATTCGCACAGTCACCTGTTAACGCACATGGCATGTGTGCATGCAGTCATAGGCCGCATCGGTAATCGTATGCAAAGACTTTGCCCGCTGATTCATTAGCGAACTTATCTAGAATAATTCATTCTTACTGCTGGAATTGGTGTTGTTTGTGTGTCAGGCTATAGCCCGTAGAGGCATAGCCTCAACAGCAGCTCGTGTTAGTGTGCTATTGTACTTTCACGAGTGGTGGGGACTCTAGAGCTTTGCGCTGTTTTTGTGTCAGACTAGAACCTGCAGAGACTAGAGGAATAGCCTCTACGACAGTTCGTGCTGTGCGTGCTATTGTGCTCTCACGAGGGGAGCCTAGACCTTTGCGCTGACTTTAAACTGCGTTTTAGAAGCTTTTTCTCCACGGGTATACTCTCTCAGCAATGTGACTCGATAGAGGTGGAGTCGTACAATATGAATGTTGTTCGATGTGTCGGAAATTGAATCTAGACACCCATGCACTTACTCGAGTTAGAAAGCATTTTGACAGTTCACTCAGTCACGGGTGGTTAAGAGTTCACTGTCACATTCAGGAAGTGAAGTCCACTGTGCACACATTTGATCAAAAAGTGTGCGTTAAATGAAATCTAATATTCTTTGGTTTCCCCACACTTTCAATATTTCAAGTTCCATCACAGAGTCAGCCTAAGTATCGCAGTAAGTGGAAAACAGTGACGTTATGTCATAATGAATAGTAGACGAATTTACTAAGAAAAAGGGTGACATCGTCCGATCCAAGTGCAGAGGTTAGGAAGAAGGTGAACGACACGACATTAGGCCTAAAGAAAAGTTGGTGGTGTTCTACAAGAGCTGCATAGTCACTTGGGCGATTGGCCGGTAGATTGTACAGTGCTAAAACCAAGGAGCAAGAACTCCTTCAGAGCGACAAGAAGTTAATTGGTGCACTCACTGTTCACAATCTGTTGATTGTTCCGCTGATCTGCTACTGCACGATGAGAAGAAACCAGAGGATAGTCCACACTATCTCTGCCAATGCAGTAGTCTCTACCATTTTGAGAAACAGAACACTGGGATAGAACTTCATGCACAATCGCCAGGTTGGATAGAAATACCAAGATTATTCGGTACAACGAAACAGCAGAGTGGTTCCATAAGGAACTAGGTAAGATGAGGCTTAGGCCCAGACCATGAATGTTAGGTAACGTGAGATTACAAGTGGCATTAGAATGTGCACTTAGGCCGAAGTATGCTCATTGTACTGCCGCGAGGGTTACTAACAGGAAGTTAGCGCAATCACTTTGACATCCAGCCAGTTGTGTTTGAAACATTCCTGACCAAGGCTAGTGCAGAACGGTTATTGAGGACATGTACGTTTTTCTATTCTTCCTCATCTAGGCAGATTGTCCTAGTCTTGTTTGGTGTGGACCTAAAAGGCAGTGCCCGGTAATTAAAGCCGCTGCAGTACCCTTCTTTGGATCTACTTTGGGAGCTCAGGCTATGATCTTTAGGCTTACGGCGCCACATTGGCTTGGAGGTTTGGCATGTGGTTCCTGTATGTTTAGATTATTTTCGAAGAAGTGACTTTTTAATAAAAACGGGGTAAGTTGTCCAACTGCCGTCCTCGTACGACAGTACTTACAGACACGACCTACGAGGTGTTCAGTTTTTTTTTGCAAAGAGACGATGGAGAATGCTCGTTGCTACATCAAGGTCTGTAAAGCCAAAATGTCAAAAAAGCATTGAGACAAGACGACGCACTTTCATGGGATTTTGTTCTCTTGAGAAGATCGTAACTCCACTGTACACATCAGAGGTACGATCTTCCACAAATCTCTGCAATTGCTTGGTTATGCCAATGACATTGACATGATAGAAAGGACATAACGGCAGCGGAGCGTTTGTGAGAAGCGAGAAGGAAGCAGCTCAGATGAGTCCTGCGGCCTATGTTGCTCTCAAAAGTGTATATATTGTGTACGAAAAAGTTCCACCAACACCGACGTATTGGACAAAACGTCACTATAGAGGGGTACAACTTCGAAGTAGTGAAAGACACAGTCTACCTTAGATCCCAAGTTAACACAAACCATGACACCACCCCATACATAAAATAAAAGCTCTACCTCGCCATTCCCTGTGTCTATGGACTTTGAAGGCATCCCTATTCAAGACCTTGATACGCCGTGTCCTACTATATGGCACAGGAGCATGGACACTAACTAAACGGGAAGATTCTTGGTCGCTTCGAGAGGAAAATGAATTCGAGTCTGTCGCCTCAGATGACTTGATCAGCGAATGAACGCCAACGTTCCGGCGGACAAAGTCTGCTACTCCAAGCCCGAGGGACAACGCGGTAAAGCAAGGCCACGTCTCAAGTAGCATACGCAGCTGTACAGGGGACATCAGCCAACAGGAAGCAAGTAGCGCAAGGCTACTTGCTTCCAGCAACTCCAACTCGGGTTAAATGGAGAGGCGTGTTGGCTGAGGCTTATGTCTGCCAGCCAAAAAAAGGGCGCTTTATTGTCTCGAGGTTGTTTTAAATTGTAGATAACACAGCGCCAATGAGGCATGTTTATTGAGTATTGGTGTGATTTAAAGGAAGTAAGGGTAAGGGCTCGGTAGACGTAATAACAAAGCGTGCATTTTGTTGTGTTAAATGATCTTGTTACGATTTCACAACACCCATAATGTTTGTAAGTTCTGTCTACGAAGAGGAGGAGAAAGTTCGACCACGAACTGTGCAGACTGACTGTTAAGCCTCTTCGAATCCAACGCTTAAGAGAAGAAGGTTTTTCGCTGTGTGGTCTTCACTGCAAGTGAACCATTTAAGTAAGTGCAAGTAAACCATTTAAGAGTTACACCGATATCGCAATTAAGCGTTTGAAGGATGCGACTTTGACATTTTTGATAAGATACACGTCCAAAATTGGTTAAATTGCAATAAAGCGTTCGCACGTTGAAACCTTCAGAGACCTTATTATCGCAGGCCAGAGCACAAAGTTCTAAGTGGAGCTATTCTCTACTCACTCGGGTGTAGTTGTTGCATTCACTCATTACTTTACAATCTTGGCGGCTTGAGTAAGTATTTGTGTAAGGAGTACATTTATGGAGGGATTTTATTTATTGCAATTGTGTACATTTTGTCAAACGACTACACTGAAATTTTGATGTGGAAAAACGCAGTGTACGGCATTTGGGCAGACATTCTTGTCAACTCGATAAAAAGCGAACAAACGTCCATTAAAGGTCGAACGATCGAGCGCGCAACAGGGATTGTATCGAAAATTGGATACAAACTCCGAAAAATCGATCACAGAATTCATTCGGTGTACAACCTTAGTGAAAAATCTACTACAAATCGATCGATGTTCGTAAAATTTGTCATCACTGCATACGAATGATATGGGAATGGGATAACCTCTCTAGGATAAGTTATTTACACTGGTGAACAAAAGTATTCGCCAAATGAGTGTTGTTGGCTTAAAACAATATACCCCTTATTTCAATACCATCGCACATTTATGGGATATATTGGGTAGACGCTAACATTCCGTACGAACACGTTTACCATAAGCATTTAGGTTAGCTTCCTTTGGCTGAAGGGCGGCGTAAGCTGACTATCGGACACATAAAATGTAGGTAGATCCCATGAATAACCGAATGCAAGGTGCTATGCAGCAAAAAGGAAAACAAACGACGGAGGAGAAGGATGACGAATACTTTTGTACATTTAAAATTGCAGTTGTTTATGGTCTGTTGTTATAATCTTTTTTGAATTAGATTGTGGAAGCAGGAGAAAGAGGCCATGGTGCAAGCAAATACTAAAGCTATGCATATGCTTAGATCATGGGCTTTCCCCCTTTATGAAAAATTGTAATCAAACCGTTTGCATTTTGTTAAGGTTTTAAGCTGAGTACACCCGAATACTTTTGTCCAGCAGTGTACCTCGAAGTTAGTGATTCCCTTCGTATTGTGTGATAACTTTTTTTTGTAGGTCGTGTCGTATCTTCGATTCGGATGGATTCTGTGATTGGGCTGAACTGCGTTATTCTTCTTGGAAGGACCCAACATAGACACCACACCACATTTGAGACTTATTTTGCGATATTTTACAGAATGATCTCTGCTTTCAGATTCCCCCTGGATTGAAGCACAATCTGACGTTTTAAATGGGCAACTCCAGTTCATCAAGACCCCCAAGGCAGGTGGCTTGAAAAGGCACCAGGAACCTGAAACATCTCCCTACACCATTGCTACACAGCGACTACATTGGCTACAGGTAAGCAAAATTAAAAAGCAAATTTTTAAAATCTATTCAGTATTTATTCTCTCATGTTGTCAAAATGCATATATGACCTCGTCGGCTTGGAATGATAATGAATGCTCACTGTCTTACTCACTTTGTCTTGTCCTCACTCCACACTCTCATTCAGATCACTTTAAGGGATTATACATAAAGCGTGATACTTACATAAGTCATTGCCGACGGATTTCGGTTGTGCCCCAAGCTCCCATGCGTTCTGTAAGAGACACCCCAATTACGTATCCACACTTTTCAACGTGCTTCATCATCGCATTACAAACCTCGTCAATGTTCACAGATATCGGTGACTTGGGACTACCCTTAAGGATGCCATTGCGAATTATTTCGGATCGCTTTGTTGTCTCGGCCGACGGCTTCAGCCGGTAGGGATCATTGAAATGAGGCGATATATACTCGTCGGGTGCTTTGAATTTGACCTCTTTATCCTCGGGAATCGGATCGGAATTCAGCGTCGACGAGGATGCATTCGAACTCAAGCGTGGCGTTCGCTTACCGCCACTGGTTGCACTGTTCGCCTGGCTAAGATTGTTGAACATATTCGCCAGATTACGAACTGAATCTGTGTTCGTGGGGGCCTTTTGCGATGAATTCAGCGAGGACAGACTGAAGCTTTTGTTGCCAATGGTGGTGTCCGTCTCGGAGAGGTCAGTAGATGCCTGCGGTGGCTGTGAAGAAACACCGGTAAGCGGTAAGTATTTGGTTTTTGTACCTTTGTCGTGGGATGCACTTACGTCTGTTGTACTCTTATAGTCTAGCGGTTGATCTGCACCGGGGAAGAACTCGCAGAGTTTTGTCATGATTTCAACGATGTGCTTCATTGATGGACGTATCGCTGGCGAATGACTCCAACAGGATGTGTATAGATCCTCGATTGGCTTTGGACAACCTTCGATAAGTGGAGGACGGTCGCCTGGAAAGAGAAAATTCGTGGTTTGAAAGGTAAATTGCCAATGATGTAAAAACTATTCTTTGCATTAAATTGTGGGTGATCCTCAAGCAGAGCTTCTTTTTCATTTCACTCCTTGGACGATGTTTGCATGTTTTGGCAGCGAACTAGATCGCTATTAGCGGTGCGTTTTCAATTGTTTTTGAACTGAAACAGGCTCGTGTTCTGAACGGGTTTAACAATGTTCTGTAAATTAACGGAATGACTGGTAACCGAATAACTTGACTAGCAGATCGACACTCACCACCTATTTGTCGATTTCAAGGCCGCATATGACAGCGTGCATAGAGACGAGCTGAACAGCGCCATGTCTAGTTTTGACATTCCTGCCAAACTCGTCAGGCTGTGCAGGATGACGATGGAGAACTCTCGCTGCTCCATCAAGGTCGGTAACGAACTCACCGAGACCTTCAATGTCAAAAAAGGTTTTAGACAAGGCGACTCGCTGTCATGTGACTTCTTCAACATCATACTCGAGAAGATCGTGCGAAACTCAAACGTAAACACCCGAGGCACGATCTTCCAAAAGCCAACAGAGGACGTCCTCGCACTAGATGGCGCACACAAGTGGAAAAGGACCTCAACCAACTTGGTGTGCGCAACTGGAGACAGCTGGCGAAAGATCGTTCTGGCTGGAGAGGCATGTCAGTTGAGGCCCAGGTCCACCCCGGACTGTAGCGCCAATCAAAGAAGAATAAGAATAAGCTGACCTTGTGTGGCTGAGCCACATTGATTGCCTTTCGAACTATATCCACATCTCGGCACAGCTCTTAGTTTTTGGGGTTTCTTTTTCTTTATTCACGTCTCTCGTTTTTTTCTTTCGAAGCAACAGCTCTGCAGCTTTGATTATCGTCTAGCTTTCAGTTCCATAAATCAGGACTGCTAGAATAAGAGTTTGCAGATCATGGTTTTGGTCCTTCGAGTCAGGGATTTGACGCCTATTGTCTCCGCAGATCGAAGTTACATCGGTTGCCAAGGTCTACGTTGCATCTCCACTGTGATGTGAGATGTGGGGTTTACGTTTGTCCCGAGGTAGGCAAGCTCCATTGCTCTCTTTTGTTGTAGCTGCCGATCGAGATATATTGTCCTAGGTGGTCTGTGGTGGAACATTTATTGGTTGACAGCGCAAAATTTCTGTTTTCCTCATTGACATGACGACCAGCCCGTTTCGCCTCTTCTTCAATTGCCCTAAATGCTTCAACTACGGCACGTTGGGAACGCGCCACAATGTCGATGTCATTTGCGTATCCCAACAGCTGGACTAATTTATAGAAAAATCTTCGAATCCGAACCTGTCGGGCAACGCAACAGAGGACGCCCGCGTTTAAAGTGGAGCACCCAAGCGGAGAAGGACCTCAACAAACTTGGAGTGCGAATCTGGAGACAGCTAGAAAGGGAGAGGCATGTTGGTTGAGGCCCAGGTCCATCCCGGACTGTAGCGCCACACAAAGATGAAGAAGAAGTGCCTTCCTTGTTTGTTGTAGGCCGCCGGACTATTTCGTTGAGGAAATCCGATACAAACAGCTTGGAAGTCCATGAATCTTGAGTGCTAGCTTGGTGGGAGACCACCGCATAATTTTTTCTCCGGGTCTCGAATTCGGCTCTCGCAATGCTGTCGCATGCGGCTGCAATATCGATGTAAGGGTGGCGAGGATCGATTTGGTACTCGCTGGTCCTCTCCAGGATTTTTCTTAATGTGGAGATTTGGTCTATAGTCGATTTACCAGGCTGGAAGGAATACTTGCCGGTTAGTGCTGCGCAAGGCGGCTTCAGACGTTCACGCAATACGCTGGATAGGATTATGTAGGCGACGTTGAGCAGGAATCAACTGTCACAGCTGCCCTATTGTTGCTACCAAAGATTTGCGCACACCTCTCTGCATGTCGTGGTGTGTGTATTAATCGATCCTGAGAGTTTGGGGTGCATTCGGCAAACATTGAGATTTTGACCGCAAAATCTAAGCAGTGGTTAGTAAGGCTTTAATTAGGTTAGCCTTGCATTTTAGAAGAGCCTGTGTGCCTTTCCTAAAGCCCGAGCCCCGAAGAAGTGGAGCAATAGTGCGAAATGCTCCACAGATGCAGGTACACGCTTCGTCTTAAAAGGGTCGAGCTCTGTTTGACCTCCAACCGTCTAGACTGTAAGATTTTGAATGGAACTAGCTTATCGAGTTCACTAACTAAAGCGGACGAGGATATTTTTGGTCGCTTCGAGAGAAAAGTCCTCCGAATTATCTTCGGTCACGTATGGACGAATGGTGTTTGGAAGAGGAGACCGAACGACGAGCTGTACGGGCTGTACAGCGGCATCGATCTGATCAAACGAGTTCGAATCTCTCGTCTCAGGGGGCTAGGTCAGTTGGAGCGAATGGAAACCAATGCTCCAGCACTTCAACCCCGAGGGACAACGCGGTAAAGGAAGACCACGCCTACGGTGGCGCACGCAGCTAGAAGGGGACCTAAAGAAGTTCAACGTGCGTGGCTGGAAGCAACTAACACAAGACCGAGCTAGATGGAGAGGCAGGTTGGCTGAGGCCCAGGTGCACCCTGGACTGTAGCGCCAGCCAAAGAAAAAGCTTATCGAGTTATCGTGGGAAAATTTTGTATTTCCTGGCCGAGAGGGCACTTGCAGTTTTCCTTTTATAGATGCTGAGTCACATGGATGAGCCCGTCTATGTAGACAGCAACATAAAGGTCACGTCAATCTCCACTTGAGCACTTTCCTGGACTGACGCTTATGTATCTCTAGGTTGTATGTTATTTTTTTTTTTATTAAGTATTCGCCGGGCCACTGTGGCTTGTCAGGAAATTACAAAGCTGTCGAGTTAGCTTGACTTGGCAACGACTCATCACTTCTTACAGCCATACAGTCTGTGACTCTCGTTACAACACGATTAACTGCATAAATTGTAGACGATCTGAAGGCCCCTCGACCCTTAATACAAGTATGGCCAATTCGAAACCCAAAACACTCACCGAGAGTTGCCTAAACAAGCCAAAACTTTTGGAGTTATGACTGGAAACATTGAGCATCGGCTATGTTCCAATAAATCAAGGGGTTAAGCAAAAAGGCATAGACAGCGTACAGAGGTTAGTGTCCTCTAACCACTTAGTTCGGTTGTGGTGTAAAAATCAAGATCAAGAGGCAAGCAACTTAGTGCGACAACAGGTGGCTAGCTCTTGGTACAGACCACAGTCATCTGAACTAGAGGTGGGCATAATCGAATGATTTTAAGAATCGAGACTTTAGTAATCGAGATATTTTAATAATCGAATGATCACTCGAATGACTACTATTCACTCGAGTGACTACTAACTAATTGCAAACTACTAACACAAGATAACTCGATAATTGTCTTACTCCAGCGCAAGAACAAGTAAAAAATAGTTCTCGTCGATAAATAGTCATCAGGAACGTAGAATGAACATCAGAATGAAAGAAAAGCGCAAGGGAAAAGAACTCAAGTATTACCCACTACTCGGTGCATCAATAAAAACATCAACAACAACAGAGGGTCCAGAAGTGTTGCTTTCGAAGCTGTTTTATTTGTTTTCATCGAATCGTTTAAAACAACTTGTCGCAAATCACTTTCATTCTCCTCATGTTCCCGATCAGTAGCTCTCGACAAGAATTTTTTGTTACTCGTTCTCGCGCTGTTGATACATTAATCGAGTTCTCTTGTGTTAGTAGTTCGAACCCATTCGAATGGTTAGTAGTCACTCGAGTGATTGATTGAGAATCGAGAAGTTCTCGAGATGTTGTAATAATTTATTATCACTCGAGATATCATTCGAATGCGCCCATCACTTGTCTGAAGTATCACATTTGCGGTTTTATTATTTATCAGGCAGACGAACCATGAAGGGTCTGAGCCTGAGCAATTGCTGCCTTCCATCGGTGACGGTCCTGGGCACGCTGCTTCCAGTCATCAAGGCCAAGCTGTCTTACATCCGCGATGACGTGGTCTTTGTACCGGAGGTTAGGTCTTCCTCTCCTTCTCGAACCAGGAGGCTCGGATTCGAAGACCCTCTTTGCTGGAGCGTTGTTGTCCATTCGCTCGATGTGGCCGAGCCAGTGTAGTCGACGGATTTTTGCCTTCCGGACTACATCCTCATCCTTGCAGAGCTCGTAGAGTTCACGATTGTGTCTTCTCCTCCATTCGCCTTCCTTGCAGACGGGACCATATATCCGACGTAGAATTTTTCTTTCGAAGGCACCAAGAATCAGCTCTGCAGCCTTACTTAATGTCCAGCTTTCGGCTCCATTTGCGGTTTTAACGCACTTAATTAGCCCGACCATGGCCACCATCTTTAAATGGCGACCACCAAAGTATGTGCACTCCGCGCAACTGTGATTCACTTAATTTCCACGAATTTGTGGCACGACCAGTTTCCCCACAATGATTTGCCAACAGTGTTACCACAGGGACTCTATAGAGTCAAAAGGACTCATTTGTTTTAGCCTGACTCGGGGACTCAACATTTTTTGATTTGACTGATTTTTTTAAGAACGTAATTTTATTTCACATTTCCATTTTCATAAATTTGAAAGGTGTGAACTACGCTTTAATATTTCCTGAACACTCATTTAAAATGCGTGATCACATGCTAGTACTGCACCCAGGAATGGCTCTGGCCAGACTTTGAGCCAGGAAAGGAATGTAGTGGTATCTTCATAGATGGCTCCAGAACCTATGAAGGGACCGCTGCTTTTCCTAAACGGCAAGCTATATTTGAAAAGCATGTGGAAGGGTGAGAGTTGGACCTCTCGAGAGGACTATCGTAGAGCATGACTCTCCAGTATGTGGATAGAAGCATTTGCTCCCAATTCCGCGGCATTCTTGTTGTCCCTTGACAGAAAAGACTGCAGACGACTTACAAGCGATGCCAATGGAGAGAACGGTTACACGGCAGAGCACTTCCTCTGTCACTGTTTGGTCATTGATTGGATCAGGTGGCAGGTCTTCGGCGCTAATGTGTTTTGAGCTGATTCTGTAGACCCTTCACCAGAGAAGCGTCTGCTCAGGAATTGTAGGTTGCCACCTGGTAGTACAATAGACCAGTCTTGAGTCAAAAAAAAAACATCATACTGTTTTCTTCTGTGTTTTCTTTTATTTCATTTATTTCCAAAGTTACTCGTTTTTTAAGCTTCTGGGACTCATGAATAATTCGACCTGTGGTAACACTGTTTGCCAACCACCTTCAGTGATATTTGTCAAGGCATAACGAACGGTTATCGCTTGTAAATTACGTCGATTATTAAACATTGAAAGCTTCTCTTATCTAATCGTACCTGCTTATCATCGCCAGCGTTGTTTCGGCAGGTTTTCCTCGAAGGAAACCACTTTTTTGTTTCAAGTGACCAAAGATACGAGCATAACTATGAAACACATTCCGTTCGGTCATAAGATTCGAAATCAATTCGAGGGTTTACCGATAAACAATTGAATTACGACATTTTTTCATTTTTTATGACTTACACATGACGGCGCAATAATCTGGCATCGGGGAGTGTGTGTGGTGAAAACTGAGATTAGGTTGGGTTAGGTTATATTGGCCGGGTGCCATCTAGGGGGCGATGAGGTATTCTGGGCTTGTTGGACGATTTGGTTGGACAATGCGGATGTTTTTCGGGTCACGGCATGTGAAGGGAATGAGATTTGTCTGATTTTCTAGTCGTAGAGATAATGAAGTGTGGTGGCCCGTGGCGTTGTGGGTCTGTGCGTCGACCCCAACCTCGACGTCGTAGGTTTGATTCCTGCTCTGTGCGACGGAAACAATTTTCACGGCCTCACCTCTTTCGAGTTACTGACAATGCTCAAAGAGTATTTCCTGTCTAGAGAAAGCTTCTCAAACAAAACCGTTCGGAGTCGGAATGAAACTGTAGGTCCCTTCCACTCGTGAGAGAACAATAGCACGTGCAAGACGAGTGGTTGCTGAGAAGCTAGGCCCTGGCCCCCTACGGGCTGTTGCGCCACTCATATTATATTGTTATTATTATAGAGGTAATGAAGTGCGTTCTGAATATCGCATTGAACTTAGGGCACGATAGCTGCGTCTGTCTTCATTGCTAAAGACCCCTCTTCAAAGGCACAACCTTGTCTGAAAGGGACCCGCAAAAAAGTGTTCAGTGTTCTCTGTGTGGCTAAGCCTTGATTTCTGATATTTTTGAAGTTCCAGAATGTTCAACTTGTTCTATAAATTCGTCGTATTGTGGTATGCACGTTTGTCTGGAGGTATATACGCGTTGTCCATTAAATCACTGCACCACGACGCATTTCACTGGTCTCCAAAGCAACCGCTGTGCAGCTCGTCTTGTATGAAGTCACTGTGATACGCCCCAAATCACAGCGTACTTTACGTACTTTACGTATTTTACGTATAGAATCCACAAAAATCGTAGTTGCTGCTTGGGCACCCGCAATCACAATCACACCTCGAGAAGTTGATCAACCACATTCGCATTGATCTACTTTATTCTAAAGATCATTCCGGCTTCTAAAGGGCTGTTCATATGAGGTCGCTAAGAATGGAGAACTTCCGACACTCTATAGGCCCAAACCCTTAGAATCCGGTGCGTGCGTTGCGTCTTGTCAAAAAATTGACTACTCATAAGAGCTAATAGGTCTGTTCCAATTGATTTGTGCACAGAAATTCGTAGTTGAGCAAATTGTCAGAAGTGGGGGTAAAAATCTCTCTTTGAGAGAGAAACATGTGCGCAAACTTGTGGAACGACGTTTCGTAGAAATGCACAGAATTCAAGAAACGTCAAAAAATATATTCAATTCCTACTTATTCAATTCTGAATGAACTCTCGCTTGTTGCTTTTATTTTGAATTTGACAGTCTTCAATTTTCTGCCCACAGAATTTTCTGTGGCAGAAATTCGCAGGGTGGGGAAATTGTTTACTCTCAGCAAATGGAACGGCTTTGGAATTTCGGTGAATTTCACAGCAATTGGAACAGACCTAATAAGAGGGATCGAGACAACAAGTGCCCGTTTCTGTGTTGCGAGCACAGCTTGACAGTTAGCAAAGAGAACGAATGATTCGCAGAGAAAAATGAGATATTTAAACCAACTTTTGTGGATGAAAAAAAACGATAACTCAGTTTACATCTTTTTGCATTTCAAGAAGTATAACTTTTTGTTCACATTTGCTGGAAAAGTGTTGTGTTCTGTTCGCAGTTCGCCGCTCAAATGAATGACCCTTATAGAGCAATTCAATTTTGCTTTGTCAATTTTGTGACACGATGCAAAGTACGCAACACATTCTATGGGTAGGCTCTGGTATTTCAAGTAGGACACCATCTGTTCCACTCTTCTAAACTGGCCACACATCGAATAACAGAGAGCGACATAATGATTATCAGATGACCCACAAGAGGAGAAAGTGCGATTGCAGAAGAGTAGAGACGATGATTTCTCATTTTTCTTCAAGATTCACACAATCAAAACCACAAACCGTAACGGGCTAGAGGGCACTACCTGCCTTCTAAAAAAGGATATCTTATGGTCATGGCTTAACCCAAAACTGTCACTCAATCTGCTAGACTCAGTAGGCTCTCATTTAAAACTCTCATCGCTGTCATTAGCGGACACGCGCAATTGGTATTCATGCGCAGCAGAAGCTGCCTCGATGAAGCGCAGGTTGGGATCACAAACTACCCACTGTTCCTACGTAGCGCTCTGGCAAGTCGTAGGTAATTACACCCAGAGGCCTTCTATTTCAATTGTATCAACGAGCTAAACAACGTCAGCACATGTCAGTTAAATAGCTTCATTGCAAGCACAAACTGGAGGCAGCGAAACCTTCTGCAATCAGCCACTTTTACTTAACCTAACCAACCTAAAGGCATTGCCTAAAAAGCGTTTCAAAGGTCAGACCCGACAAGAGTATTTGCTGTTGTTCTTAGAGATTGTACACAAAATGCATTGACTCAAAGTGGAATTACAACTTAAGAGCAGTCTTATTGGAAATTTGTCGAACTGTGTAGCTCCGTCGAGTCCTAGACCGTCAATTGATCCTTATAACAAAGGTTAGGTTAGATTCGCGTGGCTGACTATCGAAGATGGTAGTCACACTTAGGCCAGAGTAGACCCGTTGTGTTACCACCAGGATCAAGTTGATCCTAGTCAGCAAACCAATTGGATGGTGACATTCTTCAGCTCTGTCAAGTGGTTGAAGTACAACGTGCCTTAGTGGGTGAGTCTGAGAGACGAGTGAGCATTCCAGTTACAGAGATGGTGTTTAATTGTCTCCTCCTCATCTTCACCTCTGCAGCTTCAGCAAAAGTCATTTAAGGAAATGCCTAATCTGGAGGCGTGTATACCGACGGCGCAGTGGCCGTTTATCACGCCAATTAGGGTTCTGTGATTCGGCCTTATAAAACTTTTCAAGTCGCGTGAACGTTTTGAACCAAGAGTAGATCATGATTGTTTTAGAATGAGCCCTCCAGTGACGGTAGACCATCTACATCTGATTTGCTTAAGCGTTTCCAGCTTAAGTACGTGTTTAGCCATAGCGACAGGCAGGAACGACGGGTCTCCGTCCGTAAAGAGCTTGGAGGTAGTACCATTTCTTGATCCAGCCCACCGGAGATGGAAGGGAGAGATAAGACGTAGTGGGAGGGAGAAAAGGGGTGAATACATCTTAGCTTAGGAGAAGTCAATCCGCGTGTTATCACAATGGGCCTACTCTGGCCTAAGTGTGACTGCTCTGCAGCACTCAGCCACTACTACCTAACCTAACCTAGTACCCTTTTTACTGAGTTCGTCTAGTTCGTAGGAATCTGTAGGATATCACTGAATCCCGGAACCCACATGAGCAGCATGTTTATAACTCTTGGCCCTCTCGTTAAGAGATAGACGACAATTAAGGGACGTTTTGGAGTTGAATGTGACTGCGTTCAGAGATTTGATTGCTGCCTGGCGTCCGAACAGATGACAAGAGCTGTGCCTAATATTACATTGTTGTTTAGCCAGGACAGAGCTTCTTTGAATGCGCTACAATGATCTGGTAGTCGGAATGACAGTTGGAAATTCACGTCCGTACTCTCCGTACCTCCCGTACCCATTTCTTTGTCCGTCTGGACGTCTTTTCGCGGAGAACCGTCCAGCGTCAGATGTCCAGACTTCCAGTAAGTTCTGGAGAGTATGCTGATTGAAAAGTTCTTCTCGAAGATTAGCTTAGGTGTCGTGATGCCGGTGTTGCCTAGTAAGGAACTGAATTTCTCGCGGATAGTGGAGTGTTCGGAGCCAAGTTTCTTCCACGTATTAACCAATTTCAGCCAAATGATCGTGCTGACAGCTGCCTGTCTGTCGAAGAGGTCTACTGGCGAACGATTAAGCTGTGAAATCCTTGTGACCCTTATAATGGAAGGCTCAGGGTCTTTATCTTGCTTCTCTCGCTGCAGTGTTGGAATGAGGGAAACTAAATCCAGCTATCGGCCAGTGACCCGACAGAACAGGGGCGCAGTGTTAGCCCTTTTAAACTGGTGAGATCTTCTGCCAATTGGCCAGTAAAAATGTCCAGCTTAAGGAACGTGACTTGATCCTTCTCTTGGTAAGCTCAAGTAGAACATGAACACGCGAGCAATGAGGAACGGGTGCATAACGCCAGCTAGGGTTCATTTAACACATTTAGGTAATGAAACAAAATCAAGCTGGCTTCGGCATTTCTTGATTGGTTATAACTTACGAGGCGAGAAAGACTGAGAAAAGGTGCTAATAGGAAGTAGGAAGGTATGTTCGTAGCATTCGTCGTGACCTCAACCGTGTCCACTGCGCTGTCACTAAACCGGAGTTTCGATTCATCAGCTCATCGCTTCTCATGAGACCTGATCCTCGGATAGATCTTCTAAATTACTCATGGCATAGGTCCTTATTACAACGGCAAGCATTAGCCACGTTTCCAAGTCTTAGCTGACTCCCAGGTTCGTTTGTGAACAGTCTAAATATACACTTCCGTTCTGAGATCTTCTACTCCCGTTTCCCACTGCTGTTCTGAACAAAAGCTGATCGAAAATACCAACGAAATGGACTTGGCAGCCACATCAATTACCTTTGTGAACACCCCACATAATCGGCAGAGCTTCCTTGTATTCCTTGAAAGGCTGCTGGCGCGACAGCATCTCCCACAAAATGATTCCCCAGCTGAATACATCACATTTCTCGGTGTACTTGTGGCCCTCGAATACCTGCAAGTACAAATTAAAATAAACCACGAGGCAAACAACTTCAGTTTATAGCAAACCTCTGGAGCCATCCAAGCGGCACTGCCCTTATTGTTTGTCATCAGTGTCGCCTTATCGGCCACAGTTCCGAAGTCACAAATCTTCAAATTTCTCCCATGATTGACGAGCAGTAAATTCAGTGGCTTCAAGTCACGATGGATAAGTGGCTTTGGCTGCATTGCGTGCAAATATGCGGCACCCTGTGGAATTGGGAAAACAGTGATTAGCAAGCAATAATTGAGCATGTTTTGATTGTGATCACAAAGAAAACAATGGATTTCGGTGATAAGACATCTGTGGCGGCAATGAAACTCAAGACCGCACGTGCATATTTGGGAAACAACAAAGGCACCTTTGTCTGAGGCGGGTGATGATGTCATCTGAAAGCGGATCGTCGTCTGTATTATCGGATTTGTGCCCGTGGTTGCTGGTTTTTTTATTTATTTTGTTTCATTTTAAAGCTGGACACTCGCCGACGTCGTGTTGCATTTCTTTGGTTGGAAACATTCATTCCGCAGGAGACCTGGGACTAGCGTCTACATTAAGTACTCGGTTTGTGCGTGCCACGAGTTGAGGGAGGTTGCAGCTTTAGACAGTGGATAAGGGAATTTTCAGAACGCATGTTCAATGCAGTCTCCATCAGACAGGCGACCGCTTGGCAGACGCAGGACGAAATGGTTGGAACAAGTCCTAAAACTCGCCTGGCTGCGCATAGCTTGTGGTGAGTAAGAGTCGATGGCGGAGGATGGACTGACCTGGAAATCTCTAGTGCATGCTTTGCCTCGTAAACCTTTAGTGGAAGACATGTAGATGAGATTGCTAGACCGATTTAATGTCTGAAAGTTCGCCATGTCGTATTTTGTTTGGCCAGGCAGTTACGCCGACGGCACAACCCCCAACCTGGAGGGCCAGTTTCTTTTTTCTAACCCCTAGGACAAGAGGTCGCACTTATAAGTTTGGCAAGTTGAGCTCGGGTGAACCACATCCAGTACCCGCTGGCTAGCACTTGAAGGCAAAATAAGCACAATTGGTGTGTAGGAAAAGTTGCAACACTGGGCATCGCCAGGTTGACGCCAGTCAGTGCCTACCCGATTCCCACAGCACCCAGCCACGAGTCGTTCATCTAGTGCATCATAAACGCCTGAACACCCGTTTAGCCCAGTTGTGGACAAATCCGAGGAGATTCTGCACTCAGTGTCATCCACTTTTGTTTGGGAGCTCACTTATTTTCAACTTGTTTCACCTTTTGGTAGCTTTGCTTGCTAGATGTACGCAACGTTGGTAAACCCAGCCGCACTTAATTTTTCAAAGATTTCTGTCAACATTCAACTTCTGACCCATCGATGTGCATAGCTTCAATTCAAACATATCAAGCATTGGTCCGCCACGTCGCCTGCTGTCCTGCTTCGTTGAAGAGTTCCACTGCACAGCTTGTTGTGCCAATCCTTGGAGAATTTCCTAACCACTCAATGTGGTTGCTTCCGACTATTCAGAGAAGTCTTTCTGAAGAAACGATTGAAAAACAGATTTTTCTGATGTCACTAGTTGCTCGGTAATGAAAGTCTTTACATTAAATAACTCGGTACTGTGACGGTCCTCAGTAATAATAAGTTCCATAGGGAGTGAGCTCCAATCCACCACAGCCGCGGGCTACCCTTGAATCCTTTATTTCCTCAAGCAGCATCGAACGTCTCTGTCAGCGACGGTCAGAGACGGTTCTCACTTCTCACAGTCCCTCCGCCGATCATAGAGAAGAACAACGAAAGAGAGCAGTGAATGCAAATAATGCCTACGTTCCTTTTTTAAGTAGAAACTCCGTTTAATGTGATTGACTTTGTTTAACCAATGTGGAACCTACTTCTGTCAAACCAATGACTAGCAGTTCACAGGAGGCAGCAACTTAAGACAAAAAATGGCACAATCTACCGTAACTGGTGTTGACATATGACAGAGTGTCATTTAGACGTCAAAGACTATGCTGGCATTGACATCAAAGCTTTACTTCTAAAATTAAGTAACGACTGAGCCTGATGGGAGCAAAGGAGATATCGGATGTGGAGCTCGCTATAAACGCAGAGGTCTCACAAATAAGAGATTGGCTAGAGATAGCCGGCTCTGGAATTAGCAGACAACAAAACAGAAGCTGTCCTCATAACCAGTCGCAAAACCGTGGAATATGCAAGCTCCCAGGTTGGAAACCAGACGATCTTATTCATGTCGCCAAGTACTTCGGAGTGATGCCCCGGGACGTGGCAAGCCACCAGCAAGGCATTATCATTTTAAAAACGAAAACAAAGACCCACCAGCACACCAGGCCACAGTGAACCACTGTAACGAAGACGTGGCGGTTAATCAAAAGGAAAATTGTGGACAAATGAGAAAACCGCCAACGCAGGTACATCTTGTGCCGCTGACCATCTTGACGGTGCCAGCGCCACTAGTAATAAATGAGGAAATAAGCTAGCAACAATGTTCTCTTCTTCTTTGTTACTTTTTGCTCTGACAGAGCATGATTGCCGGGCCATGAGCAACTAATTTGGCCGGCGGCGGCGCGAGAGATTGTAATGGGGGTGGTGGTGGTGCTGGTGAAAGGTCAACCTCTCGTGGGGCACCTGATTGGACATGACAGGTCGGTGAAAAGGTTTCATTTCAAATACGGAAATGAATCCAGTCCCACTCACAGACGCTTGTCGACGGAGGAAGGATAATCGAATTCAATTCTTGAGAGAATTCATTGTGTTCCCTTTTTTTTATGAGGAGCTGGGTAGCTGTGCTGTTTTTTTTGGGAAGTTGGGAAGTTGGAAACAAGACGGCCAGACATTCAGCGGTTTGTGTCTGACATGAAGTAGAGTGCACCGTAGACGTACCCTGGAAAGGCACAACAAGATGCAAATAAAAACAGAAGAGCTGGCAATATCTCTCATAAAAGGGAAAGGAAATAGGGGACACAAAAGGAAGATGGACCCCCAAACTTCTCAATATGGTCATCGAAAGGTGGACATCTAGAAAACTGTAACGACAACCTCACAAAGTTTCTATTCGGGCACAGGCTACCGAAACTACTTGCACAAGTTCGGACACGATAGCTCACATATGTCCCCGAAGGTGCAGATGCTAATGAGGACGCAGAGTCTGCGCTGTTCTACTACACACGCTTCGCGGAAGGCAGAGAAAACTTGCCAAAACCGGAGAAACTTGTATGATACACGACGGAATCGGAGGACAACTCGACGGATGTCTGCTCCTTCATAACGAGCGTGCAGAATGCACTAAGCAGAGCTCAAGAAGCAGAATCACAGATATGAGCATCATTTCTTACCAGCCCAGCGATGTAATACTTAAGTTTTAGAAGTGGCCAGGGTGTAGGCTAGTACGTAGGCGTATTCCAAAAATCGAGTACATGGGTCTGTGATTCCTACAAGCTGAAGGGCCGGGCTGGTAACATCTTTTGAAGATGTCCACATCTTTAGACGTAGCCAAACAAAATCCTGATGACGGAGGCAAGTTAATAAATATGTGGGTTGGCTCTTACCGAAGAATCTTCGAAACCGAACCTGTCGGACAACGAAACAGAGGACGCCCGCGTTTAAGGTGTCGCACCCAAGTGGAGAAGGACCTCAACCAACTTGGTGTGCGAAACTGGAGACAGCTAGCCAGAGATCGCGCTAGTTGGAGGGGCTTGTTGGGTGAGGACCAGATCCATCTCGGACTGTTGCGCCACTGAATGCTTTCCTACACGGAAATGGGGTAATCGATGCCCAACGAGTCAGCGCACAGCTACATAGTCCCAAGTGGTAGTTGTATCAAGGTGGCACAAGGTCCATGTCGGATTGCATTAATATTTGGAAATCAATTTCAGACAAGTACTCAACTTAAACACGAACGCCCAGCCCTACCAACCATGTCGCCACAAGTAAACACACTACGTGCACCCCTCTGTATGGAATAGGCTCTTTCCAGTAAGCAAACACACATTCAGAGCAGGTTTTTGAACGTACAGGGTGGAATGTGCGCCTTATCAGCAAGAACTATTTAAAAGCCGCCAAAAGAAGAGGTGTGATTCACAACTACGAAGCGAGTTAATGCTCATTTTAAGATGCAGCCTAAGACACGAGGTCGCACGATTTACGACCAACTTCCCAAAAAAAAAAAACCCATGACGCATGTGAAAGGTCTTAAGTCAACACCAACTGGGTACATTTTGTCTGCGAATAGATACGTTCCTCGGTCGCGGTCTCATTATCACCGCCCCGTTGAACGGGATATGTATTTACCTCAGCACATTGCCGTGCCCAGCTCATCGCGTGCGCCGCCGAATAGTAGGGCTCCGAGTTGCCGTGCAGGAAATTGTGGAGTGTCCCTCCCTCGGCGAACTCCATGACCAGATATATACAGCCGTTCTTCGCGGAAACTCCATACAAGGCAATTATATTCGGATGCACAACTCGCGACAGTTGCTTTATCTGCAAGGGAACAATTAAAATCCATTAGTGCGATAACCCCTCACAGCAAAGACTGCGCTCATACCTCTGATTCGATAGCCTTCTGCTCGGCATTCACATAGAATTCCTTCACGGCGACGTACCGGTTCTGCCATTCCGCCTTGTAGACCGTTCCGTAGGAGCCCCTGCCCACAATCTGCAAGCAAATTGAAACAAATCAAACGCTGACACTCAACACCGCCTAGCTCGTCCGGCTTTCCACCCAGACACACTCGCACGCACGCAATGGGGTAACCTAATTACGTCTCGTTGTTTATATAACAATAAACAAACAGACTTTTCGTCTCTTGTCTTTGTTTTGGGTGTCTAGGTCGTCGCAGTGTCAAAGTAAACACACTCGAGCCCCCACTGGCTGTGGCTGCATGTGCGACAAGCCAATTGCATGCCATTGCTCCCCAGTGCAGGCGAGAATACACGGAAAATATGCGTAATTTGGGTGAAAAGCGGCGCGCACTATCAACTGGTTGATTGCGGTGGGATTTGTCACTTTGGGATTCACTCTTGGTACGCACCTCACGGTCTTCGATTTCGTCGAAATCAATTTGCAAAAGATTCACCATCGGCTGCCTGGCCCCGGCCATTTGATATGATTAACTTTTTGGGTTTGATTGTAACGCGACACTGTGTGCTCAATGGATGCAGGGCATCTTTGGTGAACTTGGCTTCTGTGCAGCGAGCAGATTTCACTGGATTTTGCGAGGAGAAAAAAATTCCGCGAGTGACTGCGATGAATGGACTGAGGAATTGATAATGAAATTTTTCTGATAAACTTGACGGTGGCAAGTAACTGTCACTGAAGTGTCAGATGTTTTCCTTGAGTTTTTTTTTTATTTATTTCTTGACGGGCGATTTGTTTTGACGGGCAGTGGAGACAACATGACGGCATGGCCTAGTGTGTGCACAAACCGCGGGGGTGATTAGCGGCTGAACCGATAGGTGGCGGGGACGACGATTTCTTTTGCAGTACACTTTGAATGGTAAATTCATGTGCGGAGTGGTTGAGGATGAGTTTGAATATTTCGTTGAACTGGAAGACCGAGTGGTATTATCACCAACGTAGTACAGTGGAGCGCGAGAGATGAAAACTTCGATGTCGCCAGATGTGCTTCAAAAATTCAGAACCAGTTACTACACGTGCGAAAACATGGAAAACGGTGTTCAGAAGTCGTAGGTCGGCCTAATAGCGCCTCCGTGGCAGTCGGAAGATGAGCCCGAAAATCGACAAAAATGCCTTACTAACCACTGTCAATATTTTTGGCCCAAAATTTCGATGTCGCCGGATGTGAGTCAAGTTCTCAGAATCGGGTAATACACGTGCGAAAACATGGAAAACGGTGTTCAGAAGTCGTAGGTCGCCTAATAGCGCCTCTGTGGCAGTCGGAAGATGAGCCCGAAAATCGACAAAAATGCCTTACTAACCACTGTCAATTTTTTTGGCCCAAAATTTCGATGTCGCCGGATGTGAGTCAAGATCTCAGAATCGGGTAATATGGAAAACGGTGTACAGAAGTCGTAGGTAGGCCTAACAGCGCCTCTGTGGCAGTCGGAAGATGAGCCCGAAAATCGACAAAAATGCCTTATTAACCACTGTCAATTTTTTTGACCCAAATTTTCGATGTCGCCGGATGTGAGTCAACTTCTCAGAATCGGGTAATACACGTGCGAAAACATGGAAAACGGTGTTCAGAAGTCGTAGGTCGGCCTAATAGCGCCTCTGTGGCAGTCGGAAGATGAGCCCGAAAATCGACAAAAATGCCTTACTAACCACTGTCAATATTTTTGGCCCAAAATTTCGATGTCGCCGGATGTGAGTCAAGATCTCAGAATCGGGTAATATGGAAAACGGTGTACAGAAGTCGTAGGTAGGCCTAACAGCGCCTCTGTGGCAGTCGGAAGATGAGCCCGAAAATCGACAAAAATGCCTTATTAACCACTGTCAATTTTTTTGACCCAAATTTTCGATGTCGCCGGATGTGAGTCAACTTCTCAGAATCGGGTAATACACGTGCGAAAACATGGAAAACGGTGTTCAGAAGTCGTAGGTCGGCCTAATAGCGCCTCTGTGGCAGTCGGAAGATGAGCCCGAAAATCGACAAAAATGCCTTACTAACCACTGTCAATATTTTTGACCCAAAATTTCGATGTCGCCGGATGTGAGTCAAGTTCTCAGAATCGGGTAATACACGTGCGAAAACATGGAAAACGGTGTTCAGAAGTCGTAGGTCGGCCTAATAGCGCCTCTGTGGCAGTCGGAAGATGAGCCCGAAAATCGACAAAAATGCCTTACTAACCACTGTCAATATTTTTGGCCCAAAATTTCGATGTCGCCGGATGTGAGTCAACTTCTCAGAATCGGCCAAGACACGTGCGAAAACATGGAAAACGGTGTACAGAAGTCGTAGGTAGGCCTAATAGCGCCTCTGTGGCAGTCGGAACATGAGCCCGAAAATCGACAAAAATGCCTTACTAACCACTGTCAATTTTTTGACCCAAATTTTCGATGTTGCCGGATGTGCGTCAACTTCTCAGAATCGGGTAATACACGTGCGAAAACATGGAAAACGGTGTTCAGAAGTCGTAGGTCGGCCTAATAGCGCCTCTGTGGCAGTCGGAAGATGAGCCCGAAAATCGACAAAAATGCCTTACCACTGTCAATATTTTTGGCCCAAAATTTCGATGTCGCCGGATGTGAGTCAAGTTCTCAGAATCGGGTAATACACGTGCGAAAACATGGAAAACGGTGTTCAGAAGTCGTAGGTCGGCCTAATAGCGCCTCTGTGGCAGTCGGAAGATGAGCCCGAAAATCGACAAAAATGCCTTACTAACCACTGTCAATATTTTTGGCCCAAAATTTCGATGTCGCCGGATGTGAGTCAACTTCTCAGAATCGGGTAATACACGCGCGAAAACATGGAAAACGGTGTTCAGGAGTCGTAGGTCGGCCTAATAGCGCCTCTGTGGCAGTCGGAACATGAGCCCGAAAATCGACAAAAATGCCTTACTAACCACTGTCAATATTTTTGGCCCAAAATTTCGATGTCGCCGGATGTGAGTCAAGTTCTCAGAATCGGGTAATACACGTGCGAAAACATGGAAAACGGTGTTCAGAAGTCGTAGGTCGGCCTAATAGCGCCTCTGTGGCAGTCGGAAGATGAGCCCGAAAATCGACAAAAATGCCTTACTAACCACTGTCAATTTTTTTGACCCAAGTTTTCGATGTTGCCGGATGTGCGTCAACTTCTCAGAATCGGCAAATACACGTGCGAAAACATGGAAAACGGTGTACAGAAGTCGTAGGTAGGCCTAATAGCGCCTCTGTGGCAGTCGGAAGATGAGCCCGAAAATCGACAAAAATGCCTTACTAACCACTGTCAATATTTTTGGCCCAAAATTTCGATGTCGCCGGATGTGAGTCAACTTCTCAGAATCGGCCAAGACACGTGCGAAAACATGGAAAACGGTGTACAGAAGTCGTAGTTCGGCCTAATAGCGCCTCTGTGGCAGTCGGAAGACGAGCCCGAAAATAGACAAAAATGCCTTACAAATAAATTTTTTTGACCCAAATTTCCGATGTTGCCGGATGTGCGTCAACTTCTCAGAATCGGCCAAGACACGTGCGAAAACATGGAAAACGGTGTACAGAAGTCGTAGGTCGGCCTAATAGCGCCTCTGTGGCAGTCGGAAGATGAGCCCGAAAATCGACAAAAATGCCTTACTAACCACTGTCAATTTTTTTGACCCAAATTTTCGATGTCGCCGGGTGTGAGTCAACTTCTCAGAATCGGGTAATACACGTGCGAAAACATGGAAAACGGTGTACAGAAGTCGTAGGTCGGCCTAATAGCGCCTCTGTGCCCACATCCATTCTTAAAGTATTTTTCTTAGCCGCTCCTCATCTCATCTGTTCATGAAATTTCCTCCTTCCTACGACGTGAAGCATCCGACTGTCCTCACAACACCCCGCCTCATCCCAAGCTATGCCCCGTTTCAAATCACAGTTACAACTACTCTTGTGAATTCAATGCGATTTGTTGAATAAAAATTTCCCTTTGCCAGCTGCTCCTCTTCTCGTTTCCACTTTATGTGCGGGCATCCCCCACCGCACAGCACGGCACCGCATCCTTATGTCCTGTCGGCCACTGGCGATGCCTTGCCTTTACTATTTTTCAAATGCAAATGCATATTTCATGTCCCGTTATTTGCGTTTCCTCTACCGCTGTATCTGGAGTCTCTTTTTTGTGCTTGTGTGGAAATAAAAGTGTATTCCTTCGTTCCGTCCTTTCACTTCGCATGTACTGCCGCCGAGTGATGCCCAGTCTCCGCAGCTCAAGCGCAAGGGTGCGTCTGCATTGGGTGTGTGTTTTTCACAGAAACTTTGCAACTTTGTGCATTTTTCCTCCGCTCTCTCCCAGTGGCCAGGGGCTGGGGGAAGGAAAGAGATTTATTTTATTTCAATTTCTGATGTTCGTTTCGTTGCTGTTGTTGCCTTTGTTTTGTCCCGCCCGGTCGAGTTAAGACTTCAATTTGGCCACCCGTAAGGACTTTCAAACTACTGGCGGGTCCGATGCGGAGACAAAACAAAACTTTCCGGATGCTTTTAACGTCATCTCCATATGCAATCACCCGCGAGGAGGGGCACCGGGGGGACGTGATAGGGATGGTGGCCAAATCAAACACATCCCTGCGTTGCAATTTTGCTTAAGGATATCCCTTTGAACTCTTCCGTTGCCATTTTCATATCATTCAGCGAAGAGGGGGATATCTGTGATCCTTCAACCCACACGCCCGCCGCCGTGCCGCCCGCGGACGCTTCCCTCGCCTCAGCCCAGCACTCCAGTTTGTAGTTTTGCATATTTATTGTGGAACCGGCAATGTGGGTCGTCGTTGTGTCCATGGGCGGTGAACTGAACGCCGAAGGACGAAGGACGGAAAAGTTTCCTCTCGACCGGGGTTTTTCTTTTATGTTCCGTTGTGCCCGGTTCGTTTCTCGATTTTCAGCAGCTCACAGCTCATCCTCGCTGAGAATAAATGGCAGCCAGCGACTACTACTGTAACCCAGTATTCAAAGGATTTATTTAGAATTTCAAAACTTCTTTGTGATGAAAAGGACTTTTCCTCGCCATCGTCGTCGTAGTCCTCCATATGCATGAATTTTTGCCTTTTTTTTTTTTTGTATTCCTCCTCGAAGACTATACTTTCCAGCACTTTACATTTGGGCTGGCCTCCCCGGCACTGCTAGCAAAAAGGGGTTAAATGCAAATACAGAGGAGATGGCACAGGCCGTTGCGTGCGGGTGTGTGAGCGTTAGATGGACAAGGGCAAAATGGACATGGAAGTCCTGATGGGACTTTTATTCACTTAAAACTCTCATGTTGTATGGATGTTGTGTTGTATCACTTAACATTACATTTTATGAGATGCCACCTGATTTCTGTTTTTCTGTGGATGGGGGTGGGTTTTCCTCGTGGATACTTTTTGGGATGCTCTCTATGGTTTCTCGCAGTGGGAACTCCGACACATGTGTGGTGATGTGTGCAGGGGCGTGGGTGGATGGCTGAGGAAAAGTTTTGTCATTTTGCATATTTATTGCCGAGGACGGAGGATGGATGATTTGCATACGCTTTTGGGTGTCGAGTGTGATTAGAAGACGAAGTGTCCTTGATTTACAGTTTGCAACAGGGATTTTAATAAGGTTCTGACGGTAAGTGAGTGAGAGGATTTTGGGTGTTGAGAGGGCTTTGGATTGATTGACGCCATATGAGTTGTCGCGTTAGAACGGCGTGGCGTAGTTAGAGAAGTCTTGAATTCGTACCGACAGGTGGTTGCTTTGAATATATATTCTCTATGTGCGACCTAAGTTACCGCGCGGTCCCAAAGTGCCATAGTGGAAGCTTTCACGGCAATTGAGGAACAGGCGAAACGAGGTGGTCTTAAGGTCAACGAGAACAAGACAAAATATATGCTGTCGAGCAAGAAACGATCCGTCGCACACCACCTAGGCCAAAACGTCACAATCGATTTTTTTGTGTCGCTCGGAGCTGGATTCGAACCTGCGACGTCGAGGTTGGGGTCTACGCACATACCCACAATGCCACGGGCCACCACCACAATCGACAGCTACAATTTCGAAACTCCTGACTCGAAGGACCAAAGTCATGCTCTACAAAACCCTTATTCTGCGAGTCCTACTTTATGGAGCCGAAAGCTGGACATTAAGCAAGACTGCAGAGTTGATTCTTGGTGCCTTTGAAAGAAAAATTCTACGTCGGATATATGGTCCCGTCTGCGAGGAAGGCAAAGGGAGGAGAAGACACAACCGCGAACTCTACCAGCTGCATCAGGATGTGGATGTAGTCCGGAAGGCAAAAATCCGTCGACTACACTGGCTCGGCCACATCGAGCGAATGGACAACAACGCTCCAGCAAAGAGGGTCTTCGAATCCGAGCCTCCTGGTTCGAGAAGGAGAGGAACCGGTACAAAGACCAAGTTATAGCGGATGTAAGACGGCTTTGTCTTGATGACTGGAAGCAGCGTGCCCAGGACCGTCACCGATGGAAGGCAGCAATTGCTCAGGCTCAGACCCTTCATGGTTCGTCTGCCTGATAAGTAAGTAAGTAATTATGTGCGACCTAAGAAGAACATTCCAAGTTTGCAGAAACAGAACAGAAGCTTGCAAGGACAAGGATGGGAACCTAGTAGTGGAATTACAGTCGGTCCTGGGAATTTGGAAAGACCACTTCTGCAGACTGTGACGATCGAACTACCGCTGTCAGGCAGAATAACCCATCCAATACAGGCGTTGATGGACAAGAGTGGACCTGAGTAAAGTGACGGCAACAATCGCCAAACTAAAGTCCAACAAGGCTGCTGGTGCCGATGGACTGCCTGCCGAGCTTTTCAATGCAGCTGTTGATGTTTTGGTAAGGTGCATACACCAACTCATTTTTAAAATCAGGTCGGATGAATGTATGAATGACGGATGGAATCTCAGCATCGGCTGCCCGGTCCTAAAGAAAGGAGAGTGTCCTAAATATATCGCACTAGATCTTTTCTGCCGTTCTGTGTAAGCGTCTGAAACAATACGTTAACAGCCTGATTGGGTTCAGGCCAGCGAATCCACTACTGGCCAAATATTCACATTACGGCAGATCTAGGTTTTTAAGATGATGCCCACAACGAATTCATCGACTTTAAGGCCGTGTATGACAGTATTTATAGTGGTGGCCCGTGGCGCTGGGTATGTGCGTCGACCCTAACCTCGACGTCCTAGGTTCGATTCCTGCTCTGTGCGACGAAAACAATTTTCACGACCCCACCTCTTTCGAGTTACTGACAATACTCAAAGAGTATTTCCTGTCTAGAGAAAGCTTCTCAAACTAAGCCGTACGAGCTATACAGCGCCTTGTCTAGCAGAATGATGATGGAGAACGCCGGATGCACGGTCAAGGTCGGTAAATATTATACCGAGACCTTTGATGTTGGAAACGAAAGGCGACGCATTGTCATGCGATTTCTTTAACAACATTCTCGAGAAGATCGTGCGGAACTCAAATGCCAACACCAGAGGCACGATCTTCCACAAATGTGTGCAACTGCTCGCATATGCCGATGACGACGATTGACATCATCGGAAGAGCACAATGGGCTGTCAGTGGGGCTTTTGTGAGCATCGAGAAGGAAGCGGCCAAGAAGGGGCTTGCGGTTAATGAGGGTAAGACGAAGTATATGCTGTCTACGAAAAAGGACCACCAACACTGACGTTTTGGACAAAACGTCACTATAGACAGATAGACAGACTTTGTCTACTTAGGCTCCGAAGTTAATACAAATAATGACACCACGGCGGAGATAAAACGCAGGATCACGCTGGCCAACCGCTGCATTTTAGCACTGGGAAGGCCACTCAGGAATAAAGCCATCTCTCGGAGAACCTCTATATATATCTCTCTATATAAGACCCTGATAGTCCCAGTCCTACTGCATGGCACAGAAGCATGGGCACTAACTAAAGCGGAAGGGGATATTCTTGGTCGCTTCGACAGAAAAGTCCTCCGAATTAACTTTGGTCCCGTATGTACGGATGGTGTTTGGAGGACTAGCCTGAAGGACGAACTGTACGGGCTGTACAGCGACATCGATCTGAACAAACGAGTTCGAATCTCTCGTCTCAGAGGGCTAGGTCAGTTAGAGCGAATGGCCACCAACGCTCCGGCCCGGAAAGTCTTCGACTCCAACCCCGAAGGACGGTAAAGGAAGACCACGCCTCCGGTGGAGCCAGCGGCTAGAAAGGGACCTGAATAAGTTGAACGTGCGTGGCTGAAAGCAACTCGCTCAAGACCGAGCTAGATGGAGAGCCATGTTGGCTGAGGCCCAGGTCCACCTCGGACTGTAGCGCCAGCCAAACGAGAAGAAGATGTTCGACCTAAGACACTTTCTCTTCCATTGAATGCTCCAAACACGCTACGGCTACGAAATCATTTCATGTATACCACCGACATGAGGGCCAACTCTACTCATCAACCCCCAGCTTGGTGCTCGAGGGTTTCTATCTGTAGGTTCTACATCTACGTAGACTCGATATCTTCTATTTTCTCCTCTTCTAATACCTCTTTAAAGCTAGAGTTCATTTAACAAGACCAAAGCCGACTTTGCCTCTTTAAGTGGTGCAACAACAAGTAGTAGCCTCAGCTTGAAGCTCTCTTGATTTCTGTTTTCAGTTGGTTTCCGTCCGCGGATGATGTTCCTCTCGCTTGTGTGCTTCAACTTAAATGAGCGCATTCTCTTTACAACCGCCTCAGAGCTGAATGCTCTTCAAGACGAAGTAAACTTGCCAATGCGCTTCACAAGGCCTAACCATGGGATCGTCGTGTCTTCAAGTTTTCAATCTACTTTTACCTAGAATAGTGGAGTGTCCAACACATATTCACTGATTCTAGTCTGATCGCCGCCCTGGTTGCGGTGAGTCTGCCGATTAAAATCTTTTGCAGAAGGCTCCTATCGATCGACATTGCAGGACTGCGATGATCAATGTCGTGTAAATGAGAACGGTAAGAGTTATTCCGCTCCCGACGTAGTAGCAGTTTAAGTTTGAACTGTTTGCTAAACAAATCCCTTTACTGCATCGAGGTTCTAGCTGTAACAAGATCGCACCTTCTGATGCGACGTTGGAGCTACGACAGTAATTAAGCGACGTGAGTGTAACCTGGCGCTTACGTATTGAACGCGCATAGACAACAACTACTCCCGCCGAAGAGTCTTCGACTCCGAATCAGTGGGACAACGCAACAGAGGACGTCCTCGCACTAGATGGCGCACACAAGTGGAAAAGGACCTCAACCAACTTGGCGTGCGAAATGGGAGGCAGCTGGCTAAGTTCTGTTCTGCTGTTTCTGTTCTGTTCATTGTTATAATGACTTTATTTCCAAAGCACAGGTTTACCTTTTGAGTGAACTCATTTACTGAACTGTCCAGCACTCGCCGCTCAGCCGTCGTCTGTACATTTCGATCCCACACTGCAACTGTCGGAACAATGCAAATATGGACTGACTGGAAGAGTCGACTACGAAAACGTAGCAACCCTTCAAACGAGACAGTCCAAACTGTTGTCCGAGATAGGCTTAGGCCTTGCCTACTCTTGCCATTTCCCTGCGTGGTAATCAGACCTACCAGTTCTAGCTGATGCAGTGAAATATTGTCTGTTCGCAGATGAATCACTAACATACGCTTCATCGATGTCACAACGAATCGCAGCACGGAGAGTCGAAGACCAAGAAATAAAGAAGTACAACTCCTGCATCAAATGGGGTATCCGAATAAATGCGCAGAAATCGGTACGCATGTGCTTCAGAAGACCATCTGGCGGTAGATGCAGACGACTAGCAAAAGTTTTGGATTTCGTCGCATCTACCCGCTCATGCGGAAACAAAATGGACCAAAATGGCGTGCGAAATGGGAGGCAGCTGGCTAAGAATCGTGCTGTTTCTGTTCTGTTCAGAAGACGAAGTTGCTACTCTAAATATAAGCAACTCCTTCGGCCAATTACAGCGTAGTTGAAAACATTTTCAAGGACGTCGCGCGGCCGCAACGCATCCTCTTCAACCGGCAGGAGCATTTATCATTTGCAAAAATGCTTCATTGCTCTACCCGGTTTCTGAAGTTGCCCTTCTACAAATCGGAATTAAAAGTAAAACCTTCGTGAGACACCATCCACGTCGCCCCCAATCCCAAGCAGATTAAAGGGAATCCCTGGCGTTTCCTTGTGAAAATGCCAACACCGTTCGCTTCCGCGCTCCATTCGAATAATCCTCGCATGCAAAAAACGGATATATTCGCTTGGAAATTCATAAAAAAAAAACAGATTCCTTTGTCTGCTCCTTTGCAGTGTACCCTAATGCTAATTAAGGGATATCCTTTAGCATATTTTTTTTTCTTTAATTTTTTACCCTGCAGAGGACGTGTAGAGAATCCCTTCCACCCCCGCCCGGCGAGTGTGGGTGAATGGGCTGTAATTTATACAAATTACAGGTAACGGTACATTTATTATAACATGTAGGATCTAACATTACATCACATTATCCTGGTGGCATCAAACGATATCTTTTTTTGTTTGCCCTGGCTCGTGTAAGGATATGGGAAATGTATCCTTTTTCCTTTTTGCGGGATTCAAAAGGAAAAAGGGTCGTCGCAGAGGTACGCACTTAGCGAGGGAATGAGTTAAATTGTTTGCCGGCGAACGTCAGAGTTTACCCGAACGGAAGAGAACGATTGTGATTGAATCTGACAGGATGCGAGTGTTTCGGTAGCGATACGACAGCAGGGACGCGCCGCGCCGCCTCGCCGCAGGCGAGTAGATGTGATTTCTTGTGCACACAGAGACACAGGCACGCATACACCGGAGTGTGTATTAATTATTGTAATTTATTTTTTAAGTGATACCCGTCCTGGGCGGTGGGGCATGTTCGTTGAGTGAATGGCTGAAGGTGTTCTTTTGGCCGGTGAGAGCACTTTTGGAAATTACTTGCACTGTCGTGCTCGTTGCGACTCAGACGCTTTCCTAAGTGTGACATTCGAATGCTGGAGTTGACAATGGGATGCGCAACATGGGGTTCATTGTCAGACGTTTGTTGGAGTCCAAAGGAAATGGAATGCTTCGGAGTGGAGTTGTGTGGCCTAATGTGATGCCATTGTGAAGACTGTCTTTCACCATCAACCACTTGAAGAGAAGAGACGTGAAAAGGGTGCAAAAAGTAGAGGAGATCGATGCGCAAAAACTGGCGCCCTGCTAGAGCCCCCGTTTAAAAGTCGCAAACTGCTCTGTGTAGGAGTACGACGACTGAAGAATCCTCGGTGAAATTAGCGTGTGTTAAAGCAGCCATGATAGACAGACAAAGTTGGCAGGGACTAAGAAAACGCAATGTGGTGAAAAGAAAGTGAAAAAAAAGCGTCATAATCAAACTCATCAAAATACGAAGGCTACCATGTACCTGTTTTACGAACGCAGGATGGAAGCAATATTAAACCTCCCACAGTTACCCTCTGCCATAGAGGCTAAACGTTTCCCTGACCAACTGCAAAGAAGGTCTTAGTTCTATATCCATGACATTTACCTTCCAAAAGATTCCCCTATACTTCCGACATAATAATGGTTTCACCTTCTGTGCACTTACATGCAGTCTGTTTGATAACATCGTACACGACAAAAATTAAAGAAGAACTTGCAAGAATAAATAAAAAGTCAGTTGTACTGGTTTGTATTGTTTATTTACTTGAATGCTTTTCAATTAATATGTTGTCCACACGCCTCCATTATCCAGAATTGCTTGGAGTCTTCGAGGCATGCTTTCTACTAATCTTATAGCTTAATCTTGATGCAAAGATCTCCATACAACTCCTATTTTTCATGGTAATTGTTTGGCCGTCGATTTCTTCTTTCCTTGAAGCTTTAGGTTCACGAATGCCCAAAAATATTCAATGGGACTTGCATCCGGCGACTGTGATGGCCAATCTAAAACATCGACGTCATTTTCTTGTTTTCACGTTGTTGTGTAGCGACACAAACGATTGCGATGTTTCGGGTCATTATGTTTTTGCAGTAACCAATACTCATTCCTTCTTTTAAGCCAGATGGTCTTCTTTGGGCAGATGGTAGTAAAGCCTTCCTAAACATTTTGACCATATTGGGTGCCTTTAAGTTATTTGTAAACATGAACAAATAGCCAAATCCGTGTTTTGACCAGCATCCCCAAAAGTGCACCCTTTGGCGGTCCGCTGGATTAATTTATTGGATTGTTTACACCAGGCATGAGTGATAGGAGGCCACGTCCAAAAAGAAGCTTCATTCGAAAAAATAACGTTGTTCCAATCTCTGTCCAAATTGTCCTTGGCCCAACTGAGACGTTTTTATATAAAATAAAATAAATTTTGAAATACTTCCGTCTCTGACAAAAATTTAAGACTCTTTAATTTTTTTTATTCAAAGCATTTTAGCAGACATTTTTTTTTTTCTGCTAATGCAAATGCCACTTCAAAACCGGTTTACATAAACGAGTTTTGAAGTATACGACTTATCAAACGGATCCTAATGCCAAAAACTAAAAACAAAAGGAAGGCCGGTGTACGATTCCGTACTCTTAACTAATCCGCAATCTGCATATTGATGATGGATTGCGATAGATCTTGAAAAAATACGTGTAATTAAGAAGAGTGTGGGACGTGGAGCGATTCCCACACCACCACGAGACTTGGCTTTTGACTGTCTCAATGGCTTCCAATCCCACATCATGATGCGACACAGGATGTAGGTCAAGGGACCTACACCTACACTACTTTTATGCCGACTCCGAACGAGCAAGATTAAGAAGCTTTGAAAGATGTGGAATTTGGAAAATTATTTCGTCCGTACAGACTAGGGATCGAACCTAAACGTTGAGGTTCAAGTTCACATATCCACAACTTCACGGGCCACCACGGACAGAGCGAAACATTCGTTGTTTTTTTAGTAGTTTCCAAGCCTCCTTGGTTCTTCTGGGATCAGCGGTGAATTTGAATTGCATTTTTTTGGAATGCGTAAGTTCCACTGGATCGTTCTAGAATTGGATGCGGCATTTTTATATATATGTTGTTTTACGTTAATGTTGCTGAATTCATGAAGAGTTTCGGTCCCTTTTATTGCTCCAATGTTTAATAATAAAATATAAAATATCGGTGGTGCTTAAGTTTGACGCAGACTTAAGCCTATCTTCAATCGTGGTATGTTTGTTTTCTTTGTTTGTGGTTTTAGAGAGGAGAACCTGGAAGACCGGACAAACGCGTCTAGTGTTTTGGGATACGGGCCTGAATCTGATGGGATTCCTCTCCAATGTAGTTAAAATGATGTACAGCTTTCTTCATTCAAGAATATTTGACGTCCAGGTAGATGGGAGTCATTCAACGAAGCGAAACATCAAAGCCAGAGTCGCTCAAGGATAAAAGCTGGGACCATGGCTATATAACATTTTTACGGCAGACCTACCAGCTCTAGCTGATGCAGTGAAATATTGTCTGTTCGCAGATGAATCACTAAGTCGAAAACCAAGAAATAAAGAAGTACAACTCCTACATCAAATGGGGTATTCGAATAAATGCGGAAAAATCGGTCTCTCTCATGTGCTTCAGAAGGTAGATGCAGATGACTAGCAGAAGTTTTGGATTTCGTCGCATCTACCCGCTCATGCGGAAACAAAATGGACTAAGCCAGAAGACGAAGTTGCAACTCTCTAAGCAACTCATTCGGTCAATTACAGCGTATGGGTTCCCTATATGGCATACCATCTCCAAGACCAGCATGGAAAAGCTAAAATTTGAGAGGAATAAACTGCGAATATGCACCGGTCTCCCCTGCGACAGGCCCGCATCGTCCCCATACAGGTGAGTGACACTGTTCCAGAGGCAACAACATGACATCCGCAACCACCCAAACATGGCTGTCAGGGATCTGAGAAGTTCGACTCCCGGACAACAATTTCTCAACGCATTGTATCTGCTAAATGATCAGACATTTAAAAGGACATCACGCAACTCACAGTATCACTTCTATCAAAGCAGTGATAAAAGTCACCATCGCTGCTAAATGAGCCGCCTCACCACCACCCCATCCCTAGAGGAGCAACAAGGACGGAATTGAACACCTCGATGTTAAAGATCTTCATTGATAATAACCAGTTTTAAATAGTTTAATTCCCAATTGAGTACCAGTCTTCATAGTGTCGTAGCGACACTGAAATGCATTCCGACCAAAAAGACACTCATATCGTAAAATTCGTATGAAATCTTGCTCTTCACCCTTAGCCACCATAGATGACTCATTATTCGAGCAAAAACGTATTCATCTCCTTCTCTGCTTGACGCCGTACCCCGGGATTGGCCTGGATTTTCGCCAGATTTCTCAAGACCTTCTCAAGACCCCATCCATCCTCAGTCAAATGGGAGCTTCTTTTCTTAAATTCCCCACAAGATTTACACACGTTGTAGTCTCAGCGTCACTCCTTCCGTCCAACTGTCCCCCAACACCGAAATCGACTGCCCCATCCCCCTCCCCAGACTGACCAGTTTTCCTTTGCGTCGCGAAATTCTCAGTTCCCCTCCTCCAATCAGCAGCACAGCACGCCCATGCTGTCCATCATGTGCTCCATGCACCGACAGATACTTGTGTACCTTTTAATTACTCCAATAAAGCGACACAATCCAATTTGTGTTAAACGGTGAACCGAAGTTAACACAAAAATCCGACCAAGGACCTCGTAAAAAAAACACCAGAAAAAAACCATCCCCACCCCCACCACATGTGCGGCACTTTCTTGTCCAACATCCGCTTTTATTGTTGTGCTTCCTCTTTGTTATTCTTTTTTGCTGGATTCATATGCGAATTCACATATCCTTCCGAAGAGCGGAGATACTTTACAAATTGGCTCAATTGCAATTTTATGTCACGCTCAAGGACCCTAACGAACCGAGCAGTGACGACGCTCCACCGAACGACTGACGGCCCGTCGGCCGGTGGAATAAGGTCCAAGAGCCCGGGCGAACTTTTTCCGTGTCAAAGTTAGAAACAATCTCGCACATGTCTGCGTGTCAACCGGTGCGGTGGCGGCGGCGGCGGGAGGGTGGCGTGGCACGAAATCGCATTACACCTTCGAGTGTGGGTGGGTGGGGCGCCGAACGTATCAGTGTCGTCGTCGCCGCCTGCTTGAGTGGTGTTCCGATGTCCATTCGTCCTGTTTTCTGTGTTTTTTTTGCGCCCTCACCCTCTTCGCCTGTGCCCTTCCAACGCGCTTAATTGAATGGGTCATTCAATTCGAAACGGCTACGCTCCAAAAGGCCATTGAAGTGGAACCGGAAAACGATAAGAATGACAACGGTCAACTTTTTTATTGGCATCAATGATGGTAATGACGACGACGACGAGGACAAGGAGGGGGATGATGCCGGTGGTCCTCACGATGATGATGATGATCCGTGCTCTCGAAGTTGACCCCGGAGCACCTTGTCCGAGGAGGTCAGGGGAAATCGTATTCAACGCACGACCACACTCAGTCCTTTTTTAATTTTCGTCCTCCGCAGCGGCCGGGACCCAGCCTCCCTGGGCAGCTGTTTTAGTTATTTATACCGATGGCACATGTGCTGGGATGGCTTTTTTGTGAGGATGTTAGAATTACTTAACTATCTCGGCCCGGGGAGCGGCCCTGTGCGACATAATGGTGCACGTTTTACAAAACCAGAAGAGCGGCGTCCGTATCTGGGTATCGACTGCTGTTTTTTTTTTCTCTTCCGTTGGCTCGTATCGACATGGAATTTACAACATCATCGGATCGGGTGGAGGGTGGATAATTTGCTCGGCCCATTAGACTTCCGCTGGGCAGGGGGTGGGTGGTGGTTACAGCTCCCATGTGTGCTGTAATCGTGAGATGCTTGCTGACTGTTTTTTTACTCTTCAAAGCTAATGTCCTTCCATCCGTGACTTAAGAAGCCGATTGCCGGCTGCTTCGGTGGGGTGGTTGGTGAATTCGCGATTTTTTTGCCTCGTCGAACCCTCTTGCCGATGGAATTGAGAGTCTCGCCTGGTTTGTCCTCGCGTAACGGGGGACGAACAATATGCTTTGATGGGAATGTGAACTTGTGGCAGTCGGCGGATTGTGTGTCCTGTCGGCGTTCCTTTGAATAGACTTCTTTATGGGCGCTCGGTTTATTGCGTGGAAAGATTGTTTTCGATGGATTGGAGGGGCTCACAAATTGAGCGAATTTTCGGAGATGAGGTTTATCTGGCACCCCAGAGGATTGCGATTTCGTGTCGTCGTGCCGTGGACGAGCGGATGGATGTTTGGTTAGAAAGCAATCTGCGTGAGTAGAGAATGGCTTGTGAAGAGCTTCGGTGGGTAATGTGAAATGTTTACAGTCTCCTCTGGGCTCTAGCGATCTTGTAAAACATGCCACACGACCGAGGAACCGCCTGTTGGACCGTCGTATGGAGCGTTCACAGTTGTACGACCTAGTGTTCGACCTGGCCTGGTAATACAATGTGAGCGTACCTTTAAGCTAATGCCATTGACGTGCTTATTCGAACACAATCAGTCATCATGAGGGCTTGCATGGGGGTGGCTCGAGTGAGTCTGTCGATAAACGCATAGGCTGTGATTACGAAAGCATGCCCATCATCGACGTCATATCCAGAACGTCACCGTGAGCAGCGATAACTTCGAGGTAGTGAAGGACTTCGCCTATCTCGATTCAGCGGGAGCCTGTACAAGAAACATATGTATGTACCGAGATTAAAATCAGATTGACTCTTGCCAACCACTGTGTACAACTTTGATCATCTCCGACTTGCTCTACGACGCAGAGGCATAAATTATGTATGTCCAATTCGGAAGAAGAGGTTCTTGGTCTTTTCGAGGCAAAAGTCGTGTGTGCGATCTTTGGTCTTGTTTACGTTGATGACATTTGGAGAAGAACGTTCGGCAACATGAGGCTAGCCAAGCGTCTACAGATCCAACGTCTAAGATGGCTGTAGCGTGTAGTGCGTGTGGATAACCTATCTCCGGCCGGAAGAATCTTGGCCTCTGAATGTGTGGGACGAAGGATTAGAGGACGCCCATGCCCATGTTTTAAACTCTATAACTCTGTGTACGTAAGGGCCATTTTTGGGGATGAAAGGGCTATTCGTTGCAACAGAAGATTGAGTCTAGTTACAGTGGTTCTTGGCAAGCTTCTTTATCAAAAGCTCATACTGTGGACGATATTGATTTCTCAAGAGTGCAGCGAACGCAGTTGTGGCATAAGCCAAACATTGGACATCGGGAACAACTGGATTTTTACCAGTTTACTGAATGCCTTGAACTAGGACACTCAAACACCAACCTTGGGTTAATGGTGATGGATACTTACCTCCACACTGGTGAAGTGTGAGGCCAATGTAAAATCTCTGCTGTTCTTCGGATCAACTCCATGCCGAAACAATATCCCTTTTTGAACTCTCAGACATGCTTGCTTACAAGACTTTGGGTTTTAAACAGCTATCACGGCACTCCCACTTGGGAGCCCACATCGACAATAATCAGGCTGAAACCAATGTAGATCTATGGGTCTTTCCTTATTCTCCATGGCACCAGACTAAAGCCTCTGGTCCTCTGGTTTCGCCAGTAGCACGTCATAACATCCACGGCCAGCTGCCTATTGTGCTCTTGTCAATCTAAGACGAATCCTTCTGTGCAGAATGCAACTGTGAAGAGGATGTGACTGACAAGATCCCTAGGAGAAATTGCCGTACTTGGAACTTTAAGTCGTTTCTGCTGTCACATGCGTCAGGTTTTCTCAACTACTTAACTGGATTCGCAATTACCCTCTGTGATACGTATGTCCAGTTGGAGGATTTTCGAAACTTAAGGATGTCCTTTCTGCTTATGTTCACTATGTTCTAAGACTGTTGAGGAAATAGCTGCCAAATAACTTCTTATCCCCACAAGGGCTGGGCAGGTTCCGAGGCAGTGCAAAAAAGTTCCTCTTCATTCCTGCATCTTCTATGAAGGCATTGTAGGGCTCCATCCACCTATCGGGATCGTTAGTTTTCGATGGATCCAACAAAAGGGGTGTCTGGTTTTGCTTATGACGTCTGTTATAAACATTGTTTTTAAGGCTTAATTGGCGGGTGAGGTGTATCCGGATTTGGTGGCAGACTCACCTCATTTTTTGCTAATTCATCAGCTCTTTTGTTACTCGTGTTCAGCAAGATTTCGATGACCGTCGTGGGTGTTGATCTGAGTAGGGCTGCCTTAATTCGGCCAAATTCTATTCGGAATTAGCAAGAAGTAGGAGAAATCAAATGGGAAACGTTCTTCTCTGTGACAGCTGATTTGATAGTTTTTTTTTTTTGTTGTCTTGGATTTTATTTGTTGTTTCTTCTTTCGTTTAAAATGTGTTCAATTATGTGTTGTAAAACATGCTTCAGTTCGAGAAACTCAAACTGCATCCAGGAAAGGCCACTGTTTGGCGCACGGAACCATTGGTTCATGTGTCTTCAAAAATCGTTGTTAGGTTGCGGTGACCGATACATAGACAGGATTGCCACCTTACCACCTTCATCGTGCAACAGTTGGACTTGGAAGCCAACATTCGAGGCAACATTGTTGAAATATGGCTTGATGCTCTGCGAAATTGGGCAGACTGACTTCATCTGAGCGAATAGTTTGGGGATTTATTTGTTGTAAGGGGAACGATTTGTTTAGCCAATACGAATCTGACACCATTCCTCGTCTTCTGGAAGTTAATGTCTAAGAATCAGAATCATTGCAGCGTTGAGTGTAATTTCGCAGCACCTTATCGGGATCAAAGCGCAAACCTTCACCAATTAAACGCTGCCCTAGAACTCGATGTTTACAGACAAATTGTGAACACAAAATCTTGCTAAAATCAGTCAAACATCTTAGGTGTACAGCCAGCTCAATTCAGGCGCCTTTTCAACAGATTGCCCGAACAATCGGAAAAGTTAGTCGATTTGCAATGCAAATGCGTACACGATGCTATCGCCAACAATGTTCCACGAACGCAATTAAAAATAAACCGCCGACACGGCAGACAGTCAACGTTCACATCAGTCACCAGCTGCCCGCTTTGAAGCGCAAAAAAAGAATCGGATCGCCTCAAGCTAAACACAATAAAAGAATGACAAAGCAAATGTAAACTCCATTCTGTCATCTGACAATTTATGGCCAATTAAAATATAACCTAAAAACACGCATCCTCAAGCATCCTCGTGCGCTTCCATTTCGCCAAACACAGGGGCTCACCAGTCACCACTGCACTGTGCCACTTAGAGCCCGGCGAATACCCCGAAGGTGTTGTGCAATGCAGCTTCTGCTGCACCCTCTAAGAGCGGACGACAATTATTATCCTCGTGTCCTCTGTGTGGATTCAAATCCTGACACTCTACGCCGACCAAAGAGTTAACCCCTGACGTATGTGCTGCGATTCAGTGAGAACAATGTTTACCCAAGTCCTTAGGTCCTTCCGTTTTATTTTCGTTCGTTGTGTGTACAAACACCCAGGTAACTGTCTCGTCAACAGCAGTGCTACCAATCATTTGGGGCTGACACATGTACAGACACACACACACACGCTGCTCGGGGAAATTGTGTCAAAACCTTTGTCAACACTGCTCGAGCTGTCAGACAATTTTCTTTAAGTGTCAAGCAAACATTGTACATGAATGCGCGATGTGGCAATGTGGCATCGGTGAACAGGGGGTGTAATGTTGGCTCTGTTGGCAGTGCCGCGGCGCTCGGGGTGGGGTTGTAAATTTATTCACTTTCTTGAAGATGAATATGAGCCGCCTGACATGGATTGGGAAACGGGCTCGTGTCGCTGAGGATGCTTCTGGACGGTTACAGTTCGGTTTCTGTATTGAATTTGACACACTGTTGGTCAACCGTGATCGCTTGGCTGGAACACTCGACACCAGGCGTTGTCGATGTACAAACTTCTTCAGTAAATGCGGCTTCTAAGTGTCTACTTTAAATGTAGTGCCGTGGATGGGCTGAGATTCTCCTTGAATTGTGCGCTGAATCCTTTCCACGGCCCTACCTCATGACGGCCTTATATTGGACTGTCGCGTAGAAACGACGATACGTTTTCACTGAGTTCGAGTTTGCTGCAAACGACTGAGAGGCATTGTTACGCTATGCAGAACGTTTTAAAGGGGAATTGCCGCAGTAATAAGTTCCTTAAGCGTGTGGTCTTAAGGATCTGGTCAGTGGTGTGGAGCGGGCCAAATGAGCCGTCTTCCGGTTCCACCATACCACCCCTTTGAGAGGATGAAAGTCACCAGAGGGTGGTTGTGTTGAAAACAAAGCAAGCACCTTCAGTAAGATCAGCAGCTCAAATTACAAGAAAAAAAAAACCGCATGGCCCAAGGAACTACGAATCAACGTGTGGAGCAATGAAACAGAAGAAAATAAGGATGGTGTACTCAATTGCATTTATCAGCAGACGAACCATGAAGAGTCTGAGCCTGAGCAATTGCTGCCTTCCATCGGTGGCGGTCCTGGGCACGCTGCTTCCAGTCATCAAGGCCAAGCTGTCTTACATCCGCGATGACTTGGTCTCTGTACCAGAGGTTCGGTCTTACTCTCCTTCTCGAACCAGGAGGCTCGGATTCGAAGACCCTCTTTGCAGGAGCGTTGCTGTCCATTCGCTCGATGGTGCCAAGACAGTGTAGTCGACGGTATACTCAAGTTTACACGAAGAAACTCTCAAGCTGAACTGTGTTTGCAAGTATACTGAACAGAATCTTGATAGCAGCTACTCTCTCCCATTTGTCGACTTCAAAATATCCTTCCGGTGTTATTGCCCGACAAGGTAAGTATTCGACCATCTAGGTATGGACTAGGCAAGGGCGGTTTCAAGTGTAGTGCAGCAGAGTTCTAGGGCACGGCTGTTTTTTTTCAAGCGGAGGTTCTGGCAGTCAAGAAAGCGGCCAAAAGGATATCTATGTTGGAAATATCACCGGCGGATTTTACCACTATTATTGATAGCCTTTTTTGTGGTGACCCGTGGCGTTGTGGGTGTGTGAGTCGATCTCAACATAGATGCCGCAGGTACGACAAAAATTATTTTCAAGGCCCCACCTCTTTCGAGTCACTCACAATGCTCAAAGAGTAGTTCTTCTTCTTCTTTGATTGGCGCTACAGTTCGGGGTGGACCTGGGCCTCAACCAACATGTCTCTCCAGCCAGCACGATCTTTCGCCAGCTGCCTCCAGCTGCGCACACCAAGTTGGGTTGATGTCCTTTTCCACTTGTGTGCGCTATCTAGTGCGAGGTCGTCCTCTGTTGCGCTGTCCCAATGGCTCGGTGTCGAAGACTCTTCGGGCCGGGGCTGTGGTGTCCATCCGCTCTACATGACCTAGCCATCTTAAGCGTTGGATCCGAAGACGCTTAACTAGGTGCATGCCACTGTACAGCCCGTACAGTTCGTGGTTGAACCTTCTCCTCCAAACGCCATCAACGCAAACAGGACCAAAGATCGTACGCAGAACTTTTCTCTCAAAACAACCAAGAGCTTCTTCACCCGCTTTCAATAGCGTCCATGTCTCTGCGCCATAGAGCAGGACTGGGATGATCAGGGTTTTATACAAGCTCAATTTGGTGTTTCGAGAGATGGCTCTGTTACTCAATTGCCTCTTGAGCCCAAAGCAGCAGCGATTGGCAAGAGTTACCTCAAAGTTTCTGCTGCCCAATATGACGCTCTGTCCGAGACGTCGATGTTGTGCGTCCTTTCGTGACGACCGCATGTACTTTGTTTTGTCCTGGTTTACCGCTAGACTCATTTTAGCCGCTTCCGCTTCAATGCCAGCAAACGCCTCATTGACGGTTCGCTGTGTTCGTCCATCCACGTCAATGTCGTCCGCGTAAGCAAGCAGTTGAATGGACTTTTGGAAGATCGTGCCTCGGGTGTTTACGTATGAGTTTCGCACGATCTTCTCAAGTATGATGTTAAAAAAGTCACATGACAGCGTGTCGCCTTGCCTAAGACCTTTTTTGACATTGAAGGTCTCGGTGAGTTCGTTACCGACCTCGTTGGAGCAGCGAGAGTTCTCCATCGTCATCCTGCACAGCCTGTTTGGCAAGAATGTAAAAACGAGACATGGCGCTGTATAGCTCGTCTCTATGCACGCTGTCATATGCGGCCTTGAAATCGACAAATAGGTGGTGGGTGTCGATCTGCATCTCTTGAGTCTTTTCCAGGATCTGCCGAAGTGTAAATATTTGGTCTATTGTGGACTTTCCTGGCCTGAAACCGCACTGATAGGGACCTATCAGGTTTTTGACAAATTGTTTCAGGCGTTCACACAAAACGGTAGAGAGTATTTTGAACGCGATGTTAAGGAGGCTGATCCCTCGATAGTTGGCGCAGTCAAAGTGGTCTCCTTTTTTGTGGACCGGACAAACCACTGAGATTCCACTCATCGGGCAAAGAGTAGTTACCGTCTAGAAAACTCTCAAACTTGGCCGTTCGGATTCGGCATAAAACTGTAGGTCCCTCTCCCACTTTTGAGAGAACAATACCACACACAACTCGAGTGGTTGCTGAGAAGCACAGGCCTGGCACTCTACCGGCTGTAACGCCACCTATATTATTATATTGTTATCATCGACTGTCGAGCGACAATAGAAATCAAGCTGATCGCGTGTTGCCACGAAGAACTTAAAGTTCTCAGCCAGTAGCATTCGATTACTCTCTGCTCGGTCCCGGTTCACAATGAGGCACCAGATGGACTTGACTGACTCATAGAAACAGACAAGAAAAGGGTGGAACTCTCTAACCACCTGCGGTCCTTGGTGCGCCTAATAGAGCCGCTGTGGCAGTCGGAAGATGTGTCGTGAAATCCATCAGAAATGCCTTACTAACCACTGCTTGGATGTTGGGGTCAAAATCTCAATGTTGCCGATGATATGGCCTAAGACGAATAGTGTAAAAGCAACAAGGTCCTAAAGGGCGACAAAAATTTGCGAAGGATAGTACATAGTTATAGAGCTAACTGGGTATACTCATCTCAAGTACCAGAAAGACTAACGAGGAAAGGCTGTAGTGACGAAGACGAAAACAAGGACACTGCCCAAGTTTCTGCCAGTTGAGGCACGGCACATTTCTTCCAAAAAATACCTAGGAAAACCCACTAAACTCTCTTCACAGGTTCGCCAAGATCTTTGTTCAATAAACTGGTTTTTGGATCGTACCTGTTGTACGATGAACGTGAAGTGGCTGACCTTTACCCACCGACCTTACCTTGTCAAAGTTTACATCCACCCCAAAAAGATGGTTTCTAGGAGGCAGTCACCGAGAGATAGTGTTTGTGGAAGACTATGGCTGACTAAGACCCGACGACAAACTTCGTCTTCTTATCTAAGGCTTATATTTTAAGACATAGAAGGGGGACCTACGAACGTAGGTTATATTTCATTCCAATTTCAGGCTTGTATCTCGCATCGGTCAGCTGGGCTTGAGAAGTGTCTATTTGTGTTATATGAAAACCAAGTGCAGTTTAGGACAATGGGAATTTAGTCTGGGCCAGATCAGTTGCAAGTTGTTAATTTGTTCGATTGCTGTGGCAGTGGCAGTCAGGAAGTTGGCAAAGCCCAGAGTTTGATGCAATCAAGCAGGCTGCTCCATACTTGCCTAGGGTGCTTCTGACACCTGGCACCCAGTGCAGGCTCCTTGATTGTACTTAAATATGTGCGTGTCATTTTTGTGCGCTGATGCTACCACATAAGTCCTCGTAGTCCCTCCGGGGTGCATCGGGGTTCACCTAAAAAGCATCTTTGGCAAGCTGCATCCAGTTAGGCACGGTAAGTTGGCTGAGTACCAACTTCACGTGAGTGGTTCACCTTAGACCTCGAAGTCTTCTTGTTGTATCGTGTTACAAGTTCGGTGTCGAAGACTCGTCGGCCCGGAAGTTCGCTCCATCTGGTCTCGCCACCTTAGGCTTTGGATCCATAAACGACTGGCGGGACTCACGTTGTTGTATAGCATGTTATTCTTCTCCCCACGATACCACCGAGCCAACGGGGACCAAAGACAACATGCAGAGCTTTTGTCTTCAAGAGACCAAGGACTTCGTCAAAAGCCTATGCACGCTGCAGCAGAATCGGGTTGGTTGCATAAAGTTAACATGATCGTTTAAGGAGTGCTCTACTACTCAAATACAAACAAAAAGTAGTTGGTGAGAGCTATTTTGAGCTCGATCTTGGTACTGAATCGCAAAAAAACCATCCGTCATTTGACGAATATTCAATCGCATTTACTTCCTCTTTCCACACAATCATAGACCGTCCCCCCACTACTCAGAGCCCACCCAATGAGCACCTCATCTCCATCAGCCCATCAAACGAGACGATAATTACTGAAAATTCACCCCCCACACAGCACCTGAATGCTCTCCTAAATGCAGTCGAAAAATTTTGAGTGCGGCCATCTGCACCTGGCCACAGGCTCCATTCACCGCGTCGCCCACGGACAGCTTAAAAGTTTCCTACCACACCGACCCTAGGAATCAAGCCCACCACAGTGGCTGCGAAGAGACTGCCACTGCACACAGCGACAAGATGTGGCCAACCGACGTCTTCAAGGAGAATTCCAGCAGAACTCGGCACGCGGGGGTTGCGTCCACCCCCGTGGCGGCTGCGAGAGAAATTTATGTGCCACCGAGAGAGCTAGAAAAATCCGTGACAGCGCACAACTTCCCCAGACAACGGCGAGGCAGCGAACGAAAAACGAAACGAAAAAGAAACCCTGGATAAAAAGAAGCATACTCTCCTGGCGTTGACGACGACAAACTGGAATACCGCCGGGATGTCCTCTTCCAGTGGGTGGCGGCCGGTGGCGGTGGAACTGGGGAAAGTATTGAGTTTTTCTTTTTCCCCCGTTCCCGGGTGACATTCGGTCGGGAGCGTCTTGGAACGGGCACCGCCACCAGCCGGTGTGTGATGGAAGACGGACGTCTCGCGGCGTTTAAGAGAGTTTTTCCTTTTTTTTCCTTCTCGTCCGTCCTTCGGTTTGATGGCAGAAAGAGAGAGAGGGTGAGCTAGAGCGAGACGACTCAGAAGGGGGCTGCGAAGTGGGATCCTGGGAATCCAAGGAGAAGCCTGCCGTTGAGCGTGGAACGTGGTGTGCGGTGGTGGCGGCATGGGAAATTCTTCGAGTGGCTTATGTGCGGAGACACCGTGGTCCACCAATCGAGGGAAACCGCCAATGTGCAGGTTTTTTTTGCTTTGTTCACCAGAGTTTCGTCTTCATTTTGTGGGCTCGCTCTCGCTCTGGCCGGTGTGGTGGTGGGGCTCTCCTTCGTTTTGGGGTCTGTGCAAACCACCAAATGTACATAGGCACCCGGGCACGGAGGTGATAGAGCCTAATGTGCGGCGCGGCGGTCGGTGTCGAGGAGCCGATGCCGTGGCTATGTACTTGAGGCCGATGGCTTTTGAGGGGGTGTCGATTTGGTCTAGATACACCCGCTTCTGAGTGTGACAGTTCGGTGCTTGTTCTTTTTTCTTGCGGTTTTGTCTTGCGGAGAGAAAATCTATTGCTGGCGCAGGCCGGGGGTTGGCCGTTGGCTCCGCCTCAATTTTGGTTTCTGGGAACATTGCGGTCGTAATGAAAAATGCTGGGATACATCGGTTTTGAGGTATCCAATCCACGGTTGAAGTGGGGATTTTATGGCGGTTGCCAGATTTAGATTTCTTAGAATCGGCTTCTGGAATGCCGTCGGCTGGGCTATGGGTGTTACGTTACGTGCCATTGAAAGTGCTCGGATTTATTAGCAATTTTACGGAGATGCCGAATGGTTACTAGCGTTAAGGTGGGGGTCGATTAAATTCTGAAGAATGACAGCGCTTAAAGGGGCCAAATTTTCGGCGTTCCAAGGACGCTCTGCAATATGGGAACTTTATGAGTTCTACTGAAGTGCTGAATCTTAACATGGAAGGTGTATCCGAGACTCAAAGACGACAGAGTATTAGACAGAACTTGAAGACGTCTGATGCTTTGGGAAAATGCAGTTGCTCTTTAATCAAAATTACAGCATTCATTGGGCTAAGGCCCAGGTCCACCCTACTGGACTTGTGGCTTTAATAATGACAAAGGCTAACCAATTGTTTTAACCCACGAGTCCAACATCCGTGTGGATCATCATTGTGGAAACCGATTCAGAAGCGTCTATAGCAACTGATTGGAACCAACTGTGGAACCAACTGGAGTACAAGGACCAAAATCATGATCTATTGGCATGGAGCCGAGAGTTGGACGATCAAAACTCCCTTCGAATGAACAATTCTACGTCGATCACGGCAGACACAAGCTCGAACTGATCGAGCTGAACCAAGAGGTGGATATATTCTGGAGTGAAAAAAAAAATCCATCGACTGATCTAGCTCGGTCAAATCGCGCAAATGTACATCAAGGTTCCAGTTATGATGGCCACCGAATCGGAGCCTTCTGTGTCAAGAAGAGGAAGAAGACCGAACATCCGGTATATCCGGACCAAGTCATCGCGGACGCAAGACCACTTGGTCATGACGCCTGATAGCAGCTTGGCCAGGATTGTCATCGACGGATGGCAGCTAGAGTTCAGAATCAGACCCACAATTGGTGGGAAGCCTGGGAAATAATAAACACATTAACCATCGTAGCTAACCAATCTCATTACATCGTTCGTCGATTTGTCTTGCAGTTAGGCCTTTCATTTGGTTGTAATTCATTGTACTATAACAGTTGGTACAGTCTGACTTAAGCCATTTTAGGCTCATTGTGATCATGAGTACATTCTACAACTTCTGGAAAAAACCATTGTACCTGGTTGTAACACTGATGAGTATCCTGCGTATGTTAGTTTAGTCTGAGCAAACAGAGTGATCGCTTGAGATTGAACGAGATACACATTTCCTTTCTGTTGGGACAAGGACTGACATCTACCCAGTTTCAGTTCGTTGTTTTAGCTCACTGTGATAGACGTGTAATAATTTTCACAATTGTACTGACGTGACACCAGACAAGACTATTTGACAGTTGGTGTTCACATTTTTAGCTATTACATCTCAAGGTTAAGAGTGATCATATAATATTAAAATAAATTATCATCATCATCAGTTTCTGACCCGCATGATCAACTAAAAGGGTCGCTAGGGTAAAGCACGCACCTCTAGCCTCCAAGACACACGATCCTCCGACATCGACTCTAACTCCCCTGGATTTCTCCCCAAGCGCAATCAACCGATTTTTTGGACTTGGTCCCTCCATCTGGTCCTGGGTCTACCAACGGGACGCCTTTCTGATGGAGTCGCATATCTCGGAAGACGACGTGATGATGGGGACATTCGTGCCACGTGTCCAAACCATTGAAACAGTTCTCCGCGTTCTCCGCCGTGTATCGTGATGATATCCCGATGAGTAACACCCTCAACAGCACGAGAAAATCTTATATCGGCAGTTAGTATGCGGGATCTTATTCATTTGGTTACTACCCAAATTTCATGACCATAAGCGGGAGTTGGAAAAATACTGAGTTAAAAACCAATAATTTTGACTTTGCCACTAAGCTCGGCCCTTCTGAGTACCTACATTATTTACGTTATATTAAGTTGCCAAAAACTAAAAGGTTTGAGCTTACGGCGGAATGAGACTGAGAACCTAAAAGCCAACATTTGACAAATTACGGTGGAACAGAAGTTTTTGTTTTAGTACACCACGTTAGTCCTCTTCTTCTTCTAAGGCGCTAGAGTTCAGGGTGAACCTCTCCAGCTGACGGGATGCCAGCAACGATCCTTGTCTATAAATAGATCAAGGACGGCTAATAACCCGCCCACAGAAAAAAAAATACTACGCAGGAGCAAGTAGCCTCGAAACAACGGACGGAAAACAAGTCATCGCGGATGTAAGCTAGCTTGGCCTTGATGACTGGAAGCAGCGTGCCCAGGACCGTCACCGATGGAAGGCAGCAATTGCTCAGGCTCAGACCTTTCGTCGTCTGACTGATAAGTAAGCAAGTAAGTAGGTTGGTTGAGGTCCTTCCACACTTGTGTCCGGCTTCGGCTTCGTGGTCGTCCTCTATTGCGTTGTCCCACTGGTTCGCAGTCGAAGACTCTTCGGGCTGGAGCAGTGTTGTCCAATCCATAGACACCTGGTTGGACTCATGTCGCTTGGTTGAATCTCCTTCTCCAGAAACCATCAACGCAAGCAGGAACAAAGATAAATATTTTCTCTTGAAAAGACCAAGAGACTCTCCATCCACTCTTGAGATAGTCCAGGCTTCAGGCCTAAGAGCACGACAGGAATGATCCTTCGAGACAGGGCGCTATTACTCAATTACCCAAAGAAGCAGCGGTTGGCAAGGGTTATTCTACGTTTAATCTCCGTTGACCATGTCAGTCGCAGAAGCTTATTATCATCTTATCAAAAGGGTAGACTGTAGCGTGGGGATCTCTGTGGATGACATCGTCGACGTACTAAATTGCGATTTACCTATGTACCTATGTGGAAAGATAATTGCTTGGGGACACCACAATGTTCTTGAGTCATGACAGTGTCTCTTTTATCAAAATACTATTTTCTTGCCCGAAAGTCGCGAAAGTGGTTAGGGATTTCCAAGGATAGAGCCACGTGGCGTTGTGGGTATGTGCATCGGCCCCAACGCACTTGAACCTCGAGGTCTAGGTTTGATCACTGATCCGTACGACAGAAATAATTTGCGAGTAACTGACGGTACTCAAAGAGTATTTTTTGTTTAGAAAAATCTTTTCAAATTTGGCCGTTCGGAGTCGGCAAAAAACTGTAGGTCCCTTTTACTCGTGAGAGGACGATATCACGCACAACATGAGTAGTTTCTGAGTTAGGCCCTGGACCTCTACCCAGGGCCAGTCTGCACCCACCTCTTCATTCCATCAGCGTAGTCTCACAGGAGATTGTCCAGCTTCCGGTTGTCAGATATCTAGCTGATCTCCAAAGTTAGCATCGAGCAGCAATTTGACCAATTTATTGTTATTAACCAATTCGTCACCCACATTCCCCTTTCAAGAGACCGACTTTCACCTATTTTTAACGTTTGCGAAAGGTGGCTTTACCAACGTCTGTGTGAGAGGCTTGATTTGGGCCCAATGATGTTTATTTTTCAGCAATTGTACGAGGAATGTTAGCTTTCAAGTAGAATCCTTTTTCTTGTTTTTTTTTTAAGTTTTTGGTCGTTTGAGGACCACCTTCGCCTGCAGAAATTGGTCGGCTTTGTCGTGAAGCCAGGTCTCAAATTCTGTTGAATGAAATTTTCTTCGGCATCAGTTTAGGATCCCAAGTTTTCAGTGGAGTCGAATGATGGTATCATCTCAGCTACATCACGAAACAATCCGCTGCTTGTGCAGAACAATATCATGACAGACTTATCGGTCAGCCCTCGTAACGTCATTTTTGAGCTCTTGACAAATATTTTTCAGGGTTTAAGCCTTGCTTTCCTAATCATTCTGATCTCTTGCTTGAGTTCTTAAATTTCTAAAAATGCTTGAAAAACTAACGCTTTTGCCCCACGTTACAAATGGATGCCTCCGACCTTAAAGGTGTAATTTTCTCGATCGAATAGAATTACGTTCAGACAGACGACGAGGCTCTTCCAACATCGCAGACGGCCGATGGATCTTGTGTTCCCTTAATCGTCAAGGGCCTAAGCTGTGGCTCCTAAAGCAGTACAACATTTTTAGGGGATTTCAAGTTTACATTTAGTTCGAAAAGCAGAACAGAATAGTCGAATCGGACCTTTTTTGATGCAAACTCGATCGACAATCTGCAACGTTGTAACCGGAACCGAAATTTCAAAAATTGTCCCCCACCTGAATGAAGAACAATTGTTACTTGTATGGATTTCTTGTATGGACACCATCTGCCCCAAAAGCCAATCCATTCTCGTCCCATTTCCCCATCGTACCCACACTGCCACTGTCCCACTGTCCGACTGAACCACTTCTGGCACTGGTTCAAATGCTCAGTAACTCACTAATTACTTGGAATCTTGAATGCATTGGCTTTCCCGTCGGCAAAGCAATTTCCAGCAGCAGCCGCCCTCCCCAAAGCACACACGAAATTCACAAGTCATTTGTGGGCTGTGGCAAGCGCCTTTTTCTTTTCGCTTCTTCTTCACTTCTTCGCTTCTGCAGCGTCTTTCACGTCTCCTTCGTGCCGACACACATCTCGACTGAAGTCAACTCCTCTTCTGCGTTTATGGTCGAATACAGCCGCAATATTTAGCCACAACACATTGGTCGGATTTCGGGGGTAATACTTTCAGCAATTTTGCAACCCTTAAGCTTAAACCACTACCACATCACCACGACGGAGCCCACCGATTTTCCCACAGGAAAAAAAGACGAACCAACGAACCTCCACGCAAAGTGTGAATGAGTGCGAGTGCGACTGAGGGACAGAGCGAGAGAGCGCGACCCGAGGACCGAGTGAAAAGTTGGGAAAGTGCCCCACCGGAGAGCAGAGGAAACGATAAAAAAAGAAAAAGAACTCAAGATAACCACCACCACCGCCACGGCAGCACCCCCGCCCGAGTGTCCATCATCGTCGCCGTCTCAAGTTGCCAGCGTGGTTGTGCCCCCTCCCTCAGATGCTGGTAACTTGAGGTATTCCCCGTCACCGACACTGCCAAACCTGGTCGTCGAAGATTTTCCCCAAAACCCCATCGCGTCATCCGTGGCATCGCTCGCTCTCTTCGTGGTTGGCTTGAGGTTCAGATGCACGCTCGCACGGGCGGTGGGCGGGGGACGGGTATTTTTTTCGCTCTTTCTTTCTCTGACGGTCTCGCCCTCCTTTCTCTTGACTTTTTCCACTCGCCTCAATTTGGTGGTGGACGGTTTATGTACATGTAACTCGGAAACTGCCACCATTTGCCGTTTGTGGAAAAGTCTCTTAAGAAAAATCCAAGACGATGCTCCGCTCCGGTCTGCGCCAGAGCAAGCGAGAGGCTGTCTCGTGCCGGGGGTGGTGTGCTCGAGAAAAATCACCGAAAGAAGATGAGATGAACGGAAAAAAGGAAAAGAAGTTGAGTGCGCGGTAAAAAAGGGGGCAAAAGAGAGAAGTGCTTTGTTGCTTCTGTTTGTTTTTCCATCTCTCGCTCGTCGCTTTTGTCACTCATTTTCGTCGCGATGCGACTTCGGCGACACAACGCAGTCGAGAAGGGATCCAATCTCGGCTCTCCGTCGAGTCGTTTATGATTATTTTCGCCTTCCTCTTCGACCGGGGGTGGCTGGTGGCTGGTGGCTGGTGGGCCCCTGCGCTGCCGTTGTTTATGTATTTATTCTTTCGACTCAAGAATATTGGAAGCGAAGCGAGGAGGACGTTGAGTTCTTCGGTTTTTATTTTCCACACCACTAAGCGGTTGCCAGGGCGTGGGTGGGCGGGCGGTGGAAGGTATTCCATTTCATCCTGGAAATGTGGAGCGATTTTTGCGTGATGCCAAAGGACACACCACCACCACCACGACCACCACCACTGGGAGAGAAACAAAAAAGAATTGAAACTTTGGGAGGAAGGCGAACAAAAAAAAAAAGAAGGAAAAATATGCTGAAATGTATGTACATAGCGTATAGGTGAAGCAGTTATCCTTCGGTTGGTTGTCGGTCGGTCGGTTGGCTGGTAGGTAGTACGGCCTTCCACATAAACCACTGCTACTGGTTCTCGCGGTAACGAAAACGACAACGACAACGACAACGACAACGAGATTGCTGCAAGTAGGAGGATAACCAAGACGAAGACGAAGACGTGGACTACGAACGAGTGTGTCGATGTGGATGGGTGGGGGTTCGTGTGGTGGTCCTCGAGATGATGATGACGACTACGGCGACAACGACGACGGCGATGATGATGACGAGTAGTGGTCGGGTTCATGGTTACCGCAAAAAAATAGTTTAATATCGTTGCGTCGGTCGATTCGATCGGTTTTCGGTGGTTTTTACCAAAAAAATAACCAAAAATAAAAAAAATTTAAAAAAATATTGTTGCGTGTCGTATCTAGTTAATGGGTTTCTTAAATAAATAAAAAAAATTAATAAATTAAATTTAAAAAATATATATTTTCGGTAATTAAACGAAAGAAATAAAAAATAAATTAAACAAATTTTCAGTGCATTCAGTGCGTGGCGGGTATCCTTGCAAAGCTGTGGTGGATTATGTACCATTTTTCAAAAGGATTACATACATTTTTTAAAAGAAAAAAAGAAGAATTGCCTTCAAACCTGCATCGGGTGCAACTCACAACAATTCCCGACCGAAATTCAACAAAAAGTGATTAACTCTGAAGTGAATTCTATTCAGTTGAAGTGAAGGAGTTAAGAGCAAGTAATCAGATCTAGGACGAGGAGTGACTGACAGTATTTTTGAAAATTTTCTTTAAACGCTCGACGGATCTTGTGTTCCCTCAGTCGTCAAAAGGCTTAGTTGTGGCTCCTAAAGCAATACAACATTTTTAGCCGGCACAGAGTGCATCTACTTTTGTGCTTCAGTTCAAGCTTACATTTAGTTCGAAAGGCTATCCAAATTTCTGCAACTGAACCTTTTTTGACGCAAACTCGATCGACAATCTGCAACGTTGTAACCGAAATTTGAAAAATGTGTCCCTTCCTGTTTGAATTTCCCAGCACCATCTGCCCCTAAGACCAATCCATTCTTGTCCCATGTCCTCTCGTCACTCTCCTACTGTCCGACTGAACAACTTCTGGAACTCTAATCTCTAGATTTTCTGATGGTAGACACTCATTGACACAAAAATAGTCAAAAGTTGGTTTCATTTTCATCACCTGTTGCCAGTTTGTAGCTGAAACTCAGACGTCTGCTTTTGCCACAGGCATTAAATCTTGAGCAGTGGACTCGCTCTAACTTCAATTATCATGGGATATCGAAATTGGTTCGACTTAGGGAGTTTTGAAGCTGGGAAGAGGCCACTGAAGTTGTCTATGGTCGTCAGGCTGCAACCGTCGGTTCGTAGATCAGCTCAAATCGACTCTTCTTCCTTATTTATGCTTTGCCCTTCCACGAGGATTCGCTGAACGCTGAATATTTTTAGGCTTTAAAAATTCAAAAGAATGCCCAAATATGGCAAATAAACAATTCGACTTAAAGAGAAATTCGCTTTGGGGGGAATACACTGCAATATAGAGCCATTTGACTTCTGCCTGCCTTGCCACTTAAAAAACCAAACCTATCGGAAAATAGCACTTGCACGACTTCTTGTTTAACTTTCAACAATTCGTGATGACAGTCAGTAGTCAAATTTGTCGGTCAGCTCGATGCTGAAACTCTGGCGTGGAATTTGTTTAAATGGTTGGTTTGATTTGTTCACCTCACAGAATATCCCAGAGACTTGGCACCTCTTACATTTTGGCCCGCTGGAGACGCCGCAGAGACTCCGAAAACGCATGCTTGACCCATTTAAGGCCTACGTTGGCATCTGTGGTTACGAGGTGAATATACTTGTGAAATCCATTGTGGTACCACAAGGACTAATTGAAGTCAAGCGCATATACAGGGTGGGCCAAATATAAGTTGTGAAAATGAGCAAAATTAATTTTTGTACATGCATGTAGTACAGTAAGAACAAACTTCTCCTTTGAGTGGCGCTTCAGCCCGTAGTGGACCTGGGTCTCAGTCAGCATTCCTCTTCAACTTGCGTGATCTTGGGCTAAGTGCTTCCAGTTTCGTACACCCAGCTGATTATAATCTCTTTCCAGCTGGTCACGCCATCGGAGGCGAGGTTTTCCTCTGTCCGTCAGAGTTGACCTCCGAGACCTTCCAAGCCGGAACGTTAGTGTCCTACATGTCCTAGCCATCTGCCTCGAGACAATCGGATTCGTTTGACGCGGTCCGTGCATGGTCCGTACATTCCACGTGCAGATCCGAAGATGGTTGTCGTTTTTGAATTTGTGTGGGTCGTCAACGGTCAAACCATTCATATCCGAGGCTTGATGCTGCTTTGTAGCCAAGTTTTTTTTTCCCCGGTGAGGAAGTTACCCCCACGCGTAACCGCCGAACCGGGTCTTACTTTAACCCCTGGACAAGAGCCGCTGCATACATTGGTTCACCTCCAGGCGGTTGCTTAGAAGGTCTATCCGGAGGGCACCGCTGGGAGGTTGCATGTCAAATTGATCTGTGCATTTACAGGAATCGTTGCTGGCACCGTTGCCCAGCCTCTGTTTGACAGTGCGTCAAGTGAAGTTTAGCTCCTTGGAAAGTGACTTCATTTACGTGACTTCTTTTTGATAATCACGTGCAAATCCATCCGATTACAATTCTACTCCTTTTCTTATTCAGTCTGTAATTTAATCCTTTGAGTTCATCACCAACTACACTTTTTTTTAACGCCGAACTAGTTATAAGTAACTTTAAACTTAAAAGCCTGCTTTAATTTTTGAAGATTTATCAAAATTAGGACTTAACACCAAAGCTCTTCTGCATAAATGCATGTGGTGGCCCGTGGCGTTGTGAGTATTTGCGTCGACGTCATAGGTTCGATTCCTGCTCCGTGCGACGAAAACAATCTTCACAACCCCACTTCTTTCGAGTCACAGACAATGCTCAAAGAGTATTTCCTGTCCAGAGAAATCTTCTCAAACAAAGCCGTTCGGATCGGCATAAAACTGTAGGTCCCTGCCACTCGTGAGAGAACAATAGCACGCACAACACGAGTGGTTGCTGAGAAGCAAGGACCTGGTCCACTACGGGCTGTAGCGCCACCCGTATTATCTTCTGCATGACGCACATGCAACAAGGGAACTTCAGCTGCTTGGGAATTTGATTCAAATGAATTTTAAGTGCCGACATTACCTGGCACTTAATTACAGGTCTTTTGGGCAATTGCGTCACCTCTTCAGCACATCTTTTGTCGGAGGAAGTGGAGGATTAGATGGATAGCTGCAACAGTTGATTGAGCTGCAAATGCCATACTGCTGTCATTCATGGCCTATAGGCTTAGACTAGTTGGTGATGCTTCGGTTGATACAATTGAGCTGAACACAGGAATCAAGAGGACGACAACATTAGATTTTACACCTCTTTAGGTAAATTTGCATCGGTTTTCCAAGTGGCAACCTAATGGCAACAAAATATATTGTGAAGGACAGGTAGAGGGGTCGACGTATCTGTGTCTCAACTTTTAACTACTTCTAAGATAGATCAGCAATGTAAATCATCTCTGAATTTTATTGGCAGTCAATTGGAACTCACTGAAACTCATCTGGGGCCATGGACACCAAGGAATCGCTGAAACTGAGATCGCCGATAAACTTGATCAGAAACTTACTCAGGACCTGATCCTGCGTTTGCTCACAATCGTCTGTAAGAAATTCGCGGCGTTCTTATTGTCCCTTAACAGAAAAGACTGCAACGGGTCACAACACCTTTTCCAAACACCTGGATGAACTAGGTTTAAGGGAAGATGCCCTCTGCGAAGCCTTCCTCTGGCACTGTCCCGCCATTGCTAGGATCAGGTGGCAGGTCTTCGGCGCTAATATGGTGAGAGCTGATTCTGATTCATCACAGAAGCATCTGCTGGTCTTCCGAAGGAGTTGTAGGTTACTGCCTGGTAGTACAATGGATCAGTCTTCAGTTTGAGTACTCCTGCGTAGTATTCCTTCAAAAAATATACTAGTTCCTTTTTTTTACATAAGGAGGCATTGTGTTTTCACAAACCCTTTTTGGTACTAATTTATTTTCAAAATTATTCTTTTTTGAAGCTTCTGGGGCTTATAAAAAATTTAACCTGTTGTAACACCGCTGGAATGCTCGTAAGGGTGACAACAATGCAAATTGACTGGCTCGGGCTATTACTATCAATTAAAATCGTGTGGCCTTCTATTGATCGCGTATCATTACCGTACCATATTCATTCTTGTCCATTGCTGCTTCTTGTGTATCCAGCCGTTTCGGATTGCCTCCCAGGCACCCTTCCTTTTGCCAATCATTCGCAAGTCCTTGGCCTTGTCCTCGATTATCTGCAAGTGTAGCTCCATCAACTGTCAACCTTTTCTATCCTATCCCAATTCTGTTCCGTTCCTCGCTTAGTCTGAAAGTTTTTTTTTATCCGAACTGTCATTTTTAGGAGTGTTTGATTGAAATCACTTACAAGTACGTTGTAAGGTAGAGACTAGTTAGCGACTGGTTAAAAAGCGTCTATTTTTGAGAAAAAGTTAAAGCTGGCTTATAAGTTTTAAGTTGCCTATAACTTGTTCGGAGTTAAGCCCTTAAAGTGTAGTTGACTATAATGTTGCACCATTGGCGCCAAGTGTGTTTAAGTTTCTCACTACGATCAAAATTTGACCTACTTTCAATCAAGCCGACTCTCGGTACCCTTGTTGTCGTTTTCATTAGACGCTGGTTCATTGGATCTTACGTCCTTAGTTCGGGTCTGTCCTATAACGACTGCTGTAGATTTTGCAGAGAAGAGGAAGAGTCCACTCCTAGTCGTCGACCGACTTGGTCCCTCCTTCTTAAATAACCAGGCCGAAATAAGCAGTATTAATGCCCCGACATCGATTTCAACGGCGTCCAATTACATTAAGTTCGACTTAAGGGCTTGATCACATCCTAGGTCTCTGTTAAGCCCATGTGTCGCCTTACTCTCGGAAGGTCTTCGGCACAAAGCCTCTGCTCCCTCTGATTGTTACAATGTTTCCTTTTTCTCGGAAGGCCTTTGTCAAAAGGCCTCTACTCCCTCTGGTTGTTACAATCGACCCTGCTACCTACGCCACATCGAAATACCCTTAAATTGGCCGGCTTCGAGGACACATGTGCCACCAATTGTCGGTCCCATCGAGCCGTCATTAAGTTGAAACTTCAATGCCTGCAGCACAGCATCCCCCACCAACGACTGTGTCCTTTAAACTGAATTGTTTCTTTTTTTTCGATTTTATTTATCCACTTCCTTTTGCGCTTAATAAACATAATTTTTCTGTTTGTAGCACGTCCCCACACATCCCCGCTCGGTCCACACTGTCTGCGTCGTCATGTGTCGTGTTGGAAGCGGGGCCGTGAAACGGGGGATGAGGCCGCAAGAGGGCTCTTCCTGAAGTTATTTTGGCCATATGTGTGGTTTTCACAGGCGATTGTAGTTCTCTACCACATACCACTCGGTGTTTTCAATTCTGTTTCCTTTTTATTTTCTCGCCCTCCCTCTCGGTGCCACCATATCCCGATGGACGGTGTTCATTTTTTCCTCATTTTCATTTTTGTGCTGCCGTCGTCGGCTGGTCATCGGTCGAGTTCTGCGTTCTGTGCGTGGGTGGGTGGGTGGTCGTGTGTGTGTGTTGTTGTGATTTGGCCATGTGCTAACGGCTGTTGCAACAGTCGCATTCCCACAGCCAATAATTACTGACATTTTCCGTGATTTTCCAGCCCACAATGGAGCCGGGATACCCGATGTTATTTCGACCGGGAGTTTGAGTTGCAGCCACTGACAATCGTGATGAGTTTTCGTGTTTCATTCATTTGTGCGAAAAGCCGGAAAATTTTTATCATAAAGTGAACATTGAAATGCTGTGTGTTTCGGAGTTTTTTTCCTCTCTCTCTGTTTTTTTGTTTGTTTTTCATTTTCATTTATTTCGTTTCTGGTTGTGCTTTCAATTCGAGCCAACACGAAGTTTTTCACTTAGCAGTGATTACAGTGAGCGACGGTTGGCAATGAGTTAGGTGCGGTTTGGTTTCTGTGAGAGGTTGACACGGAAGGGAGAGAGATTGGATATTCGCTGGTGTTTTGGATAAGACAAATACTGAATGAATAACGCTTGATTTCAAATAAATTACTAAATATAATTTTGTTACATTAACATTCGGAATTCATAAAATCTCTTAAGTCTTGGCGATGGTCCGTGGCTGAGTTCAATTAATTTGTATTTTGAGACAGAAGATGTTGACTGTTAACCGAGGGCTTCCTTGTTCCTCTGTCCGTCTTGAATAACAGGGACGTTGAGTCGCTGTAAGATCTTAAATAGAATACGGGGGTCTTTGGAAAAATTGGAGTCCTGTTGCTGTGACTCCAAAGTTACACCATATCTCTGCATGCAGACTTCCCTTCTAATTTTCGTTCAGGAGAGTTGTGAAAAGAAGAGGTGATTGGGGCACCCTTGCTTTACTCCTGTGTTTGTAGTGAAAGAGTCACTGATGCTTCAGTTAGGCAGTACCGCGAGATCTGAATCTTCGTGCGTTGCTCTATCGATAGTAATTATTGTCAGGAGTAGCCCTTCCTCTCTGACTTAATGCTCTTCATATTGCAACTCTTTTGATGGTTTCAAAGGCCTTTTGGAATTCAATGAACAGTAGGTAGTAATAAAACTAGCTCGCACTTCGTCGATTTAATGGCAGACCCTTATTATTATCCCATCGATGGTCTGTCTCCCACCTAAAGTGCTCTTAGTGGTCGCTTTTCTAAGAAAAATGAGTAGGGCTTAGTACTCTTGAGATGATTTAGGAAAAACTTAATACGAACACGGAGGCTGCTTCAGTACGTGCAAATTCTGTTTTCTTTCTTTTTCTCTCTGTCTTCCCACTTCACTCTCTCTGTGGATGTATCAAACATAATGTTTATCTAATTTGTCTACATTATTCTTAGAAGAGAAGCTAATGTACTTATTGAACGCCCGACTTAGACTGTAAGTTGTAACCTTCTGTGTAAAACGTAGGATTACAGGCAAGTGATGGATCAACGCTAGCTTTGGTTAGGTTAGGTCAATGAGTAGACACGCCAAAGCACTTATCACTGAGGTCTTCGTAGAGCCATTTTGATGCGCAAAGGGGGAATAGACAGCTTTTCCACAAGCTCATCTTGAGTTTTGTTTTTAAGGGGGGACATTGGTTAGTACATGCTGGTCATGGAATAAATGTTCTCCCAGAATTCTATACCTCAGCTGGCAGAGACTAGGGCAGTGGCAAAGTGATGTGAAGGCTGTCCTCTTCTTCTTTTTCGTCAACACAACCTCTGCATATCAAGTCATGGTTATTGTTGATTTGAATAGACACCTTAACACTGGTGTGGGGATAGCTATTCAGAGAACTGGTAAACTGTTTGAGTGTCTGACTAATACTTGTACAATCAAATTGCTTAGATCTACAAAATTCGTACTTCACGGGTTGGTTGCTCGTTGATCGCTCGTAATTTGAAACTTCTTGCATACGTCTGCCTTCGATCATGGTGATCATCGTGAACATAAATGCAACGTCTTCAAGTTGTGTGTGCTGAACTTTTGTCAAACTAAATACGCCGTCCCCATTTTCGCACTATCTGCAAATTAGTCCATTTGAAGAATGTGTGGTTTGATGAATGTGCGTGGAATGAAATGCATGGTTTGCAAATCAATTGTTTCCCTGCGTCTTACACAGTTATATTGGTGTAATATAAAATGATTTTTGAAAATAAAACACTAATTATTAATGGGGAAAGTAAAAACATTTTATTCAAAGTATTGGCCATTGTTTTCTACACATTTTGACCACCTCTCTGGCAATTTGAGAATACTGCGCCAGTAAAATTGTTCGTCTTTTAAAGCAAACCAATCAGACATCCAATTTTCGACTTCTTCGTAGGAATCGAAGTGGTGCTCAGCCAATGCGTGTCCCATCGATGAAAACAAATGGTAGTCGGAAGGAGCGAAGTCTGGTGAATACGGCGGGTGGGGTAGCTGCTCCCAGCCAAGTGTTTTGATTATATCCTGAGCCGGTCTTGCTTTGTGTGCAGGTGCACTGTCATGGAGCAAAATTACCTTGCCGTGTCTTTTGGACAATTCTGGTCGTTTTTCGATCAATGCATGGTTCACATTGATCATTTGTTGTCGGTAGCGATCAGTATTAACGGTTTCACCAGGTTTTAGGAGCTCGTGGTACACCACACCTTTCTGGTCCCACCACAACACACAGCATTGTCTTCTTGCCGAATCGACCTGAGCCTTTGCCAACATACCTCTCCATATAGCCCGGTCTTGTGCTCGTTGCTTCCAGCCACGCACGTTCAACTTATTCAGATCCCCTTTTAGCTGCGTGCGCCACCGTAGACGTGATCTTCCCTTACCGTGTTGTCCCTCGGGCTGGGGCATTTCTGTCCACTCACTCTAAGTGATCTAGCCCTCTGAGACGAGAGATTCGAACTCGTTTGACCAGATCGATGTCGCTGTACAGCCCGTATAGCTCGTCGTTCAGTCTCCAACTTCCAAACACCATTCGTACACACGGGACCCAAGATAATTCGAAGGACTTTTCTCTCCAAGCGACCAAGAACATTCTCGTCCGCTTTAGTTAGTGTCCATGCTTCTGCGCCATTCAGCAGGACTGAGGCTATCAAGGTCTTATAAAGGGATACCTTAGTTCGTCGACAGATGGCTGACTCCGTACGTTAAATTTTGAGAAACTTTTTCTAGACGGGGTCGGCGCACAGCATCACGAGCCATCACGACGTCATGGTTAAATTCCATTTTGTTTTCATACAATTCCGCCGATTTTGACCAGCTAGCGCTTCAGCTACAATTTATATAATATAATATGGCGCCACAGCCCGTAGAGGGCCAGGGCCTAGCTTCTCAGCAACCACTCGTGTTGTACGTGCTTTTGTTCTCACACGAGTGGAGGGGACCTACAGTTTTATGCCGACTCCGAACGGCCAAGTTTGAGAAGCTTTTTCTAGACAGGAGATACTCTTTGAGCATTGTGAGTGACTTGAAAGAGGTGGGGCCGTGAAAATTGTTTTCGTCGCACAGATTCCTGAATCGAACCTACGACGCCACACCCACAACGTCACGGGCCACCACCAGCTACCATTTGCCGAAACTTTTTGTGGCATTGTAAGGGTTTGTTGGTTTTTGCCATATCATCCGAGTGTACTTAGAAGTGGTTAGACAGGGTCATTGCTCAGTAATCGACTTTGTCCCACAGTGTAAAGATGACGCCTTTTTGGCAGAATGATGTTCGTCGCTCAATACAGAATCGCACCCGGGTTATGTTGAACTGTGTAATCTTTCAATTGGAGCCTACCACCATATTCCGTACAAAGTAGAGATGAGTCCACTTGAGTTGATAACCGAGTCAACCCCAGTTACGTCCAGATCGAGTCGCACCGAGTTGCTGAAATTTAAAGGATGCGAATTAATGGACATCAAATTTTCGAACCACTCGCCACGGTGCGAACACACAAATCGGTTGACTCGGGTTGGCCATCTCTGAATTGAACATCATGACTGCAAACCGTTTAACCCGCTGCGATGGTCATTGCGATGCGACCGAGTTGCACTGCTTCATATTCAATATCTTGTTGAAGTTCGGCATGGGATCTGTTTCTTATGAGACGCGTATGGACGGGGTCATGTGGCACATTGTCGATCTGCTCGTTGTTTCTTTTTGTAGGGTTATTTTTATTATCTGAAACATCGTTACCACAGTCACACTATAGAGTCAAAGGGACCCATGTTTTTTAGCTTGACTCGGTTTGACTAATTTTTTTAGAATACAAATACCCAAACAACTAACGTCATTCGTTTTTATAACTTTGCAAGGTGGGAACTACCTTTTAGACATATTTTGGATTGGGTGGAACCAAGTTCGTAAACTCGAGTTGCAACACGGTTTGCTTGAATTCTAACTCGGGTCATCATATCGAGCTAAGAAAGTTTCCTGTTGGCACATCTCTCTGCAAGGGAGGCAATTATAATTGCTGCAATTAATTGAGTGAAGATTCGTTTCAAGACTGATTTTAATAAAGGTTACAGTGGCTGACTGCTAAGGGCAGTCACACTTATGCCAGAGTAGGCCCATTATGATGATCCTCTGCTTATTTCCACAGAAGGATCGAAGACTGAAGAAGGGTTGAGTGCGGGGGTCTATTCCCAAGACCTCAACATTGCCATCTCTTTGAAGCTCCCTGATTACTGTAGCAGAGACCATAACGATTAAAGAGGCGTTGTTATGCCTCAAAAACAACGTGATATCAAAAAGAAATATCACCATCTGTTCGGACAGTCAGGGCGCTATAAAAACGCTTGACATGTTTTACTCAAACACATCCCTTAGGTTGGCTTGCTGTCTTTTAACGAGATGGCCGAGCATTTTAACATTCACCCCATGTGAGTGCCGTGACACTGTGACATACCAGGAAATTGCAAAGCCGATGAACTCGCCGGAAATGTCTTTTGGAAGATAGCCTGGGGTATTAGGCGGTCTGTGTCGCTAGGAAGGAAGTTGAAATCCTTGAGAGTGGTTTAGTGGTCCATGTTCAGTTCGGACCACAGTCGGAGAGTTTTGAGTCTCAAGCCTGCTTCTTCATACTCCCGACCTTTAATTGCCTTCATAAGGACACAAAAGAAGGCATTCAAGGTCATAGCAATTTTAGAGACTACTCGGCTGATGGTCCATGTTTTGATGAAGCACTCCACCTCCAACAGGAGATCACCTTCATTACTTGATGCCCACAGCCCACAAGAAACCAAAACAATCGCCAAAGCATACAAATGTACCAATGACTCCGTCGCTGAGTGTTAAAATTAAATTCACCGAATTATTGAAAAATTACAAATGTGAAATGTGCTATTAAACATCCCCCCCCAACCCCTCATTGACATGAGCCGAGCGCCATTCACTCGCAATCACCTTCCGCCCTTCTAACATTCACTGGAAGTCCCGGCATGACCGTTATCTCGCATCCGCCAGTTCTAATGACAGAACTGTAGAAATCATTTTGAAAAGTTTTGCAAAACAAAACAAAGGAAGAAAAAATGAATATTATACATTTTATCACACAGCACCACACAGAGTGTACTCGCATCCTTCATTCATAATCAACTGACAGACTGTTTGAATCATTATCCTTGCGGATGCTTTTGAAACAACACTCTCACGCGGTGGCTAGGGCGGACGAAAAAATATCATTTCTCGGTTCACACAGAGGTACAAAAAAAATGCATTAGTCCTGCGATTTAATTCGCATCTGTGGTGGGATTTTGTATATATTTCAACCACCCCCAGCTCCGGTGGCCGGTGGATGGGTGGGAGAGGGGCGACCGTCCTGTCGTCGCGGGCTTGAAGAGCGCACGCCATCGTATGGAAATAATTATTTCAATTTTTATGTGATTTTCACTTTGGTTCTTTTTTTTTTTTCTGTTGTCCTTCAGTCGCTCTATCGTGCTTTGTCACGGGAGCACATATGGTCGTGCTTCGGAAAAAAAAGCAGCCGCCAACCCCGTCCATTGAGTGGTTGTTCTATGGCTTCACTTAATAACAGCCCCCAAAGCCCAGCCGCTATTGAAATTTTTTCGGGTGAGAAAGGTTATTGCTTCGTTTTTTTTTTGCATTTAAATGGTCGTTTGTTTGACCAATTCTCTGTTGATCTGCTTGGGCTCTCTATCCGTTTGGTGTGCTTCAAATGAAGTGCTTGCTTACAGTGGGGTGTGGAAGTCGTTGTTTAATTGTTGAATGCTGACTTCGATTACGTTGATCAGAATTTTGATGTTCTTGTAAAGCACTGAAGAGTTTGACGATCATTGTTGGTACAAGTGGATTAAGCCTCAAGTTCCATGCACTTGAACCTTTACGTCTAGGTTCGATCCATGGTCTGTATGGCAATATACCTTTCCCAGTCGCACCCCTTTCGAGTCGTTGACAATGCTCAAAGAGTACTTCTGTCTAGAAACAGCTTGTTAAAGTTGGCCGTTCGGAGTCGGCATACAACTGTAGGTCCCTTCCACTCGTGACAGAACAATATCACGTTGGTTGCTGAGAAGATAGGTCCTGGTCCTCTACGGACACGAGGACACGAGGACACGAGTCTCGAGCATCTTGTTTGTGAGCTCCGACCACACGCTGTTTACACGGTCCGGAGCCGATAATTTTGTCGCGTAGTATTGACAGCGCCGATCGGGTAAATTGGATCTGCATTGTGGTCTGAAAATTAAAAATTCTTCGCTTGCCGGATGCCAAGACTTACTTTGCAATGCACGGCCATGGTAGGTTTCCTAAGAATATTTAAAAGTAAAGCGTTCTGCTGTTTTGATTGTTATGCGCGCTGCTCCACATATCCGCTTTCATTTGTTTCACTAGTAGTCTGAGTCAAACTGGCGACAAGAGGCTAAGATTCGGTTGAGTTCAGAAAGGACTTGTTCATATCATTTTTAGGCTTGTGTGTGTTTCGAGTTCGGACTTTGGTGCTACAGTCAGCCTCAACAAACAAGCCTCTCCAGCCGGCACTGATATTTTTCCTGCTGCCTCCAATTGCGCACCCCAAGTTGGTTTCTTCTAATTTGTGCGCTAACTCGTGCGAGGACGTGTCTGTTGCGTCGCCCCAATGGCCCAGAATCGAAGAAAATCTTCGGGCCGGAGCTGTGGTGTCCATCCGCTCTACTTGGCCAAGCCATCTTAGGCGTTGGATCCAAAGACACTTAACTAGGTGCCTGCCGTTGTACAGACTGTACAGTCTGTGGTTGAATCTTCACCTCCAGATGTCATCAAGGCGAACAGGAGCTGATGGCAAGCAGAACTTTTCTCCCATAACGACCAAGAGCAATGGCTACGCCGCAGAGCAGGGCAGGGATGATCAGAATGTTATATAAGGTCGGCTTGGTGTTTCAAGAGATGTCTCTGTTACTCTATTGCCTCTTGAGTCCAAAGAAGCAGCGGTTGGCTAGAGTAACTCTGCTCTTGATATCGGTACTGGTGTTATTGATCCAGTTTACTCCAGAGCCGAGTTAGACGAAGTCCTTAACTACCTCAAGGCCTCTGCTCCCCATTATGACGCTCTGACCGAGACGTCGATGTTATGCCTGTTTCTGCTAGATCCATTTTAGCCTCGACTGCTTCAATGCCCGAAAATCTTCGATGGTTCGCTGTGTTCGACCAAGCATGCCAATGTCATTCGCGTAAACAAGCAATTGAAGTGACTTTTGGAAGAACATGCTTTTAGTGTTGACCAGTGGGTTTGGCGCGGCCTTTCTTTTTTGACTTTGAAGATCTCGTTGACTTCGCCTTGATGGTCCAAGAGAGAGTGCTCCATCGTCATCCTGCACAACCTGACGAGTTAGGCAGGAATCTCAAAACTAGACATGGCGCTGTATAGCTCGTCTCTATGCACGCCTTGAAAAAAATGTTGATGGTCGATTGTGAACTTCCCAGGCCTGAAACAGCGCTGAAAAGGTCCAATCAGGTTATTGACGAATTGTTTCACATAAAACGAGAGAGAGTGTCTTATAGGCAATGTTATGACGATTGATCCCACGATAGGCAAAGAGGTCTCCTTCTTGTGGAGCGCACAAACGACGCTGAGATTCGACTGCTCTGGCACGTTTTCTTAGAGATGAGCTGGTACACACGCCCAACCGCATCATCTCCAACTGCTTTAAGCAACTCTAACTTTCGATATGGCTATCTTGACTGCCTCTACGTCAGGAAGATGGCATTCTTATTCATCCTCGTCCAAATTAAGAGAAACAACAAGGCTTGACATACAAGGTGGGCCAAATAAAAGTTTATTTTCGAGAATGCACTAAAATTAAATGTGTACCATGTGTGAACAAACATTCCCACCGGCTGCCTCGGCTGGCTTCACAGTTGCGCATTCTGTCAGCCATAACCTGTTTTCCATAACCTTGCTGATGACTTTTCGGTGTAGCTCACCGATGGATGATATTATTGTTCGGATAATATCTGCCTTTGGTGGTTGCCCACAAAAAAGTGGTCAAGTCGCAGCTCCGATGTGGCATTGCCAAGACGGCTGATAACACGTTTTAGAATTTGGTGCGCAAAAGATCGATTGTGTGATGGGCTGTGTGGCGTGGCGCGCCATCCTGCATGATCCAGATGTCGTCCAAGTGCATGCCTTCAATTTAAGTAAGTCGGTTAACATGGCTCTGTAATGCTCACCGTTGTCCGAAATGTTGCTTCTAGCTTCTTTTTGATGTTCGTGAAATGAGTGTTGCACTTTCGGTCACAGCAGCCACATTCTCATCTGTGCTCACCGTAGAATGGCGGAGACAATGAATGTTGTCCACTAGCATACCAGTTGCATGAACTTTTTGCACAAGCTTGCGTACATTACAGCAGTCACTGTGGGTGCTTTATTGCGACCAAAACTTCTTTTTAAAAACTTTACTCAGCACTCACTGTGGACATGAGTATTAAATATTTCCCAACGTTGTTCAGGCGTAAAGCGATCACATCGTTCCGCTGGGGTATGATACTGACTTCCTGTCAAGATTTCGTGCGGGCAACAGCTGCCAGTATCAAAATAACCTATTAAATATTTAAAAAACTACTCGATGGCCCATTCTGTACTTGCGAATGTTGTCCTGCGACATGGAGGTCCCGATGGAAAGTACATCCAGTTTATAAGTTGGCGAACCTTGAAACCTCTATTGCCGACATAACGTGGCAATTTTGACGATGATGCACTAATCCATGACAAGACTACGTTGGAAGGGGAACACGTCTGATTCGGATACTTGAAGAGTGCAACTAGGAAGATCACTAGCAAGCACACAGATCTAGTCGAGGGTAAACTTATAGTCTAGTCAGTAGCCTTCGCTAGGAGAAGACACGTGTGAGTCTTGTCGGCTTTGTAAACTGCTCTCATGTAGGCATACACCATCTCCAATTCATATCTGAACCCATATGCCTCGGCAAGCTTTGCATGCTCATCATCTCAACCAGACTTTCATACCCCACTGTAACAGTGAGATAATTAATTTTTTTTGCCCTCCTCGCTGTCAGCCGCTCTCTTACTGATTTGTTTGGTTGTATGGCATGCGGCCCACCGCTGTATGGTCTGCGGCCCGAGAACACAAAAGCCACCAATGCTTAAACTTTGTGTGTGCACATAAAATTTCAGGACATCCCCACGTGGTGGAGCCGTGGTGGCGTGGTGGAGAGCACGACTGAACGAGTGCCACCGGCACAAATCACCATTTTATCCATTCCCATTTTTTTCACATGCGAATTATTATTTTTCCATTTCATATACAAATTGGGCTAAAAGAAGATGCAAATAAAAAAAAGAAATAAATGAAAACCAGAAGCAGATGGAACAAAAAAACAGAACCGAATCGCACTGAACTCAACCAACTCGACCGGACTGTGTCACATATGGGGACGCACACAGCCGACAAAACCGAACCGAACGAAAAAAAAAGAATACTCAAAAAAGCAAAAACAAAAAAGAGGAGACATTATTAACGGTGAAAATTATTATTCAGCGCGTTCAGATGAGATATTGAGAACTTTACAAAAAGTTTTTTAATTTTTATCGGTTTATTCGAAAGCTGAAATCACAGGCGACCGGACACGGCAATTCTGGTTCCGCGTCGTCGTTCAAAAAATAAGCACTCGCCGTGTCGCTGTCACTGTGGCCGGCGGCAGTTAGCGGTGTTGACGGTGTGTGATATGGTTTTGATAAGTCATCTAGGAAGTCACCGTTAGATTGGTGACAGTGAACGCACCGTCCCTGTGGTCGGTTGAATGGGGTCCTTGGTGTGTGAATCTTGATCGGGATCTTAGTGAGTGTTGTGAGTGAATTCAAATTCAACAGGTCGCCGTCACACTTTGCAAGGATACTGCCGTGCTCGACTTCCTTTCGACGGTCAATCATTGGATCTCTGTCTTATTTCAGCGAGGCGAGGATAACGAAAGCCGCAAAATGAGTACGTAGCCTGTGATAGTTGAACTGTCAGTTGAACGCGTGACTTCGAGTGAAAAGAAAAAACACAAAAAATATTCAACTTCAAATTCAACCGGGATTAAGAATAAATATTCAGTGATATGCATATTTCAAGTGAGGTTAGTTCGACAACGAATCAGCCGCATCGTGACGGCAGTCGGGTGAGCCGCTCCAGTGAGAGCAGCAACAACAACGGCAGCAGCAATACAGGGGCCAGTGGTGAAAGTAACAATAATGTCAGTGCCAGTGGTAACGGAAACAGTGCAAGCAGCAAGAAACCCGTTGACAACAGTCCGTATCTGACGCCGGAGAATCTCATCGAACGAACGGTGGACGGCTTGCTGGCGGAACATCCCGGGGAGTTGGTCAAGACCGGATCACCACATGTTGTGAGTAAACAAAAATTCATTTCTTAGGATTGTTGGCAGTTTAATGGTTTTTTTTCTTTTGGAAGTCGGGCAAATGTTGTTTTCGGTTTTTGTGTGACCTTAAAAAATGGAGTCTTTAAATAGTAAGGAACTGTGATTTTTGATGTAGAACCTTAGTAAACTGTCTCTCAAAGCGGCCGATAAAAATTCAAGCAGTTGCGTTTGTTTAAGTTGATTCACCTGGAAACCATATACAGTGTCGCTCTCTAAATCCGGTTTTCTTTCTAACTCGAATTGTTTGACTGCCATATTCAGTCACTGTCCTTAATTTTCCGTCCAAAAAATCATTTTCTAAGACAAAGTTGAATTAAATTTGAAGTCACGTGACACTTTCGCCGGAGTCTACTGTTTTTTGCTTAAAATGATTTAAAAAAATACAAAAAAATTTGTAAGAAATGTTCCTTGCGCTGTTTCTTGAATGATGCATTTTCAGAGTAAGCCAATTCTAATTGGCTGTGTCTTTTTGAAGAATTATGTTGTCTTCCTGTACAAACGAGGAGTCTTTATTTTGACAGTGGAGGTCATACAGGTCTTACACGCATTTTTCTTCAATGTCAACATCTTCGGCTCTGAATTGTTGCAAACAGGCATCCGTTCACTCCGTCTTCGGCAATCCAATTGCTCGATTCCTCGAGAGTGGAGATGATTTTATCGCTTGCGACCCTCAACTGGTCATCAACACTCTCCTCATCTCACTCACTGTCACGGTATGACGTCGCCTGACTCCCAACACTTTTGTTTAGGCGAAGACTTTATCTTGTCCCATGCAGTAGCTGTTGGACTGGTGGCCCTTAAGTTTGCTAAAACAGAGAAATTGGCAGAACGCTGGTACACTGAAACTGTATATATGTTCGTAAATACACTTGAGTACCCTCGGCCAAAACATGGACCACAACTTTTGCAGCTGTGATAACTTCCAGAATAATTAGTTTTTTAATATGCCACGTGAAGAACACCTCAGTTTAGAGGAGAATCTGTTCCTTGGAAACTGCGGCAGATGGCCCACCACGTCAAGCCTTATTTCAGATCGTTGTTGTATCAAGACGCAACATACATTTGTATCGCTTTTGTCCTGTTTTTAACGGCTTGTGTGTCTCCTGCTTCATAGCCTTGGACGTCACGCGAAGGTCGGAATCATTTATGCCCATGGTGAAGAGAGTTCCGCTGCATTGGTCCGAAACATTTGCGTTACCGGAGCTAGTCCGAAGCGAAGACTTTAGAAATTGGCAGCTTTCATTTTCAACTGTTCTGCGCCATGTTTGCCTTGGCGTCCCGCTGTTCTGCCTGCCAGCGTAAGCGGATTCCACTGCATGGCGCACTTCGCGATGGAATTGTCTTCGCGCCGTAGGTTGTGTTCAATCCTCGTATTGTGATGTTTATAGGTTCTTGGCCCGTTGATAGGCACAATTGTTAGTCAGTGATACGATTCGGCCAAAAAGTCCTAAGGATGTTTCTTAAACATTTGTTTGCGAAAGATTGCATCTTTCGTATGGTAATGGAGTCCACAGGATTAGATAGCTGCAATCGTGAAACTCTCGAATTGTTCAGCTGCCGGGAATTTCCGGATTCTTTTCAATGGATCACCATCCCGGTCTTTCTGACAAGGTAGGCTTGGTAAGAAATTGCACACCCTGAGTGACACTGTTGTGCAATTGAGTAACCTTAGTATATATCTGAGTCCAGTATCGTGGCCAAAGCATTGTATTCTGGATTAGCCAGAGCAAGACATTAGCTTTAAGGTCGCTGTTCAAAGAGAGAAGAAGTGACTTGGGTCAATGAGCGCTTTTATTAGCTTGTGAATATTTGTCATTATTCTCCCCTTCAGGACGACAGGGCAACAAGTTTTAGAGTAATAAGGGATGTGTCAATGCAAGGCTCATCTGCTGTCAATCGAGCGGCATGATGGTGTATCATTGCTCGTTTCCAACATGTGTTGATGTCAAAATCCAGTCTCAGTCAATCTTAGGCAGACAAAACAAAGGACCATGGTCGTGCGTACGTCAAGTTGATTGAGGTCTCTCTTTACTTATGTGTGCCATCGGCTTAGTTAAGTGTCCAGACTGGAACAGTGTTCTTCATGCACTCTACACGACTTAGTCATCTAAGCCGTTACACCACTAAACGTCTGACTAAACTAATGGCAGAAGAGGTCTTTGACTACCTGAGTAAAATTGGTCAAGTCGTCGATGGTGTGAGAGTTCTCATTAAAACATTTAAACTCTCTCACATCTGCGGATGTCTTCATTCATATATAGACGGTCGCCATGGAGGCTATCCAGAGACCGCCACGACGAGGATGTGTCCGAACTTAACTCGTGCATGAACAAGGATCCTTGCTGGTCAAGTTGAGTCACAGCCATTACCTCCAGGAAGCATTTTGAATTTCTTTGTTCTTGGTGACATATTGTCGCAGCACATTGAACGACCAATTTTATACGATGATCGCTTACCAGTGTTGCTAGGTTTAGTGAAAAATATTTTCTTCATTGGAGGTGATAGTATGCCAGTAGATGGACACAAGGCCAAGGTTTTCATCATCGTAGCCCTCACTCGGACTAGTACAGCCTTAGATACAGCCTTAATGGATATCTCTGGCACCGACTGTGCAGCTTAGTAACGTTACGGAATGAGTCAGGAGAGACTAGAGTTCGTTGATGCTGAACAATAATCCATCGATATTGATGCCACTGTCGCACCGAACCAGACGACATTCTTACTCAAGTTACTCGTAGTTTGATAAAAATAATAATAATGAGGAGTGGCCCGTGGCGCTGTGGATATTTGCGTCAACCCGAACCTCGACGTCGTAGGTTCGATCCGTGGTCGGTGCGACAAAAAATGTTTCACGGCTCCACCTCTTTCGAGTGACCGACAATGCTTCTTCTTCTTCTTCTTTGATTGGCGCTACAGTCCGGGGTGGACCTGGGCCTCAACCAACATGCCTCTCCAGCCAGCACGATCTTTCGCCAGCTGCGCACACAAGGTTGGTTGGATCCTTTTCCACTTGTGTGCGCCATCTTGTGCGAGGACGTCCTCTGTTGCGCTGTCCCAATGGCTCGATGTCGAAGACTCTTCGGGCCGGAGCTGTAGTGTCCATCCGCTCTACATGACTTAGCCATCTTAAGCGTTGGATCCGAAGACGCTTAACTAGGTGCATGCCGCTGTACAGCCCGTACAGTTCGTGGTTGAACCTTCTCCTCCAAACGCCATCAACGCAAACAGGACCAACGCAGAACTTTTCTCTCGAAACAACCAAGAGCTTCTTCACCCGCTTTCAATAGCGTCCATGTCTCTGCGCCATAGAGCAGGACTGGGATGATCAGGGTTTTATACAAGGTCAATTTGGTGTTTCGAGAGATGGCCCAGTTACTTAATTGCCTCTTGAGCCCAAAGAAACAGCGTTATTTTGCGCTTGATCTCGGTACTGGTGTTGTTGTCCCTATTTACTCCAGAGCCTAGGTAAACGAAGTCATTTACTACCTCAAAGTTTCTACTGCCCAATATGACGCTCTGTCCGAGACGTCGCTCTGACCGACAATGCTGCTGTCTAGAAAAAACCTCTCAAACTTGGCCGTTCGGCGTCGTCATAAAACTGTAGGTCCCTTTCACTGGGAGAGAACAATAGCACGCACAGCATGAGTGGTTGCTGAGAAGCTAGGCCTTGGTCCTCGACGGGCTGTAGCACCACCCATATATATATAGTCAATTATTTCTGCAATGATGTAGCACAGAGATAATTTAGTATACAAATTTAACCACAGCAAAATTGGCTGAACGGTGGAAGAGTGAAACCATTTGTGAGTACACTTGAGTACCTTGGGTCTAAACGTGGACCAAAGGACGTCCACTCAGGGTGACTTAATTTCGTACATCGTCCATTGATCGGAACAAAGGTTAGGTTAGCTGGCAGACTGCTCGGATGGTTGAGCGTTTTGGTGGTAGTGGACGAGCGAGTTCATACGCTTCACAAATCTCTTGGAATATCACTGCGTCCGACACCCAAATGAGTAGGATACCAAAGCACTGGGCCATGTCATCAAGAAATAGGTGACAATTCAGGCTAGTCTTAGAGTTCAGAGGCTCCTAGAATGATCTGATGAGATGCTGGTTGACGACTACTTTTCGAAGGCTAGTCTACGTAGTGGGAGGTCAATGCTTTCAAGAAAGGGTCCGTATCAAGCAGGAATGTGTAGGTTTTTCTACATGTGGAGTGATTTGCCAAGTATTCTAGTGGCGGAGCTTGAGGAGTATGTTCCGACTTCAGGGCTTCTTCATCCGTAGTCAAGCTGTTACGTCCAGAAGCGGTAAAGGTTTTCGCCTAGTTCAAGATCTCTATTCATTTAATCGTAGAGTGGGAGGGTATATTGCTACGACACTTGTTTATCCTGATGTGGCGCTAGCGGCAGTCTTAGAGGCATGGTCCTGGCGCTAGCTCGATAGCCATTGGGACTAAGGTTCGAATCCCGTGGTTCTACTCTTTATGGTTCCATGACCTTGAGTTGGCTGAAGTGGTAATGGGAATTAGCGGCTGTGCAGATGACCTGTTGTGGAGAACCGCAACTCTCCAAAAGGGAAAAACCAGCCGATGCGGAGGAAGGCCGAACCCATCCACTTCAGTCACAAACTGAACTCGTGGAGTGTAGATAGTGCATCGGAAAAAAAAGGAGTAGTGCAGTGTGGTTTTTTTTTTGTGACAGTGGCTTAGTGGATTTAATTTTTAAAACAAGAGAAGAAAGCGAATCGAGGTTTTTCCTTCCCCCACTATCAGATTGAAGAAGGTGTTGCACGTCGAGGAGGATTTGCGTCGACCCGTACAAAAAAAACGAATTGCAGCCAAGAAACCGAGCGAGAGCGAGAAGACAGTCGTGAACTAAGGTGACTCCTGAACGCTTCAAGCGGTATTGAACAACCTGAGGATTTACAGCACAAAGGCTAAATAAATCCAAGACCAGGGTATTTATATATATATATTTATGTATTGTGGTGGGCAGCGAAGTTCCCGAGTAATAACCCAGGTGGTTGCGTAAAAACATTGAGCAACAAAAATAGTTGCGATAAGCTTAGGCGGTGGCCGTGTGCGTTGGTGCGCTCGGAAATTTCGTATCAGGTCGGCGGAGACACTGTTCTAGTACGAGACGGTTCATTTGTGTTATTATTATTTTTTTTTCTTTCTCTCATTGGAGTTTCGATACATTTTTTTTTTTTTTTAATTTAAGTGGATGTTAGTTTTAAGATAGATTAAGGAAATAATTGTATAGTTTTAAGTAAATAAAGATTGTGAACGAAACCTAAAAGCGGACTACCATCTTATTGTCGCGATTCAAGAGGTGGTTGATCGTACGGGAGGTTAATCGCGTGGCGCCCACAAATAAAACATTAAGACCACGGCCTTCTCCACGGCTGGTCAGGCATCGAGGTCGCGCGGAAGTTTAAAAATCGGTGTAACAAAGCCTACATTCTTTTAATGACGACTTGCTTTGATCCAGGCAAGTTGGAAAATTAAAACTTGGACCGGTTAAGCTGGTCCTTTAGTGAATCCTGCAGGTAGGAGATGGTGATGCAAACTGGTCTCTGACATTAAGTAAATAAGATTCTCAGTCTCCTTTTAAGCTCCCATTTCCTTTTAAATCCATCAAAACCTTGTTCACTTACATTTCATTTCTTTTTTCTCCCCGCACAGGTCTGTACAGTGCTGCCAACACACTGGCGGTCAAACAAAACCCTGCCGATTGCCTTCAAAGTTCTAGCCCTGGGCGACGTGATGGACGGAACGATTGTGACCATTCGGGCTGGCAACGATGAGAACTGCTGCGGCGAATTGCGCAACTGCACGGCGGTGATGAAGAATCAAGTGGCCAAATTCAATGATCTCCGATTTGTGGGGAGAAGCGGCAGAGGTGAGTCCCCAATGACAAATGTCTCCCCCTCCCATCCCTTTCAGCGTCTCTGAAAGTGTCTCTGCCGTCGTGGCCGCTGTTTCTTCCCCCGAATCAACAAAAGACACAAAAAAAAAAAAATCAAATCGAGAAACAGCTTGAAGCCGGACCACCAACCCTTGTGTGTCAAACGAAGGATCCAATTTATTTGTCCACCCCACGCCCCCGGTCGGCTACTTGTGGACGCAAATGATTGCTCATTTTCCCTGCGCAAAGTGTTTGCTCGGGAAATTAGGATTTTCTTCGTTTTTCATTTAATTCAATCAGATTTCACGTTTTTTTCTTTTTCGTCTGAAACTTGGTTCTCCTCCTCCTTTGGTGGAGTTTTTTTTTCCGTTTTTCCTTCGTTTCCAAATTGATTGCGGACGGAGGGCGAGCGACCGCTGTCGCACGGTCGCTAGTAGCCGCGCCGCGCCGGTGACGCTCCGCTGTCAATTTATCACGGCTGAAGGACCAAATCAAATGGTGGGTGACAATGCTCCTGGATGGCGTGCCCCGTTCCGCATTAGAGATGTGTTGCTTTTTTCTTCTTTTCAATTGAACCCCACGAGGGGTGGATTCAAACTTTGCTTGTCTTCACAATTTCTGACAGATTTTCGGCGGATTCTTCGTTTTTTTTGCTTTTTGTGTCGTTTCACTGACTTCATCACGGCTATAGCCTTCGCGGTAAGTGGGATAATGTCGATTTTGCATTTAGTCTTTTTCAAACACGGCGCGAGGGGGACTTGGGTCGGGGAAGAAAAACAAAGTGAATCAAAGGATGCCTGGAAGGAGAAGCAGCAGCCGGAGCAGCAAAAAGAAGCGGCGAACATTTTGTGTGTTTTTTTTCTGCTTCATTTTTCTGCCGCCTCGGTTTCGGTTGCTCAATTTCGGTAGTTATCCTTTTTGTTTTAACAAATTTACAGAAGGATTAGTTGGGTCGTCGGCGGCAGCGTCGAGGGTCGCCGGGTCGTGTCACCGGCTTAAGTAGTCACTTCTAATGGAATCACTTATTTTTTGTTTTAATGCCTTTTTATATTTGTGAGACGATTATGCCGGCGTTGGTAACGGTGGCGAGGGCGATGATGGCGCTGATGACTCTTAAGGATATTTTTCGGGATTACAGGGATTTCACACTCAAGTGTGCCGGAGTTGAACGTTTTTTTTTTTCTGTAAGTTTTGGATTTTCGGATTTGTTTCGTCGGACGGCGGTGGAGTTGTTGAATTGAGTTCGCGGTGTTTTTGATTTTTTGATATTTTTGAAACCGGAATACAGCAAGAGGCCGTTTATTCGGGATGATCTTCTTCCCAACCATTCCGAATTAAAGAGCTTTTACTATATTCACAGAGGAGAGGAGATGTTCGTGCTCTCGTTGCATGTTAGTACGGAAGTAGGCTAAGGCTAGACACATCTTCCAACTGCCACAGCACCCTATTAGGTCTATGTATGACCTTAGTACCATACCTGCGGCAGGCAGAGCTAGGAACCTTTGCAGGAACCTTCAGTGATACCTCTCCCAACTGAAACCTCTGAAGTGCACTTCTTGGTCGCTCTCAAGTGACTACTCGAGATCCCCGATCCACCAACACCGACGCCTCCACTAAAATCATCCCCACCCGTTCCGTTGTCTGTCAGTCGAAAAGACGTAAAGCAGGCGAAAGCAAGATAGTTGCGCTTGACAGAGTTTGGCATCAAGCTCTTTTGTCGAAAATGCGTGCTTATGGTGTTGATGAATCTCTGCTTCTATGGATTAGAAACTACCTTTCGAACCGTTCAATCCAAGTTGTTTTGGATGGGTTCAAGTCTGATATCCACAAAATAAATGCTGGTGTCCCCCAAGGCTCTGTTCTGTCTCCGACACTCTTTCTCATTTTTACAAATGACCTCCTGTCTGCCACTTCTAATCCAATCCACTCCTTCGCTGATGACAGCACCCTCAGCTATTCATATTCCTTCCAAAACTCACGACCCTGCCCTTCGGACGTAGTATTGGAACGGCAGCGTATGTCAAGCACATTGAATTCCGATCTGGACAGCATGATTAACTGGGGTAAGAACAACAGAGTGGAATTCAATGCCTCCAAAACTCAATGCTGTCTGCTGTCTCTAAAGCGAACCCCTGACAATCAGCCATTATCCATGAATGGCGCTTGCATCGACGAAACCGGAAAACTTTCCATCCTTGGTATGTGCATCAACACAACACTTAGTTGGAACAATCATATACTCGAGGTCGCCAAAAATGCTGCTAAATGTTTAGGTTTCCTTAATCGATGCAAGAAATACTTCACCTCCTCTGATTTGGCTTTAATCTATAAGGCGTATATTCGCCTTCAGCTTGAGTACAACGCTCACATCTGGTCTGGTGCCCCCAAGACCACCCTGCACCTACTAGATAGAATCCAAAAGCGAGCGATAAAACTTATAGGAGACAACGATATCGCGGGTTCATTAGACTCGCTTGAACATCGACGGACCGTGTCTTCTTTGTCCGTGTTTTATCGTTATTTTAACAAACGATGCTCAAGTGAGCTAGCCAACTGCATTCCTCCTCTCCTTGAATTCACCCGCAATACACGTCTCGCCAGAAATGCACATCAGTTTACCCTTAAGCCTGCTTTCGGACGCACAGTGAAATTTAGAGACTCGTTTTTTAGCCGCACCACACGAATATGGAATGCTCTTCCCAGCTCAATATTCCCCATGGATTACATTCCGCAGATGTTTAAGACCAATGTGCACAGGTACCTCCTCTCTCTCTCCCTCTATACCTTCGGCCCGTGCTGTGTCTTGACCCCGGACAATTAAGGGTATTAATAAAAAAAAGGCTCCGAGTCATAGCATCCGTTGCTTGCGTTACCTCATGTCAAAAATTGTCCACAGGACGCAACAGACATCGTCACTGACATCTGGCATCTCCGTCATTGACTAATAAAATCTCAAGTCTTTTCGCCAGAAGTCTCCGAAATCTTCAACAAAATTGTTAAAGTGCTTTAATTGCTCGTCGTCGTTCTTCAGCAATGTTTCTGCTTTCCACACTGCACCAACTCTGGTTGCACTCCCTGCTTCGGCTGAATTCACACAGTTAAAGCCACAAGTGCTTTAAGGGAACATGGTCGGAACATTAAGACAAACGACTGTGTCCTCCATCTTAGAGGCTAAACAATTCCAAAGAAATTCACTCCCACCCCCCGCCCACATCGTCGTCGTCGTCGTGCGCTACACCAGCCCTTGCATATTATTTTGAAATAAATTTCCAGTTTAATGCGTTTTCTAATAAGTAATTGATGAGGTTAATTTCCAGAAGCCCTCGATAACGCCGGAAAAAACTCCATCAAAGCAACCAGATAACAAAGGAGCATCGCTCCTCCCGCCGCCCCCGCACGCAGGATAAACATTGTACTTCCGTTTCCATAATTTATACAGGACGTCGGGAAGTTAACAACAAGACAGAAAAGAAGAAACAGAGAAACAGCACGAATCCCCGGAGCTGGGGAAGCGGATCTCTGCATTAAACGACGACACAGGGGAGGGGCACGGAACCAACAAAAAAGAAAAACAAAAAAAAATGAGACCAAGGGAAAAAACAAAATCAAGAAAAGGAGCTCCACGAAGGAGGATGAATGTTGCATAAAGTGCGAGGGTGGTTTCCTGCCATTTGATTCCGTTTTTCGCTTACTCTCAGCTCTTCCTACACATCTGCATTGAAAATCAACTTTGTATCATCCGTCCCCCGGCCCCGTCGAGCTTCCCGCCGACCGACCGATTGCCAAGGGCGACGAGAAATCACGTCATTATCGCAATTTTCCTTCTGTCATTTTTCTCTCCTCGTGACAGGCGAGGATGTTGCGCTGCCGCCTGCGGAGGAGGAGTGCCAAAACGCAAGTCGCAAGGAGAAAAACAAAAAGATTGCGAGTGAAACAGGAATCAGGACACAGGACACGGGACACAGATAAATGACATTCTCGGACGGACGTGTGCAATTTGTGCCAGGCGGACAAAAACGAACGAACATTTTTGGACACAAACTGGGGTGACAGCGTTGTTTTCTAATGATAATCTTTGAGAGGGGGCTGGGGAGAATGTATGTGTGGGAATCTTCTGCGGCAATCTGATAATTCGGTCGATGTGCCCGATGGGCTGGATTAGATTGGTTTGTTTCGCGGAAACACTTCGGACGAGAGGGAGAGGTGATGGCTAGTGTCTTGAAGAATGCCCCAATTGGCTTCATCTGCACAATATTTTGAGGCAGTGACTCAATCAAGGAATCATCTCAGACAGCATTACAGGATTTCTGTGTCAGTTGTCACGAGAAGAGCTGTGTGGAGTGTGGCGCCGTCATGCTAACAATAGATGTGCTCGTCCCTGGCATCACTGGACATACTTCAAAAAGAAAATCAATCCTTGAACTGGAACATGGAACAGTCCCACCAGCGCACGCCTTTCAGAAAAATGTTGATGAGAAAACCACACCAAAGCGCTATTCCTTTACACTGGACAGTGACTAGAAACAGCCCCCATCACTGCGACAAGATCTTGTGCATCAGTCACTGTCATCAGCACCTTCTAAGCGTGTAGCTAGTTCACCTCAAAATCAGATCGTTCCTTTCGGCCGTGTAGGTGGGGTCATTGAAAATTGAATGCGCATTGCATTTTGAATGCGCCTAGTGGCATGGCTACCCCGGAAGAATACGAAGCGTACAGTCTGTGTCACTTGAGGGTTTAACTATGGGCAACCTGCATATAAGGCACGACAACATCTTAAGCGATTAAATAATGTGAGCAGGTGGTGAACGATTTCGAACAAACAGAGTAGCTGAAGTCTTGGTAGTTCTAGTCCAAGTCTTAGAGCGCCTCACACAAAGGCGACAGAAATGAACGTTGCAGATAGCGGGAGAAGATGGTGAGACATCCACTGACACCTACCATGTGTCTGTGGAGGAGATATTTCTTTGGAATTGTTTAGCCTCTAAGGTGGAGGACACAGTCGTTTGTCTTAACGTTCCGACCATGTTCCCTTAAAGCACTTGTGGCTTTAACTATGTGAATTCAGCCGAAGCAGAGAGTGCAACCAGAGTTGGTGTAGTGTGGCAAACAGAAACATTGCTGAAGAACGACGACGAGCGATTAAAGCACTTTAACAATTTTGTTGAAGATTTCGGAGATTTCAATCGAAACGACTTGAGTCAATGACGGAAATGCCGGATCTCATGAAGTAACGCATTCAATGGATTCTATGGTCCAGAGCCGACAGAGATGTCAGTCAGAACGGGCGTCTATATTGGGGCAGATGGAAGCTCTAGAGAAGTCACTCGAACGGCGGCAGTTTCAGTTGGAAACATTGGCGATTGTAGTCGTGTATCATTCGGAGACGAACAGCACAGTAAATACTTTTGTTGAAGGCTACAGCAGTGTTCATCAGGACGAGAGGGATAACCGTACTCGCATACAATTTGGTCTGCCTGGCGCAGGTATAGCACAAAGATCATACGTAGACGTGGTTCTGGCAGTTGGATCACTGTCAATTTTATTGACCTAAAACTTCGATGTCACCGGATGTGCGTCAACTTCTCAGAATCGGCTGATACACGTGCGAAAGCATGGAAAACGGTATACAGAAGTCGTAGGTCGGCCTAACAGCGCCTCTGTGGCGGTCGGAAGATGAACCAGAAAATCGACAAAAATGCCTTACTAACCACTGTCAATTTTTTGGGCTCAAAATGTCGATGTTGCCGGATGTGCGTCAGCTTCTCAGAATCGGCTGATACACGTGCGAAAGCATGGAAAACGGTGTACAGAAGTCGTAGGTCGGCCTAACAGCGCCTCTGTGGCGGTCGGGAGATGACTCTTAGAGGTTGAAGCTGCTGGCTGCTGGCTATGTAAGATTATCGACATTTTTGTATTTATCAAAGTTCAGCTTGGAAGCATTTGGAATCCCTGGGTGTTTACAACTGACTCCCAAAATGCCTGCTCCTACTAATCTTCCTAAATTCGAACCTTCAGCTTTAGGTGAGGTAGGCAAACCTCCAGTTGGAGAGGTTCGCAACGCACCTGTTGTTCATATGCTCGCTAGCCTTTTTTTATTTAATTTGTTTAAAATCGGTCCTTGTTCACATTTCTTGGAGTCGGTCGGTGAAGGAGTGTCTGCGTTCTTCTTTAAATTGTCCCGAACGACTGCTTTAATAAAACCCGTGCTCCTTGTGCTTGGAGAGTCTGAAACGAGCATCAGTCCAACAAGTCCCAGTTGACTTCTTCATCACGCGTCTCGAGTTGAATCCTTCAAGCAGCAAGCACCTCCCCTCCCCCATTGAACCTCATCAAAGTCCCGCAAAAAAAAAACAATTCAAAATTTTTATGAAGTTTCATCCTTGAATCAACAGCCTTCAGGCGCGTCCCCATCCTCACGCAAGTGACTCTCAAGCAGAATTATCCGCGAAAGGCGCATTCAACTCCCCGAGGCTAAGGCGCTGCCCCCGCTCCGTTCACACAAAAATTGAAACTGAAAACGAAAGCGAAAGCGAAAGCTCAAGTTCCTTAAGGACTCTCGGCGACGACGACGGCGGATAATGAGGGCTACAGGCGGGCCTCAAAAAGTCGCGGGTTAATGACTTCAATAATACGAAAAGCGATTTGCTTTTCCAGATACGCTGTGGGCACCCTCGGGCTACCTCGGAATTTTCGGGGTTGGCCCGGCGCGGCGTATCCTCCTTCGAATGCACATCCTTGGAGATACGATACAACAACAGCGGCGACGACTATAAATCGCTAACGGATTTGGCTCCTTTATTAAAGATTATGTGACATTTATTGTTCACGCTGTAATCGCACGCCGCAGTTTTGTTGCGTTGTTGGCGCTGTTGGCGCTCTTTTCGCCGTTGACGCTGTTGCCTGTTGTTGTTGTTTTCATTGCCTCTTGGCTGTCAACAATCGGTTGTTTGTTGTTGCCAGCGTAGCGTCGTTCTCATTTGAACGCCTCGAGCTATTAGCGAGGGTGGTGGTGGTGAATGGATGGCAGGTTGTGTAGACATTGTGCCTATAATCACTTTTATATTCAAACAACCCTCGTGCCCCGCCCCCGAAGCGACCGACCGAGCGACGACGGAAGAATAAACTTTCACCGAACAACAGGAGTCATTGGCAATGTAATTTCGAGTCGAAATTTAATTTCCTTTTTGCCTCGAGAACCGCCGTTGCTGGGGTGTCGCTACGAATGGGTGGCGGGTGATGGGGGATGGGGGATGAACTTGAAAGACGTTGACGAAGACGCCAGCAAAGACCGACGAACGAGAGTGGTTTGCTTCCTTTTTATTCGCAAACGAGGGAAGAAATTAATTTTGCATTTTTAAGTAGCCGCCTTCCGCCAGTGCTTCGACTGTGTGACTGTGACTGTGAAGTCCTTGCGGAGCGCCAGCCGACGGCGACGGTGGTTCTTTTCAGTATTCCCGGACGGAATGAAACGTGACTTCAATTAAATTCCTTCGATTTGCTTAATGCATCCGCACGAGTGTGGGAATGTGTTGCTGGCGCGTTTGTTTGCGTGTGTGGTGGCTGCGGGTGGGTGGGTGTGTGTGTGTGTGCGTCGGTTCGATTTAATTGAATATTTGTCGTCCGCCAGATTTGCAGAGACGACGGCACTCGGAATTCAATTGATTGAAGCGGTATCGGTATCGGAATCGGCATCGGCATCGGATATCGAGATCGGAGGCGCTGAGTTTGCTGGTGCGTCTTTGTCTTTGATTTCACTGGAATTCAATTGTTTGCATACAGGATTGTCGGCATTCGGGGATGTCGAAGGAATTTTTGTGCATACGAAATGCAAAGTATTCGATAATCAGTTGCTGATGACGATGACGATGATGAGATTGGTTTCTGTTTGAATTGGGGAAACTAACAACTGCCGCTGTCGAGGGAATGGGATGTCGGAGATGCTTGTAAGTGGGTGATGTGCTGGCCACAAGTTGAAATCCCACAAAGCTTTCCCCAAACCGCCGCTTGGTTGAGATTGGTATTCATGGTTGGGGCTTAGGGGTTGGTTTTAGTTCTCTTTCTTTCTCTGGAGACCCAAACACTTAGTCATGTGTGTGAGTGTCGGCGGCATGACGATGAAGGGCTGGGATCTTTTGAGGGCGGTGGCTGCAGGACACAGAGAACGAGACCGTGCATCTGGGCTTGATTAAAGGTTTTGTGTTTTCACGTTGTTTTCGTGTAATTGACCTACGATTGCGCCAGAATTCACTTGAATGCATGCATTTATTCTACACGGCACTATTTAGATGTCCAAATATACGTGTAATTAGTCAGACGACTACATGTGTACAGAGACCGTACTTAAAGCCCTGCATAAGGGTGTTCCCCTGTTTCTCAATCACGAGAATATTTGATTTGATTAGCATCGCAACCCTAAAAATGTCAACTCTACACCGATGCTCTGAACCGGAGAAGATCCTCCCCAGGTGGTTGCGTAACGTACGCCACAGTCAAAGGGACGTCGTGAATAATGAGCTATATCGCGGTTCGATCATGCTTTCGGCTGAATGCTGTTGGAGCCACGAATATGGTGGAGTATTGAGGTATTCATGATAATAATTGTAAACTGAACAATGGGTGGTTGAGATCCAGTTACAATTGCTTACAGTTGGCTGGTGTGTAAGAGGATCGGCGAATTAACAGCAGCCTGTTGAGAGTTCTCGTTGCTCTGCTTGACTTGTTACACACTATGTTCAGCAGTGGCTTATGTTGCCCAGCCGATGGTGTTTTTGTTTTGTTTTGAGCCGCCTACAAGAGCCCTTGACTATAAACGTACACTCAACGCTTGGTCGTCCGGTACTTGTGTACGTATAGATTCAAATTGACGTGATCACGAGTTAGGGATCGCGTGTGTAATTATAAAACTAATTTAAATACAAAAAAATATACTTTAATTATTTAAAAGAACAGCACATCTCTTTAGTACAACACTTCGAACTCAACTGCCGAGTTAAAGAGTCGTCGTTAAAGAAGGCCTGCTGCTTGAATAAAAAGTGCTTGGTTGCGTAGTGAAAGAATGCGATATGGTTTACGCAAACGCGAGCTTGGATGTACTTAAGTGCGGTCCAGTGGACGCAATTAAGTATTGAACATTTAATTAGAAAATTAATTTGAACTCTATCAAGGAGTAATATGGTCGGATATGGATATGTTCGAAATATACTTTAACAAGTGTGCTCTCCCAGCTCTCAGACACGAATTATCAGACGGCGTTTTATTGCACGCAGATGCGTAGACAGGCAAAACGAAGTATATGCAGTCCTCGGCTCCGGAGTAAATATTGTACAAATAACATCAGTACCGAGATCAAGGGTAGGACAACTCTTGCCAACCGCTGTTTCTTTGGGCAATTGAGTAATAGAGCGCTCTCTCGAAGAACCAAGTCGACTCTATACAAGACTCTGATCATCCCAGTCCTGCTATACGGCGTGCAGGCATGGACAATCTCGAAAGCGGATCAAGAAGTCCTTGGTCTCTTTGAGAGAAAAGTTCTGCGTGCGATCTTTGGTCTTGTTTATGTTGGCGTTTTCTGGAGGAAAAGATTCAACCACGAACTGTACGGGCTTTACAGCGGCATGAGTCTAGTGAGGCGTCTACGGATCCAACGCCTACGGTGGGTAGGACATGTAGAGCGGATGGATACCACAGCTCCGGTCCGAATCTTCGAATCCGAACTTGTGGGGCAACACAACAGAGGACGCCCGCGTTTAAGGTGACGCATCCAAGTGGTGAAGGACCTCAATCAACTTGGTGTGCGAAACTGGAGACACCAAGCCAGAGCTAGCTTTAGTTGGAGAGGCTTGTTGGTTGAGGCCCAAGTCCACCCGGACTCTAGCGCCACACAATGAAGAAGAAGAAGGATGCGTAGACGTTCGGTGTACATCGACAGGCTCATAAAACACCAATGATGGCTTACTGAAAAAATGTAAAATCACATGAAATTTATTTACGGAGTACTTGTCATGAGGAACTGCCATCAAAGTTTTCGTTTGGAGAGTAGCAAACTTGTAGAGGAATACCGGGCGGAGTAATCAGCATTAGAAGACCAGGTCTATATGTCCCTCATATGATTACCTGGCCACAACGACAACCTAGGAAATGAGAAGGCAGATGAACTGGCAGACAAGTTACCTCCCTTTAAAGCAGCGACGGCAAGACTTACGAACTGTACTACTACCAGAAAAGCTGGCTGGAGTATAATTATTCAACGACAAATCAGAACAAACGATGTCCTACATGATGGCAAGATTGGTGGCGGTCTGTACAAGACGCTTGCCGAAAAATTAACAGCTAGTCACAGCTGCAAGATTACTGATGAGGGGGAGACCCTACCGCATTTCTCTGTAAGTGCCCGGCACTCCCAGAGCCAGGCAGCGAGCTTGCTTGGAAGACGCTTCCTAAACTCACTTGAAAAGATTTCTATAAAAAATATTAGGAATCTAATATCTTAATTACATGTTACGTAGTATCTTTGAGCCAATATTTGCCTTGTCTACCGTGGTCGTGGTATGTACGACCTGATTGGTATTCAGCCCATAAATGACGGAGCTTTAATTGTCAGTGCAGCGGCTGCTGTAATTTGATCGGAAACGATTTCGACAGAATCCATTTCCGATGTACATATGTTACTTATGTTCCTTCTGATCGTACACTTAGTCTGAATCTAATCCCTAGCGTCGAATTTGTATTAGCTTGGACTACACTGGGATCTCATTATGTTCCTCCGAGGATTCCACTGCATGGCGTACTTCGCAATGGAATTGTCTTCGCGCCCTAGGGTGTGTCCAATCCATTCCCAGTTTGGTGCCACCGCGATTAGCGGAGACCACACTTCCGGGTTAGCTTGGAAGCTTGGAATATGTCCTGAATCGCTTTAATTTCAAAGGACTCCGTCCAGAAAATCAAGACGCCCACCAATGCCACGTGAAGGCTTGAGGTGTTGCACCCTCTGCCTCTCAACTGCCAACAGTTCGATTCCTTTCACTTCCTCACCACATCGACCCACAATCCCACAGCAAATTAAGCATTAATTGCTTGACATTGCTCTGAATTGTGTTTAAATCTGTTCGCCATTGTCACCTGCAGGCGGCTGGCCTGTCTCCTTGAAATGGCCAGCCCACCCCGCAGCATCTTCTTTCGCGTCTAACCGAACCTGAATTCCAATTAAAAACTTGTAAACAACCATGGTCGCGAAACAGAGGCACTTCACCGCACACCACTTGCAGCGCGTTTCGCAGCCCTCGCTGGCATTCAAGCAAACAAATATAATTAACACTCATCTCAGAGCGCTCCTGAGGGACTGCCACGTTTCATCTTCTTCGTGTCGCGTCGTCCCTCGTGTTTAATGGAAAATATTCGCAATTTTCCGTAATAAGCTGAAACCAAATAGTTGGCGGCGGATACACCCGCTGCCACTCGAGGGGTGTGCCACCGACACGTTCGAAAAATTAATACCTCGTCATATATTACATCGCCTCTTGCACTGGATACAGATGAACAGGATGTACCAAAGTACCGGGGAGGGGGTGTGGGTGGCCTTTGTGCTCTAGTTACACCACCCTTTGTGTGCCTCCAGCTCTGGGTGTGTGTGCGGATAAAGCCGTTGAAAAACTTAAACCGATTTGATGGCAGCACTAGCTCGCACACACACGCGTACACAGTAGCGCCCCCATCTGCGGGCGTCTCACAAGGATGGCCCCCTAATTATTATTATGAAAAGGAAAAGGCTTTCAAGATAAAAAGGGGTTGCACAGCACCCAGGCAGCAAAGTAGCGGCAAACTGCTGCTAAGTATACACAGAGCAAGGTTAAGTATCACGTCCTCGAGCCACTCATCTGCGAATTCGAAGACTGAGCGAGAGAGAGAGAGCCAAGCCAAGCCAAGCGCGCCCCGGGGGTAATGACGATGATGGGGTTGATGCTACCACACAGCCGCCTGTGCCCGGGTGGCGACGCCGGTGGAACGGGGTACTCTGCTGAAGTTTTCGGGTTAGATGAACCCTGCGTTGGTGTGTTGTAACCTCGTTAAGCTTAATTAATAGCAGTGAACACCCAAGAAACAGGTGCTGGTTGAATGTTTTTCTCATTCTTAAGCTTGCCTCTCTGTCTGTCGTGTGCGGGTGGGCGAGTGGGCAGAATGGTAAACACATCCAGCAGAGGGATGATGTCAAAATCCCTTAAAAAGCATCGAACAACAAAGGGGAAGACAGATTTTCGGTACTAGGAGCAATTATCTTTCTGGCGACATGACGAAAATTGATTTTTCCTCATTTAACGGATTGTTTATGTTGAACTTTGTTAAGCGACTTTTGTCGCCTTGGGGATTCTTGTGAGCAGTACAAGCCAAACGGAGTCTAAAATCACATTTCAGTTTGCTTTGAACACGGCTTGTGTTCGTTGAAGAGTCTCTAGGGCGGTCTGTTAATTGCCTCGTTTGTTAGTTGGCTAAGGCTGCTATCAGACAGATGGCGGCACCTAAGCTCTTCCCGTACTGTCTCACTATCCCATTGGCTTGGAGATGGCGTCTCAGCACAGTTGGCATCTCGAAGCACTACGTCGACTATAGCTTCGTCAAATGTTGGCGTCGTGATATAAACGGCAGTAGGGTGTAATTGGGGTTTACAGCCACGTGTGGTTCACTCATCACTCATTCACAGATCTGGAGGACAGTGGTAGACAAAGCGATAAGCTGCTCAAAAAAGTGCGTACATATATGCATGGCAATGCACTTCACAACCTTCCGGCAGACGGGTCCTCGCCATCACGCTGCATATGCTGAAGAGGCGTGGCTCTAGACACTCTACCATCCTTGACAAGCTCGGATTGCTACCAGGAAACACCGACCTCACGCTACCTAAGCTACTCTTCGACAGCAATGTCTCAACCAGAAGATCTGCAGATCCTCCAAAAATTACTGGACATCTGGTGTGGGACTCTGCTTTAAGGATCTGAATTTCCATCTGTTGTTCCGACTACAGAACCACTGTAGAGTCTTTCAGGCAGAAACTATGGCAATCAATGAAGCTCTGTCATGGCTTGGTGAACACTCGCCATGTCCTTTCAGAACTTGGAAGGTTGCCTCGGTTGTAAGGCATTTAGCGCAGTCTAGTTCCAACCAAGGCTCAGATATTTCGATGGCGTCGAGCAATGGCCACAGAAAGTCGACTCTTTCTCCAAGACCCTTTGACAGTAGCACTGTCTCCTCGAAAAAGAAATGATGATGATGTCGTCAATGCAAGTCAATCTGTGTGGATGCACTGATGCCTGTGGATTGTGTTCGCTCGAACAATGCCAACTTTGCTTGTCAATGTCCATAGCCGCTGAGAGGAAATTGTGCATCGTCACGAACTCAAGACTTTGTCGATGGTCGTCTGTGGATGTGGGTCTCCTTGGGGCTATGCTTAGTTCAGTCAATCGACGCTTTAAGGTCTTCTTTGGTACTGCTACGAGAGCCATGTTTTTTTAAGATTGTGTATGGTCTCTGTATGGTTGGCCGATTAATGCCAAAAAGAGTGTACTAATGCTCACCGTTACCTTGGCCCCAGTCGAGTCTCCTCATGTGTAACCGCTTGGCTCGACATCCTCGTATGTTAGTCAGAACTGAGAATCAAATAAAATGATAAGCAGCGTGTATCAGGGGAGGAACTCAGTTCCACACCTCCAACTGACAGCTACCAAGGCAGCGTCAAGACTGAGAAAATGCAACCGTTGGACCAGAATGTCTAGGCCAGGTTATATGGAAATAATCGAGAATACAAGAACTCCCAAGACATACAGATTATATCGCAGCCTTTTTAGACTTCAAACCTGTTTCAAAATACTGTTCACCGACAGGGAAGACTGGGCAAACGATTTCGCCACAAAAACAGCCAATCTGTAAGTTTATACGGACGATTTCAATGATGTCACTGGACTCGTACTCGTGGGAGATCACCTTCTCTCTATCTTTTCGATTACCAAACTTATTTACTTAAGGTGGCGCTACAGTCCGGGATGGACCTAGGCCTCAACCAACAAGTAACACCTCAACGGAGTCAAACTCTTAGCTTTAGCTAGCTGCCTCCGGTTTCGCACGTCAAGTTGGTTGAAGTCCCTTTCTTGCGTGCGTCACCTGAGTCGCGATCTTCCTCTATTGCGCTCGGCCTCTTCGTCCGCCTTTGAGATAATCCAGACTCCCGCGCCATAGAGCAGAACAAGGGTGATCAGGTTCTCATATAATGTTAGCCTCGTCCTTCGAGAAAGGGCGAAAGAGTTCTGCTCAAAGAAACAACGGTTGGCAAGAGTTATTCTGCGTTTAATCTCGGAACTGAGTTCGTACAATTAACTTGGGAACCGAGGTAGATCATCTACAAACTTCAACAAACTTGGCGTGCGAAACCGGAGGCAGCTAACTAAAGCTAAGAGTTTCACTCCGTTGAGGTGTTACTTGTTGGTTGAGGCCTAGGCTCCTTAACACCTCATAGTTGTAGCTGCCTATGGTGACGTTCTGCCCGAGTCGTGGATGTAGTGTCCCCTTGCTCTCATTCACCGCTTAACCCATTTGTGCAGCCTCCGTTTCAATACCAGCTAACGCTTTATTGACCTTTTCGACCGAGTTCGAGCAATCGCGTCAAGGTCGTCCGCGTATGCTAGCAGTTGAACGGACTTTTGGGATCATCGTGCCTCTTGTGTTGGCAACTGAGTTTTGCGCGACCTTCTCCAGGATGATTTTGAAAATCAAATGATAGCCCGTCGCCTTGTCTACAACCTTTTTTGACAATGGAGGTCTTTGGTGAGTTCGTTAACGACCTTGATGGAGCAGCGAGCGTCATCCATCTTCATCCTGCACTACCTGACGAGTCAGAACTAGACATGGCGTTGTATAGCTCGTCTCTAGGCACGCTGTCCAATGCGGTCTTAAAGTCGACCAATAGGTGGTGGGTGTCGATCTGCATCCCTTGTGCTTTTTCGTGGATCTGCCGCAATGTGAAGATTGACGAGCTTCTCTGCCCTGAATCCGCACTGGAAAGGATCTATCACATATGAGTGGTTGCATGCATCCTACCAGCTGCCTTCATTTTTCTCAGGCATATTGGTGTTCCAAACAACGAAAGAGTCGGTGAGCTAGCTAAACATCACACATCAGAGACTGATGAAATTTTTGAAGGCAGCCCTGGCCTTCATAACAATGATAATAATATGGGCGGCCTATAGCCCATAGAGGGCCAGCGCCTAGCTTCTCAGCAACCACTAGTGTTGCGCTCCACGCCACGCGCCAAAGAATGTCCTGGCCTTCAATCAACCCAAAAAGGCAAGTACACTCTTAAGCATTCAAAAGGAATGTATTCGGCAAGGTCGTAGGGATTTTCACAAAGCACTGCATCATGTTGTCACAAGAAGAATGGGAGCCCCTACAAAGACTTCTGCAAAAGCTGTAGGGAGAGAAAGAAATGAGTAATCACACTACGCTACTTCGTGACCTGTCGAGCCCTCGCAGCAATGAACAGCTCACTAGATCATTCAGCAGCCCAGAACATTTAGCAAACAGTGGACAATCCCCGAAGAGGCTGCTTAGATACCAGCCGGTACTTCTTATGTGTGTCATTCTGTTTCCTTGGCTAACGAGGAATTGGCGTATCAATCACCGGTCAGTCCAGTCCAGTCTTACTTAACCAAACTTCACCGCCTGAATAGACGCACGTCGTTCTGTTCTCCACTGGATGCCTGGACACCAAAATGATCACACGGCGAGCTTAATTTTTATTAAGCGCTGCCTCCACTCCCTCCTCAGTTCCACATCATAAAACCGAACCTCAGGTACCCACAGAACGCATTCTCGCCTCCCTCAAGTCGATTTTTAATTATTTCGTCGAATTCATTAAACGAACCCCATGCCACGAGGCTCCGTCTCTTCCTCTCTCCCATTTCCTCAGCAGCAGCGGCAGCAACGAAGGCATTTCAAATTGCTGCAGAGCACTAATAAGAATCCCATTAAGCGACGCAATTTCGCTCCCCATTGCCGACTCCACTCTCTCTCTCCTAAGGACTTAGAACCAGGAGCAGGAGGAGGAGCAGGAGGAGGAGCAGGAGCATCAGGCAAGCAACAGCAGCATCAGTGGCATCGGCAACATCAACAATTTACCCCTCGTTGCTTGTGCAGAGCAGAGCAACACCATCGTCAGACCACCCACCCCGCTCATACTCACTTACACGCGCCGCATTGACATCATTGGGTGCTAAGGCGACAACAAAAACAATTATCTCCCCCCTCCCTCCCCTCCCCGTCAACGTTTTAAATTGTGCACCATCATCCGGGCACGGGAACTCGGGCGATTCAGGCGATTCAAGCCGAGCCCCAGAGCGTTAGCAATTTAATTCGCATTGTTTCGCATTTTACAGTCCCGGGGGGTAGTTAGTGCGTCGCTCACTAAACTCACCCCGGACCGGTCGGCCGGCTCACGATGCGGCAGGGCACCGACACCGCACCACCGCACACCGGTCCGAGGACGGTAGGCATGCAGTGGCTACATGTACGATGACTAATGTGCACTTGAGGGGGTGGTGTGGACTTCGGGGTTGGATCAACTGACCAGTTAGCCAAACCAAAGGACGACGACGACGATGGCGACGACTCTCTCTGCGACCTTGCTGCAGTCGGCGTACCAAGCCGACTCTGATTACGCACCACGCTCTTGCCGGGGATGCCACCGACCGGGCGGTGGCGGGCGCGCTGAGTGCGAACAGAGTGTAGCGCATAAGAAATTCATGGGGTGCCATTGTAGCTGACAGTTCTGACAAATGCTTAAATGACTTCTCCGGGCGGTTCATATCATCGTCATTTTTCGCAGGCGGCGGTCCGCCCGACGGGGGTCGTTGTGCGGGGTTGACAATGACTGAAGTCTGAGGTGAGTGTCAACGTTGCTTTTCTGGTCCCGGCGTCTATGGTTTGGTTTCGGTCGTGCCGGATTGAGTGAGCCCATGTGCATGCAACAGTCTGTCATAATTTGCACCCCTTTCAGTGTGTTGTCGGGTGTGTCCTGAGAGAGTGAGAGAGACGGTGGCTTTTGTCAACGAGAAAGTTTAAAGTGATTTTTTGCGGGCTTCCGGTCTGGCGGCATGGCGCGGTGTGGGAAAACGTGGCATCGTTTGAACCCTTAAGAAATGAAATTTTTGATATCCTCTCGTTGGGCGGGGGTGTGGACTGCGACGGCAACGGTGGCCCTTTATTTTTGATTCATGACTCCCGATGTGATTGTGTTCCAGGGGGTCGGTGGTGTCGCAACCCTTTCGAGTTGGCGTTTGCGTTGGCGTTGGCGTTGGCATTGACTTTTGCGCTCCTGGCCTCGGCCCTGCTTATTGTTATCCTTAATGTCAACACATTTGAAACAAAACGCCTGGAGCCCGCGGCTGTACTCCGGAATGGATGGCAGCAGGTTGGGGTCGTCGTGGGCGGGGGTGAAAGGTTAAACGAATGCACAGACACCGAGAAGGGTTGAATTTGTGATGAATGGCGCACTGAGCGAGGAAGGAGTAGGATCGCTCATAAAAGAATGAAATTCCCAAAAGCCGGGAGCGCACAGGATATTTATGATTGTGTTGTTCGGTTGGCGTCGTCGTTTGCTCCCTCCCTACCGGGGGCTCGACGGGAGGAGCCGTTGTTAAAGTTCAAAGTGCTTGAAATGTTTCATCGCCGCTTAATGGATTCCTTTTCTCTAATCTCGTGGCGGTGGCTGTGTGTCTCCGTGCGCACGTGTGTGTGTGTGGAAACCATAGGTTGGTGGCCACAGTGACACCGCACACAGGTTGTTTGGACTGTTTTCTTTCTTCGTTTTTTCCCCGGGCGCATAGCGGTGTCGTTCGCTTGGTCGTAATTGATTTTCGTCTGGTTTAAGGATTTCGACATAAATCACGCTTGTTAGGGGTGATGCGTGACTGGTGACCGTGAGCGTTTAACTTTGAAGTGGTTGTGCCGAAGTGTCGCTGCTCAAATGTGAGCCGTCGGCTTTTCGAGGTGGCCACAGTTTGATGAATGGCCGCGTAGTTAAGGAGACTCTGGGAGGATGTAGAATTATCCCTCGTGTGCCAATCCAGAGAGATTTTGGAATCTTCTCTCGTTCAACCAACAAACAGCTAAAATCAATCACCGGCGGTGTGGACTGGTTTTGGTGTAACCACCAGTAAAATTGCCGTTCTTTGGCAGATCCTCTCCTGCCAGGAGCTGTGATCGCTCTACTGAGCCAGAAGACGATATCCCACGATATCCCGTTCGTAGTGGAGTCGCCTGTCCACTGTTCAGCGTACGGACATCCATGTAGGTCCTTCAGTAGGCCATTTGCGTCGAGATAGAGGAACGCCTCAGGAGGGATGAAGCCTGTAAGGCGCATACTCTCATGCTGCGTAACTTTAGGGTAGTAGGCCCCAAAGATCAGACTGTTGGAAGAAGTCATGGCTCGTGCAACATGCCTTCTGATCAGCTTAAAAATAAAATAAACTATCCTTTTCAAGTTTGTCTCGTTCTACAGGACCTCGTTGTGAAAAGATTTCTTGTACTTAGTTTCGGCTGTACGATATAACCAGAGACTAGTACGAAGACACCGTCCCTCGAGCAACTTCACCTTTTCCATCTGGAAACGTGGACGACCGTGCGTCATAATTGGTCGGATGAGGGCCATTTAGTACACTGTCCTAACTCTGGTACCAAAGGTCTTTTCAGCTTTCGTCAGAGCAATCACTATATGTTTGCTAAAATACAACCAAATGCCAAGATGCCTACCTGCACCTTCCACATCTAGTAGTCCCTGTGCGTCAACAATGCCGATCTGACGCCAGCTTGTGAGCTTATCGAGTTGTGCCAAGTCGCTTGGTGACGGCGTCCAATTGATAAGTACTTGTCGTCTTCCTTAACAACTTCGAGGAATGCTTCGTGTCCTTCGATGCCATCTAAATTATTATATTTAATCAAAATTCGACTGGCCAACGGGCTCCGTAATTAAAGTATAATCAATGTTTTACGGTATCTACATTCGTGGTTGGTTGGTTTAAGTGGCTACACGGCTTGGCTCAAGCCGGGTACAAGTCGCGCAGCTCGACGCCGTTTTTAGGTACCACAGCTAGTAGACCAGGTTACCTAAATCCAGGAGTTTAGGAATTTAATTATGCCCGAGGTACTTCGTTTAGCGATCTCGGAGAGTTCACTAAGGAGGGGTTTCCCGAACGAGATGTATGTTTGTTTGACTAGAAAGTGAGGCAGACCTTCCTCTAAGTGGGTGTCGAGGTCGGCGTCAGTGTGGACTGAACGGTAATTCGAGTCTAGCCAATGCGCCATGCCTACAGCCACGACTCTAGCTGTTCCGGAGCTCCTCTATTGAGGACGTCCTCAGTTCTACTTTTCGAATAAGAGAGCCAGATTTCTGCAGAGTACTTGGATGACCTAGTCCACCTCCTACTAGCTAAGGACAGGAAGTGTTGGTATATGGTGAACATCAGTTGGTTGACTGGGGAGACGCAACCTACTTTGGATGTGTTTGTTCAATCCCCTCGAGTCACAATGCTCAGAAAACGTACGTGACTCATGGCCCGTCCATATGAGGTGGCTAAGAATTGCGACCTTCGCAAACTCTGACAATTCATTCATGTGGAGTTTTCTAATTCGCAGAGAACGGGTGCAAACTGACACTTTACTGAGATTTTTCGGTCGTGGAGGTTGTGGAACTGGAGGCAGCTGGCGAAAGATCGTGCTGGCTGGAAAGGCATGTTGGTTGAGGCCCAGGTCCACCCCGGACTGTAGCGCCAATCAAAGAAGAAGAAGAAGGAGGTTGTGGATTGCGTTTGCCTCTTTGTGTATTACGAAATGCTTCCGGTTGCATATCACTTTTGATGTCAAAGACCGTGGAAGAAGTTACATCACCACTCCTCACGACGTCTGTCAAGCATAGCAATGGTTTACCTATACCGAGCCTGACCAGAAAGAGGCCATCCAATCGTTGTGCATTGGTGTTGGCCCTCAATCCAATGAATATCGGACGCGGTATGTATGGTTTATTTTCTTCAACCCATTGCTTCAGAACTCGTGTGACTATTATTTCAAAAACCTTGATTATGCAAGGAAAAAGCATGATCGACCGGAGATTTGTCGGGATGGATCTATCTTTGTGTCGTTCAGAGTTGGTAGCGTCACAGCTGTTTCCCAAAGTTCTGAATGTGCATTATTTAGCGCATTGTCCACCAGTGATGCGTAAATTTGCACCCCTTCAAAGGGGGATGATATTCCATCGATACCCACTGAGGTTGGTTGATGTCCGTGCTTCCCCATAATTTGTGATGGGCGTTTGTATCACATCCCAAGACAAGCGCGGTTTTGGTTCTTTTCGCCGGACGATTGCTGGTCCTTCTCAGTGTCTCTGATTTACATTTCCCATGGTCATGAGCCTGCCTCCAGGCATACGGTGACTGAGTCGCGATCGCTGAGGTGGGAGAGAATATGGGTATTCACGAATTATTTCGTTGACTACCCAGGGTTCCTGGGCGAGGACGATATCATCGCCGAGGCCGCGATGGTGTGATCGAGATTAATCTGTGCTACCCGGAGCGTGGCTGTCGGGTAACGTGTCCGTCACTATTTCAGACACTATCTCCATCACTGTTGTGTTAGACTCATCATCGGAACTCCAGAGGAGAGTCCTCCTGGCTATTGGGCGGGGTGCTGGTTAGCTCGAGGTCAGAGAAGCCGCTATAATCAGCTTCATGACCAGGGCTAACTTAGGTTAGGTTAGGTTAAGTAGTAGTGGCTGACTGCTGCAGAGCAGTCACACTTAGGCCAGAGTAGGCCCATTGTAATACCACGGGGATTGACTTCTAACGCTGGAACCAGTTGGTGCTGCTGATGAATCGATTTAGTTGGCCAATGCTGGCACTTTTTAGCTCGTTACGGCCGCTGAAGTAGTAGGCTCCTAGGTGCAGGAACCTACGACTGTCAAGAGCACTGCAGGAGCAGGGAAGGTGATGAGTACAGGGCTACCTTGGGTTACTTTAAGTTACTTAGCAGGTGTCATGGGGAGGCGTCGGTAATGGGCCTCGCTAAAGCGCGTACAGAGACATTGCCTGGCTTTTTCTAGACAGGAAGTACTCCTTAAGCATTGTGAGCAGAGATAAGTGAGCATAGAGATATTCGTCTTTCCTGACTGGAATACTGGAATACTGTGGACCTGAGCTCACGTATTTAACTTTATTTTCACGCACATTGTTACAAGGTCTGGGCCTGCGTCGCATTTTTTCACATTTAATATTAGATCTGTGTGGATACGTGTGAAACTTAAACATAAATGCTGTCGCACGAAATCAAGCTGCAAGATACGACGAAGTCGGGTATCTCTATAATAGCTTATCTCTGATTGTAAGTGGCTCAAAAGAGGTGGGGCCGTGAGAATTATTTTTGTCGTACTGACCAGTGATCGAACCTACGACGTCGAGTTTTAATGGCATTGGGGTAGACGCACATACCGACAATGCAACGGGCTACCACACGCGCCGTCGGTAGTACCGGTCTTTTATCGCCAACACAGTGCGTGAGATGACATTACGCGCATTGAATGGTACATCTGCCAGCGGTATTGTGTTCGTCATGTGGTTTATTAGCGCCTGCAAAAATTCTGAATGACATCAAAATAAAGACATTCCACTTCATACAACGAAACCTAACCCATTTTTTTTCGATAGCTCGACTTAGCGATGCCTCCATCCTGCGCCTGGGTGTCGCTCAGAGGGGCGATGGCACAACGCACATGCCACTGCCACTCCATTTGTGGTTTTGTTTTCTTTTTTCGCAGGCCTTTAAGAGAGATCAGAGGGAATTCAATCGCTGCCATGTTTCACTTCTGGCGTGTAGCTTTCGAGAGTTGAAGATTTCGTGGAGATCTTCATGCGAAATCAAGATGTGATTGCCATCATTGGCGACGGCACTATTTTTCATGTTAACATGGCGGAATCTGGCGAAATCTGGATTCTCCGATCGCCAATGACTTATCTGGGGGGCTGGGCATCGTTCCAGCTATCTGTCCCCATTCCCCGTCACCTATCTAAATCAACGGATAATCCTCATCGTCACCACCATTTCTCAAGTCAAACAAAGTGTCAAAGCGAACAGCAAGGCATCGCCATTGCGTCCCAGATGTGACCGGGCTCCCTATCCGCCCACACGCAATGTTTGCACGCCAGATGCAAGTGCAAACATTTACCGAACCAAGGTGTGCGTCTCTGTGTGTGCGCGCACGGGGGAGCCGAGGCTTTCTCTCAAATCCCAAGAAGACACCACCAACACTGTAATCGGCCCCCTCCCCCCGCCCACAGGATGCACCAGGAGCATTATCCTCATGAGGGTATTATTAATGCGAAATAATCGGGCAGATGTGTAAACAAATTTCGATTCCCTTATTAATTACTTGTCAAGGCACCTTGCCAAACACAGCAAACGACTAGAAAATCAGCCGCATGCACCACCAGGATGTGTGTTTTGGGGGATTGGGGCGACACACTCGCCAACAGACAGGGGCGACGAACACAAACAAACACGCACCCAGTCCAGTCCAGTCCAGTCAGGTGGTGCACAAATACATAGATTGCCAGCAGTGACCGACACCGAGCGGGCGGGGGACTGTGCAAAGATGTCACCCTGAGCCCGGCCGGGGCACATTCATTAAACTCATTACAGCACTCGGAAGTTGGTGTGGACGCTGTGCATGCCCGGCAGGAGCGGCCATGTGCGGAGCATCATGCTCATGGGTAATAAGACATTTCCTCTCCCATGTCCTTTTGCGTGTTAGCTGGTGTAGGCTCATGTAGTCGTCAGCGTCACGGTGTCATGGTGGTGCTCGAGGGCACGACTAACTTGCACAGCAAACAACAGGAGTGTCACCCCTCGTGGGCCTGCTCCGCCATCCTTCTTCACGACGACGCACCGGAGTGGAGTATCGGTGTCGGTGTCGGTGCCGGAGTCGGAGTCGGAATTCCAGTGGTGGACATTTATTGGTGTCAAATGCGCTTTAAGTGATGACAATCGTCGACGTAGTCGTTGAGCCTGCCGTCATGCGGCACTTTAGGTGGACTTTATCTTCCGCCTGTCACCGTCTGCGGCCGGGGGAGGATGACCAGGCCCGGGGATGTGGCATGATAATTGCCTTGTTCGCAGGACATGATTTCGAGTTTTGATGGCTGACCGTTGACGCTATTTGTCGGAAGCGAGAATGTGCTTAGAGGGAGGGGCGGTCGCACTGCCTCTTTGCCGATGGAATGGGATTCGAAAATTAAGTGCCACAGATATCAGTTGCAGTGCAGGGACAGTGTGGGTGGCAAGAAATGAGCTCAAAGGTGAAAGTGGGTGGTTTTTGTGATCTGATGGGATTTCACTGAAATCCAGGCGGTGAGAGGTGAATTTATGGGCCGACATCAACCGACTTCGAGAATCTGAATGAAGTGGTGTTGGTACCACTCGCAATGGAGCTTGGATGACTTTGCGCAGAGCATTTCTTTTGAACCCAATCTTATGGACATGCCGCCTGACGCACAGACACCAGCTTGGACGAACGTACTTTAACATTCGCTGCACTCACGACTGAGCCGGGACTGCAGTCAAGTTTTCACCGGTGGCTCTGAAGACATGCTGGTGCGTTGAGGGCGACAACATGAGACTGCACACCACAACAATTCAATGCAATTCAATTCACTTCCGCACTCGAACAGTAGCAAGAGACCTCAAAGATCTCGACGTGATAGCCCGGATGGAAATCCCTGCAATACTTCTGAAGAGGTGTTCTTCTTCGCTGGCCAAACCACTGCTTCAGGTCTCTTTCCGAGTAGATGGAAAACAGCAAGGGCTAACTGTCTTAGGACTCCCAGTCAAGCTTAGAGACTCAAGACAACTACACTCGGCAGATATATAAAACCAATGTGCACAGGTACCTGCTCTTCCTCTTTACCTTCGCCAATGCCGCGTCTTGATCCCGCAAGAAACCATTTGAACACGCGCACATGTTTAAAAACAAAATGTGCTCACACCCGATTGCCGAACAAAGAGCGATGATTTCCCATTAGGTTGGTTGTGCATCCTGATACGCCGAAAAATGAGTCAACTCACCCAAATTAATGGCAACTCATGCACCCTAGCTTTGACTTCGACATGCCCAAGTCGCAAGAAACGTCCCGATGAATCCCTCAGAACGAAGCGGATTCTGTCCACTTCCATCCCTTCTTCTCAACCACACTGTACTGCGAAAACCAATTAACATTCCGCAGCACTACACGGTTCAGTTCACACATCGCCCCCATGGTGATTTGCATCTTAATTTGCCTGCATCAATGCAAATCTCCTTGAATGGAAAACAACAAAGCCACCGTTCTCCAGTCGCAGCCGCCAGCGGCAGTGACCACATTTCGCGTCTTAATTAAATTTTGATGAACCAATTAATTAAACACACAACCAATTGCAATTGTTTCTTTTCAGGGAAAAGCTTCAGTCTCAGCATCGTGATATCGTCGACGCCCATCCAGGTGGCCACCTACAACAAGGCCATCAAGGTAACAGTAGACGGTCCCCGGGAGCCAAGGTCAAAGGTGCGCCACCATGGCTTCCATCCGTTCGCATTTGGCTCGCAGCGCTTCGGTCCGGATCCGCTCATGGGCGGATTACCCTTCAAATTGCCAGGTAATTTGAAAATTGATCTGCTTACATGCTTTTTGTGTTCCGTTGTTGAGCTCGCGCGGAGCGACTAAAAGGGGTGTCCCAGCGCTGAGCCCACCTGAGGGCGTTCAATCGGCTGCAGCAAACCGACAAAGTGCGGATTAGCTTCGTCGTCTGTTGGATGTTTTTGTTCCTTGCCGGGGGTTGTTGGAGTGGTGTCTTGACAGATGCCAGAAAGTGAGTTGCTGCGCGTGTGTGTGTGTGAGGGAAAAATTAGTCATTCACGACAACACCTCGCGGTTGGAAAATATTCATCGCATAAGCACCCCCACGCGAGGGTGGCAAATCTGCTTTTGGTGCACCCCTTTTCCGTTCGACTGGATGCCGCTTGGATTTCAGCCCATCGTCTCCCGGGGGGAATTTATTCAACTCTCGTTAGGAGATTAAGTGTTTAATGGATTTTAATCCTCTTTCAGTGCCGCGCCGCGACGCCGGTGGGGCGAGATGAGAGACTGCCTGCCGCACAAGTCTTTCAGTCTCGAATAATTGGGTGACAACGCCGCGAATAGCGCGCTCTAAATGGTGGGCGGAGGTGGGTGGAGGCGGCGTGCTTGTTGTTGTTGCTGACATATTTACAAAAGTGTTGACAGGAATGATGACACCAGGCGGGGGGTCTTATTTCTCAACTGACTGATGCGTACGAGGGAGGGCGGGAGAGATTTGTTACAACGGGTGGTAGTTGTTGGAGACTAGAGGAGTGGCTGGCAGGTAAGCAGCTAGAGGCTGTCGCTTCGGAAATAAATGAAGCCAGTGGCACAGTGGGTCGGTGATTCCTACGATTACCGAACGTTTTCGCGCAGACCTTCCTTTATTCGGAGAGTCACTGACTTGTCACAAGATTCTCGTATCCTGGAAGAATTATAAGAGGCAGTCTTTGGTCGCACTGAGTTCCGCGCAGAACCAACTTGAATCAGCACCGTCGAGGCATAGACTTGTGTTGAGAAGGGAGTGAGGAAGGCCTTGAGATTGGTTCGACGAGGTAATACAAGATTGGACAGTGAATGGAGATCTTCGTTCTACCACGAAGGAGAGCAATAATAGGGAAGTCGTCGCTCTTGTGTAAGCTGGGTAACGCCTTCCAGAGCAAAAGAAAACCACAGCTCTGACCTGGCAACAGTGACACACTCACGTTGAAAGAGCACTCCCGTCGTGATGTGTTTCGCTCGAAAATATGGCAAAAAGTCACCGAACAGACGCATTGCATGCTTCACCCTCTGGACCAAGAACTACCGATACTCTTTGTGTCAGAATAGATCTGACAGACTGTGTACCTCTTAAGAACAAAGCTTTTTTTAAACATGGCCGCTCGAAGTCCATGCGAAGCTAAAGGTATCACCAACTGATGGAAGAACAATGACACCCACAACACGAGTGGTTCTTGTAGGAGTTAGGTCTAGGGCCACATCGGACTGCAGTCGTGACTGCGAAACAGAGCAATCAGTAGAGCAGCCCCAAATGAAGTTTTTGTTTGCTCTTGTAGATCCGGTGTTATGAAGGCGAGCAGAAAAGCTGAAGTCAATCCAAACGACGTAGAACTTCCCTTTGTATGTTCTTTGTAGTGCAGCTCTTTAATTCCACTGAAGTAAAGTTTCTCTAACCAGCGCACGAAATGTGCTCGGATGTCACATCCTCTTCTGCCAAAGCTGATATTCCTTTATTCCTTGTCTTGGGACATGTTCTTTTGGTTAAGGTGCTATTTTAGGTCATAGTGGCTAGAAAGCAGAGTATTTCCTTGTAGGAATAAGGCCCTACTATTGATAAGTTGCATAGACCCTCACCAGTTGTTCATTGGTCTAGGCGAAGTTTGTTTTCACATTTATCAATCAGAGTTGTGGATGCTGTTCAGTTGTTTGGGACCTACCTGCGGATTGATTGGCTGCAATTCCCCCGTGTCCAGGGACGCAGCCAAGCTCCACTTTCTTGAGTCTAGCAAGAGATTTTGGCAGTTCACCGTTTTGGCAAACTATTTTTTTTTTTCGGTAGTACTTTAAGTGTTGCCAAGCGCATTTGATTCTATTATGTTTGGCGCAGATGATGATGATGAGATCCGGAGTGGACCTGGGCCTCAACCAATAAGCCTCTCCAAGTAGCGTGATCTCTGGCTAGATGTTTTGAATTTCGAACACCAAGTTGGGTGAGGTCCTTCTCCACTTGGGTGTACCACTTTAAACGCCGGCGCTCTCTGTTGCGTTGCCCCACAGGCTTGGATTCGCTGAGAATGTTGCCTGGAATTGATTTGAGTATACTAAGGCAACCCATTAAGTCTCCTGGTTTGTTCTTGCACTCTCACTGCAGTTCGATGGCATATCTAGCAGCTGCTTTCCTAACGAGTGTTGGTCCGAATATTGATTCTAGTAGCTAGTGCATCGGTGCGTGGCGCTGTGGCTATGTGCGTCGACCCCAACCTCGACGTCGTAGGTTCGATTCCTGCTCTGTGCGACGAAAACAATTTTCACGACCTCACCTCTTTCGAGTCACTGACAGTGCTCAAAGAGTATCTTCTGTCTAGAGAAAGCTTCTCAAACTTGGCCGTTCGGATTCGGCATAAGACTGTAGGTCCCTTCCACTCATGAGAGAACAATAGCACGCACAACGCTAGTGGTTGCAAAGAAGCTAGGCCCCTGCTGTAGTCGCTCATGCTTCGTCGCCTGTTGCAGTGCTTTGGGCTGTCAGACGATGTAAGCATGTCTAATAATGCGTCTCGCCACCATTGTGTACAAACAGTGCATGATTTTGAGCCATAGACCCCGTGTCACAATGAAGTGTGTCAGAACTTTATTCTTCTGCTGGTTGCTGTATGACGTAAGGCTGTTGTAAAGCACAACGTTCCCTCATTCACAAAGAGGTCAACAGCATAGGTGTCTACTCTTGGCTCTGCTCAATCTACGAATAGAAGACTATAACAAAGCCATCCGTTTTCCGATATAAAGCCACAACTCTGTTCTGGTGGTACCTCAGCAAGTTTTGCAGGATCTGTTGATAGTCAAATTTTGTTGAGCAGGTTGGGCCTATACGAGCGAAAAGTCTTCGTCTCATTCTGGAATTGAGAATCTTCGTGGACTTCCTAAAGAGTGGTCAATCAGTTGCTCTTAAGAAGTAAATAGAATACATTAATTTTTGGTGGCCCGTGACGGTGTGAGTATGTCTGTCCTCTACGCTCTTTAACCGCACGATTGGTTAAAGGGTTCTTTAAAAAAATAATTTCCACGTCCTCTTTGGAGTCATCAAACACTAAGTCTCTCCAGCTGCCCTTTCGGTAGCTGCCAAGTCGGTAGGTGAGGTCCTTCTCCACCTGCGTCCAACGGCTCTATCGCCTTGTCCCACTGGAGCGGAGTCGAAGATTGTCTACGTTCATGCTCTACGTGGCCTTAGCCATAGAATCCGTAGACGCATGACTGGGCTCATGTCGCACAGAGTGTTGGCTCATACGGGCCCATTGTTTAATTTAACATTTTGCAATAAAACTTTGTTTCTTTTTCATTTTTCAACATCGGCGGGTTGTTCCAATTCGTGCGCTCTTGTTGGTCCTTTTGGGATGGGGCGATGATGTGGCAGCCAATTTAGCCTCGCTGCTCTGGTAGAAGCTATACAGGTCGTTGACATTGGCGTTAGGCGTCGATGGGAAATTTTGCACATGCTCACGTTGAGTTAACGTTGTCCGGAGATTGCGTTTCTCAGGATCCTGATTGCCTCGTTGGGATGGTTGCTGATGTCTAGTATCCCTTTTCTGAGCAGTGTCGCCATGTTACGTTGCATTGTAATGACACGTGCTTCTTGGTAGAGCTTCGTGCTGCTGTGGTGCTTTCGACGGTCCCTGTCGAAGGTGAGGCCGGTACAGAATTTTCTTTCGAAAACATGCTGGTCTTTGAGATGGTTTTCCTGCCACCAAATCTTCCACATGAGCATGAGTTCTGCCAGCTTACCTCCAGCTGCTTTTGGAGAGACCTGCAGACGGTCATTCTTCAACTAAGCTTTAATCGACATGAGTCTAGATGTTGCTATCTTGAGCTCGTCTAGTTTAGGGGAACGGACTTGTCTTCTATCATCGGACTGAGGAACACTCTCACCCTCACCCTGATAGCGGCCTCGACTGGCGACTGCGACTCTGCTACGAGCTCTTCCAGACAGACTTCTCTCATTTGGAAAATAGCCGTTTAATCCTGATGTAGATCTTTCGGACGTCAGTCCTTCCGTAACACTTCTTGTCGTGCTTCTTATTTTTCCTTTTGAAAAGCCTGTGCTGCTACATTGTCTTAGGCTCCTCGAGGCCATGAACTCATCTCGTCCTTCCAAGCAGCGGCCCCAATAAGCTGCTTACTTCACTGAATGAAAACGAGTTAAGCCCCTTCACGTCTTCCAGCTTGCCTAATTGGTGGCGTATTAGGTAACTGCGGTCTTGCCAGTGCTTGAAGGTCTTTTAGACAGCCCGCAGCTGCAACTCAGATCCCTTGACGTTCTAGTAAACGCACACGGCCCATGAACGTTGACTCGTCTTCATTTTGAATGATTTCAAAACCCAAATCCCATTGGTTCTTCCTGCACTTGGTCAACACATTTCGATGAATCCTGACTCCCTTTGCGATGCCCCACAACAAGCATTTCCAATCGAACCGCTTTACGGTTTAATTCAACTTTCAGCGCAAATTTCAATGATGTGTCATTTCGGAAGCGCTCTCGGAAATCCCATATCGACCGCAAATTGCGAATTTCCCGAAAAGAAAGACACACAGTCCCGTCACCGTGATGCTTAAATTGTCAAATCCTATCGGAAGCAGGACATCGAAATCGATTTGCGCAAAAGTTTCGCCCAGAAAGGCACTTCCGTTAATGCAAATTCGAGCTCTCCTCTCCGCCAGAGGACGCCCGCGCGTGGACCGAGTGTGTCGTAACAGTCATCCCAACTCAAACACAATTCCCGACGGAAAACGCTTCACCCAATCACAAAAGGGGTTCGACAGGACGCCAGAAGATACTTTTCCCGAGTTTATTTTATTATGTAGGTACCTTTTTTTTTTGTTTCTGTGCCGCCGCGCCAGACAGACAGACCCCATCGACTCCCACGAAAGGATGAACTTTTCCGGCTCTCATGCAAATTACATTAGAAAATTTGTTCTCACGCACACACGATGGAAAACTAAATGAATTTCGAGTTGAAATTAATTTTCCAAAACTTCCTGTTGCCGAAAGGACGTGCAGGCAGAGCAGATGAAAAAAAATACGAGCATCCACGAGCGGAGCGAGTTTCACCTTCAAATGGGCCAACGACGCGCCGCCTCGTCGACGTAAGTGACACGTGAGTGCGTGTGCGGCACGACTGAAGGCGTGCGTGTGACCCGGTTCATGCGGAAGGCATTCGCATCCTGTGTAATTAGGTTTTCCTCGACCCCACTCCTGCCCCAGCGCTCAATAATTTAAGATTTTTAATGAATGAAAAATTATTATAACAGCTCGTCTAAAAGGGTTAAGGAGGATATGTAAGTTTAATCAGCATAAGAGCACATGTGTGTGGGGGACGGGATCCACTCCGTGACGGAGTACTGATTGATGTTCTCTACCGTGAAAGGAACCCGACAAAACGGGGTTTCCTCACATTTTTGCTTCCGACGCGGCAGGTTGGGTTCGAAAAGTTCCTCAAAGCAAAGGAAGCAGAACTTCAAACATGACACTACAGCCCGGCCCACCTCATCACAGGCACCTGTCATCCCGGTGTAACATCCTTCCTCAACCATCCCCCGTGTGTGTGTGTGTGTGTGTGTGTGTTCACATGTGTTTGACGAGGTAGAAAAATTTCATTAAAATATCATCACACGTCGGTGGCGGCACGGCGGCGGATGGAGAGATGGAGAGCCAGAGAGATGAAGACGACAATGAAGGAGTTCACAGAGAAGACGGTATATGTGGGCCGGGGCGGTGTGGGCTGTGAAATTGATTTGGGTTTTTAAGTCGGAAGGACTTCTGCTTGAAGAGTAATTACGTCGCTGATGATGATGGCGTCAGTGATGATAATGAAGGTTACTGCTTTCGACTGCGCCGGTGATGGCTGGATGGGGTGGTAAAGTAAATTACTTGCTCGGATGGAGCTGTGCGGTGGCGGGTGGGCGAGGGGCGGTTGTGTATAGGAACTTAAAAGTATCAAAGAATGTTGCGCTAATGAGATTGAATGGGATGTGGGTGGCAATGTGGGCTCTAAACACACACACAGGGGATCGAGAGCCAAGGGATGCACTGCATGTGTTGGAGATGACTTGAATTGATAGCAACATGCGTAGGGTTGATTCTGGAAGTTTGATGAAAGGGTTTTGTGTTCAAGACATTGGCGAGGTGTGTGTACGTATCTTTCGATCGATCTCTTTGAACGGCGACTGATGCGGCCACGGTGCATTCGGATGGCATTTGATTCAAAGCTGTGGTGTGCTGGTGGCCATTGGTTTTGTCTGCAAAGAAAAGAAAGAAGGAATGTAAATTTCCTTTGAGGGGCAGATCTGCGATCGGGAAATTGGATTCGTTTGGTATCGAAAAACATGGAACAAGCATGGCTTTAGAGGTTTGAATAATGCGGTCTTAACCTGTTACTTGTTGGCCCGTGGCGTTGTGGGTATGTGCGTTGAATCCAACCTCGTCGTCGCAGGTTCGATTCCTGGCACGAACAAATACAATACGCGGCCCCACCTCTTTTCTAGTCACTGACAATGCTCAAAGAATCAAACAGATTCCGCGTGGAACTGTGAGTCCCTTTCACTTGTGAGAGGACAATAGCACGCACAGCACGAATGGTTGCTGAGATGCTAGGCCCTGGCTCTCTACTATAACTTGTTCATGTGGCCCTCAACGAAGAGGCACGGGAGGTTGGGAGGTTTTTCGACTAAGATTGGTAGCTCATAACAGGCCAATTGGACAATTCGACTCATTTTTGCCTACATAGGCCGTAGAGAAGATTTCTAGGATTGCTGTACACAATGTATGATACGGTGTCATTTATGAGCCAAATTCAACAACAATTCAAACGGCAAGATCGATGGTGATGAGCTCTAAAAAAGTCATCTTAGGAGAGATCCGACGGAGAATCGATCTTGGCAACCGGTTGGTAGAAACATCTGGCCAAATCCATGCTCAACAAAACACTAATTTTACCAGCCCTGCTTTATGGAGCCTAAAGATGGACGATAAACCAAACAGCAGAGCCGACGCCTGGTGCCATCGAAAGAAACATTCTACGTCCGACAAATGGGCCCGTCTACAAAGAAATGGAGGAGACGATAACGCGGAGTGTACGAGCTGCACCAGGATGTGGATGTATTCCGGAAGGCAAATATCCTACAACAGCACTGACTTGAGGGCGTGGACATCAATGCGTCAGCAAAGAGTGTCTTCGAATCCGAGCCTCCTGGTTCGAGAAGGAGAGGGAGACCGAACATCCGGTATGGAGACGAAGTCATCGCGGAAGCAATAGCTCTATCCTGACGACTGAAATCAGCGTCATCGATTGCTCAGTCTCAGTCCTTCCTCAGGTTGTAGGCCCGATACGAACGTAATTGTGGATGGTGAAGATTTGCGATGATGCCAAGAAGATAATCCAATACATACCTGCGTGTGGTTTTTTGTTTGGTTTTGTTGCAATCTTCTCTGTATGGATCCAAGGGCAGAACATGAGTAACCTTTCTACCAAGTTCCATCAAAATCTGACAAACTTGAGCACCACAAGCGTCAAAGGTTTTCAAGGCTGACTGAAGAAGGCAGTCCCCTTTACCCCAAAGAAGACCTACTGTAGTAACACAAACAATGCAACTTCTTGGTGATAATGACGAAGCGGTAATCCGCTGGCTTTTGTGGTCGCTGCTGTTCGCTGAAATTGTCGAAATATTAGCCCAATTGGTAAAAGTACAGTGGACCTTCCCTAAGTCGAATTATCACGGGGTACACAAATCTGTTCGAGTTATGGAGTGTTCTGCTTAGAGAGTGGGTTATTGTATGGAAAATTGAGGAGAATGTAAAGAAATGGTTACCAAAAAATTCAACTTAGAGTCCACTGTACTTGTCAGAGCGCACCACTCGCAGAGTGGTTGATTGTGGCATCTTCATCCATGTGGCTTCGGTTGAAGTCATTGTACGTGACATACATCCTGCGAAAGTGATATACTCCGGAACAAAACAATGAATAAAAACAAAATATTTTAAGGGGAGTGCGAAAACAATGTTGCCAATGTGATGGTACGGAACGTAACCTGGGCGCATGTACCAATTGCGGAGCGCCGAGTTACGACACCAATGAGTCGTGAAGGTGCATGATCGCTTGACATTGCTCACTCGCCATATTATCTTTGGTGGGCAAGGCGTGTAGATCCTGGAACGCATGGACTCCGGCCGCAAGAGTCTTCAAATTCGAGCCATTGGGACAACGCAACAGAAGACGTCCTGGATCGAGTTAGTGCACACAAGTGGAGAAGGACATCAACCCAACTTTGTGTGCGCAACTGGAGGCAACTGGCGAAATATCGTGCTGGCATGAGAGGCTTCTTGGTTGAGGCCCAGGTCCACCGCGGACTGTAGCGCCACACAAAGAAGAAGGCAAGTGGTGACTTCTAGCCTCTTGTGGTTGCTCGTTTTAATTCAAAACAAAAAAGTTAGGCTGTAGCGAGCCGCATTAGCAGTGGATCTCCTCCTGGTGTTGGAGATCGGAACATGTCACAATGTCCCGGCAACCACGTCAGGTGTCTGTTGATATGCTGAGCCAGCTGGAACTTGACAATGACCAAGGACATAATAGCGGCTACTGACTATCCCTCAAATTGTTTGGATTAAATTATGAGCGACATCGCAATGACTCTACACTGACCAGGGAGCTTCAAGGAACCCACCCTTTCATACGGCTTCGATCTGTCTTATTTGGGCAGTATTAGCGTCTGGTTGTTAGGCATCCAATCTCATCTGGCAGTCAGCTTGTTCTCGAAGATGGCTTGGGTAGTAGGGGGCGGTGTCGTTGTTTCGATAAGAATGGTTGAGTGGCCGATATTCAGTTCGGACTTCGGACCATAATCGTAGTGTTTTGAGACACCGGGCAGTGCGGGCTACTAATTGTTTGCAAAATATTTCCAGTTGTGGGAGACGGAGGAGTATGTTAACTGCGTCCCTAACGCTCCTCTGAAGCACATGCAGGTCAGTCGCGATGCATGGCTTTTTTTACAGTCTCCACACAATTGCGCTTTCTGATTTATAACTTTAATATGACTTATTATTCTCAAAATCTTACAAACATCTGGTCCCTCTCAGTGACGAAATTCATTCCCATTCAGTGTACTTCTGTATGCGTCCTACATTGAGTCAGTGGGCACTATTCGACCTTGTCCATCGGTAGGAGGTCGTTCAAGTGTCCTATTAATTCTTCTCTTTTGACCGAAAGACCATAACAGACTTAAGTAGACATAAGCAATCGTGAGAATAGACAGAAATTATACCTCCGCAATAACCGATTCATACAGTTTCGTTAAGTTTCTTTCAATTAAGTCTTGAAGAAAAGTTCAAAAGAGTCGATGGCCAGTGGTTGGCCCCCGAAATGTTGCTTTCTTGTCACCCACGTCCAACCACTAACTGATCTCTGATGGAAACCTTGTCAAAACTTAACTCCTACGACTTCCCACAAACTCTTATCATCATCCTCCCCTCCTGCCCACCCCTCCCACGCAACAGTCAATCACAGATAAGGTTCAATATCTCTATCCGTATCTTAATCCTCATGTTTGCACGCAGCCAACATTTCGCTTAAGCATTTAATTTGCAAACCCAACAAGCGCCAATGCAAAAAAAAACCCGCCCGCCACACGCAACCCTCTGCCATTCACCCCCACCCGCCAAACATCGGCAAACCCAAAACGGTAAGCGTATGTTTCCGCTGTGCAAATTGCCCAACGCCACACCCTAGTCACCACCCACCCCCGGTTCACATTTTTTTTCCTCTCCGCTGTCGCCAAGAAACACTTGCTTATATCAATAACTAATAAATAAGACATAAGGTGTCGTGTCACTTGAACGCGGGTAGTCGGGGTTACCGTTGTAATATTGACACGTTCGCACTTCACGCGAGGGTGACAACAAAACGCCAACACAACCCAGCAGTCAAGGGCCAAGTGCTGTCGAGTGCAAAATGTCCCCCCACACCATCGACGGGTGAAAAATGTAAAAATTTGCACGGACCCGGTTTCACCCGGCTTCACCCCCGGCGTGCGTGATGTGTTGTTATGCTTACGGAACATTGTGGGGTTCAGGACATGCGTGCGCTCAAGAGCGCTGTGGATTGGGATTGCTCGTATTGACAAGAAAATTGACATAAAATTGAATCAATGTAATGCGTCCCATGGGGGGGCGGAGGCGGGCCTCTTGGCTGGAGTTAAGCAATTTTAAATTGAGTCTCGGTGTTGCGGAGTTGAAAAATGATTGCCAGCCGGCGGTGGTGTGGGGTCACAGGAGCCGTGTGTTGACAGTTTCATTTCAAATATTCATATTTGACGTCGTATCGTTGTGATTTAAGAGTTATGGGGAGGGCCACAGAGCTCACATGGTAACAGGTGTGCTTGGATGGCGAACGGGGGGATATTCTAAAGCGAAGTGGAACGGGGAGACTTCAGGACTTCTACGCATTGAAGGAGGTTTGGGTGCAGCCGGGGACATGGTCATACCAAACTGGTCTTCACTTGGAGAATGTGATGAGGATGAGCTGCTATTTCTTCTGCAGTCAGCTGAAGCGGGGACACAAATTCAAATAAGTCGGACAATATCGAGAGACAGGCGGCAGAGGAGAGTCCTTCAGAGAAAAGTGCCTACATGCAACAATTTGATCGTAGCCTTGCTGATTTTGAGATACTTAGTATTTTCTCACAACCACCATGGAATGAAGACGATGTATGATTTGTACCTCGAGGAGTAGAGGAAGTCGTCTAGTGCGAGTAAAATTTTTACTGGATGCATCCTGGAACGAATTCTTTCTTGGCAGATTCAACAGTCAGCACTAATGCACAACCACTTCTCCACAACAAGCTGGTTGCTTGTGCAAATGCATGGATTGACCAACATCGTAACCTAAAGGATTTCTTCCTACTTTCCACCTCTTCAAGTATTTAATGCAGTACGGTAAGCTTGGAGCCTTTGAAATAGGAACGCTGAGTCGATCTGATCCTCCCTGTGACTCTCGATTACTTTGTGCACCTAATCCGTCAAATCCATGGGTCATGGGAAAGTAAGACTGAACGTCCGGTGTTGACAGTCGCATAGCAACTGGCTCTAAATGAGTTACAGTAGCGCACAAGATTCTGACCATCCCTGTCCTGCTCTATGGCGTAGAGACATGGACGCGGATAAAGAAACTCTTGGTTGTTTCAGAGAAAAGTTCTGCGTGCGATCTTTGGTCCTGTTTGCGTTTATGGCGTTTGGAGGAGAAGGTTCAACCACGAACTGTACGGGCTGTACAGCGGCATGCACCTAGTTAAGCGTCTTCGGATCCAACGCTTAAGATGGCTAGGTCATGTAGAGCGGATGGACACCACAGCTCCGGCCCGAAGAGCCTTCGATACCGATCCATTCGAACAACGCAACAGAAGATATCCTCGCACGAAATGGCGCACACAAGCGGAAAGCAACCAACTTGGTGTGCGCAGCTGGAGGCAGCTATTGAACGATCGTGCTGGCTTGAGTGGCATGTTGTTTGAGGCCAAGTTCCAACCCGGACCGTAGCGGCAATCAAAAAAGAAGAAGAACAGTCCAGCGGAGAAAAACCTGAATAACCTAGTAGGGGTCCTTCGGGGAAATTGCGCAATGGGTAGACATGCCGCAAGACTAGGATTGCACTGCAACGACTTTTGAAGTAGATGCATGGATGAAGAAGCGCTTACAACGCCATGTTTGCTATAACGATTATTAGGTCCATTGAGGGTCGTTATAACCGACTTTTGACTGCATCTTTTTTAAAGCGGTTTGCTCATTTGCTACTTAAAAGATCGTACAGCAAAATACTTGACTACCTTGAAGTTATACACGTATAGCGTTAGTTGCTGGCCATGTCATCGTAGTCAAGCTGGCTTCCGATTCAATGCCAACAGAGGGCTTATTAGGGGATACTTCGGTGAGGATTCCTTCCTGACACTGCCTCCCTGAAACTAAAATTCTTCTCGCTGCCCTCAGCAGGAGCAGTAGAGGGCAAGATAATCGAACTTTTCAATTGGAGTCTTTCAAGTCGGTCACTCAAACAACTTGGCGCCGCACAAGGTACGCGATGAAGAAAAACATGAAGCTGAGTTGTCAAGCCCTGTTTCTCCCTGGCTTGGTAAATTCCATGTGATTTCAATGCAATGGGAACGTTGTTGAGACTGAAGGCTAATTGTTGTTCCCCTGTTAAGTTGAAAAAACGAGTGTCAAAGACATAAGTAAGCTCTGTCAGGCCTGATAAGCGAGTGGTTCCTAATTTGATTTTCTGTGGACAGATTTTGGGGAGCATTCTCGGAATAGAACCGTCAACTGTCTGTACTTCTCAACCTCCCCGACCTCGCCTGTTGGTGTCCAACATTAACTCTTCTCTTCTCAAAACACTTCAAAAAGAACGGTCTCCGTGATATTATGCCTCATCTGAATGCAAGATTGACTTGAACAAGAGAATTACCCTGACTTTCTTACATGGAGTCCCCCGCTAACTATGGACATGCAGTAATAATTAAAATAATACGTGATCTCGAGAGGAAATATGGTTCCAGTTCAGCCTCATAGCTACGACTGACTACATATCTTCCCACACGAACTTCTCTCTCAAAATACCAATTCTATTCCCCGACAGAGGCGAGTGGCTAGTGAATGCAATCCTCTGATGAAATTCTTCGCCGACGGATCGAAAATAGACACAGGTACTGAAGTCGGTTTCTACTCGGACAAGGAGGAATCCTTCAGACTCCTCGATGGGAGTAGAGCCTTCAAAGCGAGATCGTGTCAAAAGAGAAAGCAGGCGAACACATACAAGAAACCGATATCCCTCCATCGGATATGACAGCCAGGCTACACTGAAGTAGAATCCTGTACAACGAAATCAAAGACGAGGGTCCATCAGACACCACAAGGACAAACTCTGCTGAATCCCGAGCCACAGCTCAATCGTGAGGAATGAAAGAGCGTACGAATTGGGCAAACAAGGGTCTGTAATGGATGATCAATGAGGCGGATCTATCTCTGGAACCAACCGATCAGTGCATTACACCGGATCATATATGACACAACATTAAAACCGGCCAAGGCTTGCAAGAGTCGACCGTCAAACGAGAAGACCAACGTGGCCAGAGCTTGATATCGGCAAAAGAGAGAAGCTTCTGGTGTTAGACTCAAACTCGATCCGTGCTTATCGAGGTCACAGCAGGACAGTGTCCGATCGGAACAATGTTCCGGAAATGGAACCAGGCATCCAGACATCTCTGCCGGAAACGATCCAACATCTTCCTTGCCACCGACCCGCTCTCCAGAAACGGCGCCTAGCTTCGCTGGACCGCAGAATCTCCACAGGGACTTCGGGCGTAGCAAATGCAGATATATCGGATCTTTTAAAAAATCGTAAGGAACACGGGGTGGATTAAACCATCACGCGACATGCCAGGTTGGATGAACTGTGTAGTTCACAAATGCAGGAATTCACAATTTGCCTTATGGTCTTAGAGTGGACGTAAAGGTCAACCATCACACTGCCTTTCCAAAACCTAACCTAACCTCCTTCCATGCGATAAAGTGGCGCCCGGTGGAGGAGACGACCATATGCTTGTTCGAAGTGTGTAAAGTCGCTCTCAACCCCTTTTTCTATTCCTTCTGATGGCGTCCTAGTCGGCATGGGCTAGGAACTCAGACAAAAAGCCTCTCCAGCTGGCAGGATCTGCAACAAGCTGCCTCCAATTCCACACGCCAAGCTGACTGGGTATCTCCGCTTGCATTCGCCGTCAGTTTCGTGGGCGTCCGCAACTGCATTTGACAGAGAAAAAATCAGCGGCCATTTTGAATTCAAGTCAAATTCATCAAATTCCCTTGACAGAGAGACAAAACTGCACGAACTCCTAAGACGGTTCTTCTACTCAAAACTAACTCCTAATCCCTCCACCAAGCCAACCACATTAAAGCTTTAAAAGCGACGCCATCCCTCTTCGGCTCCGTCTCAACTGCGAAGAAAAACATGGCGGCTTCCGCAAGTGTCATAACCCTCCCCACAAATGTCCCGACCGACACGACCAACACATTAAGCCCGAAAGGACACCCACAAAACGTAGAAAACGAAAATGAGGACCATGCAATGCAAACACCCGTCCAGCTGCAGGAGAAAAAAAAAACATCACCACGAAAACTGATTTCAATTAATTCCGACGAGGAATAAAATAAAGACGCCGCCATGCAACCGTGCCGTCGCATATGCAGCGGGGAGCCTAGGCGCCCCCATGTGCACATAAAATTTCGAAAATTCCATCCTGTGTGTATTTTCTTGGGTTTTTTTTTTTTGTTTTTCTGTGTTCTAGTCTCCGTGTGGGGAGGGGGATGGCAAGGACGTCCCTTCGCGCGGCGCTCCTCGGTCGCACACACCACCACAGGCTGGTGGGTGGCCATTTACGGTGCTCCGGCACTCACTGGTAGGTGTGCAGTTTTATGTACTCCCCTTTTTTCGCCGAAGTAAATACGAGACCAAGAAGGATGGCGGTGGCTGGCAAGGAGCCCGCAAAAAAGGACAAAAAAGAGTTCAGAAGGAAGGATCCGAAAAGTGAAAAAAAGAAGAAACGGAGCCCACAATGAAAGGAAAATGTAGTCGTCCTTAGCAGCAATGGATGGCAGCTCTCTGCGCATCCCTAAAATTGGAGAGCATCTCGGCGAGACTTGCCGGGGAGTTGTGAGAAAGCTGTCTAAGAGCTTGCACACACACAGGGTCGCCCGCCTTGTGAGACATCTTGCAAGAGGGAAGTCGGGGCATTTATCCTTTCTGCGGATGCTCCACATTCCTGGGGAAGCATTTCATCCCCCACAGAAGCCTCAAGGATACAAATGTGTGTACATTACAGTTGATCCCTCAGACATTAGGGGAATGCCCTGCTGCTGCTTCCCTCCGCCGGTGAGTGAGTCGCTCTCTCTGCTGGTACGGATGTGTGTGTGTGCGTCGGATTGGGGGGAGGGAGGAAATCTCGATTTTATTTCCTAATTTTTGTGTTTTTTTTGCGCGTCGGTCTCGGTGTGTAGGTGTGCCCCAAAATTCGACCAAGAAAATATGTGCGCGCCAAGGGGGTCCTGCAGCCTCCTGCCCGCCGCCTGGTGCCTGCTGGTGGCTGGTTCTTGGCGTGTGCGGGGGCGGTTTTTGGTTTGGTTTAGTTGACTGTTTCTTGTTTTTTTTTTTCGCATCCTTAGACAGAGCGAGAGAGAGACCGGGGAGATAGAGAGAGAGGGAGACAGAGCAAGAGAGCCCGTGTCTGTGTAGTGTAAGCGTGTGCTCAGTGGGTAGGTCTACGACGAGTGGCTGAAGATGAAGAAGAAGCAGAGAAGCTTTTTGCGGCGCACCAATGGCACCACGTTATGCCCCACTCCTGGCAACGTAACAGCGATTTCACCGTACCCAGAGTGGCTAACCCTTTATCGCACATAGGGTTTCCTTACAGGACCGCATATTTAGGTTTTAGTGGGAGTGAAGCAAGCCACTGAACTACGACGACTACGACGACCACGACGACGATATCCGCAGTCTCGTGACTCGGAGTCGCCCGCATCCTCAGCGTTGTTGTCATTTTGATATCCTCGTTGTGGATGTACATAGGTTCACTTTCGCTCTCTCTCTCTCTCTCTCCCTCTCGTCACCCAGCAAGGACTATGTATCCAAGCACACACACACGCGCCACGACCAACCGAACAGACGTACAAACTTCGGTTTGGATTCGTGTCTTTGTCGTCAAAGTTGTGCTGCTTGGCTAGGTTCCGTCGGGGCACACGGGCGCACACACAGCGACCACACGCAAAAAATGGAAGGATAAGCAGAGAATCCTCCGACGGCAATATGCCACCCATCAATGTGTGACGATGATGAGGCTGGCGATGATGATGAAGCTGCTGCTGACGATAATGAGGGTGATTGGGGGCCTTGGAGCCCCTGGGTGGGGGGTGTGCCTTGTTGATCGCTGCTGCGCGCCTTTCTAGGTGGTTGACTTGCTCTCTAGGTGACGGTGGCGCGGCTGTGGCGGTGGCTGAGTTTGAGGGATGTTGACCAAGAAATGGTTGCCTAGGATCAAAGCTCTCAGCCAGATGTGTTCCATTCTTTGAATGGGGTGGTGTATGCTCTCCTAAATCAGGCACCATGCACAGACACATCCCAGAAGTAGGTTGTGCCCTATGGACGACTGGAATGCTGTTGGTGGTGTAATTATAATGAATATCTGGATGGGTTTTCTGTATGCGCTCGTGTCTGTATGTTCGTGTGGGTGAGTGTGTATCCTTGTCGGCGGAGGGGGGGTTTCATTGGATGACACAGTGTGCGAGCGAGGCGGCCTGGGCGATAGTTTGAGGTTACCACCAAAGATGGTTACTTTTGGGTTATGTACAGCGACGCTGTAAGTGAGTGTTTTTCTTTGTTTCATAGTTTTTTCTGTTTTCTTGTTTATTTGCTCGGTACTCCATTTTGGGCGTAGCTCCTGAGGGGAGGTCTGGGTTTTATCTCACGGTTGACTGACGGGCACAGACTGCAGTGATTGCAGGTTTTTCCGTTGCCGTCAAGTTGTTGCCACCCCACCACCGCAAGACCCTTTGAGAGGCACCCTACGAGCCTCTAGAGCATTCTTGTCAATTTTGTGCTGGAACTTGTAGCACGTCCAGGGCCCGACAACCTTCTGAAGGCGTTGAGGAATCCAAAGCTCCCTTTTTTGAATTTTTTTTTTCACGTCAACCTTTCTCACCCTCTACTCCACTCTCTTTCCAGGCTTCGCCCATCACTTGGCCGGCATTCATAGTCACCTTCACGCGCCCGACTGGCGATCGTTGGGCACCGGGCCCGCCCTGGGCCGTCCCGGCTTCACACACGGTGCGGCGTTCTTCCACCACCAGCATCCGGCTTTCCCGACGCACGCTCTGGCCAACAGCCTGGACCGCCCCGGAGTGCGCACAATCAGTGGTAAGCACTTCCCTTAGACGCATCAAAACCCGTTCATCAGTTACGTCTCCTTTCAGATAACCACCATCTAGCGCAACTAAGTCAATTATCGGCCTCGTGCAATCCGCACAGTACGACCAGCCCCGAGGGATCGCCGACAACGTGCCTGGGCACGACGAACAGCGCGCTGCACAACACGAACTCCGCCCCATCGCCGCCGCTGAGCGACAACGACAACAACAACAACATCGACGCGGGCTTCGAGAGCGACAGCATATCAGTGACAGGATCGCCACGGAAGAGTAGCTCACTGCACGAGGGCGACGATCTGCGGAGTCCATCGCCGCAGACGGGCGCCTTCACGGCCCTCATTCAACGCAACCCGACGCTGCGGAAGAATGAGATCTTCTCGGGCTTCGCGTCGCAGTTCCAGCAGCCGCACGGCTTCAACCCGGCCCTGGCCGCACAGCTCTTCCTGCAGAACCCGCTCATCCCGCAGCCCAGCCAGTGGCTGTACACGCAGTTGTACGGCAACTACCACGACATGCCGTGGTTTCGAAACGGCACCTCGACCAGCAGCACCAACAGCAACGCCACTTCGAACGGCAGTCTGCAGGATGCGGGCGTGAATCTGGTGAAGCGATGCGTGACGCTGATCTCGCACTCGGGCGACGAGAAGGACAGCGAGAACGCCAATCCGAATGCCTCGCCACCGGTCTCGTCGACCCGGCGATCGCCATCGCCCGACGACATCGTCGACGACAGGAGCAATCGCAGCGGCAGCAGCATCGGTCCCATTCGCTGTCGGACCCCCAAGCAGTCGGACGTCTGGCGGCCATACTAGTATCGGATGGATCGCGAGGAGCTCATCGAATTGTTGTGAACTTTCATATCGATGCTTGGAATCGACACACACACAAACACACATATCGAATTTAAAGGGTCGACACACGATGATCTGATATCCCTGAGATGGCCCCGCTGGCACAAGACGACGGTAGATGCGTAGATTTTTGAGTTGCACTGGCAGTGTGGGCGTGTGCACCGGGCGGCGGGGGGGGGGCTTAGATTTAAGGTCAACAAAACTTAATGAAATTAAGGCAAAAAACCAATAAAAACAAAAAGTGATTAGATCTAATTGAGGAGGCCGAGGGAGGGAGCTGCGTTGCCTTCTGTCAGAACTGTCAAATGACAAATGTGATGGTCTTACTTTGTATTCATGAAATGATCAAAAAATGTAATGAATGATTTGTTATTTGAGACGAAAGTGACTCAAAAGGATGTCATTGTGACAGCTGTCATTTTGATAAGTGACACTTTGATGCTTGTCACTTCGAAATGAGTCACATTCACACCAGTCACTCCGATATCAGTCACTCTGACATCGATCCCTCTGACATCAGTCCATCTGACATCAGTCCTTCTGACATCAGTCCTTCTGACATCAGTCCTTCTGACATCAGTCACTCTGACATCGATCCCTCTGACATCAGTCCATCTGACATCAGTCCTTCTGACATCAGTCACTCTGACATCGATCCCTCTGACATCAGTCCCTCTAACATCAGTCTTTCTGACATCTGTCACTTTGACAGCTGTGCTTTTGACACATATTCTTTAATGACACATGTCTGAAGCAATAAATATTTTATTACCATTTATGAGTTATTTCTGACAGATCACAAATGTCACTGTCACCTTTGACAGAAGGCACACGAGGCAAATGTTGTATCGGCTCGGCTTGAATAAAATTTACATTTCGACTTGTGTTAGATATAAAATCAAAGCATTGTAAGATACTCATGTACATATACAGTTTAAGGACAATTAAAAATCATTGTAAAGTCACTACACGCATGGTTTCAATACACAATTACACAAGTGGACCAGGGGCCGTCAGCTTAGCGTCTTCTTCAGTTGAGAGGAGGATGCACACAGGATGTGGTTTCTTAAAGGAGTTCAAATTGACCAAGGGCCACGAGTCCTAGTTGACATGAAAGTGCTTAGCTTACACAATCCCACCCCATCCCATGAACACTAGTGCGTCTGATTGACAGATCCCTTTCGAAATTGTTTGATACTTTTTTTTAAATTGTCTTGAGCTGCAACTGTGAGCAAAATTAAAGCGCATCAATACCCCTTGACCCCCAAATGTGGACAGATATCAAATGAACTGCAGTGGCATCGAGAATTCAGAGATAAGTCAAGCTAGGCTCCAGTTTTAGATCTGGCCACGATAGAAATTCTCATAGAAGCCTTCATAAGACTTTAATTTCCTTCCTTACTCGCTCACCTCTGCGATTGCATGTTGCAGGTGCTTTCTGATCTGCTGCCAACCATTCTTCTAAACGACCCTGTTCCCAAGACTAGCCCTAGGTTTATGTCATGGTCAACAAGACGGACAAGACATTGCCCATTTTTAAGTCACTTCCTAGAGCGTACTGGCTGACATCGCACCAAGGCTGCAACTGATGCCGGCTTTGGTGTGTCCGATGTTGAACTTATATAGTCTTCATTGTTAGCAGATTGTTTTAAGTTTCCGTTGACAGGTGAAGTCCTAAATAAGCCTGCTCGTTAGCTCCTCCGTTACACACTACAAGCAAGCTACGCTGAGAGAAAAGAGTAGCATCATCATCATCATCATTTTCTGGCAGGCATGATACACTGAAGGGGTCGCGGGCGTTAAAGCACTCACTAGAGACCTTCAGGCCACCCGATCCTTCGCCATAGACGGAGTTATGATCCGGCGCAACCAAGTCTTGCATTTGGTCCAACCATCTAGTCCTGGGTCTCCCAATGGGACGGCGCATTTAAGGCACGCTTCGGAAGACGTGATGATGGAGTAATTGGAGAAAGAAATTTTTGCAACTAAGTGTCATTGAAGTGGTGTGGTGGCCCGTGGCGTTGTGGGTATGTGCGTCGACCCCAACCTCGGCGTCGTAGGTTCGATTCCAGCTCTGAGCGACACAAATGATTTTCACGACCCCACCTCTTTCGAGTCACTGACAATGCTCAAAGAGTATCTCCTGTCTAGAAAAAGCTTCTCAAACTTGGCCGTTCGGAGTCGGCATAAAACTGTAGGTCCCTTCCACTCGTGAGAGAACAATAGCACGCACAACACGAGTGGTTGCTGAGAAGCTAGGCCCTGGCCCTCTACGGGTTGTAGCGTCACGTTATTAAATTTTCTTTCAATGAATGCCAGAAATGTATCTCCACGGCATGAGACAACATATTGACACAGTGTCAACGATTCCGAAATCAACTCAAATGACAGCAGCCGGCTATAGAGCCGGCCTAGAGTCTTTAAAGAGGCATCTTGTGCACTTGCACAATTTCATACACAAAAGATCTCTCTCTGGGCTGCGATGAGAGGAAGCATTGCAATAAGTAGTGAATGTGAGTTTGCTACATTCTACAACGATCAGAAGTCAATTGGTTATAGACGATTCATTATGATTTGCTAGTCGCTGCTTTGTTTTGAATTTTAAATAAAACATCTAAACTGAATTCGTCTGACGGTATCTACTAATTTTTGAATGTAATTCTATGTCGTTGCTAGTGACTGCATCCGGTCCATTCTGAAGATCCAATTTTGGATCACTACTTCCAGCGTTCCGACCGGCTTCCAAGCCCTGGACTTGTAACTTCACATGACACATCCAATAGGACTAGAGTTTTGCTATGTTAAAGGCAATAACGGGCCGGCACGGTGAATAATGACGATGACACTATGTGCTGCTCGAAGTACACAAAAAACATTTTTCGAAGAACCCTGAGTTTCCCAATAAAGATCTTTGTCTTTCCAAGAAAAAATCTATTCCTGTGACGTGATCTGTCACAAAAGCATGTCCAAATGAATGACTCATTAGCAACAGGTCTTAACTTTGCTGCTTTTGAACATTTTAGTTCTGTAAGGAAGAAGGGTGAGAGAAGAGAGACTTAGACCCATTAGAGTCCATTGTGCTGCCGCTTTCCGACCGTGCTTCCTAGCTCTCGTTGGCCTTTCTCTCTTGCTTATCAGGCAGACGACCTATGAAGCGTCCGAGGCTGAGCAATTGCTGCCTTCCATCGCTGATGGTCCTGGGCACGCAGCTTGCAGTCAACAAGGCCAAGTAGTCTTACATCCGCGAGGACTTGGTCTCTGTACCGGAGATTCGGTTTTCTTCTCCTTCTCGACCCAGATGGCTCGGATTCGAAGACCCTCTTTGCTGGAGCGTTGTTGTCCATTCGCTAGATGTCGCCGAGCCAGTGTAGTCGACCGATTTTTGCCTTCTGGACTACATCCAAATCCTTATACAGCTTGTAGAGTTCGAGGTTGTGTCTTTTCCTCTATTTGCCCTCCTCGCAGATGGGACCATATATCCGACGCAGAATTTTTCTTTCGAAGGCACCACGAATCAAGTCTGCAGTTTTGCTTAATGTCCAGCTTAAGACTCCATAGAGGACAGGACTGGCAGAATAAGGGTTTTGTAGAGCATGACTTTGGTCCTTCGAGCCAGGAGTTTCGAGCGCAGTTGTTTTGACAAACCGAAATAGCATCGGTGGCGAAGGACGATTCTACGTCGGATCTCCACTACGATGTCATTCGTGAAGATTACGTTAGCCCCGAGGTAGGCAAACTCCTTTACTACCTCGGAATTGTAGCTGTCGATTGCAACGTTTTGGCCTAAGTGGTGTTCGGCGGATCGTTTTTTGCTCGACGGCACATACTTTGTTTTGTCGTTGTTGACCATTAGACCTACATGACCTAGCCATGTCAATCGTTGGATCTTCACTCTTCTGGCTAAGTCGATGTCGCTGAACAACCCGTATAGTTCGTCGTTGTATCTCCTCCTCCAATCACCATCTATGTAGACGGGACCGAAAACCACCCGAAGAATTTTCCTCTCAAAGCAAGCAGGAGCTGCTTCATCCGCTTTTGACGGAGTCCATGCCTCCGCGCCATAAAGCGCCTTTCTCTCACCTATTTTAAAAAGATGGCTTAAATAGATGACTTCCTTACCACGTTTTAGGATTTGCTTTTTGTATTTCCTTTCACTTGTCTTCTAGTTTCAGGCGAGTCATGTACTAACTTAATGCACAACTGTCTCTCGTCCTCCTTATCCTTGTAGCTTTTGCAGAACGCTTCTGGTTTATTTTTGCCTGTGAGGCAGTGTACAATTAGGATGCCTACCATTTGGTTGATTTGCTTCCTCTCTTTGGCCTCAGATCGTTTTCGATTAATAATATAATATGGGCGGCGCTACAGCCAGTAGGGAGCCAGGGCCTAGCTTCTCAGCAACCACTCGTGTTGTGCGTGCTATTGTTCTCCCACGAGTGGAGGGGACCTACAGTCTTATGCCGACTCCGAACGGCTTTGTTTTGAGAAGCTTTCTCTAGACAGGAGATACTCTTTGAGCATTGTCAGTGACTCGAAAGAGGTGGGGCCGTGAAAATGATTTCTGTCGCTCAGAGCTGGAATCGAACCTACGACGCCGAGGTTGGGGTCGACGCACATACCCACAACGCCACGGGCCACCAGATCGTTTTCGATTGCCTATGTACAATTGATCTGACGTATACAAGGGAACCTGTGCTTCCAACGGGTGTGGATACGTCCTGGACGTTATGGACGTTACCTCCTCACATTCCTCTCTCGTGGGCTCATTGTTTTGGGGGCTTATTTCGAAAAACTTAAAAGGCGTCAGATATACCATTTGTTTGTTGATATTCTATTTCTTGAGACGTTCCATTGGAACCATGCCATGTCCCAGCGGTTGCATGCTCTTATTTCAGATGACTGGGTAGCCTTCATTGACATTGATTGATCATACATCTTTCTGTATACGTGCGTCTCCTGGATAGCAACGTGCTCAAAGCAATCGCAGCTTATTTCGTGAGTCATCCGTTGAGACCCTTGCACAATTTTGATCTGTGCCAGCAATTTACCTCGTTCATGGTAGATTTTCAAAAAATGCTATAGTGTGGTATGCCAGATGAACTTAAGTGTTATTCTGTTTTAATTTAACAGCTGTCCTGTAGCAAGCACTTCTAACGTAGAATAAATCGTGTTTAGCGATGTTTTTTGTATTTTTTGAAGGTCCTAGTGATACATACTACATAGTTTTGGTGCTTATGTCGAGGACTCTCACATTCTCGCCATCGCTTTGAGATCAATTTGCCTATACGGTGTAGTTGTAGACGGCCCTAAGCATCTGCCCGTACGCAAGTGAAAAGGCTTCCAAACCAGGATGATGTGTCAAATGTGCTTAATCTACAATTTTTCAAAGGACCGATCCATAAAATGAACAGAAAATTGTTGTGAATGATGACTCTTCGTCTACCTAGGCTCTGGAGTAAATAGGGACAACAACACCAGTACCGAGATCAAGCGCAGAATTACTCTTGCCAATCGCTGTTTCTTTGGGCTCAAGAGGCAATTGAGTAACAGAGCCATCTCTCGAAACACCAAATTGAGCTTGTGTAAAACCCTGATCATCCCAGTCCTGCTCTATGGCGCAGAGACATGGACGCTATTGAAAGCGCATGAAGAAGCTCTTGGTTGTTTTGAGAGAAGAGTTCTGTGTACGATCTTTGGTCCTGTTTGCGTTGATGGCGTTTGGAGGAGAAGGTTCAACCACGAACTGTACGGGCTGTACAGCGGCATGCACCTAGTTAAGCGTCTTCGGATCCAACGCTCAAGATGGCTAGGTCATGTAGAGCGGATGGACACCACAGCTACGGGACGAAGAGTCTTCGACACCGAGCCATTGGGACAGCGCAACAGAGGACGTCCTCGCACTAGATGGCGCACACAAGTGGAAAAGGCCCTCAACCAACTCGGTGTGCGCAACTGGTGGCAGCTGGCGGAAGATCGTGCTAGCTGGAGAGGCATGTTGGTTGAGGCCCAGGTCCCGGACTGTAGCGCCAATCAAAGAAGAAGATGACTCTTTACAGACAAAATTGAGGAGCTGTTCAATTTTACTCTTGACCGCGGCAACTTAGAATCGATCATCATCTTAAGTGGCCCGCATGATCCATCAAGTGGGCAGAGCTCGTTCGAGAGATCTACTGGTCACATCGTCTTGTACTTGGTCAAACCACCTTGTCCCAAGTCTGCCTAGCGGTCGCTCACCTGGAACTTGGAATCACTTTAAAGACACACCTCAGGACATTGGTATCACGTGCCCAAGCACAACAGAAGCGTTGCTCCTTCCATTCAAAGAAGTTCCTTGCGCACTGCCTTGTTTCTCGCACGGAGTAACTCCTGCATCACGAAGAAATCGGTCATTACTCAACTCTCACCATCATCGACCTTCTTCACTTACTAGTAGAGTGCTATGAACAGGCGTTCGGAAAATTACCATAACCACGGTCTTGTCCCCGTAATCCTTCATCACAGATTGATCTTCTAAATTGGGTACCCAGCCTTCACCCAACTATCCATCAAAATTGTGTCTCTCATAAGCGGGGGAAAGGATCGACCTTCCATCGTGTATACCCCTGAAAGCAACTCCCTTTCGGTTGACCACGAGGTTTGGAACATTCTGAACATGTGCACGCCATTTTATGGTTCAATCGTCCAGAGTCACTCTTTATGGCACTAGTTGATTTCTGAAATTCCACTGTGAGCTGTAACCAAATGTTAGGGGAACCAGCTGTGTTAATGAACTTGATCTGTGCCACCCAATTCCCCAAATGATGAAGGAGTCGATGTTGGCTCAAGCCTGTGGTTGAACTAAGCCACCTGTGCGTTGCGTGGTGTTCACTTGGAAAGCCTTTAGACTGACTGCCTTACTGATTTACTAAGTTGACCTACTGACTGACTAACTGAGTTCAAGTAAGTATATGCTCTCCGATCTTAACCACGTTCCCTGATGTGATGCCATCCAAGCCTGATGTACAGTGCCTGGACATTGCTTCTGTAGCTCACCTCCACAGAAACTGAGTTAACATTTGGAAGACATCGGATGGTTTTCTTCCCCGTTGGAGGTCCACAGTGTGAATGATAGAAACGATTTCGGCAGCCATTCACATTCATTTGCAGGTGCCCAGCGACTTATGTAGATGAAGTCTTCTTCAGTCTCCTAAGCGCTTGGCTGCTGACCTGCGAGCTACTGAGAGAGAACCTCAAGGGAAATTGACATCGATTTCGGAGTGGCGTCCCTAAGCTATCCCACCCCAGATGACCAAGTATGGCCTCTTAAATTGCTGCGAGACCATTGTACTGAAAATGCAGACATCACCCCAAAGCAACCCTCTCCCGCCGTTCATCACGCCCAACGACTGCCCCAGAGCGGTGGTTGACTCTTTGACACTCAAGGCAAGTGTTTCATAAATTCAACTGCTATTTAACATAACGACGCCATAAAGCGTCAGATTTTATCTGCACCACCCCCAAATGCCCAGTCCGCCCGTCCACCCCCATTCTTTCTAATTACTCGAGCTAAGTGCATGACCTGTCAGATCCAGCACCCTGTCAGTCAGTGTCTCGGCTGGAAAATCAATATTCGACAACAAGCCGACCGAGTGTAGCATCTCTCGGTAGCCATGGCACGAAATCCTTTTCGAGCTGCTCCCCCGCCCCAAGACGCACCACATCAACGGCCGCTCGGTGAAGGGTGCAAGTGGAAGAAGTTATTAAATCAGTGGTGCTTAAATTTGAAATTCCTCCTCAAGCAGAAGCCTGCGGCGATGGGGCGAGGGGGCGAGGCCGGAGTCGTCTTAAAGACCGGAGATGGAGTTGCGTTCAGTATATTCGCCTAATGATGGCTCTCCATAATGTGTCACCAGGGTAACAAAGGACAATCGATTTCTCTTCAAGTCCGCACTCCACAGTCTCTGCTTGCTGCTCGCTATGTGTTTTGGGTAAGTGTCTGCAGACACATACACCGGCACCGGCTCTCGACTTATAAACCAAGAAAGGGACACCGAGACAGAGAGAGAGAGTGTACGAGCTGCCAACGACAACGACGGGGCAAGTACATAGAATGCCAACGACAGTGCTTTCTTCATGTGCCACCCGGCAGTGTCCTGTGATTGCCACCAGTCGCCGCCCTCCCCCCTGGGCCACAACATAAATACTAAATTCTTATTATACGGTTGAGAGGAGTCTCGGTTACCCGTAGAAACCCCACGGCACCCCACAAGGATGGTTGGACATCTTCACAATTAGACGTCGGTGTCAAAGGTGAAATTGGATCTTTTGTTATTGTCAGGCGCCGGTGACAAAAAAGACGACGCACCAGCAGCAGCCGGCCCCACCTCAATCCGGAATTCGCCCGAATGGACAAATTGGCAGAGGAACGGCAATGGTGAAGATGACAAAAGAAAATTTCAGGTGACAGCCGCTGACACGGATGCTCGGCGGTGTGTGGTGCTGATGATGAGGTCTGGGATCAGATTGAGTGCCTGGGTGAATTCATGTGCGGATGAGATTGGGCCGAAGGTCGGTAACAAGGTTCCATGGGATGGAGGGAGGGTAAATTAAATTGTGGCGATGGGGTGTAGGGGTGGAGAAGTCTTCTAGACGCGTGGACTGAGTCCATCGGTTTTCTCGGTCGATCTGTTAAAAGAGCCGCCTTGACTTGGTCTGATTTAACAAACCTTCAGCAAGAGGCGGCGCGCTGGCTTATTTTCGAACAGATATTGGACGTACCCGTGTAGCCACTGATCTTAATAAACTCACCGCGTTATCTGTGGTCGTTCGGTTGAAAGTCTTACCGCAGCGCAATCTTAAACGGATGTAGACTCATACTGCCCACATCTGGAGCATGTTGCAGTTTGAGTTGGGCAACGATTTTCGGCGAAAAAACATATTTTCGGACTAGGCGCCACCAACAAACGACTTGCCGTATCACTCAGCTCGCAAAACCCGCAAGTTAATGTCGAGAAGCCAATCCATCCACAGAGGGTGACAGATTGTGGAGTGGTGTGACCTTTGAAGCATTTTTCCTTGAAAATGAGGCTGGAAACAACGCTTCGGGTACCGGTGGGCGTAACAGAGCCACGTTAACCGACTGGTTTCCTACTGAATTGATGTAAATTTGGTGAACAATGACACAGTCAATCTTTTGCGCACCAAATTTCCAAATCGTGTTATCAGCCGTATTGGCAATGTCAAGTGGGCCGCCTGAGCTGCGATGACCCCCTTGGACCGTGAAGCACCGATGCAATGCCAAGAATCCAGAACCGATGCAAGCAATTTAGCAACCCGTGAGCAACCACACGATACCTCGAACAAGATCTCGGCTACTCCAAAGCCGAGGAACCCCCTGGAAGCAAGTTGAACTTCGTAGCAATTGGGAATGTTTTTCTTTGCCTTACAAAAAAGGCACAATACATGATCCTTCACCACAACGGTGCGCAACCTTGGATCCTCTGTTGACTCTGTTGCCTGTTCCCACAGAGTGGAGTGAAGTTGTCAATGCGCTCTACATGTGACACCCATTGCGTTGTAGTTAAAGATGAGGTTACCTCGGCGCATGTTGCTGCAGCCGCTACAGTTTGTGGTGGAGTCTGCCAAATGTCACCATCAACGCAAAAGTTTTGTCCCGGAGAGACCTAGGACTTCGTCATCCGCTTTCGAAATCGTCCATGCCTCTGTGCCGTACATTAGGACAAGAAAGAGGGCCAGGACATTCTAATCCCAGGTTTAAGCAGCATCTCTTGAATTACACGCGATATAAAAAAAAGTGGCGGACAAAGGAACGAGTTCAGGCCAATGGAGTACAAAGGGCTCTTGTTTCTGTTGAAACCGGAAAGGATGTGCAATTGGATAAGTGCTGGGCAGCGATTCAAATATAATAATAATAATATGGGTGGCGCTACAGCCCGTAGCCAGGGCCTAGCTTCTCAGCAACCACTCGTGTTGTGCGTGCTATTGTTCTCCCACGAGTGGAGGGGACCTACAGTTTTATGCCGACTCCGAACGGCCAAGTTTGAGAAGATTTCTCTAGACAGGAGATACTCTTTGAGGATTGTCAGTGACTCAAAAGAGGTGGGGCCGTGAAAATTGTTTTTGTCGCACAGAGCAGGAATCGAACCTACGACGCCGAGGTTGGGGTCGACGCACATACCCACTATGCCACGGGCCACCAAAACCACCGCATAAACCGTCGCTGTTCGGCGAAAAATTTCCTACACGTCTCCTCGTTAACCAACCCAGGGATAACCAGCTCAGATCTAAGACCTGGCTCACAGAAGCCACAAGCTGCTGGCTATCCAATTCGTCATGCTAACAATTGCAGAAAATTGGGCATGAACTTGCACTAGGTAGCCAAAAAGCGACTGACGAACTCTGTCAAGCCTTAGTTTTGACTGCCTCCATGAGCGACTGTAAATATTTCTGGTCCTTAGAGCCGAATATTTATTCGGTAAATTGGCAATTTGCTTTGCTTTAGGTTGGGTTGTTGGGCTGCCACGGGCCACCAAGTAATCATCGTATTATTGTTCTACAGCCACAGTCCTTAGTACGAGGGTACCTAAGGATTTGTGTGTCTCCACGGTGGTGGCGCACTAAGACCAATGTGTTGGCTTATTCTGCCCAGGAATTGTTACAACTATCGCGAAGCCTAAAGAAGTCCAGCCAGATTCGCATATGAATCTCAGTCGGTTTTCAGTTCAGCACTGCTTTAGTCCTTCAATTCTACAATGATTCTGTTGCTTCCTCATCTCTGCAGCTTTTTGCGGATTCATTTGTACCCAATGCACAACTGAAGACGACCAATAATGTTGAACAGATTTGGCTCAGCAATGGTCAATACTTAAATCAAGCCAGTAAGTTGTGGCTCTATTCATGGATTAGCCTTCCAGCTTATAGATCTGAGCGATGTGTGTGCACTTGGGGCTTCTAAGATTGCAGGTTATTTTAGATGAAACAATGTTTTTTCTTATTTTCTGAGTTGTTTTCCAGTTTCTCCTCTTCTCTCCAGCTGGCACGATCTTAGCTGACTCCAATTCCGCACATTAATTTTGTTGAAGCCCTTCTCCATTTGTGTGCGCCATCGGCTTCATGGCCGACCTCTATTGCGTTGTCCCACTGTTTCCGAGTCGAAGACTCTTCGGGCTCGTGTCCATGCGGTCTACATGACCTAGCCATCTCAGGCGTTGAGTCCGTAGGCTCATGTGGCTGTATGGCCCGTACAATTCGTGGTTGAATCTTCTTCTCCAGGAACCTTCAACGCAAACAGAACCAAAGACTGAACGCAGAACTTTTCTCTTGAAGAGACCAAGGGCGTCTTCATCCGCTGTTGAGATCGTCCAAGCTTCCGCGCCATAGAGTAGGACAGGGATGATGAGGGTCTTAGGTCCTTCGAGAGAGGGCTCTACTATGCAATTGCCTCTTGAGCCCAAAGAAACAGCGGTTGGCAAGAGTTATTCTGCGTTTGATCTCGGTACTGATGTTCGTACTCTAGTCAACTTGGGAGCCTTATTTCTTGTCCACCTCGTAGTTGTAGTTGCCTATGGTGATGTTCTGACCGACTCGTCGATGTTGTGTGTCCTCTCTTGATGACAGAATATACTTCGTTTTGCCCTCATTCACCACTGACCCCACTTTTGCGATTCAATACATTGTCGGCTCGCTATGTTCGACCAATCACGTCAATGTCGTCCGCGTATGCTAGCAATTGCACGGATTTTTGGAAGATCATGACTTTGGTGTTGACGAGTGAGTTATGCACGATGTTGAAAAAATCACATGACAGCGTGTCGCCTTGCCTAAAACCTTTTTTGACATTGAAGGTCTGGGTGAGTTCGTTACCGACCTTGATGGAGCACCGACAGTTCTCCATCGTCATACCGCACAACCTGAGAAGTTTGGCAGGAATGTCGAAACTAGACATGGCGCTGTATAGCTCGTCTCTATACATGCTGTCATGTGCAGCTTTAAAGCCGACGAATGGGTGGTGGGTGTTGATCTGCATCTCTTGGGTTTTTGTTTAGTCTTGTGCAATTAAACTGAAACGGTGGGGAGATGTACTCGTGGGCGATGGACAATGTCAGCCGTTCCTAGACGTTAGTGAACGCTTCTTCTATGTCTAAGAAGGACTTTTTCTATTCCTTGCTGTCAAGTGATTTTCGACAAACTCACCAGAATCGCGTACAGTTGTCTACGGGGACCAGAGTAACCACTTAAACGAACTTAATTTTAGCGACTCGGACTTTTGGTAATACATTGTAATTATTTGTAAGCTTTCTTCCAAGGTTGCGCTCACGGTGTAAGTTAAAAGTGGTCTAGGCCCAATTAAAAAAGCCTTTGCGTGAACTACGGTTTAAATGAGACTCTTGGTCTTTGGAAGTCTTCAGACAATCGGTGAGTCGAGTTAAAATGGCGATGGTTGATATACGGGGTCGTCAAACGCGGATCACAGAACGCAGATCTTACCATCAATTGACTTGTTTGACATGACAGACACTCCAACAAGGATCGTCTGGCTGTCGACGGACTGGTGAGTCGTCTAACCTGTTTGGTGGTCCTATGTTCTAGTCAGTGGGTCCCGGAGCTCGACGCCGGAGTGCATTTTTCGATCGATAGCTTGAATTCATTGTCAAAGGGGTGATGGACAAGGCCCCACGAGCTTTGCACTGTGAAGTTCTTGTCAAATCAAAGTTATAGCCCAAGACTGACTTAGGAGCGCATCGTACAAATGTATAGGTAGTGTCGTACGCGGCAGGCGATCATCTAGAACCTGTTACTTTATCAATCTCCTTCGGTTCAAATTATAACACAGTATGACTTCTGTCAACCTAACCTAGTTGTTTACAAAACGCTTCTTGAACATCGCGCTTCGGATAGACGTTGAATTGTATTTTTCTATGAATTGAATAGTCCACAACATGAGTGATTGCTGCAGAAGGCTCTGATGCACCCCAGACTGTAGGGTCACCCATATTAAAACACCTAAAGTAAGTCAATTTAAAATGGTACCAATGCCTGTATCGCCATCCCCGCCGCGTGCAGTGCCACCAGACATTTTTCTCTGTGGCTTTCCAACATTTGGCAACCTGGCATGACGTATTTTAGCTTCGCCCCACGATTGCCAAGCCGGCGTGCTACGAGCCATACAAATGATTCAACATCCGATGTTGCCAAGGAGAAGTGGATCATCTCAGCGGAAGTGTTCATCAACTGGCCGGCTCGACATTACTCGCCTATTTCCTCTGGCGCGACGAGCAAGTGCTTAGTGTAAGCTAACAGGCCAACCACTTTGAAAGACCTCAACTTAGGCCGAAAACGCACACTCAATTCCATCTCATCCTTTCCTAAAACAGAACCTTGAGCAAAGCACAGACAACACACCCACGACGACCACTCAGCCAGTGTCCACTTCTGGCCCAGTTTCAATCAATCCAAGCCAATCTCCAACTGAGCACCACCGACGTCTCACCCGAGCGACTCCAGCTGCCCTCAATCACTCGATATCGTCCCCCAATGTCCTTGTCGGACAGTCATCGACTGACAGAAACATGACAATCTTCCATCTTCACGGGTCGAATGCCGGATCCATTTCATTTCTCCACTCAGTGCGTCCAAGTGTCCACTGTCTGGCCCACCCTCCCGGGGGCACTGTTCCGCATCAAATGTGAGCACACACAACAAATATTTATCGCTGGTCCTTTGGTTTTATTGAATTTGTCCTCGTGTCCTCTCCCCAAGGGCCGCCAATCAATTCGATTCCCTTTTGCCGAACCGTACTTAAGGAGCCGAAATCGACTCCCCACACCATCCACCCACCCCTGGACGCATACGCAATTGGCCCATAAAAACGGAGCCGTCGGTGTGATGGTCATGTTTATCGCCGGCCCATTATAATCAATGACGGGAGAGGACATCGTGCATTATGGTCTGTCCCATGGCGAGTCTTAAGGACACGCTGCCGTGGAGTGGTGAGTCGCTGTCCGCCCGCACACAGACAGCTGCTCAGTGACGGAACAAGTGCTGCTGCGGCCCCACCCACTCGGCGATGACTTATTAAGTTCCAGTGCATTAATTGCCGGGAGCGGGAGGCTGAGCGTGGGAATGACGGGAGCACTGCGAAAGCAATCAAGCAATAAATGATGTAATTACGACGCGCCCTTATTTGCCGCCGTCGCCTAAGGACGGATGTGATTCGGTGTGTGCATGAGTTTCCGCCCGCACTTGGAGGGCTGCAAGTCAAATCACTGCGTCTCCCGCCACACACGCAGGCACACCCCGAGGCGCAATTTATGTTAATTGAACGCTTCCGAGAATGCTTTGATCTTGTCAAATTTGTGACTAATTGCGACACCTCCACCCGGGCGACGGCGGCATGGAATGATAATGACACTGCGTGCGGGGATACCGTGTTGACACTTGTGAGGATGCGGAGCAGGCGAAGACAGGTGCATGCATCTCGCCGTGCGGCTGGCGAAGGGATGTGCATGGAAAATAATTAATACGCCCCGATGTGCATGCGAGCGCCTATTTGATTAAGTGGAACGTATTTGATTCCTCGGGTGGGGATGTAATCAATCGTCGCAGATTGGATGGAATTTATGGGTTTGGGGGGCGACTCTCGGCGACGAGATGTGATGAATGGGTAGATGGATGGAATGGATGTAAAGGGGTGGATGCGCGAGCAAGGGGGCGTGGGCGACTCTCTGCCGAAGATTTAGTGGCAAGCTGTTGAGTGGATAGTTTCTCCATTGCGACGTGTGGCTGACGGAGGGTCCGTTCGACAATGTCTTCACTTACAATTGATGAGGAATGGAAACGTTGTCAAGAAACCATCAAAGAAGCTGCCCAAGATCGAGAAAAACAAAACATGGCTTGACGTCGAGTGCAGGTAGGCACATGCAGTCAAACAGGGAACGCTCCATTGAACAACGCAAGCTTTAGGAACCGAAGAGAAGAAAAGCGAATCGTTTTCTCAGAAGGAAAAGAGGAAGAGCACTTGAGTGGGGAGGGTGTTACGACAGGAAGGTGGTCTGCAAAAGGTAAAACTTTTATCCGGAGGGTATAGACCTCGGACCCAAGACTGTAGAGAAAAAATGAACAACTAGGAGTAGAGTCGCAGTCTATACTGTGAATCAGGAAAGATTACTTCTGCAGACTGTTAAACGGTGATGAGGGTCAAAATACCTGCGTAAGGCAGAATGTTTCACTCAATCTGGACGATGACGGGCGAGACATGGAGCCTAATAAACGAGATAATGGGAAGGAAAAAACCTAGTGTTGATGAAACAATAATAAAAAATTTTAGTGGGCAAATGTGTGTGAACAATCTCGCTAGCGAATGCGCAAACAATTTTTGTGAACAGATTGCAAACTTAGTGTACCATTGTGACTCGATTACATCGTTTCTAGTTAATAGATCAATAGATAGATCAATATTTATTCAAGGAACAAATGTACTCGAAATGACAAAAATAATTGGTCAGCTTGGCGAAAATAAGTCGTCTGGCATTGATGGAATTCGAGCTGTGGACATAAAAAACTCACGTTGAAATTTTCGCACCTATCTTATGCAAATTTGTTAATTTGAGTCTCACACAAGGAAGGATTCCTGAGATCTTAAAAACTGCGGTTGTCAAGCCAATATACAAAGGAGGTACAAAAACTCAACTCAAAAATTACAGGCCAATATCAATATTGCCAGTAATCGAAAAGTGTCTTGAAGAGGTAGTAACAAACCGATTGCAGAATTTTATAGAAAAGCACTCAATCATCCACGAAAGCCAGTACGGCTTCTAAAAAAGGAAAAGCACAGGTAAACTATTAGGGGAGTTCGCAAACTACGTCAACGAAAATCTGAACAAAAGCTATCACATTCTGGTCCTATTTATGGACTTTAGTAAAGCTTTCGACACCCTTAATCATTCAAAACTAATAGATGCTCTGGAACGTATTGGTATACGAGGAGTAATGGCTGATTGGTTAAAGGAATACCTGCACAACCGATTTTACTGCGTCAAGATAAGGAATACCTACAGCCAAAAAGAACATGCACAATACGGAGTTCCACAAGGATCGAAATTGGGCCCACTCCTATTCATATTATACTCCAATGAACTTCTTCGCATATTCAAGCTTGCCAAACTCTTTGCTTATGCCGACGATACGGCAGTAGTGGTATGCCATAGACACTTGCAGACGGCAACAACAATAATACAGGAGGAGTTTGATGATGCAGTAAAATGGTGTCATGATAATGGGTTAGTAATTAACGCTTCGAAAACAAAAATGATGCACATCAGAAACCCGCAATTCAAGGCTACCGAACAGCAAATACACTGTAGGAATGACTCCTGTCGTAACTCTACAAGCTGTCCTATGGATATAGTAGAAAGTTACAAGTATCTAGGAGTATCAATTGACAGTAATTTCTTATAGGACACGCATATTGATCAATTACGTTCGAGTATTAAAGGGGCACTATACGCACTAACTCATCTGCAGTACCATGCACCAACATCAGTGCTAAGGAGTGTGTACTTTGCGCTAGTGGAATCTAAACTGAGATATGGAATACTTGCCTGGGGTAATGCATCAGCCACACATATAAAAAAGTTACAAAAACTGCAAAATGTTGCACTGAAAAAATAAATGTACCTTCTCATCGAAATTTAGCTGAGCGAGAAGGTTTTAATGTTCTTCAAGTGGAAGACATCTTTAAAATGACGCTGATACTAGAATACCACGACGATCAACGATTTATCACACCAATTAACCATGGGATACATACGAGAAGACGTGCACAAGGAATGCCCCAAGAACCCCGGTTCTACAACAACTATGGGAGAAGACAGTTGACATGCAGTGTTCCTGAAGCTCTCAACACAATCCCGCAAGAGCTTAGGCAAATCAGAAATTTTAAAACTCGAAAAAAAAAAATTAAAAGACTATCTATTAAATGGCAATTGAAATTAAATTCAACAATTGAAAATTTATTAAAATGTATTAATTTGCTCATTAACTATTATTGAATTTATTCGTAAACTATTATGGAATATTTAATAAACTAAGCTTACTTATTCTTAACTTACCAATATTAGAAATACAACATTCTGCAGAAAAGCCAGCAAGGCTTCGCGGAAAATTTTTTTACCAATGTTAATTTGAATTGAAAATAAAAAACATCGACTCTAAGACACTCTCTGTAGTTTTGTGTGAACGCATGAAACCATTCGTCAATAACCTGATTGGACCTTTTCAGCGTGGTTTCAAGTCGGGAATGTCCACCATCGACCAAGCTCTCACACTACGGCAGAATCTGCAAAAGACTCAAGAGATACAGATCGACAACCACCATTCAATCGTCGATTTCAGTGTGCTTAGAGACGAACGTTACAACGCCATGTCCTGCTTTGACATTCCTGCCAAACTCGTCAGGTTGTGCAAGATGACGATGAAGAACTCTAGTTGCTCCATCAAACTCACCGAGACTTGCAATGATAAAAAAATGATTGAGGCAAGGTAGTAGAAAACTCACTCGCCAACATTAGAAGCGCGTTCTTCCAAAAGTCCATTTAACTTCTACCTTACGCGGATGCCATTGACATGATGACACGAACAGAGTGAGCCGTCAACGAAGCGCTTGCTGGCACTGAAGCGAAAGTGACTAAAATGGGTCTAAACGTCTAGTGGATGCTGTCATACTGGGTAGCAACAACTTTGGGCGGTCAAGGACTTCTCCTGCCGTTAGGCTTATATCAAAAAGACATTTATTCTTTAGACCATTTTACGACGCTGGACCAGAACGCCTTCAGTAGGAATCTCAAGTTCCAAATTTAGAAATAAGCTTATGGACCTATTTCTCCACCTTGGTAGGGTGGCGAGGCCCATTTAACAGCTCTGCCTCTGGGTCGTAGCACCCGGTTGTTCTCTGGAACTCCACATAGACTTGGATCAGTACCATTCACGTCGGAGAGTCGCAAATGCTCGTAGCCTTAATGGACAAGACTAACTCCCAAACATGCAGGTGTATCTCCACTTCGCCCCGCGACTTTGGGTTTTAAGCCGCAGCCACCAACATGCTCTCACTTGGGGGTCAACCTCAGGCGATCAGGATGAGATCTATGCGGGTCTCACACGCGGAAGCCTGATCTCCCGTGGCACTAGACTATAGCCTCTGGTCATGCTACCAGTAGGATGCCATAACATTCCGGGTGCAGTATCTTATCCTCTTGTTTGCGTTTGTTTGGTTATTTCCTAAACCAATAGCTTTTAGCTCAGGATCATGCCTTACCTCGGGTACATTCCACGACCCCTACGCGAAGGGGCATAGTAAACAGGGTCAATAACACAACGGGGTCGCAGTGGGCTCCAGAAGGAAGTGGCGAAGGTGGGTCTTGCCGGGAATGAGAGCAAAACAAAGTACACTCCTAAATCTTTGACAAAGTGTCACAACGGATCTAGTTAAGGACTTTATAAGTACTTTCCTGCGGAGTAAACTTCGAATATGGTATCGCCGCAGAGATTAAACGAAGAACTGTGGCCAATCGCCGTGTCTGAGGGCTTAGACGGGCATTGCAAAATAATGCTCTGTCTCGGAGAACCAAGCTGTCTACATGGCGCAGAAGCATGGACAATATCATACGATGACGAAGGGATTCCTGCTCGCTTGGGGAGGAGAATCCTTCAATCTACATTCAGTTTTGAGTTCGGAGGAGAAGATTGAATGACGTGCAGCAACTCTGGCCGGCTCAAAGAAATTCGATTGTCTCGACTCAAATGGCTAGGTCGTGCAGAGAGAATGGACACGCTGCAGGTTGGAAGGTCTTCTAGGCCAACCCCGAAGGGCAAGCTGGTAGACGAAGACCTTGCCTCCTATGGCGTGCACAGATGGAAAGGGACCTTAATAAACTGAGTGAACGAAACTTGAGGCGCAGAGCCCAAGACCTTGATCGTTTTTTTTTTTCTCTTTCTTATGTCCTGTATCCCCTTGTGAGTCCTTTAGCATCTACAATGCCTACGCGCCATCGATTGCGGTTTCTGGAAATGTGCATCAACTCTCTCCAATTATCTTACAGTTGGCATGCTTCCTTCTCAACTGTTCTGCACCACGTAACCCTAGGACCGCCGCACATACCCTCGTCACCAGTAAGGGGGTTCCACAGCATCACTTGGTTAGTTACGGACCTGTCACCAAGTATGACCAATCCTTGTCGTATGGTCGTGCTTTTAGCTTCACGGTCCGTGCTAGTTGGAGGGGCATGTTGACTGAGGCCCAGGTCCACACTGGTTTATAGCGCCAGCAAAAGAAGAAGAAGGTCCTCTATAGCCGATGGCCACGAAGGGACAGACACGTTGGATGCCCAAATTACGTCAAGGATGCCATGCACTGGACGCTCGGCAATTAAATGATGTAGAAATCTGCACCGGATTTCGGCAAAGGGATGCACTTTCGTGTGATTTCTTGCATCTTGTACAACAGATGATGCTGTGCAGTGGGCGGATTTAAGATCGACATCGGCCTTCGTTAAGAAGTCGGACCATCTTTGGGGTAACGTCGACATCAGTACGTGTTCCTTGCGTGCCCTGATGGGAGCTTTCACAGCCCACATCGAGCTAATAGTCGCAGCCAGTAAGAGATCTCCCGTAAAGGCCTATCGATTGAGCTGCAGTTGTCAAATTTTTCACCGCAAACCCATTTCAATGGAACTCGAGACACACGGCTTCCTGAAGACGTCCCCGCTGTCATCAAAGCATTCCCAAACCTTGAAGCGGCGAGTCTTAATGTCAAACATCATAAATTATGTAGCACTCTCCAGCTCAACCACCGGATGCGAATACGACTCCAAGTCCTAGTGGTCACTCCGAAGATTGCCATCGAAGATAAAAGAAAAATCTTCCCTTCCGTTGAGACAAGAAGAAACCCGTCTGGATGACCTCAAGGGCAATCGCAAGGACTTCGCAATCTCCTCGCCATCCATCACACTGGTCAACACCTTTATCCGACACCTTGGCACTTTGTCTTGACAAGGAGTCCGGTTATTACATCCAAATTTTGCCCAAAACACCCCCAAACCACCGTACCCCTGCCCAGCTGAATGTTATTTGAAAATCTCAGCGTCAACGATTTGACACCATCGACCCACACCCACCCACACAGAGCAGCAGCAACAGCAGCAGCCCCCAGCCGAACCAACGGATATTAGTTTTGGCCGTCATGTGGCCAACACTTGGGCCGACCAGAGCACACCGAAACCCACCGAACCGAACGAAACCGAACCGAACCAATATAAAGCCAACCCAGCTCGGCTTCCAGAATTAATGATGTCTTTCATTGGAACGTGCTGGAGTAACTTGATTAAATTTCCCTCCTTGAAGACAGGCCGGCAGGACGGGCAACGGGCCAAGGATACGCTCCGACGACGCAAAGCCTCTAACGGCGAATACACCGAATGAAATGTACCGAAATACTGAAGACTAATGAATAATTTGTTCCTCCCGTCGACCGGGGCGGGGGTGCCCTCAGATCTCCGAGGGTGTCTGTCGTCCACCATCCCTCACACGTCGTCGTAAATAAATGATTGATTTGACTTCAATGGCAACATGGGCAGGAGTCGGTGAGCTGACGAGGACGAGGACGAGGACGACGTTGTCGTTGGCGATGAGGCGGATTCCTGAGAAGTCCTCGTCCTCGCATATGATGTGGTGGCGTGGTTCGATGGAGATGTGTGCGTCGGTGCGACGGTGTGTGTGTGGGCGCCCGAAAAGGGAAAACCGAATGGCCGACCGACCGTGGTATGTTTCGGATCGGTATTGGTGTTGAATCAATTACTTTTAATTTAACGGGACTGATTTGATTAATGGTCCAATGAATTGTGTTCTTCGTTCATTATTTCGGTTCTGGTGGGTCGCCGGATTATTCGCTTGACGTCTGGCGGCACTTGCTGGACGAAATTGAAATGTAGCCTTAATTGTGCGTGGGGAGGGAGGGTGGGAGGATACATTATTTTTTTGTGAAGGAACATCAAGTCAAAGCCGCGTGTAATTTTGAGATTACGTTGAATGCTTCGTGGGACGGAGTCTATGGGCATTGGTCAAGGGCTGGCGGGGTTTCCAAGTGGCTTGCTTGAAGGATTTGGACTGTTGATCGGTAGGAGCTTTCGTCGACTCTTCCGACTGCCACAGTGCCGCTATTAGGCCTACCTACGACGTCTGTACACCGTTTTCCATGCTTTCGCACGTGTATTAGCCGATTCTGAGAAGTTGACGCACACCCGGCAACATCGAAATTTCGAGCCCAAAAAATTGACAGTGGTTAGTAAGGCATTTTGGTCGATTTTCGGGTTCATCTTCCGACTGCCACAGAGGCGCTATTAGGCCTACCTACGACGTCTGTACACCGTTTTCCATGCTTTCGCACGTCTATTAGCCGATTCTGAGAAGTTGACGCACATCCGGCAACATCGACATTTTGAGCCCAAAAATTGACAGTGGTTAGTAAGGCATTTTAGTCGATATTCGGGTTCATCTTCCGACTGCCACAGAGGCGCTATTAGGCCCACCTATGACTGCTGTGCACCGGTTTCCATGTTTTCGCACGTGTATTAGCCGATTCTGAGAAGTTGACGCACATCCGGCAACATCGAAATTTCGAGCCCAAAAAATTGACAGTGGTTAGTAAGGCATTTTGGTCGATTTTCGGGTTCATCTTCCGACTGCCACAGAGGCGCTATTAGGCCCACCTATGACTTCTGTACACCGTTTTCCATGTTTTCGCACGTGTATTAGCCGATTCTGAGAAGTTGACGCACATCCGGCAACATCGAAATTTCGAGCCCAAAAAATTGACAGTGGTTAGTAAGGCATTTTGGTCGATTTTCGGGTTCATCTTCCAACTGCCACAGAGGCGCTATTAGGCCTACCTACGACTGCTGTACACCGATTCCCATGTTTTCGCACGTGTATCAGCCGATTCTGAGAAGTTGACGCACATCCGGCAACATCGAAATTTCGAGCCCAAAAAATTGACAGTGGTTAGTAAGGCATTTTGGTCGATTTTCGGGCTCATCTTCCGACTGCCACAGAGGCGCTATTAGGCCTACCTACGACGTCTGTACACCGTTTTCCATGCTTTCGCACGTCTATTAGCCGATTCTGAGAAGTTGACGCACATCCGGCAACATCGAAATTTCGAGCCCAAAAAATTGACAGTGGTTAGTAAGGCATTTTGGTCGATTTTCGGGCTCATCTTCCGACTGCCACAGAGGCGCTATTAGGCCTACCTACGACGTCTGTACACCGTTTTCCATGCTTTCGCACGTCTATTAGCCGATTCTGAGAAGTTGACGCACATCCGGCAACATCGAAATTTCGAGCCCAAAAAATTGACAGTGGTTAGTAAGGCATTTTGGTCGATTTTCGGGCTCATCTTCCGACTGCCACAGAGGCGCTATTAGGCCTACCTACGACGTCTGTACACCGTTTTCCATGCTTTCGCACGTGTATTAGCCGATTCTGAGAAGTTGACGCGCACCCGGCAACATCGAAATTTCGAGCCCAAAAAATTGCCAGTGGTTAGTAAGGCATTTTGGTCGATTTTCGGGCTCATCTTGCGACTGCCACAGAGGCGCTATTAGGCCCACCTATGACTTCTCTACACCGTTTTCCATGTTTTCGCACGTGTATTAGTCGATTCTGAGAAGTTGACGCACACCCGGCAACATCGACATTTTGACACTTGTTAGTAAGGCTTAAAAGTGGAAGCGCCTTAAAACGGACGGTAACTCTTTTTCAGTCAGTCAGTCCTGCACCCAGGAGCTAGGATATCATCACCTGAAAGGAACGACCACCTGATCAGCCCTTTCCGTCAAAGGCATCCATCCGTGAAATAATTGCTTCCATTGTCACCATACATGTGCCCTCGAACACCGGATCTAATCAACCGACCAAAGGTCACCGTTCCCCCAATCAATCACCAGAAGTCCCACATCCATCGCCGGCGCATATGTCGCCACAGTCCCAGCGCCAGCACCGGAACGCATTCATTGCCACTGATAGCATTAAAGTTGCCCCAATCAAAGATCCATTTATCCGATACGCACCTTTTCGGGCTTTTTTTCCTCGTTGCGCCCCTTTAATCCATCGAAGCCCCCAATCATTGTGGGACGAGTCCCGGCGGCCCGTGATAAACATCCCAACGAGGACCAACAGTTCGAATCAGGTTAACATCTCCCCGGCTGCTAATCAAGCTCCCCCTCCAGTGGATTGTAAATAATCCGGAACTCAATTCTTTCCCTGGCCGGCAGCCTCACATTTTTCACCCTCACCTCATCAGGGCCACCCGGCCACTCCCGCCGGCAATTCAATAATTCACTTCGACAGGGGAGCAAATAAGGAAGTCTCTCCAGCAACATAATCACTTATTAAGAACAGCAGCAGCATCCGCACCGGGAAGGGAGCGAATGAAAAGAATCCCATGACCCTTGGGCCCTTCCGGCTGCACGACGTCCCACCTGAGACAGCCGCCCGTAGAGGCGATTTGTCCGCATCGCCGGAGATTACGGCGGCAGTTTGTTATTGGTCCTAACCAGTAACCACCTGATGTTCCAATTGAAACATCTCCACTCGCTCGGGCCCGACTAGGCTCTCGACTCTCGGCCGGACTGTCAAATATGCAGCGCCCCGGCTTCGGCTGCAGTCCGTGTGCGCGTCCTTAGACAGTCATTAATCTTCCCGGAGTCGCTTGTTACTCCGTCGGTTACGGCAAACACAACAAGTGCAAATGATAGGATTATGAAGTCCCCCCTGGATAACGACGCGTCGCCGGAGCGGGACTCCCGATATGTAAGACACGTTCGAGATTTATGCGAGTTCATTTGTTTCGGCGCGCGGAGCAAAGACTTGGCCAAGGAGTCCTTGCCGGAGGTTTGCTGGGGGGACCCTTGTTGTTGCCTCCTTTTTTTTCGTTTGTTGTCCTTCCTCATCTCCTCCGAGACAGAAGTCCTTGCTGTCCTGGCAGGGTATAGGGCTTAGATGATTTATGGCATTTTTTCCCGCTCGTTGTTGTTGCCGGGCGCATTCCGGGAGTGGGGGGGAGGGTGTCGGATTAACACTTCATATATCAAAAAGCTGCGGCTGGCAGCCGAGGTTAGCACGAGCACCAAGCGACGAAGGGGAAAATTCAATTTTGTAACCGATTTGTGGGTCGAAGCGGTGGGTTGCTGGCGCAGAGGATGGCCGTGTACCAGCGAATGGGTTGATTTATGGCTGACAGATATACTTGGGGTTAGTTTTGTTTTCTTGGGAATTTCCTGTTTCCCGGGCTGATTGAAAATTAGTTTCCACTATTTGTTCGTCGAATGGCGGGCGTGTCGGAGGGCGGTGCGGAGGCGCGAGAAGATTTTTCTAATTAATCAAGTAGTGGGCGGGCGTTGCGAGGCGGCCAACTACTGGCGCTGAATAATGAAACACACATTTGGCAAACCACCTTCGAACGAGGGGGTGGAACGAACGGGGAGGCAGTGGAATCGATTGTTGAGCTGTGGCGCCGTTTGTCCTTGATGACATTGCTGATGGAACTGACTTGGGTAATTGCATTATTTTCATGTTCATTCACCAAAATCAAGAATGAATCGATTTTTAAGAGAGAAGTGGCTGAACATGCTTGTGACAATATCTCGTGACAATTGTGGAACACGAGCTTCATTAATCGTCGACACGAGGTGAGGTAATGACAATTGGCAATATTAGTAAGATGGATGGTGCAACAGCCGTATAGCGCCAAGGCCTAGCTCCTCAGCAATTACTCGTCTTGTGTGTGCTATTCGTTCTATGTTAACATCGAGCTATTCCTAGACAGTTATACTCCTTGAGCGCCATTCTTAGTGGACGAGCTCTTAGATAGGACATTTACTTTGCACGAAGTAAAAACTATATTCACTAGTGAGTCAATAATGGCAAATCTAAGAGCTCGTGCACGAAGAATGGCGCTTGCGATAGTGGACAAAAAACTGTGGAGTATTGAACAAATTCCTAAGGTACTCACTCGGCTCTGCCACTTGCAAGGTCGTTGAGATCCTTGTCCACAGTTACAATTTTGTGAGTGAGGGAGATCATAGAGGACTGCTATGATGAGAGACTAGATTGAGAGGCGCTTGGCACTTGTTCTTTTTCTAGCTTTCAGACAGTCACTATCGAACCACCTCCTAGCAAGCTTCTCGTTACAGGGATCGAACTCACCACGCCACGCCCCGGGACAAAAATTTAATGCAACGAATAATAGTTCAATAATAAAGACTTTACTTTGAATAACTCGTTGCTGTGAACGTCCTCATGAAGAGTTCAATCGAAAGTGACCTCAAACGCCATCCACCTCAGCACCGAGCTACTCCTGAATCGTTTGTTTTTCTCAAGCAGGAAAGGCACCTACACAGGGACATCTTCTCACGATCCTTTACAATCCAAGATCATTCTTAATTCGAAACTCCGTTTAACACAAGTAAATGCAATTTCCCACTTGTCAGCTGTCTCTCGATGCGATCGCTACAAATATGTCCATGAAAATCGAACGTGACTGACGTGAGACTGCAAAATATTCGTTCACACCATATGCCTCTCGCTATGGCCTTCCATGTTCTAAAGATTCACGCGATAAAAGCAACCAAGTAGAAATGGCTAAAAGACACTATTTGCCTTGTCTACTAGCAATTTTAATGGTTCACTCTGTCTGCCCAAACTAAGTAGACCTGCTCTCAGGACCGCTCAGGGGACTGCCCACTTAGTAGTCACGTCCGCTGTATACGTGTCCCGCACAACGATATCTGCAAAAGCTTGATGCATGAAGCGAAGGTAAGGACAACACATTACATATTCTGTTCGTGCAGGGCGAGGTCGTTATGATCTTGGCGTTGGTTTGTTGTATTTCCATTTGCTACCCACTTAAAGGCGCTACCAAAGCACCGAGGTTTAGTCTCCTTACAAGGTTATCTTTGCAAGCAGTGAAGTCATGCGAGGGTTGAAACAAGCCCTTATGGGGTTTTGAGCCAGAGCTGGATCGGTGTTACCCTGGACTGTTACGTCTGGACCTATACCACCAACTTAATGGCGACGAAACATTGAACACACTTAAAGTGTGCCATCCAGTTTTTACCGGGACCGAGGCGTCTGCAGCAGTATTCTGGAAACCATTTCAGACGGATTATAGTATTCCATAATTACGACTTTACTAGGCTCCGTCGGAATGCCTACATAGGCCATATCGTCTTCCTCAGCTTCGATGAGTGCACCTATTTTTGCTACCACGTCATAGTCTTCAAATGATGAGGGAGCGCATACTTGAAGACTCGTCTTGCAGCAGAAGGATTCCAGGGTCCTTACAGCGCCCTCGTCCTCTGTCGCTCTTGATCGGGGGCTGTTTATTGGTTACTCACAGCTAGTCTGTGCGTGCAGGCGATTTACTATCCGCCACCTATGACATCCATAGTAGCTTCAGCTACAGCCCTGTGTGGGCCTGCACTGGCCTATATGTCTGCAACCAGCCTTACCTAAGCTAGGCCACATCCACTGCACCACAGTGCCACGTCTCGGTAGACGTCCCCAGAAAGACCTCCATTTCGCTTGCATTTTTTTCCCATTTGCTTCAGCCTCCCACCACCAGCCGACTGAATGGCATCTGCACTTGATTGCCACCCCACGGCCTCATCCGTTCCGCAACCCCATCTCGATTGAAACGTCTTCTAATCTGATTGTCACCGCTATACCGTCGTCGTTAGGCAAGAGCCAGCAGCCAGCCAAGAGAAAAACAACAAAAGCGAAACACGAAAACTTCGCAGACATCCGCGGCAAGCGTTTTAATTAAAATTAATTCACCAAAAGAGAAACAATGTGGCTAAGCGCCATCCGACTTATCAGGGCAATATCATTAAGAACCGTCTAACACGGGCGCAACGACTTTAAGCCGTGTCCTTGTCCCCTTGGCCCGCCCCGTCATGGGCACTGCACTGGCATCGGACAAAAAAAGGGTCATCCCTCACCGAGCCGGGGATTTGTGTGATTTGCTTAAGAAAAATTGATCAAGGGGAGCTGACCCAGCGGACGGTCTTAGCGCTAGCCATTTGCTTATCCGCAGATAACCGTGCAACGGTCCGAGTTGGCCTCACGGAGACGTCGCAGCGCCGCGCCACGCCGTTCGGTCGCCCCAACCCCGGGGCCATTTAGATTTATTCCACGATAATCAGATGCTTTCAGTGAAATTACTTTGCCCGCCGTCAAGGATGGGGCGGCACAAGTGGCCAAATCGGAGGCATGGGGTTAATGTGCATCGAAAGTCCTTTTTTTGCGCTCCCCGTCCCGGCCCGCTCGCGTAGCGGGTTAAGTTGATTTTTATGTCTTTGTGCCTTGATAAAGTACTTTGGTCAGGATGCCTGCGATTGCTCGGCTCGGGCTTAAGCATAATGAATGAGAGTTTCTGTGAAAGGAAACGGAAAATGGGAAACGAGGTAAGAAGGAATCAATTCTGCACTATGCACTCTGTGCGAGGGGTGGGGGTTGCTGTTGAATAAATAATTTCGTCCCTTTTGCCGGCGCGCCGTGAGACAAAGTTCTTCGCTTCGAACGTCTTATGTTAATGAATGGCGCTCGGTTGGGAGGGGGTCTTTGGGAAAAGGGACATCTTTCGTTGGGCGGGGAAAAGAATCTTACGGAGTTGATTGTGTGGAAACTTCTTGGAGAGGCCTGTCAGGGGAGTTCGATTGAATGCGGCATACTCTCGTTTGTGTGGGAAGAAGCTGGGGGAGGAGATGGTCAGAGATAGACAGATGGTCACTCAGCAGGAACGGCAGCGTGGAGGCATGCTTCATAAGCAGTTGAGGAATAGGCATTGGGCCGAGAGGTGGGTTGCAATGCTTCCAATCGGTCAGCAAAGAGAGGTAGCGGTAGCTATTCAGATCCATGGTGTGGATGCAATCACGAGGCACAACGAAAGGCGATGCAAATCAGGAGGAGACCACAAAAAGACTAAAGATCAAACCCCACGCGTCCACTTACCGACAGCATCGATAAATATGAGCTGCGGTTCACGTTGCGTGCCAATCAAGCGACGCAAAGCTCGAAGTTGTGACGGGTGAAGGCGTCATATCACGACGAGCGTTCCGCAATTGGACGACTCAACCGTCAACATCAGTCGACTAATTTCTCTGGGGCTACGTCAAGTTCGTGAAGGTAGGTAGGTAGGTAATTTTAGGCCCCTTGCGGGCCTCACCTGGCCCAGAGGTTGGGTCTGTTGTCTCCCTGATAGATAGTGTGAGACATACTGTAGCCCTAAAACCCGCAAGCTGCGCATACGAATCTTAGGTGGTTTTTCAGTTCAGCACTGCCTAACTCCTGCAATACTACAAAGACTAACCCAGGGAGTTGGTTTCTCTTCTCTTCTTGTTTTCTTCTCTCCGAATACATTTGGCGAGGCTGTCCATTAAGCCCCGATACCCAGCGGATAATGCCCGAGTTCATCACAGACACTCTCTCCGCATAGCCTAACCAGCTTCGAAGTCAGCATGTCTGATGGCATGGTCTTATATTGACGCTTAGATTTGGTGGCTGACTGCTAAGGGCAGTCACACTTAGGCCAGAGTAGGCCCATTGTGATACCACGCGGATTGACTTCTCCTAGCACTGGAAAAAGTTGGTGCTTCTAGTGAAGCGACTTAGCTGGCATATGATGTACTGTTTAGTGCACATAGCAGTGGGGGGTCAAACTGGGGGATTTTGTATCTTCTGGTGAAGAGTACGATATCCGATTTTTGTGGGTTAACGCCGAGTCCACATGTTTGTGTCCATTCTTCCAGCTTGTCGAAGCCAGTCTGCATTATGTCTCTTAGGGTAGAGACGATTTTGCCGGATGTCGCTATGGCAATATCATCCGCATAAGCAACAACTTTGCATCCTTCCTCTTCCAGTATTGATAGCAGTTGATTTACCTGTGGGGTGCCCCTATTAACTCTTCTATGGATCTTAGCGTCTCCCATCTGAGTGTGGGGGGCTTTCCGATCCCGAGGTTGTTAAGCGCAAGAGAAATTGCTTTTGGTTTGATATTGTTGAACGCACCTTCGATGTCGAGAAATGTCACAAGTGTGTATTCTTTAATCTCGAGAGATCTCTTGATGGTGCCCAGCAGAGAGTGGCGGGCTGTCTCCACAGACTTGCCCTTATTGTAGGCATTTTGTGCAGATGAGAGTCTGTGGGCTGGAATAGCTTGCCTGATACATTGGTCTATTAGTTTCTCCAAATGAGGAGAGACTAGTAGGCCCGAGGTCCTTCGGGTTGGCATGAGAGTATTTACCCGCTTGCTACTTTGGTCCTTTGCCAGGAGCTGGGAACATGACCTAGAATCATACAGCCTTTGAAGATGTAGAGAATCCAAGGCAAGATGAGATCCGCTGTTCCTTGAAGCTCCGCAGGGATGATGCCGTCAGGTCCAGCTTACTTGAAGGGTTTAAAGCTTGTCAGTGCCCGCATGACAGTAGTGTGACTGACATTTATAAGATTGCATTGAGTTCTTGGAAGCGATACGTCTTCTTTATTGGCTCTAGTTGAGAAGTTGCCCGGAAAGTGCGTATCGACAAGGAGACTGAGGGTTCCTCACTGGATGGGGGCCAGGTCCCGTCAGGTTTTTGTAGGAAGCTAGGTGACTTTGGGGATGATGCTAGAACCTTCCTCAGCCTGGAAGCTTCGAAGACTTCGTCGATCGTACCACACAAAAGTCTCCAAGAGTATTGTCGGGCCTTTTTCAATTCAGTTTTAATGGTACCGATATGTTCCTTATCGGAGTCCCAGTCTTTAGCATCACGAGATCCCTTCGCCTTGTTAAAGAGCTTCCTGCATCTCTTGCGAAGATGGTCCATTTCATGGTGCCACCAGGGTGGTTTAGACTTGCCTCCTTACCTGCTGACGGGATATGATATAGCCATACAGCACTCTTGGATCAACAGAAAATACGGAGAGCTTTCTACATGACGCGTATTCTTACTGTATGTCGCAGAGCATACCATGAGGACATCCCTTATTGTCCAATATGCCCACAAGCATTGGAAAATGCGTTCCACTGTCCACGATATCGTGAACACGAACTGGGAGTGAACTTAACTCTAGAGAACACAATCAAACTGATGATAAGCACGCAGGAAGCTTTGGAAGAAACCGTGCGTGGCCAACCATAATAAGGGAGCAACAGCGACAGGAATGACTACAAAACGTAGCGCGGGTCGCTGCCAGTGCAATCGATAACAATTTGCTTATAAGGCCCCTAGCGATGAAATCCTTGACCCGGCTTAAAAGGTTAGCTGCATTTGATGAGTGGACATCCTACATTATTACCTAGTACGAATTGAGATTCGTTTTTGAAAGGTTGTCACATCGCCAAGATAAAATACCTATTTTTTGAGACCCCCTGTTTTACGGAATTTTAATGTGCGTATAGAACCCCACATGTGTCTTATTTGTACGGCCCTCCGCAATATCGTCCCAACTGAGTTAGGCGACGACTATAACACCCATGTATGTTGCTGTACTCGTTGTAAGGTTGCTCGGTGTCCAGTGCTCATTATTTTTGCTGACTCTGGGTGTCAGGACCTCGCCTTAAATGAGGTGACCTCGAGAACCCAAATGCACAATTGCCCAACCTCTGTTCATCAGGCTATCCTCCATGCTCACATATCGCCGAATGAAGCCGCCTTGTGTGGTGAATCATGTTTGCTGCGAAATTCTTTCCCACTTAGCAAGTGCTTTCAATCCACACTGAAACTCTTACCCTGTACATGAACTTCAGCACATGTCCACTCCCCCGGCGCGGTCTCGCTTTGAGATTTTAATTAATGCTCCTCGAGGAAAATGCTAATCACTCCTGTGTGCGCTCAAGTATGCTCGACCCTCACCGCCGCCAACGCCAAACGCCACCAGGCAACAAGGACTCTCGATATATTTCAATAGCCGCATGCAATAAATAGTATTCCTCGCATCCTCGCATTCTAGCCCGCAGCAGCCCGTACCACCAAATGAGGATTAGGGATCGACTGCCGCTTGGAAGTAGGAAAACTAATAGCAACACCAGCACTTAACTCCTTCACATCCTCGGCGTCGTTTCGCCACCTCCCCCCCGGGATCCACAGGAGCTCGCATTAAATTAATAGACGCAAACTTAAAAGGATCGCCTTTCAAGTAAAAAACCGCCAACAATATTTTAATGAAAGGAGCTCATGGGCACCATTAAGAGCGGATACACATGAGCAAATCACGAAGATATGGGGCGCAGGCAGGCGGTGCCACAGGACACGAGCAAAAGGAAAAATAAATAGATGAACATCCTCGCAGAAGCGCACAAAGCAAACCGACAAAGGAGCAAGGCGACTCGACTCCTCTCCCTCTCATCCGCCAGCCTCACCGCGACAAGGATGCCAGCGAAGCGGCACGATGCGACGCCCGGACACAAGGAGCACCAGCCGAAGCGGGCGAATTCTCTGGGATATATGACGCGATTTACTTGATTCTTCTGGCATCTCGTGGCATTCGCAGCAGCAGCGGCAGCGTTACTTAAGCGCCCTTGCCCGTGACTGGGCGGGGGCCCTGGGTGGTGCTAGATTAAAATTCGTCAGGACAATAAAGTAACAATGTTAATGAAAAATGCTTCCGTTCTCCGACTCTTCCGGCTCCACAGCAGCGGGAGCGAGAGTCTCCGTTGCCGACGGATGATGCTCCCGAAAGCGATGAGAAAAAGTGGAAATTTTGGAATTTTTGAATTTTCCGCTTTAAGATCCGCCAAATCCTTGCGCCATCCCGCGAGGTCGGGGGGCGATAATATTTATCGGATGGAAAACGCGAGCGGCTGGAATGGTGAACCATGAGTACATACGCGTGCTGAGCGCGGGATAAGCAATTTTCCACTTCCTTCCTTAGCTTGCGATTGGAATTTGCGATGCTGTAACGAATTCTGTGCGTTCTTTTTTTTTCTTGCTTTAAATGAAAAATGCATGCATTGAGGAATTTCAATTTAATTGGTTGCAGTTGCCCGAAAGCGACGCGGGATGGGGGGTGGTCAGGGCCTTGAGACGGGTGCTCGTGCAGAGGATGCATCTGGGATGGCATCTCAGGGGGGAGAGCGAAAGGAAGCTGCACCAGATGTCGACTAGTATGAGGTGAGTGGCTGGCGAAGGCAGGTTGGTCTTCCTTGTCGCAGTTGACATTCACTTCCTTTGACTTCTACTTGATCAGCTGTTCAATTGCAGAATTGCGCGACGTCAAGTAGAGGGGCAGCTCCGAGCACACAGACAGGGAGATCTAGCTGCGTTTCTGGGACGGAGTCGGTGGTTTGTGGTGGATAGCCGAAGAAGTGATTTCGTCAAGTTCTCGGCAACTGGTGCATTAATGGGATCTTCTTTTTTACACTTGCAATGCGAATAGCAATAAGCCACCACGTGCTGATGTGCCCTGTTTCGTTTGTTCGATCATCTAACCACAAGTCGGCAAATATCCAGCCGAGGTCTTCAGTGTGGTGGAGCTGGGAATAGTCCGCTGTCATAGCGCGTCTCCTCCATCATGCTTGTCCAGTTTCTCTGCCGCAAGTCAACTCATGCTCAGCACCTGCAAACTTAGCAGAATGACTAGGCGAAGGTGGGCGACGTGCATGACTTGTAGTAAATCAACTGAGGCGATCGGGTACTAAATTATTCCCAGTGTCTTTAAAAACACTGATCAACAAAATAAAATAAAGTTTGTTTGCTTCCTCTGATTTCTTTTGTGCCTGATTTCTGTCTGTAACAGCTCATGTTTTTGAGCTATAGCTAACTAGTTTCTGTTGCGTCTATAGTCCAGTGGAAGAAGAGATGCAATAACGTTCGTAACATGACGATGAAAATCAAAGCAAGTCGTCATATTGTGTTATTATGATTTTAGTGAGGAGCAGGGTAAGCGATTCCGTCAGGACCTTAAGACAATTGTAGAGCTTTATCAGGAGCGACGGGACTCACATATGATGATAGACTACTTCTGTAGTTTGCAACGAGATCAAAAGTGATAGACGCCTTCAAGCGGCGCAGCATCAAGGATTTTATTTTCAAGTTCACCATCAAATAAAACTAGTTACTATCCTTCCTAGCGACACTGACCGCCTAATACCCCAGGCATTCCCTCCACATCGCACGACGTCAACGATGGGCAGACATTGGATGATCCTCTGCGTATTTTCACAGACGGATCAAAGACAAACGAAGGGGTGGGTGCGGGTGTCTATTCCCAAGATCTCAACATTGCTATCTCTTTGAAGCTCCCTGATCACTGTAGCGCTTAAATAGGCGTTATCATGGTTCAGAAACGATGTTATATCAAAAACGGATCTCACCATCTGTTCGGACAGTCAGGCCGCTATAAAATCGCTGGGAAATGTCATGTTTTATTCAAAAACATCTCTTAATTGCAGACTGTCTCCTTACGAGATGGCTGAGTGTTTTAACATTCACCTCATGTGGGTGCCCGGACACTGTGACATAGCAGGCAACTGCAAAAGCCGATGAACTCCACATGTGTGGTACAACCTCGGCCCTATCAATAGAAGGGGTACCATCTTCCATGCCGATCCCTACAGCCTACCATCTTTTAAAGAGCTGCATGGATGAAGAGGAGGTGGAATCATCACTCATCACCTTCTCTGCTCCTGTAGTGCACTGGCTAGTCGTAGGCTTCTACACATACGGACCTACTACTTCAGCGGCCTCAAGGGGCCAAACAGCGCCAGCATATGCCAGGTAAATCGCTTCACTAGAAGCACCAACTGGTTCCAGTGTTAGGAGAGGTCAATCCGCGTGGTATCACAATGGGCCTACTCTGGCCTAAGTGTGACTGACGTTAGCAGTCAGCAGCTATAACCTAACCCAACCTTACCTAGTATCAACCTTTGCAACTATTTGTCGAAATTTGTGCGCTTGTCAGATTTTGCAGGTAGGTATAGAGTGTCACGTTTCTTTAGAAAGCTCTCTGATTTCATCACCAATTTTCTTGCTGACGGTTGCGAGAACTATTTGAATACTGATGAGTTCTATAGCTCGAAGACCAAGAGGGCCAAGAAAAATCAGACGTTCGATAAAAGGGGGAAAGAACTTCATTCAAACAGTTGGTCAAACAAATGTAGCATCCAATTCTGGAGCAGGTGGTGGTCCGTGGCGTTGTGGGTATGTGCGTCGACCCCAACCTCGACGTCGTAGGTTCGACTCCTGCTCTGTGCGACGAAAACAATTTTCACGGCCCCAACTCTTTGGAGTCACTGACAATGCTCAAAGAGTATTTCCTGTCTAGAAAAAGCTTCTCAAACTTGGCCGTGCGGAGTCGGCATAAAACTGTAGGTCCCCTCCACTCGTGGGAGAACAATAGCACGCACAACACAAGTGGTTGCTGAGAAGCTAGGCCCTGACCCTATATGGGACCACCCATATTATATTATAAAATTCTGGAGCAGTCAGAAGGGTATTCAAAAAATATATAAGAGTCGATCCCAAGACCTAAGAATACTACCTGGCGTACTTACAGGCTGGAATGCGACCACCAACAGTCACCTACACAAAATGGGAAATGGTAGCTCAGAAAATTGCAAACACTGTGGACTACCAAGATATTCCATCTAGACATATTGTCAAACTCGTCAAACTATTTAAAAGGCCTAGGTCAAGAAAGTGGACACACGTGATAGTTGGGGAGTGACTACACTTCTCCATTGTCATCCTGCACAACCTGACCAGTTTGTCAGAAATGTCAAGACTAGATATGGCGTTGTATAGCTCGTCTCTATGCACGCTGTCATATGCGGCCTTGAAATCGACAAATAGGTGGTGGGTCGCCATCTGCATCTCTTAGGTTTTTTTTGAAGATCTGACGTAATGTGAAAATTTTATCGATTGTATAATGCCGAGGCCTGGAACCGCACTGATAAGGACCTATCCTATCTGGGATTGGTTGACTTGGCTTAAGTCGGGAGGACGGAGTTTTTGTTCATCATCGTCTAAATTTAGTGAGACATTCTGCCTAACGGCAGAATATCAGTTTGCAGATATGAGAGTATATGCTGTCATCAAGAAAGGACACACAACATCGACGACTCGGTCAGAACGTCACCATAGGCAGCTACAACTTCGAGGTAGTGAAGGACTTCGTCTACCTTGGCTCCCAAGTAAATAGTGCGAACAACATCAGTACTGAGATTAAACGCAGAATAACTCTTGCCAACCGCTGTTTCTTTGGGCTCAAGAGGCAATTGAGTAGTAGAGCCCTCTCTCGAAAGACCAAGCTCACCTTATATAAGACCTTGATCATCCCTGTCCTGCTGTATGGCGCGGAAGCTTGAACTATCTCAAGAGCGGATGAAGACGCACTTGGTCTCTTCGAGAGAAAAGTTCTGCGTTCAATCTTCGGTCCTGTTTGCGTTGAAGGTTCTTGGAGAAGGAGATTCAACCACGAACTGTACGGGCTGTACAGCGACATGAGTCTAGTCAGGCGTCTACGGATTCAACGCCTAAGATGGCTAGGCCATGTTGAGCGCATGGACAACACTGCTCCAGCCCGAAGAGTCTTCGACTCCGAGCCAGTGGGACAACGCAATAGAGGACGACCACGAACCCGATGGCGCACTCAAGTGGAAAAAGACCTCAACCAACTTGGAGTGCGAAATTGGAGGCAGCTGGCTAAAGAACGTGCCAGCTGGAGAGGATTGTTGACCGAGGCCCAGGTTCACCCCGGACTGTAGCGCCACAAGAAGAAGAAGAAGAAGATATGAGAGTAGTAAAACCTTTATTATATATAATTTACAGAACACATATTTCAAACAAAGAATACAAAATTTTAAGGTGTGGTAATTGGGAGGAAGATATTGTTAGTGAGGGCGACTGCATCCGGTGCTCTTCTGGGCGAGGAGGCTGCATTTTAGCTGTACCCCCATCACAGCTTGGACTTTCCGGGGGGACGCCAGCTGAAAATTAAAAGCCATTCTGCCAACCTGAAAATGCCAATATGGCCGCACATACCCCACAGGTGATCAAACTAGCCGAGGAATGAGGTTGAAGTGAAACTTGCCGATCTGCAGAAGCAAGCAGCGCTTAAAAAAGACAGCTCATACATTAAGGAATTGAGACTAACTCTGTCAGTCAGCCAGAAATGTCCACAATAACCCTCCATCATCATCCCCTTGCCCAACCCTTCGCACGCACGAACAACAATGAGATCCTTTCCAGTTTGCAAAGACCATTTCTGTGACTCATTGAAGTGACAATCAACAATGCGCACCCAATTTGAAGCACCAAAAATGTGCCGTCACTGAATTTGTTTCCGACCCAGCATTTGAGAAGCCACTTCCCCTCGTCAAGTGTCCTGCAGCAACACGAAGACACAACAAAGGGAGCATTGTTTTGCACCTCCTTCGCAGCGACGACCAAGGCAATATTTCACAATTCACTTCCACCACAAATAGCACCATAGATCAACTTTCTTGCAACCTTTTTGGCAGCATTCCTAAATTATTAAATACTCGCCGGCATTCCTTCCGCCCACCTCCCCCCAAACACGCAGACACACACACACACACTGTCCTTCGCAAGATCTCCACCACCACCACGCCGGCACCAGGCATCGAGCCATCCCGAGAAAACAGTTTAATTAATTAATCCGTTCCATCATGTCGGGCCAAGTCACTCGCTCCAACCGAGCCCCCGTCCACTTCGGACGGACTCTGCTCGAACTTCCGAAAAGTTGAGAATTCCTTGCGCCATCTACGCAGCTACCCACCCCCACCCCTGACTAGGGGTTAACAAGAAAAGGCCATAATCCCTCCTCGGCAAACAGCCATAATGCATGGTGACCCTTTGCGTTTTGGGCCATTTATGAAAAGAGCCAAATTAATCAGACTAATAACTATGAAAAGTTTCTTAATGAAAAGATTTACGAGGATGCGCCCTCAATTTGTATCCGACGCCCAAGTCGCCCACCCCGTGGCGGATGAAAGAAAGAATCGAGATTCAAATGAGAGCGAGAGCGGAGACGGAAACCGCCACTATGCCAACTGAGCCAAACCAGCAATTGGCCAAGGAGCAGACCGACCTGGGCGACCGCCGCCGCCGCCACCCGCCACCCGCCTCCAAGGGGCAGACAAAAACAAACTTGTTGTTCGGTCGGTCCTTTCTACTCCATTTAATCAGCGAGTGCCGGGCACGGCGTGGGTGAGTGAGACCGGGTCACCTGACGAAAAAATGGCAGTGATCTGGATCACTGGTGGCAGTAAACACGGCACGGCGGCGGTACGCAGCGAGGATATTAATTAAAAAAATTATTGAAATAATTAGAGAGCGAGAGGCGCTGTCAAGGAGCAACGGAGTCCCACGGGATTAGTGTGTGCGGCGGCGGGCGGGCGAATTGGTGTTTCAAGTGGAATACCTTTTCGTGTGCCGGGCTACACCTGGAATTGTTAAGCACTTGGGCGTCCTCTTTTTTTCGTGTTGCCGTGCTCAGGTGCTCAGCAGTTGCTGCTGTTCGTTCATTAAGACGGTCGGTTGCCCTGGTGGCTCCGCATTTTGGCTAACCCTCAAAATGTAAGAAGCACTCGTGACGAGGGCGGCGGCGTTGACGATGATGAAAGATTCAAGGTGAATTCTTTCTGTCGGCTGGGTGGGAAGGGGGCGGCGGACGGGCTCTTTGAAGGCGTCGCTTGCGTTGGTATTTGACTTGAAGTGGTTCATTAGGATGATCCAACATGGAGGGGAGTGGGTGGTGGTGTGACGGAATATGAGAGAGAAGGTGTTTGTGTGTTTTTTTTGGAAATTTGAGGAGTGGGCAAAGTCTGCTTAGAATCTTGATTTGCTTCGAAAAAATTGAACGAGTAGACCAAATTGATCAGTGTGGAGTAAAAGGATGCTCTAAAAGAGAGTACGAAATATCTGGGAGTTATCCTAGACAGGCAACTTAATTGGAAACTCCATCTGCAAGAAAGAATCAATAAAGCAGTTTGTGCCCTATATCTGAGCAACCGAATTTTTGACAAAAAATGGGGCCTTCCCTAAAATTATCCTGTGGACGTACACAGCGTTAGTTAGGCCAATCTTGTCATATGGCTGTGTAGTTTGGCGGAAGGCCTCTCTAAGGACCGTCAACTTCAAACTACTAACAAGACTTCAGAGACTTGTCTGTCTAGAGGTCATAGGGGCGATATCCACAACTCGAACGGTAGGTTTAGACGTCCTGCTGAGCCTCCTACCACTAGCCATCCATCTAGCGATGTCAGCTGCAACGACCGGCATTGTCCAATCTAAATGCTAGCTCTTAAACCGGCCTGGTTGTGTAAGCATTCTAGTTGAATTACGCATTGCACACAGCGTAAGCGTCCCTTACTTCGGACCATTTCGATGTCATTTCCCAACAGGGGAGGAGTGGAATACCAAAGAACCCATCAAGAATTCAACCGTCCAAGTGTATGCAGATGGTTCGATGAGTACAGGAACATGCGCGGGCATTTACTCCGAACGAACAGTTAAACATGCACTGCTCCATCAGGATTAATGATTATGGCAGTGTTTTCCAAACGGAGGTCCTGGCGGTTAAGGAAGTGGCCAGAATGATATCAATGTTGGAGATACCACAGACAGATATCACCATTATCATGGCAAGCGGCCAAATCAAGTCTAAGCTAAGCTTAAGGTTCTCAGTACACAGCACTCGATTACTCTTTGCTGGGTCGCGACAATGAAGCAGCAGATGAATTTGCCAGGAACGGGGCCGAAATCGACTCAGCTCAGGGAATCCTAAACATTCATCTCCCTCTGGCATGACAGGATAATAGAAAACTCAAATGAACGGTGGAACAACCTAACAACCGTACGACCGCTTTGATGTTATAGCCCATGTACAACAGTGCAGAAACCGACAAACTCTTGAAATATCTACTCAGGACAGTAGTCGTAGCACTAACTGGCCGTAACCATCTGACGTGCCACGAAAACAAAATGGAGGAGGAAAGAGAGGACACTCCTCACAACTTCTGTCACTGACCAAGCTTCTGCAAATTGAGAAAAAGGACGCTGGGAGATCAGTTGTTCCATGATCTCAATGAATTAGCAGATTTGCCTCCAATTTCTCTTGGCAGATGTATAAAGGCATCCGTCTGGTTGGAGAAGGACAACACAGGAAGTACGACATGTAGGACTGGGCAAGAGAAAGGGGTAGAAGAGAAGGCCCCTCCTATGTGCCTCCGGCTCGTCTGCAAAAATGCTAATACACCAAGTATCCCAGAAGATTCTGCTCATAGCCAATAATGGACATGTTATAAGCCTCATACATCCCCGTCTTGCATCTAAGCACACGCAAGTGCGATGACGTTAAGGCATTTGTAAATATAAGAAGCACAGGCCGTAGCTAATCGTCAAAACGACGCATGTGTGCACCGGGTCTGAGGAACAAAAATTCGAATAACTTAATTGGTGTTGCAATACGACAGAGCTCAAAATCACTTTTGTTTTGACACCAAGTACAGGCTTCCTGATATTACAGGTCTTTCGGGCTGTCTCAAAATTGACCAAGTTTGGCGAATTCTACAGGAAGGAGCTAGGCAATACATCACCCATTTTTGATGAAAAAGACCTCGTGATACATAAAATTCTCCACCTGTTCCAAAGATAAGAGTGCATTGAAGTGGCGTCCTAGACAAAACCATAGCCTCCCATTTGTCCACATTAACCTTCATCCCAGCATCAGCCACAAACCTATTGAGTGCACGCTGATATTCCGTCGGTAAGGATGTGAGGACAACTGCAAAAGGCAGATGACTACCAGATGTGCCTCGCCTAGACTGCGTCCACGGTGAAAACATTCTTAGCCCCTCAAACACAGCTGCCACAGATTGACTGAGAGGACCGTAAATCCCATACTCCTACAGAAAACTTCGGCCCGTAGAGGGTGGGGGCCTAGCTTCTCCGCAACCACTCGTATTGTGCGCACTATGCTATTGTTGTTCTTTTACGAGTGGAAGGGACCTACAGTTTTATGCTGACTGCGAACGGCCAAATTTGAGAAGCAGGTACTCTTTGTGCTTTCTTCAGTGACTCGAAAGAGGTGGGGCCGAGGAAATTATTTGTGTCGTACAGACCAGGGATCGAACCTACATGTCGAGTTTCAAGTGCATTTGGGTGGACGCACATACCCACAACGCCGTGATCCCACCACACTTGGTCGTATGCCTTTTCCAATTCCACGCAACAGCTGTAGATTGGTTTGTAGTCCTTTCGGATATCCTTCTGAAACTGGTCGGCTGTACTGCTGCCGGAGCGCTGTTCATACCCTAACCTGAACTCTGCTTTGGGACAATAACATCAGTACCGAGATCAAGCGCAGAAATACCCTTGCCTAAGCGCTGCTTCTTTGGGCCCAAAAAGCAATTGAGTAATAAAGCCATCTCTTAAACCACCAAGCCAACTTTTTCATATAACTCTCTGATCATCCCTGACGAAGGAACATGGACGCTATTGAAAAAGGATGAAGAAGCATGCGATCTTTGGTCCTGTTTGCACTGATGGTGTCTGGAGGAGAAGATCCAGCCACGAGCTGTACAGCGGCATGCACTTAGTCAAGCGTCTTCGGATCCAACGCTTCAGATGGCTAGGTCATGTAAAGCGGATGGACACCACAGCTACGGGACGAAGAGCCTTCGATACCGAGCCATTGGGACAGCGCAACAGAGGACGTCCTCGAACGAGATGGCACACACCATTGGGGATGGACCTCAATCAACTTGGTGCCCGCAAATGGGGGCAGCACGCTAAATGTCGTGATGGCTGGAGCGGCTTGTTAGTTCAGGCCCAGGTCCATCCTTGACTGTAGAGCCAATTAAAAAAGGAGGAGAAAGAGTGCGTTCACAAATTTTGTTGTCAAGTCCGTATTCGAAAACCTTTTTAAACTAGATCATCGTACTAGGAATGTCGCACTTTATTTTCTCCGACAGTGTACACGGGTACCAATTCACGCTCTACATATGTATGTATTTATAAGTGCAGTCATCCCGTGTATTTAGGCTACAGTGAGTGCCAGCGAAAATGTGGCATCACAATGGACCAACAATGGATTAAGTGTGTTGGCAAATCTAATCTGGCTAGCATCCCAGTTAGCATCCCAGTTTCCCTTAATTTCACGTGTACACGAGAATCATTATGAAGTCTGTAGCTTCAGTTTTTACTCAGAAACTCAGAAGAAGAACTTACAATAGAAGAGCTCTTCCAAAATCGACCAATAGCGCCAATGGCTTGGTCGTCCACTAGACCTCAAGACCTCAAGCAATGTCTAGTGCGGAACAAAAGACGATTTACGTACGTACGTCCTTCCTCAACCGCAGCACCTCTTGAAGAAGAAAGAGTCATCACCCATTTTCACGCTCAAACCATCCCACAACCAAAACGAATTCCAACTAGACCCAAATCAGTTTCCCAAGATCACCCTTCTCTCCAAGATGACGCTGCAGTTTCCGCCGTCGAGTCACAGCTCTCGCTTCATTCACATCCTTCGCAGATTTAATTGAATTCTCAACTCGACGCGATGATTATCGGTTGACATCTCAATTTCACGTCATCACACCTCGCACGCCCGGAATGCCGTGAAGCACGAAAAAAAAAACCGTCACGATGACAGGCACTTCTGTCTTCAATTTTTCATCCTGTTTGCTTCTTCGATTAGCCCTTCCCGCCGCCGCTACTTCCGCCCAACCTGACAAAAGCCGATTTAGTTTTGGAGAGTCGAACGTGTCTGCCTCCGCCCCCGTTCGCGCCGTCTAATGACATTGATGAATTGAATTTTTTCCCGACTGCCCGCCGAAGCAGTTTTCGCTGAGTGCTCGCAAAATAACGATGCACAGTCGCGCGGAGTGTCAGCCAGTGTCCCTCATTAAAATGGCGCGGACTCTGCGTTTTCGCCGACAGAGCCGGCCTCCGCGAGATCCGGTCGCGCGCCATTAGCGCGACCCACGACATGACCGGCTCTTCCTTCCTGCCGCCGCGAATGGACGTGTGCGTGTGCACGGACACGCCAGCAGGACATGCTCAGCCTTAGATGCCAGCTGCTGATTCGGATCTCGCCTTCAGCTGCCGCTGTCCTTGATATGGTGGCGATAATGCCGGAACGCGAGCTGTAATTAACTGCTTGCTGCGTGTTATGTTCGGCGGCGCGTAACCGGAATGGTCACCTTCGCACCCAGCCCATCGATGGCGGACATCATCGTCGCCGGCAAAGTCCGTTCCAATACGGAGCGACATAAATTGAAAATTTTCTGCCGAATCCTGCTGCTCGCACACCCTCCCTCCCTCCCTCCCCCGGTTCCGTGTTTAGCTCCGAACCACTTTTGATAGTCGCCAACCCGGATGGCGGGCATCTATCCACGGACCGACAAAGTCAGCGTCGTCGACGTCGCTGACGACGACAATGGTTGTTCGGTCGCGGTTTGTATTTGCGTTGAGATTTTTCACCTCGCTAACTTCATTCCCAGCACGGGCTCGCCGTGCTCCATGACGCTGGAGGTGGCTAGCACCCCGTCCCACCGCGTCGCTCGGGGGAATGGCCGAGGTAAGGTGCCATGTTACTGCCGCCGACATGACAGCGCAAGGACAAGCGACAGTGTTTCACTCGTTCGTGCTCCGCTTTTGACTTTGAAACCAAGCAGCGTACACACATCCTGGCATGACCCGTATCCGTAGCCCCATGCGACCGCGGACGGGAAAAACACACGAAAAAACGATGAAATTCGCTACAAAACGCCATCGCGTCCTGCAAGGACAGCGACAGAGCGACACCGACGACGGCGACGGCGACGCGACGAGCGTAATTTTGTAACCGAAAATTGGATACTCACTGAGCGTATTTTCCAGCGCGAGGATATGACGGTCACTGGGGATATAATGGGTCCGCAGCTTAGGTTTGGTGCCTTTGTGGCGGTCCTCTGAAGTGTGCGTGTGGAGCTGGGGTTTTTTTTTTCATTGCCGCCTGTCTCCCGTGCTGCGTTCAGAGGGAAGGCTTCATGTTCGGGAATTTAATTGAAGTGTGCCCCCAACCAGTAATCAGACAACACAGCGACCCCAGGAATGTGCGCCCGTGTGTGCGGGTGTGTGCTCGAGTGCAGGACTTTCCTTGTAGCTCGGCCAAGAGCCATATTGTGAGAATTATTTATCGTTGACCCGAACACCGGGTGAGTGTGTTAACATGGCATTTTAGATTCGATCAGGAGGAGCAAAAAAAAATCGTACAAATTTTTCCTTGTTGGCGCGGATATTTAATGGATTTATTTTTTCATCCAGTCACGCCGGGCGGGGGAAATGCATGTGATACCGTGGGGGTACGATGGGGACGTGATAAATGACCGGTGAGCTAGAGCTGATTGAGGAGTGACCGATAAATCAGGGAAATTTCACTTAAAATGTGGGCGCTTGGCTACGTCCTCTGGCAGGCTTTGGATGAGGCGAGTGGGTGGTGTTAGGCTGGAAATGCTTTCAGTGATTGAAGGGCAGGCAAAGCGAGCTGGAAAAGACAAAATGTCGAGAAGGAATTGACACCGGCACACACCACGTGGGCCAAGGCATCGCGATCGAAAGCCGTAGTCAAGGAGTTTGTCTGCCTCGTGTGCTGCATTTCACCACCCTTGCTTCCACCATGATGAGAGGAGACAAATTTGTATGAAGTCGAATTCGAAGCAATTGAGGGATATTCAGGAGGAAGGGCTAGTCAAGAGTCGAGCATGCCCAACAGCTGCATGAAGGAGCATGTCGATGGAAAAGGAAACGAAATAAAATAATTGTTTGATAATAGAGTGTGCTAGTGGATTGCCTGGTCCGGACCTGGTTCGGGGTTGACCAACATCGCCAGCTACAGCTGCAATGGCGCATACCTTCTTGCTTGAGGTCCTTCACCACTTGAGTGTCATCTCGTTCGAGAACGTCCTCTGTTGCGTTGTACAAGTGGATCGGTAGATCGAGACTCTTTGGGACGGAGCTGTGGTGTCAATCCGCTCTACATGACCTAGTCATCTTAAGCGTTGGATCCGAAGACGCTTAACCAGGTGCATCGCGCTGTACAGCCCGTACAATTCGTGATTGAATTTCTCCTCGAGGCGAACAGGACCAAAGATCGCACGCAGCTCTTCTCTCAAAACGACCAAGGGCTTCTTCAACCGCATTCAATAGCGTTCATGCCTCTGCGCCATAGAGCAGGACAGGGGTGATCAGAGTGTTGTACAGAGTCAGCTTGGTGTTTCGAGAGATGGCTCTGTTACTCAATTGCCTCTTGAAGCCAAAGAAGTAGCGAGTGCCAGAGTAATTCTGCGCTTGATCTCGGTTCAGGTGTTATTGTCAACTTTTGCTCCAGAGCCGTGATGGACGAAGTCCTTGACTACATCAAGGTGTCTGCTGCCCATTATGACGCTTTGTCCGTGACGTCGATGTTGTGCGTCCTTCCGGGCCACAATGTCCGTATATGAGAATTGGTCATAAAAAGTTAATGGGTCATATATGGTTGAAGACCCCATTTCTGCTCGATGGCTTTTATGCTCATATACTTACTTCTTCTCAGGCAGACGAGCCATGAATTGTCTGAGCCTGAGCAATTGCTGCCTTCCATCGGTGACGCTCCTGGGCACGCTGCTTCCAGTCATCAAGGCCAAGCTGTCTTACATCCGCGATGACTTGGTCTCTGTACCGGAGGTTCGGTCTTCCTCTCTTTCTCGAACCAGGAGGCTCGAAGCAGGAGGCAGCTTTTCAAATTCGTTCCTAAATTCACGGCCCTGCCCTTCGGACGTAATATTGGAACGGCAGCGTATGTCAAGCACATTGAATTCCGATCTTGACAGCATAATTAACTGGGGTAAGAACAACAGAGTGGAATTCAATGCCTCCAAAACACAATGCTGTCTGCTGTCTCTAAAGCGAACCCCTGACAATCAGCCATTATTCATGAATGGCGCTTGCATCGACGAAACCGGAAAACTTTCCATCCTTGGTATGTGCATCAACACAACACTTAGTTGGAACGATCATATATTCGAGGTCGCCAAAAATGCCGCGAAATGTTTAGGTTTCCTTAATCGATGCAAGAAATACTTCACTCCCTCTGATTTGGGTTTAATCTATAAGGCGTATATTCGCCCTAAGCTTCAGTACAACGCTCATATCTGGTCTGGTGCCCCCAAGACCACCCTGCACCTTCTGGATAGAATCCAAAAGCGAGCGATAAAACTTATAGGAGACAACGATATCGCGGGTTCATTAGACTCGCTCGAACATCGACGTACCGTATCTTCTTTGTCCGTGTTTTATCGTTATTTTAACAAACGATGCTCAAGTGAGCTAGCCAATTGCATCCCTCCTCTCCTTGATTTCACCCGCAATACGCGTCTCGCCAGGAATGCACATCAGTTTACCCTTAAGCCTGCTTTCGGGCGCACAGTGAAATGTAGATACTCGTTTTTTAGCCGCACCACACGAATATGGAATGCTCTTCCCAGCTCAATATTTCCAATAGATTACAATCCGCAGATGATTAAGACCAATGTGCACAGGTACCTCCTCTCTCTCTCCCTCTATACCTTCGGCCCATGCTGTGTCTTGATTCCGGACAATTAAGGGCATAAATAACCCCTTCAGCACGCGCAAATTATAAAAAAAAAGGCTCGGATTCGAAGACCCTCTTTGCTGGAGCGTTGCTGTCCATTCGCTCGATGTGGCCGATCCAGTGTTGTCGACGGATTTTTGCCTTCCGGACTACATCCACAACCTTGTACAGCTCGTAGAGATCGCCGTTGCGTCTTCTCCTCCATTCGCCTTACTCGCAGACGGGACCATATATCCGACGTTGAATTTTTCTTTCGAAGGCACCAAGAATCAGCTCTGCAGTCATGCTGAGTGTCCAGCTTTAGGCTCCATAAAGGACAGGACTGGCCGGACAAGAGTTTTGTAGAGCATGACTTATGTCCTTCGAGTCAGGAGTTTCGAGCCCAGTTGCTTAAACAAACCGCAGTAGCATCGGTTGCCAAGGGCGATTCTACGTCGGATCTCCACGATGTCATTCGCGATGTTATTTATCGTCGAGACTGAATACTCGGTCAAAGAGGACGTCCTCTTGGGCGGTGCCTACAGAGCCTGTCCGGAGTACGATGTCAAAATTGTGCTCGCAACATCATCTGCATAGACGCCCTTTCGTGTCTGGAAAAGAAAAGATGGTATAATCTGAGCCTGTTCGTTACTCCTGGATCTTGGACGTATGTCCAAATTGATTTGACATCCTTTTCAGATATGGCTGCTAATTCTCTCAAGTAGTATTCCCCCAGAGTTTGTTTCCTAATGGTGGCCAATGCAGGGCAGTTGTAGAGTAGATGTGAAGGATTTTCCTCTTCTTCCTCTTGGTCCATGCATCTGCTACAGAAGTCGTTGGCTAGTTTTGTCGCGTGTCTATCCATTGTGCTAGGGTGGAGGTTTTGATACTACACTGGGGCACTCAGGCTGAAGACTGTTCCATTGTACTACTCCTATTTAGTTACTCTCTGCCTAAACTGAAGTTCTTTTAAGTCCATTTTTGGCCATGTCTCTTTCCTATGCGGAGGGCTGCATATCGCCATTTCCGTGATCTCGATTTTTCTCAGTTTCTCGAGTTTATCTGTTAGATAGACGCTGATGAACTATGAACACTTGTGTGCTCCATCTCTGTCTAGGACGTCATCTGTTGCGCTGTCCCAATGGCTGGGTATCGAAGCTCAGGTATCGTGGAAAGCTCGGTAACCTTCTTATAGTTTCCCTATTGAGAAGGAGTGTTTCCTTGCCGAAGATTATGTCCACTGGTCTAGACGAAGTTTGTTTTTACCAACATCATCAATTTCTAAGTCGCATGATCCACTAAAGGGGTCACGGGAGTAAAGGCACTATAGATATCCAGGCCAAACGATTCTCCACCAGCACTACCACCACCGGCTCTAACTCATCAGCTGCCGAACAACCAGCCGGGTTCTTGGACTTTTTTTAACTAATCTGTTCTAGGCCTGGCAAGAGGTCGGCTTCCTGGTGGAATCGCATTAAAGCCACGCCTGGGATGTAGTGATGATGGGGACATTCGGAGTACCCAAGCTATCGAATCATAGCCCCTTCTGTTCGAAAAAGCAGCTGTTCAACATTGGGTTCCTCGCGTACTGCCGTGTTTCTCACCCTATCCCGGCAACCATCTCTACAGCTTCTGTTCGCGATCTTAATCTTTCGGTCATTATGAAAAATTAAAAATGTCTACGTTGCTACGTCTAGTCTATAAATATAATAAAAATGAGAGTGTGGCACGACTTGGCGAAGTCCAACGCCTACGGTGTGGAACACAGCAGCTACAGTTTCTTTGGCTCCCAGATGCTTACAATCTTTTGTACAATGACTGTTGTTCCGTTTTTGCTTCACATTGTTGGTTCAATGTTTGCTTCAGAGACGAGGTGGACGAAGTCCTTGGCTACCTCAAGGTTTCTGCTTACCATTGTGACGCTCTGTCGGAGACGTCCGTCTTGTGCATCCTTCCGTGATGGCAGCATGTACTTTGTTTTGCCCTCATTTACCGACAGTCCAATTTTGGCAGCCACCGCTTCTAAGCCAGTAAACGCCTCATTGACGGCTAGCTGTGTTCGACCAATTACCCCAATGTTGTCCGCCTAAGCTAGCAGTTCAGTGGACTTTTTGAAGACCGTACCTCTGATGTTGATGTTTGTGTTTCGCACGACCTTCTCAAAAACAACATTGAAGAAATCACATGACAGTCTGTCGACTTGCCTAAAAACTTGTTGGACCTTGAAGGTCTAGGTGAGTGCGCTACCGACCTTGATGGAGCAGCAAGAGTTTTCCGTTTTCATCCTTCAAAACCTGACGAGTTTGACAGGAATGTCAAAGCTAGACATGGCGCTGTATAGCTCGTCTCTATCCACGCTCTCATATGCGGCCTCAAAGTCGACATCAGTTCAGAGACGACAAGAAGTCTCAGACACGGCTAAAATACACGCGTTTCACGCGCACTTCTGCGCCCAAGTTAATGCAGGGCGTGCATCGGTACCCGTGTTTATCTTCGGCTATTCCATATGACACACACTGCGCAATATCGACCAACTTTCCGTTGATGTACAAAGTCTCAAGAAGAAATCCACAACACTGCTGACCTCAAAACCTTACCCAAATCCTTTTCAATCGCTCTTCCCACCCTCTTTTCATACAGTCGCCATCCTAAATCCCACCAAACGCTTTGCCAGCGAAATGGATAAGAAAAATCATTTCGGCAAACCTCGATTGGAAATTCCAAAGTGTTCCGTCCAGATGCCACCCCACGCCATTAGCACGTATTCCATTAAACGACTGCAACCCTCGCAATAAAGGATTATTAGTTACTTAAGGTCGCCGCACCGTTAAAAAAAGAAAGGGACCCTCGTTCAACCCTTGCCCCGGAACAAAAATTGAAATCTCCAGCGATCAAAATTCCTAGGTTTACAGAGGACATTACAACGAACGACGACGAAAAAAAAAAAAACGAGAACAGATTCGAAAAGAATTATGAAAACAAAACGAAGGCGGAAGCAGAAAACAAAACGGATTCCAATGGAATCAATAAAAAGGGGTAGTCGCCCGCAACCCCCGCTGCGAGAGCCCACCCACCGACGAGACTAGACACTCGACCATAAATCAAGTCCGGGGTTTTAATTAAATCTTGTGCTGGCGGTGAAGCAAAAACGTTTCACGAGCGCTCCGAACAAGAAGCGTTCGAACGCTTTCCTTGAATGGGGACGGTGATGGCTCCTTCTGGGTTTTTATGGCCTTGTGCAGCGAGTGGTGCTTATTCGACAGAGTTCGTTGCTCGACACTGACAGTCGATTTGGCGACATGCGAGGTGTGGAGGTGGTAGTCGAGTACCACTCACTTGAGAGTTAGTTTATGAGTCGAGTTATGACTGTTCTGATGGATCATTGTGATGTGTACTTAGCTTGCTTAACGACTTGGCAGATGGAAGGGTGGAGAGTTGCGAGCTACATGCGCATCGTTGGTTAAGACTTCAAGGAGCTTGCTCAGGGCAAGGGGTATGAGTCACTGAAGTGTTCAGTCATTCTTGCCTCATCTTCCGACTGCCACAGAGGCGCTATTAGGCCGACCTACGACGTCTGTACACCGTTTTCCATGTTTTCGCACGTGTATTAGCCGATTCTGAGAAGTTGACGCACATCCGGCAACATCGACATTTTGAGCCCAAAAAATTGACAGTGGTTAGTAAGGCATTTTTGTCGATTTTCGGGCTCATCTTCCGACTGCCACAGCGGCGCTATTAGGCCTACATACGACTTCTGTACACCGTTTTCCATGTTTTCGCACGTGTATTAGCCGATTCTGAGAAGTTGACGCACATCCGGCAACATCGACATTTCGAGCCCAAAAAATTGACAGTGGTTAGTAAGGCATTTTTGTCGATTTTCGGGCTCATCTTCCGACTGCCACAGAGGCGCTACTAGGCCCACCTATGACTTCTGCACACCGTTTTCCATGTTTTCGCACGTGTATTAGCCGATTCTGAGAAGTTGACGCACATCCGGCAACATCGACATTTTGAGCCCAAAAAATTGACAGTGGTTAGTAAGGCATTTTTGTCGATTTTCGGGTTCATCTCCCGAACGCCACAATGACGCTTGCCACGTCCCTACTTGTCTCGACCTTCGAACGACGATTGGACAAACATTCAAGGTACCTGTCACTGAGATTGTGACAGTTTCATCGACGAATACTTCAGATAATCGCTTCTGCCCAAAGCGTTGAAAACCAATCAACTTCCTCGATCGAACTAGTGTCCACCGCATGACCACTCGGGGTCTCCTGCACCACCGACGATTTGATAAGCTTCGCCATGTCGACCACATCAACTCAAGAGCAAATCAGGCAAAGGTCTGCTCTAATCTGCGAGCACTTCATATCGAGCAGATAATCGGGGCTAATTCGCCGCGCACTCGGTTGATTAGATAGTCACGGCTATTTCGAGCGGCAGCTGCCTGGCTGTAGTCAGTTACCGGACAACCACCGACGGCGGTGAACGTAGCTACCTACTGCAAGCATGAAGTATCTCGGAGGACTGTTGGCCATCGCCCTGGTGGCAGCCGCGTCTGCACTCCCCAAGCGATGCGGCGAGAAGGAGGACTGCTACGAGAAGCAGATGCACCCGGATCTGCCGCAGGGGGCCACCCACCGGGCGGTGGACGGCGAGGACAAGACCAGCTTCTGGATAGAAAACGGAAAAGCCTTCATCGCGGACAAAGTGAAGAGCGAGCTGAACACCAAAGTGGCAAAGAACGTGATCCTCTTCCTCGGCGACGGAATGGGACTGACGACGGTCGCCGCGGCCCGTGCCTACGCTGGGGGAGAGGAGAAGCAGCTCTCGTTCGAGAAGTTCCCATACACTGGCCTCTCGAAGACCTACTCGATCGACCGAATCGTGCCCGACTCGGCCAACACCGCAACCGCGTACCTGTGCGGGATCAAGGCCAACTACGGAACGATCGGCGTGAACGGCAAGGTGGAGCAGAGCGACTGTGAGGCCGGCAAGAACGCCGCCAACCACGTCTTCTCCGCCGCGAAGTGGGCCATGGACGCTGGCAAGGCAGCCGGCCTCGTGACCACCACCCGCGTGACGCACGCTTCTCCGTCGGGCGTGTACGCCCACGTGGCCGACCGCGACTGGGAGAACAACGCCCACATCGAGGGGGCTTGTGGAAGGAACTCCGGTCTGCAGGACATCGCCCAGCAGCTGATCCACGGCGAGGTGGGCAGCAAGCTGAAGGTCATGCTGGGAGGAGGTCGCCGGCACTTCGTCGACGGCAGCCTGCAGGAGAGCGGCAGTCGGACCGACGGCAAGAACTTGATCGAAGAGTTCAAGAGCAAGGCCGCTCGCAACGTGTACGTGGCCGACCGGGCGCAGCTAATGAACGTGAACGTGGACGCGACCGACAGGCTGCTGGGGCTCTTCAACGACGACCACTTGCTGTACCACCTGCAGACCACCGAGGAGAGCAACCAGCCCACGCTGGAGGAGATGACGCGCAAGGCCATCGAGTTGATGCAGAAGGAGGAGAACGGCTACTTCCTCTTCATCGAAGGCGGCAAGATCGACCTGGCGCACCACGACACCAAGGCCAACATGGCTCTGAACGAGACCATCGAGTTCTCCAAGGCCATCGAGCTGGCCCGCAGCATGACCAGCGAGGACGACACCCTCATCGTGGTGACGGCCGACCACTCGCACTCGTTCTCCGTCTCCGGCTACCCGGTAAGTCACACCCTCCCGCCGGTCCGCAGCCCGTGTTGACTTCTCCTCTTTCCAGACGCGAGGAAATCCCATCAGCGGCATCGCGCAGAGCAGCGCCAAGGACAAGAAGGCGATGCGCACACTGACATATGCCAACGGGCCGAGCTTCCACAAGTTCTTCGACACGACGAACAAGGTTCGCATCGACCCCCGCTCGCAGGACGAACTCATAGCCGACGCCGAGTTCCCGTCGACTGCCTTCCAGGAATGGGAGACCCACGGCGGCGACGACGTGCCCGTGTTCGCCTCCGGCCCTTGGGCCCAACTCTTCACCGGGGTCTACGAGCAGAACACCATCCCGCACCTGTTCGCGTTCGCCTCCTGTATCGGCGACGGTCTGAAGGCCTGTCCCAGCCAATAGTGATAAGTGTCAAGGTGATCTAGATAAGCGGCTGGGTGCCCGTGTTCGTGGTCACTAAATAAATGATGTCAGAATGCCTGCACGCCCTTGAGTGGCTGGTGTTGATTTTGTTCGTTTCGGTGGGGGGATGGTATTGCGCCGTCCGGTGGGGCTTATCTGGACGTGGGTTTGATTGGGCCGTTATCGGGTGGGCTGCGGAGTCTCCGTCCTGTAGGTAAGTGGCCCGCTTATCGTTGATCACATCGGCGGGTACTTGAAGTGCAAATTCGATCGGTAGTCGGGAATTTATGAGGCCATTGTATAATGGTAAGGGTGTGATTGGGGAGACATGGAGTGGAGGGGAGTGAGTGCAACGTTGGTAAAGTTCACTGGTGATGTGAACTGAGCTTTTTGCGCGTAATTTCGGGTTAATTTCCTCTAAGGGTCAATGGGTTTGAGGAAGTTCCGGATCCATTTTGTGCTGTAGCGTCACGCAAAAGCAAGTGCCCACAAAATGTGATCAAGCATCAGCCTGAAACGAGGCAAAATGAGTTGAACATTTGATTTGAAATTTGAACTCCGCTTTGACGCTGTGTTTAGCCACTAATGTGATCGCTATGGACTTAACCACTCGAATCAAGAGGCTGAAAGTGAAACAGTGACTTGCATCCGGTTTCCTCCTTCAAACTAAGTCCAGGGCATCAAAACTCACGATCTAGACGACCAAACCATCGCTGCGAGAGATAAACTGCTCATATCGATAGGTGATGGAAACCTATCGATTCGCGTGATGTCTGGCATGCCGAACCGTCTTATGGTGCATTTTGCTGAAAAAGGGCTGAAAGTCGCTCATCGTTAGCGGACGCCATTGGCGATAATGTTCTTCTCACGGTCAGCTTGAATGCTTTTATCACCAGAAGCGCTTCCATTGCCTTTGGTTGCTTATCGACGAGGGATTGACACCCTCATTCAATCAAACTTCGTGAAGACAATTTTTCACGGAGCACTAATCTGGAAATTTAAATTCATTAATTGGAGCTATGGCGACCCTGGCGTTGTGGGATTTTCTCTGTGCGACGAACCTTTGGTGTCTAGATTCGATTCCGGATACGACATACAAAAAATGTTCACGGTCCCACCGAGTCGCTGCCAATACTGAAAGGGTGTTTCTGTCTTAAAAAAGCTTCTGAAACTTGGTCGGGTCAAAATTGTAGGTCGGTTGACTCGTGACGGAACAAAAGCACGTACAACGCATGTCGTTAGGAGCGAAGCCTGTAACGCTACCCGTATAATTATACTTAATATATATTGTTTTTGTTTGATAAACAAAAAATGCGGGCATTCTACAGAAAAGTCAAAAGCCTGGCCACAGCTTTTAGGAAAGGCACCCAGGCTCTTCGAAATTGCGGGGGTAATCAAGTTACAGACCCGCAGGGAATAGTGGATGTGTTTAGGCAGCACTTCCAACAGCTGCTTAGCGGGCCTGACCTCGAGAGGGTGATACTGAACCAGGAAATCCCAACTCCAGTCGATGAATTAGTCCTCCCACCTAGCTTTGAAGAAGAAGGCACAGTCATGAAAAGGCTGAAAAATAACAAAGCCGCTGGCTCAGATGGCTTCCCATCAGAGCTCTTCTAAGCGGTGGCACTGGTAATGGCATGCACCAGATCATCTGCCTAATTTGGAGGACGAAAGCATGTCCGAAAATCAGCTCCATAAGCTCCATCCGCAAAAAAGGCGATCCTACCTCCTGCTAAAACTATAGAGGTATATCCCTGCTCAACGTCGCCTACAAGATCCTATCAAGCGTACTGTGTGAACGTCTAAAGTCGTTTTCCGCCGCGCTAATCGGCACGTACCAGTGCGTCTTCCGGCCCGGCAAAATCGACTATAGACCAAATCTGCACACTAAGGCAGATCCTGGAGAAGACCAGCGAGTTTCAAATCGATACACACCATCTTTTTATCGATTTTAAAGCCGCATACGACAGCATTCATAGCAAGGAGTTAATCGAAGCGATGGCCGAATCCCGGCAAAATTGAACGGTTGTGTCGCACTACGCTGCAACATACGCGATGCACAGTTCGTTTCCGAGCCCTCTGAACCGTTCGAAATCGGCACCGGACTTCGGCAAGGAGATACGGTGGCGTGTGATTTCTTCTATTTAGTCTTTATCTCAGGGCACGGTGAACTCCACGAATGGCATCTTAGTGGAGATCCGACGTAGAGCCTAACACTGGAGAGCTGATTCTTTTCTTATTTGTACCTTCGAAAGAAAAATTCTACGTCGGGTATATGGTCCTGTTTGCGAGGGAAGTGAATGGAACAGAAGACACAACCGCGGATGTGAATGTAGCCCGGCAGGCAAAAATCCAACGACTACACTGGCTAAATGTTGGAATATATATAGGTAGTGTCATATTGTCTTGATATTTGCTCCTTTTCACTGAAAATGTTGTACTACGAAATATCGCAAAGAATATATAACTAAACTTTAATTCCAGGCGCCTGACTTAATATGGTTGAGATACTCGTATGTACAATCTTATGTACAAATTAAAGACTACCTTAAGCACTGATATATGCAGGTCGGCCATAGGTTTTGTATGCAACATTACTGCCGCAAGACAGTGACCGACTGTTTCCCCATTCGGGGATACGCACTGACCATTTTTAACCCGCGTCTAAAGGGTTCGAAGAGGGAGTTCCTTCACTCCCCAGCCACCAACATTTTCGACGTTGCATTGCAACATCCCGAACATCGCGTCTTGAAACCGCCATACTGAAGCGGAGGAGGCCTTCCTCAGCTCGTTGTACGACGGAACGGTCGTGGTTGAGTCGCCCATCCACAGTTGAACGGGCGATGTGATAAAGGATCGGTACCGCATTTTCATTTTGTATCAGACCGTGCTTATCAAAATGGAGGAATGCTTCTGGGGGGACGAAACCGTTATGACGTACCCTCTCGTGGTATTGAGGGTTGGGGTAGTAAGCCCCGGAGATCAGGTTATTGTTCAAGTTCATCGCTCTCGCAGTGTGACCTCGAATCAACTTCACCAGGAAATTGTCCACTCGTATCAGGTTCGCCTTGTTGTATAAAACCTCATTGGAGTAGAATTTTCTGTACTGGGACTCTGGTGTTCTGTAGAGGCGAAGGCAAGCCCTAAGACAAGCCCTCTCAAACACCCGAATCTTTTCCATCAAGCTTGCACTCACGTTGAACCACACGGGACAGCCATACGTGAGCATTGGCCGTATGAGGGCCATGTAGCAGATTACCTTTACCCTTGCATCGAGTTGGCTGTTGTAAAACAGTCTCTTTGTAAGGGCGAAAGCGCCTCGGGCTCTGGCCAGAGCAGCATCTACATGTTTGTTAAAATATAGATACTGATCTAGCCAGATCCCCAGGTATCTGACTACAATCCTTTGCGTCAGTGGTTGCCCGTGCCGTCCTACAATAGAGAACTTTCGCCAATTCTTTTTTGTATCCGCCGAAGCTTTATACAACGGAGTCCTGAACAGAATGGTTTCCGACTTCTGAAAGTTGATATTCAACTTCCAGTCATCGCAATCTCTCATGAATGAGTCGAAGTCACCCTGCGTGAGCGTAGTGATGTCCTCGATCTTTTTGCCTGATCTGTACACGATCAAGTCGTCGGCATACGCAATTGCGTGCGGAAGAGAACTTATCAGATCGCTCAAGAAAATGTTGAACAGGATCGGCACCCTGTTGGAGACCATTTTTTACTTCAAAGATACCTGTAGAGGTCACGTTGCCATTCTTGACTACGAACCGCCTATTGGTAAGCATGTTATACAGTAGGTACAGCAGTGGTTTACTAATGCCTAGCCGATTGAGTTTATAGTAAAGTCCTTCTAACCATACGGTGTCGATGGCCTTCTCCAGGTCAATCAAGCAGACGCCCGTGCATTGTTTGTTGCTCTTGTTCCATTGGATATCCGACACCAGTTTCGACGCGGCATGAATAGTGTCATGCCCCTCTCTGAAACCGAATTGGTTATCCGGAATTATATGTTTGTCCTCTGTCCAGTTGATCAGAGCTATATTTATCACCTTCTCGAATACCTTGCTGATGTTCGGAAGGAGACTAATTGACCGGAGGTTGCACGGATTCGAAGAATCTTTTCCTCGCTTGGCTATGGGCTGTACAATCGCGGTTTTCCAATGCTCCGGATAATGTGCATTATTCAGAGCATTGTTAAAGAGGATTGTGTACATAGTAACCACTTCCAGAGGAAGATGTCTTAGCACAATGTTGGAGATCCCGTCGATTCCAACCGACTTTTTCTTCTTTAATGATGCTAAGACCGCTTAAAGATCTGCCTTCGAAATGAATGGGGGATGAACCCCTTCGTCGGCGATGACATTGTCTGCCATGTTTTCGTCATTGAACTGGACAAAGCCTATGTTCTCAGATCGCCATTGCTGCAGATCTTCTCGAAGTTGAGAGTTGCTAGCTTGCACGCTGTTCTCTAAGTCGTGGTTCGGGTGAACACTCTCGTTCACCTTGTACACTTCCTGAAAAACTGCGCCTAGTACTTCAATTTTTTCTTGCGGATCTTCGACCACAAAGAAGTCATCGTCGAGTACGGCGTTATTGGGATCAATACCCGCTGTAGTCAGTATCTGTTCGTTGTCTGTTGTTCTGGGACACGCTCAGACCATTGTTGGTCCAATGTGATACCTATTTCCGCTAATTTGATCCCAACGGCAAATGGTGAAAGGACCAGAAAACCAGATAAAAGCATATGAACTTTTGCTTAAGCTCTGATTCGAACTTGGGACGCCTACAACCAAGTGAAGGTACGCCATCTGTCTGTTTTTTTATTTATTTTTTAATTCCAAATTACTGACAAACGCAGTAAACTCATCTTTATGAACACTTTTAAAATTACGTTCGGCTGATTTTAAAATTAAATGTCGTATGACAAAAAGTCTACTTTCATCTTTAAGTAGATGAATAGATTTTCTTAAGATCGACTTTAAACAGATTGGAGCCCATAACCTGCAGGCAGACTGCGAGCGCCGCATAAACCCATTTCGCCACCGGACCCGATGGCTTTCAAAGCTTGTTTTGTTGCCATTCAGTGTAGGCTTGACATATTTAGGATGACACTTTCATTATGTTCAGGTTTGGTCGTTTTATACATCACCGGCAGTGGGCGGCACTTCTATTTGGCGGTCCAAATTCTCTTTTTCTTCGTCAATTTTAATTAAACTGTTTGGTTCTGATATTAAGGCCTCTACAGTTTCCTACAGGAGTACGACTATGACACAAGAGGTTATTTTTTCGATTGTTAGACGTAAAGGACGCAACTACTGTAGCTACACTGCGATATCCAATGAGGAGACCATCTGTTTGATCTGAAACTTAAGCTGATTTGAGTGCCAGGACATGAAAATCATAAAGGTAATAAAAAGGCTAATATACTAGTCAAAACAGTTGCTCCGATACACTTCAATAGACTATTGGGACATAAACGAGCATACACACAAAGAAACCAGTTTCGGAACAAGCAAGAAGTCGAAAGTCGTTCAAGAAACACAACTTTAATAAGAAGTTCTATCATTTAAAAGGAATGGCCTGAGAATGCTGTGCAGCGCACGAACCGGACACGGAGCATGTAAATATGTACCAACTCCGGAAAAGGGGTATCATCAATTCAGGAATCTGTAGGCACTGTGGTCGGGCTAAGGAAACTATGGACGACATGACAATATGGACTATATGGATTGCTCAAGTCTTACCAAGGGAGGTTTCAAGGCAATAAGCAGAACATCCTTAACAGGGAAAGACTCTACAAAAATTGTAAGGCTGGAGTGCTGCCTCATATACCACCATAGACCAAAGAATTTTATGGCCTCTGTGCTACTGCCCTTGTGACACACCCCACTTTCTTTTTCAATCAATTTGTTCGACATTTTATTTTCCACTCAAAAAAATGATGATCGGTTGAGCATTATCTTGCTGTCGGGACACTGCGACAGACTGGGCAAAGCCGATGAACTCACCAACCATGGTACCTACGACGTCCTTCCTCCCTCTCTGTCTCCGTAGAAGATCAACGATTAACCACATCACCCGCAATCGTTACCAAAGTATGCTCACCAGCCTTGGACAGCAAGAAATCCTTCCATCGAACCCATGCGACGTCACCAGCAGTAACCCGTAACCGGCCTCCAGCACCTCAGGAGTGTGCATTGCCTGTTGTAACAAAAGAACACACTCATACGCACAGGGCGGAGCTTATTGCGGTCACCCTCAATGTGACAGAACCAAAAAATCACCTCAAGACACGAGCCCACTGAATAGGGGATGAACACGAAACACATCCCCTTCGTGTGACGCACAATCCAAAATCTTATCCCGAATATGTATTTTGCGGTTAACCGCAAGGTATAATTGGTCGTCTACTGCTCATGTCTACACCGCCGCCGTCGTCTGACTGACGGGGGTGAGCAGCATACCACACCCCTGCGATGCGTGACAATCAAAATGAAGGACAGTGTCCGCTTGAAAACCTCAATCAATCGCGATTTCCACATAAAATCATCAAAAAACCGACATTAATCGCAACGAAATCGATTCGCAACGCCAACGCCAGGCAGCGGCAAACTCAGGAAGCCACCCTTTGACGCGGGCGGCAGGTTTTTATTTTATTCCCGGAAAATATCCAAGACACAAGACGATGCTTTCCCTCGGTTCCACGGAAAAAAACCCTCCGCCAAGACGGCCAAAAGTTTTTCCCTTCGCCACGCAGTCACCCACCCAGCTCGGCACAGGCAAGGGGTTACGACCTGGAAAGCCACCCCCATCGCACGAGAAAGGGGTGGTTGCCCGGCCCCACTCCAGGGGTCTCTCTGCGTTTTTCTTAAGAGATTTTTCTTTCGAGGACTTTCTTGAGGAAGTGTTCCGCTCTCTCTCTTCGGGGATTTTTTCGCTCTCTCCGGTGAGACACTTTCTTCGGGTTTTTTTTCTCCCTTCCATTGGGGGTGCTTTACTGGTGTCGTTTCGGCACGGTTGCGTTGCGATTTTTCTTCGCAGTGACCCACCGCAGAATATCCCAACAGATGGCGTTCACATGCACTAATTCGCGGGCTAATTTCGATAATCAATCTCGGACCCGTGGCGGGCCGTGCACACGCATCCGCACGCGGTGCGTGTATCTGTTTGAAACAACGTTTTAATTAAATGATTTGCAACTCGAAACCTCAGTCGAAAAGCGTTCGAATTAAAAATCATTTCATAAAACAAAATAATTCAATTCTGTGTGTTTAGTTATACTTGCTGTGGTGGCGATAGTTTGTTGGTCATCACTTTACCCCACTCGCCGCCGCCCGCTGGGTTTTGGTTCGGTGCCGAAAAATGCATTAGGCACAGTGTGTCAGAGAATTGATAGTGCGGGGTTTTTAGCGCGCATTGGGGTTGAAGAGGACGGTTGTTTATAACCATTGAATTGGCTATGGGACCTTAGTCTGGACTCAAACTTGAGCTCGGGGACTATGCAGCAGTCACACTTCTGCAAGCCGGTATGACTTAGTCACGTCCTGCTCTCCAAAATCCGACGAACCATGACAGGATGCAAGGTTCTGATTTTTTTGAGTAACATTTGTAGCAACAGATTTCGTTCTTTCAAGCATGTGTCGCTTCCAGAAGTAATTGCCAATATCTGCGCATCTGAGAGACGGTCTTAAAACGACATTTAAAAGTTCTTGATTGACTCTCGACACTTCTCTTGAATTGATGTCTGAAAGAGTAATCGCTCCTTCGTTAGACCAAGCTTGTCAAAGCTGCAACAGAGATCACATTAGTCGTCTGAATATGGATCAGGTTGGGAACTTAGCTAGGTTCGTAGGTAGTGGCAAAAATAGGGCCAAGAAAGTAGTCCCATTGTACCGTCCCGTGGGTGCTTCGAATTAGGAAGAGGTTGTCTTCAACAAATAAAGGCCGCTTAAACTGTCGCAGAAGTATAAGCCTGTAGTGGCTTTCCTAGTTGAAGCGAGCACAGGGCAGTCGCTGAGAAGATGCTGGATGCTAACATCCTCATCCTCTTCTCGGCAAGTCAGAGAGAGAAGAGGCCTTGTCTTTTTGCGTGGTTGCCTAGTGGGCAGTGCCCTTTGGAAAATCAGGCTACTTGACATATTGAAATCGAGGTGGGGCTTGATTTGGTGGTACCTGTCAGCGAACTGGTATTTATTTTCTGTCGGATGTTATACAGCAGTCCTTGGTCTCTTTGAGAGAAAAGTTGTACGCACGATCTTTGGTCCTGTTTGTGTTGACGGGTTCTGGAGGAGAAGATTCAATCACGAACTGTATGGGCTGTACAGCGGCACGACTCTAGCCAGGCGTCTACGGATCCAACGCCTACGGTGGCTAGGCGTGTAGAGTGTATGGACACCACAGCTCCGGCCCGAAGAATCTGAGAATCCGAACCTGTCGGGCAACGCAACAGAGGACGCCCGCGTTTGAGGTGGTGCACCCAAGTGGAGAAGGACCTCAACCAACTTGGTGTGCGAAACTGAAGACAGCTAGCCAGAGATCGCGCTAGTTGGAGAGGCATGTTGGTTGAGGCCCAGGTCCACCCCGGTCTGTAGCGCCACACAAAGAAGAAGAAAGTTATACAGCTGTAACATCAACTCGTAGTGTAGTGGCGCGTTTTGGGAGTTCAGATTGCCTGGATGTCTCTTTGGTCCGGCACACAGCACAGGCGAATATCTCGATGCTCGGCAGTCGAGTGCTGTTTTGAATTTACCCTCAAACGATATAACTTGTGTGAAATGGGCAGTTTATGAATGCTTGAACAGGTCTAGGAATACGCATCAATTTAAGCAGCCTCTGTTGAACTAGGAATGCTACGTTTAATGCTTCACTGTCGAGGGGAAGTAATTCTTGGTTCGGGGCAGAGTGCATCGGTGGTTGGCAGCTATTGCTCAGAATCGGCCTTCTCATGGGTCGCCGGCCTGAGAAGTAAGGAACTCGAAGCATCTAGTTCTCTGCGAATCATAGTCCTCTTCTTCATAGAATTAGTGACTTCACCACCACTTCCTTTTAATGCAACAACATCCATCAAGAATTTAAGACGTACATCAGTTCCTCAATGTGATAGCCCGTGGCCCGCTGTGGGTTTGTGCTTCGACTCCAACCTCGACGTCGTAGGTTCGATTCCTGATCTGTGCGAACAAAATAATGTTCACGTCCTCACTTCTTTCGAGTCACTGATTATGCTCAAAGAGTGTCTCCTGTCTAGGAAAAGCTTCTCAAACTTGGACGTTCAGAGTCGGCATAAAACTGTCGGGCGCACAACACCAGTGGTTGCTGCGAAGCTAGGCCTTGGCCCCCTCTATGGGCTGTAGCGGTGGCACCCATATTATCAGTTCCTTAATATCCCTTGCAGACATCTGGTGAGTAAGTCAAACAAGGGTCCACCATATACTCGCCGTCTGGCTCTAGCAAGTGCCGGGCAAGCACGAGTGAAGTCGCTTGTGCTCTTGTTCCTGCGGCAATGTGTGTTGTGTGGGGTATCAACTACCTAGTTCGACGACATGATCTGCCATCAGCTAGTGTCTCGTCTGATCTCGTCAAAGGAGAACATTTTTCCTTGATGTTGCACACCCCGTTCTCACTGCAGTCTGGTCTATCTTAGGTTTTCTGTTTTAAGGAAGTGGTGATAGCCTTGAATGCTTCTAGTTGGATGTGCACCTTCTCCTCAAGTATTAATGGACAAATCTCTGTCCAGGCAACACCTCTCGCACACTTGGCTCATTTTACGGTCATCATCCATCTCCTGAGCAAGTCAAGTCGTAGTGATCCAATTTCACAGCAATGCCAAACAATTGAACATAAAGATAGCTCACCACTTGCGTAGCGTGCATCGAAGTAGCATTGATGCTGTACTCGTCAGTGTCTTTCAGAGTGACTTTTCCTAGCGACGCAGTTTGTACCAAATGGGGCTGCGTTACTCGGCTACGTTCAATGTGTTCTTTCTGGAATGGAGCGGCGCGGTGATAGGTCTAGATCGTGCGATTTAATGCCTTAAGACTTCCTCTTCCTTGTGTGGCGCTACAGTCCGAAGTTGATCCGGACCTCAACCAACCAGTCTCTCCAACTAGCGAGATCTCTGCTTTCAGTTTCGAACGGTTGGGGTTGAGATCCTCATTCACTTTGGTGCGTCGTCTCACAGGCTTGAAGCAGGAGCTGGATGCAAGGCCGATAGTCACATCCAGCTCATCCAGTGTGAATACTGAGTCGATACTGCTAAGAGATCAAAGAGCTTCTCGTGCACCCAAGCCAAACTAGGTTTTGGTCTGATGACTTGGGATGTTGATGATTTTGAAAATATTTCCCGCTAGCATCCAGATCAACAATGGGCAGCCACGAAGTATCTCTACTCATCTGCTAGGGAAGAACTGAGCCTCAGTGCACATCCACGATGACCACAACCGCACACTCTTCACGGAGGCTATCTCCGCAGACGACCATATCTTTGGTTAGGTGGTAGTGGCTGACTGCTAAGGTCTTCTTATCTGTTCCTTGTTACGAAGGATGGTACATTACCTTGGTTACGAAAATCAAAAAGGTACTCATCTCGTCGGTTGATGTCCGTGCTTCGGCGTATTATGTGATGGGCATTTGCATCATATACCAAGACAAGATCGGTTCTGGTTCGGTCTGCCTCAGCAATCGTCCTTCTCAGTGTCTCTGATGGAAAATGCCCATGGTCATGAGCCATGGTCATGGTGGCCCATGGTATTGCCTGCCTAAAGACATGCGGTGACTGAGTCGCGATAGCTAATGTTGGAGAGAAATGGGTATTCAAAGGGCTCTTTCTAAGAATGCAACCTCTGGGTTACCTTCATTCCTTACATAGAAGAGATTGAAGTTTTGAGTCCTGAGTCCACGAATTATATCGTTGACTACCCAGGGTTCCTGGGCCAGGACGATTTCATCGCCGACAGTGTTGATTCAGAGAAGAAGAGCGGCCGAGGCCGCGATGTAGAGGTGGAGATCAATCTGAGTCACCCGGACCATGGCTGTCGGGTAACGTGTCCATCTCTACTCCGGACACTATCTCCACCACGGTTGTGTTGGCCTCATCGTCGGTGCCAGGTTCAAGAAGAGAGTCCTCCTGGCTATTGGGCGGAGTGCTGGTTAGCTCGAGGTCAGAGAGGCCGATATACTCAGTTTCATGGCAAGGGCTACCTTGACGATCGTAAGATCAGCAACTTACGGATCAGATGTAGTTAATCGAATGCTGTCTAGATAATTTCGAATTCAGCATCAAGATCAAGTACCGACTCTGGAATGACTGAAGACGAGCCAGCCAGATGGTGCCGACCTCTCACATCCAAGTCCATCCAACCGCACTGCTTTCCATGTCGTCACCCGTCATGGTCTCAACAACTTAGAGATGTCGCGTCTCCTTTCCTTGAGCTCCAAGAGGTTTGTTCTTTGTGGTTCATGGCTTGCTTCTCCCATTTCACAGACTCTACTCCTGCCTTCCTTCCCGACAGCCCATAGATCACCACGAATGCATACAGCCTCCCATCCATGACAAGTCCCAACGCACACTTCCATTGCTCACTGTACACCCCACTGGGCGGGAGCTGTTGGTTGGAGTCCACTTTTTGCAAAAATCATTTGTAAGCACGCATTTGGCTTAGGAGTGACGACCGCCCATCGACGTCCGCACACGAGCGGTATGAGTGGATGGTAAAAATCCTATTACCGCGGATTTATTGCCCACCACGGCTGCTGTTGCCACGGGGCCAGCCGGGCGGTTGCCGCCCGCCCCTTTGACGTGAGAGCAGCGCTGGGAAGCACATTCATGCGGTCACTTGTGAAGGTTATTTCTAAAATTTTCCAATGATTAGCCAAAATAGGCAAATATTATTATATTCAACGGCAAATAAATAGTGTGCTGGTTGGCTGGGGGCGTCAGTGCGCTCGCTCCCCGTTCGGCCTCGCCGAGCGGCAGACAGAGATGCCGATAGCGTCAGCCATTTTGTTCCCTGTAGGGACTCAAAAGCACACACACACACATTCGCCGGAGCGCGGCCCGGCGTGCGAGTGGGTATTAAAATTAATTAGATTCGAGGGAGTAATACCATGGTTACCGCATGAATTAATTGATTCAAATCAATATCCTAAAACTGGGCAAACATATTGAATGCGGTGGTGGTGTGATCGGCCATAGGGGTGACTGGCCAAATGCACTGAGAAGGTGCCACCGTCGGTGCGTTGGCATTTTTGGCCAGGGAACCTGGATGCGGTGTGCGGCTACTAAAATGGACCCGCAGGAAACGTTGCAACATGCACAGCGCTCTGATTGTGATATTTCGGATCAAACTAGTGATTCACAAAAGAGGGGGGTGGGGCGTGGTGTGCGTGTGTGTGGAACACGGGCCTTTGTGCGAACGACGGGTAGGCCGGGGGAATTGATTGTTGGTACATATATTTTCTAAATTGAATTTAATTCGGCATAATTGATGGACGGCGGGGTCAGTCGCAAAATGGCGAGCGGAGCTATTCAAAAATTAATAAACAAATTAATTTTTGCACAATGCACGGATGATTTGATGACTCGCTGGTTCGTGGGGAGGCGGTGGCAAAGGTGGGCGCACACCTATTTGCTTAGGACGGCGTGCCACGGTAATGGACCTCGGAAATGGGGCGGCTTCGGCAAATGGAACCGGAAATGGGTGGTTCTTGCATGAGTTTCCAGTGTCTGCTCATCAGTCGGGCGGGTGTGGGTGGGGAATTGGGTCTAGTAACTGCAGGTATCACGCCAGAGCCAGAGCCAGAGCCAGAGCCAGAGCCAGAGCCAGAGGCCAGAGCCAGAGGCCAGAGCCAGAGCCAGAGCCAGAGCCAGAGCCAGAGCCAGAGCCAGAGCCAGAGCCAGAGCCAGAGCCAGAGCCAGAGCAGGAGCCAGAGCCAGAGCCAGAGCCAGAGCCAGAGCCAGAGCCAGAGCCAGAGCCAGAGCCAGAGCCAGAGCCAGAGCCAGAGCCAGAGCCAGAGCCAGAGCCAGAGCCAGAGCCAGAGCCAGAGCCAGAGCCAGAGCCAGAGCCAGAGCCAGAGCCAGAGCCAGAGCCAGAGCCAGAGCCAGAGCCAGAGCCAGAGCCAGAGCCAGAGCCAGAGCCAGAGCCAGAGCCAGAGCCAGAGCCAGAGCCAGAGCCAGAGCCAGAGCCAGAGCCAGAGCCAGAGCCAGAGCCAGAGCCAGAGCCAGAGCCAGAGCCAGAGCCAGAGCCAGAGCCAGAGCCAGAGCCAGAGCCAGAGCCAGAGCCAGAGCCAGAGCCAGAGCCAGAGCCAGAGCCAGAGCCAGAGCCAGAGCCAGAGCCAGAGCCAGAGCCAGAGCCAGAGCCAGAGCCAGAGCCAGAGCCAGAGCCAGAGCCAGAGCCAGAGCCAGAGCCAGAGCCAGAGCCAGAGCCAGAGCCAGAGCCAGAGCCAGAGCCAGAGCCAGAGTCAGAGCCAGAGCCAGAGCCAGAGCCAGAGCCAGAGCCAGAGCCAGAGCCAGCCAAAGACAGAGATAGACTGTCGTCACCATTTGAACTGATAGAGCGGGAATCACATCAGCCCATTAGCTCAGTTGGTTAGAGCGTCGTGCTAATAACGCGAAGGTCGCGGGTTCGATCCCCTCATGGGGCCACATGTCTTTTTTTTGTTTTATTTTTTTATTTTTTACTTTTTTTCAATATTTTTAGCATACCGCGGTGATCCTTTGCCGTCCGTCATCGAAATGAAGGGACACTGGCGATCCTTTGAACAGCAGCGTGGCGCAATGGTAGCAAGCTGGGCCGTCAGCTCAGAGGTCCGCTCTTGAATCATCTACCTGCGAACTGAGACTGACGACTGACGACTGACGACTGACGACTGACGACTGACGACTGACGACTGACGACTGACGACTGACGACTGACGACTGACGACTGACGACTGACGACTGACGACTGACGACTGACGACTGACGACTGACGACTGACGACTGACGACTGACGACTGACGACTGACGACTGACGACTGACGACTGACGACTGACGACTGACGACTGACGACTGACGACTGACGACTGACGACTGACGACTGACGACTGACGACTGACGACTGACGACTGACGACTGACGACTGACGACTGACGACTGACGACTGACGACTGACGACTGACGACTGACGACTGACGACTGACGACTGACGACTGACGACTGACGACTGACGACTCAAGCTCAAGCCACTCAAACCCTGTAAAATTGTTTCATTCATGACATGGAGTGGGCCGGACATCCGTTTTCTTTTTATTTCACATTAACAAGTTTTAATTATTGACAGGCACACATCCTGCCGCCGTATCCCGCCGCCCCACGCCAGCCGAAGACAGATCGTTGGCCCTCGGCGCGTATGCAAAATACTGCCGGCACTTAAAAACTTTACGCCGTATATCTGCTTAATTAAGTTCATACACGCACTCCCACCTCTCGGAATGCGGCCGCTAGGGCAAGGAGAAACGAAACACCGAGACGAGACTCCGCCGGCAAGGAACCCATCTTAATCTCAAGTGGGCTACTGCAGCCGGTGGACGGGGGCGCACTTGAAATTATCACATCATCATACCGCTCGTCGTTGTCGTCGTGCTCGCATGCCAATGCCGACAACAATTGAAGACGAACTCAACGGGCACCTTAATTATGGAGCACATCCTTCATAAATATGAAATGGTTGCCATTACTTGGGATTAGGCAATTATTGCCGCTGCCATTGCTACCGTAAGTTCCGCCGAAGAAGTTCCACCCGGATCCTGGATACGAGCGGTACATGTGTTCATGTGTCACGTTCGAATGTATGCGGTCTCTCGGGGATTATGGTGATGAGAAAGGATTAATATCATCCCGTCGGCGTGGGGGGTGGTGTTGGCATGTGAGTTGAGGTGTTTGTAATGAAATCCTCAGCGGGCGCTGCGGAACGGGGCGTGTACTTGTGCTGTTCTACATGCGTGTTAATTTCGAATTTCAAACGGAAACTCGGCGGGTTGAGTGGATCTGCTTAAGATGCCGGAAAATGGTTGGCGACGGGTGGAGGGCGGCGGGACTGTGCAATCAGGCGCGGTACATTTGCTGAAAATACGATGCTGGGAATTTTTAATTAGCTGTTGGTGTAAGGATGTCTTTTTTTTGCGCTGTTTGAAGCCTGTTGGGAATAAGAACGTGAAAGATTTAATAATGCGGAGGAGCGTAAAAAACAACCTGTTTCCTGGGTGAGCTTGTGTGAGGAGGTGGGGGAATACTCGAGTGAATAAGAATTTCGTTACTCGCTCGAGAATGCCTGAAGAGCAAGAATCCGTCGCTCTGTGTGGAACGTCGGGGTTTTGGGATGGAAACCAGTTACTTGCTCTGACGGGTCACACAAAATGTGACATATCCGGCGCAGTGCAGTGGGCGCATTGTAGTGGCCACCGAAAGGGCGATTTGTCTCTGCCAGTAATCTTAGACCGAAGAATTTGCCGTTGGTTTCGAACCACTTTTCGAACTGCAGTCTGCGACGATGCATAATTTGCTTGACGGAGGGATGTATTCATTGTCATGTAAGCGAGTCCTGGACGGGACTGTGACTGATGATGACCAGAGTCGTCACACATTTTGTTTGTCGCCATACTCGAAGCATTGGAACAACGCAACAGAGGAACTCCTCGATCGAGCTTACGAGCAACGGAGTCGTGGAGAAGTGTAAACAGCGTGGTTGACCTGTGAGGCGAGAAGGAATGCTTCCGGCGACGGTGACTGATAACGAATCCACTGGCGATGAAACACCATGGGCCTGAGCCTCAGTCAACAAGCGTCCAGCTGGCGCCATCTTGAATCGCCTACCTCCTGGAAACTGAGACCAACTTTGCGTGCGCAGCTGGTTAAAGATCGTGCTTGTTGGTTGAGATCCAGGTCTACCCGGGCTGTAGCGCCAAACAGAGAAGAAGAAGATGAAGACTTTCATTAAGTACATACTCATGCAACTCATGGTGGCTTTATCGTTTGTCTGACTCGCGAAAATCGGTCCCATGAGCGAACCGACTTTGTGCGGCCGGAGCTTGACAACCTCGAGACATCTGAGCTGTATTCGTCTTATTCAAACAAGATGGTGCTGCGTTACGTACCATAGAAGCGACGCAGTGCTCGAAGTCGTGAAGGGTAAATGGGTCACCTCGCGGCAAGTGTTCTTCAACCGGCTGCAGAGATCAACCGGCTTGACACAACTCGATTGGTATCGTCGTCATCGTAGTCAAGATTCGAAATGGAGTTGCCAGAATGATGCCATCAACATTTCACCGAATCCTAAAGTGTCTCTTGCATACGACACTTGTGTGCACACATTTACCAGTGGTCTAGTCCCCACGTCGATTGCCACATGGTGCAACTAGAATGAAAATCATTTCATTTCTCGTGTCGGCTTAAGAGTAAGTCTCAAGCCGACTCACCATTTTTGTTGAACTTCCCGCAAAATCTGAACTCGTTCAAGTACCTCCCCCTCCCAGTGGCCTGCTAAATATCTCTCAGTCAAAACCGCAGAATAGAACAATCACCATCAACGTGCTCATTCCGAGTCCGCCTCAATTGCCGAATCCATTCACACTCGCGTGCCTCGAACCATGGCATCGCATTGTTAGCTATGCAAATATTTCATTCAACAATGACGTAAAGAACTCCATGCCACCGCCACGCCGCACCACCGTCGGCATCATTTCCAAAATGTTCGCAACTATTTTTCAGAGAATTCAGAATTCAACCGAATTTCCAGGATGGCAACTAAATGGAAGTCATCCTGCCAAGGGAGCAGTACCCCCACCCGCCCAGTGGGAGGACGGCATAATACGAAACTTTCTTTTCACATGATATGACTGTGACCAGCCGGTGGGTGGGAGCTGATCGGTCGGGGGGTCGGTCGCGCTAACTGGCACTGTTTTGCGATATTGTTTAAATTTTGCTTAAGCAGCAATCCTGCGGCACGGGGAAACATTCAGTTGCAGTCTTTCGGGGTTGACCACAGTCGTTTCACAGTTTTTATCGCGCGTTCTCTCCCTCTGAGGCGAGACGCCATAATGCAGTGATTTTCGTTTCGGCGAAGCCATTCCGGCGGCTAAGTGCAAATATTTGCAAATTTTTGCGGATCTCGACCATAGGTTGGGCCGTTCTGGGATATGCTTCTGTGGCGTTGGTGCTGCCACGTACCTTGGAGGGGGTGCAGCTGCTGGTCGCGTGGGGTTGCTGAACTCTGAACTTTCGCACGGTGGGCGTGGGATTGCACACCGACACAGTGGGTGATTATGCTTCGCGGGGAATTTGGAAAGCGGCGAAAAGAATCGCTCACAACTGCTTCCAAGTTGGTGTACGTCGAAGGGAACAGTAAGAAGCCCCCGCTGAGTGGGAGGAACATTGCGGAGGCTTGTGGAGATTAGTAGGGTCTTGAGTAGTCCATACAACTGGTGGTGAATGGAAGGAGGACTCTTAGGACAATATGAACGACTGATTTTTTCGGGGTAGGGTACTTGTCTTCGTGGAGTGCCTCACTGAAGTGCCGTTCGAGATTTGAATGCCGTGGGATTGTTCACTCTTGTTAAGGATGTCTTGCCTGTGTAATGAACAACGGGCGATTGACCGAATAAGTGACATGACATCCGCCTCGTCACCCAGCGTCGGGAAGTTACGACACAGAGCCTAGAAGAAATTACCCAATGTTTGTACAGTCCCACTACGGCTCCACAAGCTAACCGCTCCCACCATTCGGATAGTCACCGCCATAAGCACCAGCTTCTCATCCACTGCTCTTCATCCATATCGATAACCTTTCTCTTCTACGCTTCGGAGGACAGTCCGGCATACGCCTTAGAGTCGAACACCTGTATCATCGCCGCGACGTCGTCACGGAATAATTATTTCAAGGATAGCGCCCTCCGCGCTCCACACACGATTCCCTTGGCGATCTCCTCGCCAATTCGTCGATGCCTCGCTTGTCCGTCGCAGCTGACACAGGCTGGGTCGTTTCAAGTTTTGCAACCTTTTCTCGTAGGCGCAGTAGTTCTTCGCCGAAGTTGTTTCCCATCAGCAGCACCTTTTGGGAGTCGTTGGCTGCTCCCCTAACTGGCTGGGTACGGTCTGATTCCCCCATGGGACCGAAGGGTTCACTAATCTCGATATTAGCTCCTCCTTCATCCTGAACGTTGACAACCCCCGCTCCCTAAGTCAACGCTTCATACTCCGCTTCCATATCCCTTGTCTCGGCTGCAGCAGATCGAGGACAACAACAAGCAGCGGATCGGTGACACGAAGTTGATCCGCGTAGAAATATCTACTCGCTATTGCTCGCACACGTCCCTAGCGATCACGAGCCAACATTAAAGCCCACAGCGCGCATATGCCTTACTGGGTTTTCCCTCTCTCGGAGCTGATCGATGTCAATAGCACACAGCTGAGTTGATAAGAGAAAACTAGCAACTGAATAAAAGCCAACAGCGTGAAGAGTTCAATGGCTTCGTACTGATCGCGACTTGATCTATTGCGCGACTCCCGCACAGCCGCTGCCACATGCTTTTATGTGCTGCATCCATAATGTTACACTAGCAAAATGCATGTATTTCAGGTTAAGTTTGAGTGGCCGACAGCGGATCAAGTTGCGTTGGCTTCGAAGGTCGTTTAGGTTAGCCCCTGTGTTACAATTGCAGCGAAGGCTTGTATTAGATTCCTTCCATCTCGCCTGCCGCTCCAGATTCCGCTGAAGTCGTTGTAGAGCAGATCCAATCTCGAGGTTCCATTGGCGCATTGTTTCGTAATGATGCAGCCGGTGCCTTGTGCTTACAGTCGTTTGAAGATTCTATACCTAGAGGCATGAATGCCAGATCTTCACCCTGAAAGATCACTGAACGAATGCGTTTTCTAATAAGTTTGTCTTCTTGCACCACGGCACCCACATGATATGGAAATTACTCCCTCAGTGCGTTAAGAGATAGTCAGCAATTCATGAAAGCCTTAGAGTTAACTGACTGCCTCCTGAAGTCTAATCGAAGCCTTGCCTTTCAGAGTGAAGGGCGGTATCCGTCAGTTCTCTCTTGCTTGATATAGGTTATGCCTGAAAGACGATACAGCAGTCCAGCCGTGGAAATGATAGGCTTTCCTCCATCTTCGAGTCACTCGGGAAGACGTACGGAATACTGATTACAATCTGTATGATGTGGAAGGAGTGCTAATCGAGAAAGTCTTAAATGTCATAAGGACAAGGTCTAAACCAATGAAGGGTTGTAGATTGTCCAGAACGGAGTTCCCGCCACATATCTCACGACGTCAATCGAATCGCCGCGCCGGTCTTGTTTTATTACACTATGCTGGGTCCCACATCAATTGACATAGTCGACAATCAGCCAGCAAATAAACTTGTCAGGAAAGCAGCTGAAATTGACTCAACCCAGGTGAGTATATGGATCAAGTTAGCTCTGGCGGATGTCAACCAAAAGGTATAATAGTCGAATAACGTTGGAACTCACGAACCACTTGCGACACGTCTGCATGGCGCAGTTGGTTGAGTGTGTTCCCTTGGTTATAGGGATCCTAGGTTCGAATCCCAATGAAAGCAAAGTTAAAATGCTTTGTCTGGTTTTTAAATTTGTTCCACTCACCATCATCAAAGTAACTATCACAACGGACCAGCATTGGTGCGTGTGTGTTTTTTGGTAATCTTGCTGATAGCCCAATAACTTAACCATAGGAGAGACATCTGGAACTCATTAAGCGCTCGACGGACGGGGAGTCGAAAGAGGCTATCGTGGCTGCAATAGAGACGTTCTTTCCGACACGCTTTTGGACCTAGGATTCATCTTTGAATCGCCTGACTTTGATGCTCATGATTATTCCCAAGAATGCTGTGATTCCGTTCCGCCAATTGAGGGAGTGTCACAAGCGAGAGCTTGTATCTCCGAGTGAAGAGTGCTATGTCAATTTCCTTCTCGATCACACACGACATCATGCCGATCGTGACGGAGGATGGCACCAGGGTCACATAAAGCTTGTGACTTTCACGTGCCAGAGATCGGCTGATCTTTAAAAAAAAAAATCTATAAGCAGGCTGGGAGAGGTGTGGAAAGGTGCGCGGCTCGAGGTTGTAACGAGGGATCAGATTCCCAGTAGACCAAGAACCCGCACTTACCCTTTACGAAGCCCCTCAGATCCCACTACAATCCTAAGATTCATCCAACTAAAGGTGTACAAAAAGGATGGGGAGACTAATGCCTCCCTCCACCTCGACTGCTCCATCTGTCGGTAATATACTGACGGCGGTAGTCGAGGAGGATAAAGACTGTCCTGCTACAAGCGAGCCTCAATCTGGAGAAGACCAGCGAGTTACAAAATGATACTCATTATATTTTTATCCATTCAAAAGCAGCATACGACAGTGTCGCACCACGCTAACACAAACGCGATGCATGATTAGAAGTTAGAGGACCTCTGAGCCGTTTGAAACATGCACCAGATTTCGGCAAGGAGATACGCTGTAGTGCGACACGCCTCCTACAAATCAGTTTAACTGTTGGGATTTGCAGATGACAGCGACATTATCGCGCGGTCCCAACGCCCCGTAGTGGAAGCTTTCACAGCAATTGAGGAACAATTGAAGCGAGCTAGTCTTAAGGTAAACGATGATCCGCCGCACACCACTTAGGCCAAAACTGTACAATCGACAGCCACAATTTCGAAGTAGTAAAGGAGTTTGTTGGCTGGGTGCTGCGGGAATCGGGTAGGCACTGAATGGCGTCAACTTGGCGATGCCCAGTGTTGCAACTTTTCCTACACACCAATTGTGCTTATTTTACCTCCAAGTGGTAGCCATCGGGTACTGGTTGTAGTTCACCCGAGCTCAACCTGCCAAACTTATAAGTGCGACCTCTTGTCCTAGGGGTTACAAAAAAGGAACTGGCCCTCCAGGTTGGGGGTTGTGCCGTCGGGGTAACTGCCCGGCCACACAAAAAAACAACAGTTACGAAGCAACAACAACCCTCGGAAACGGATGATTTTACTGATGACGAACCCTGCAAACGATATACGGACAACGACCTTCGGATCTGTACGTGGAATGTAAGGTCCCTTTATAGACCCCGTGCAGCCGAACAATTAGCGGAAGCCCTAGACTGCTGCAAAGCAGACATAACCGCCATCCAAGAAGTGCGATGGGATGGACCGGGCAAAAGAAGGATGAAAAACTGTGATATATATTACGGTGATTGCTACAAGCAACAAAAACAGCGTCTATTTGGATGTGGATTTGTCGTTCGTCAATGAACGAGCGCCTCACGACAATTCGCACTAAGGCTAAATTTGCCAACATAAGCCTTATATGCGCACATGCCCCCACAGAGGAGAAAGATGACGACACCAAAGACAGGTTCTATGAGCTCGTGGACAAAACATATGAGCAATGCCCTAGCTACGACATTAAAATTGTTCTTGGCGATTTTAACGCAAAGCTAGGAAGAGAGAACATCTTTGGTAGTACGGTCGGGAAGCACAGCCTACACGACACCACATCCGATGACGGATTTAGGCTGATCGACTTTGCTGCGGGGCGAAATGTTGTAGTAGCCAGTACAAAATTCCCACATCTCAACATTCACAAAGGGACATGGCGATCTCCTGATCAATCAACCATCAATCAGATTGATCACATTGCGATCGATGCAAGGCACTCCTCCAGTATTATGGATGTCCGAACGTTCCGAGGTGCCAACATTGACTCGGACCACGACCTTGTAGTAGCCAAGGTAAGGTTGCGGATATCCCGAACACCGCCAAGACAAAGAAATACTGTGAGGAAGTTCAGCGTCGGCCGGCTACAATCGCAAGAGATTGCAAAATCCTTTTCCGATCGTGTCTCCCTCAACCTCTTAAGAAATCCTATGCCGCCAACATCAAGTATTAAAGACCGGTGGCAGCATTGCCAAAAGGCCATCAGAGATGCCGCCTCCGATGTGCTGGGTCTCAATCCGCCACCACAACGAAACACCTGGTTTGACAATGAGTGTCGGCAGGCGAATGCAGCCAAGCAAGAAGCATACAAAGCGGCACTGCAAAGAAGGACAAGAGCTGCTCGGGAGCTCTACGAGCAGAAGAGGAGAGACGAACACCGGCTTCTCAGGAGAAAAAAGAAGGAGCATGAGAAGCACGCGATCGGCAGAATAGAAGGATATTACCAACTATGCGTGCGAAACTGGAGACAGCTAGGTAAAGATCGAGCTGGCTGGTGACGCTTGTTGGTTGAGGCCCAGGTCCACCCCGGACTGTAGCGCCACCTTAAGTAAGTAAGTAAAGGAGTTTGTCTCCCTCGGGGCAAACGTTAACTCCACGAATGACATCGTAGTGGAGAACCTACGTAGAATCGCCCTTGGCAACAGATGCTACTTTGGTTTGTCACATCAACTGTGCTCGAAACTCCTCACTGGAAGGACCAAAATCCTCAAGCACTGGTGCTCACCCCAGCTACGTGGAGCAGAAAACCAAGTGATACACAAATGTAAGCAAAACACCAAATTTCTTTCTTGGTGTATTCCAAAGAAACGTCGGATATAAATGCCCGTCTGCGAGGGAGCTGAATGGAGGAACAGACAGCGTAAAGTCTACAAGCTGTAGATAAATATCTCTCTCTGCCTCGCCTAAATTCTTAGGGATTTCTCCACGACTTAGAGAGATTCCACTGGAGTTCGTATCCATTGCCGCAAGGATTTGCGATTGGAAAACTGACAGAAATTTGCATTGCAAGGTGTTCCGTCTCTAGAGCCTAAATAAAAAAGACAATTTAACGTGGTCACCACAACCGCTCCCTATGCAGCAACTTCTCCTTTGTCAGCTTACGTCGGATCGAACTAGGCGGAGGAAGACCAAGAAGGGACAATATTGGTCAACAGTTGCCATCATTTTTTTGTGACAAGAACCGTCCAGCAAGGAGGGTCTTCTAATCCGATCCTTCTGGTTCGAGAAGGAGAGGAAGACCGAAGCGCCGGTATAGAAACCAAGTCATTGCGAATGTAACAGGACAGTGCGGTCCTGATCAGCGCACCCAGGCATGGGAGGCAGCAATTGCTCAGGCTCGGACCGTGCATGGGTCTCCAAGCAAGTAAGTAAGTGCGAAGCAAAGTAAAGGCTGGAGTGCGAACATTTTACATAGTAACCTAGTTTTTTTCTCGGGACTTAAAGTGTGTAAAGCTATTCACTTCTTACTAGGAACTTTCTGAAAGATTGGAAAATATCACCCATAGTTTAAAATTAAATTATTCCTAAGCTCAATTTTAAGAACAAACAGAAAGCGTTTAGCCTAGGCGCAAGGAAGTCAGTCTTACCACGGATCAAGACTGTATGCAATTCTCCAATACTCTCAGAAACCCCTCCTGTCGACTTGGCAGACACCATATGACCTTACTGGCCGACAGACCCAAAGAAGGTCATGTATGACGTTCGCTGTGAAAACTCGACTGTGCTGCTTGTGCTTTTGTGGTGTTGTGCTGGAAAGGGCCCAAAAACTCATTCCGATTACAGTCGAACATATCCAAGCATTCGTTTGAAGGGCGATGACATTATCACTGATCCAAGGCATCTGCTTTGAAGACATTGCTCCAAGACATGGTTTCTAAGAGCTTCTTAAAGAAATGCTAGTCCTCTCATTGACGACCTAGTTATCAATCCTTCTCCCTTTCAGATGTAACGACCGAGCAATACCGTACTGCAGTCCAGTCGAATCTCAGTCCTCCACCGAAAACAACACCCAGAGCCACATAATCCATTCGCAGCAGCGGAACGTCTACCATTCGCAGTGCAAACCGAAACCTACTCACCCTCGTCCACTATCCAAAATGAGCCCTGAGCCCCCGATAATACTTGAAACTTTAATGACATCCGTTGCAGCTCGGCACACACATCGGGGCACAGCTCCCAATTCCGAGCAAACCAAATCCTCTAATTAAGAGGCCGTCCACTGGAGTGTTCATAATGAGCCGATCCGAAACAAACGAACCTAATCCAGCGCCTTATTTCCAATAGAGCGCATAAAACTTGCCCCCCCTCCACTCCACCCAAACGGGACATCGGCTCCGTCCTTGCCAGAGTGCTCCTTGCAGCCGTCGCAGCAAAAATCTCCGAGCTCATTGCATCGGTCTGCAGATCGTCCACAGGCACACAATCCGTGCTATGAATTACATAATTAAATCGCCACCACCCCCCAGCCAGCCACCACTGCACTCCACGCATACCAGTCGTCGTTGTCCTGGAGCAAAGTACACCGCCAATAACACATTTAAAGGACCTTCCACTTGGTGGCACACCGTTGAATGGTCGAGCGCGCACCACGTCAGCCGCCGCCACCGCCAGCGTCACCATCATCACCGCCACCACGCCGCTACCATCGCCGCCGCCGTAGCCGCTACCGCTACAGCACGCCCCCTGTCGCCCCACGGCAAAGTGCAGACGGCACGGCACTCGAGTTAATGTCCTTAGCCTTCTCGGCCGCGATACTGCCGCCGGCCCCAGCACATAGGTGAATATGAAGTAATTTTCTGCTCAATTTATTCCACATTGTGGCATCCAATTAAGTTGGAATGGCTGAAGGACCGGAACACGGCTCTGCGAGCCGTGCGATTGCCTTCGGAGGAACCAAATGAACGGTCACAAATGTGATATGGTGGACAATTTAACGGATAGCTAGAGAGCGGTCGCCCGGGCTCGACTGCCGTCCTTGCTGCCGCCGGGCTGCACAACTATCGATGCTGGCCAAGGGCCGGGCTGGTTGCTGCTTTTACGAATTTCCAGTTGTTTTCTTTTTCCACCCCCTTGCCGGGGAAGTTCGGCGAAGCCCGGCGGCGGTCCTTGCCGACGGTGCGATGCGGTTGGAACCGGGGTTCTTGATGGCTGTTCAAATGCCACGCCGACTAATTAACAAACTTAAAGGGTTCGCTTGCGTTGTGAGGCGGGGGCTTGTAATTGTTCCAGTTTTCCCAGGCGCGGGCACATGCCTCAGTGCAGAATTGTAATGGACACTGGTTTGGGGATTCCTTCAAGATCGTGGGAGACATGGTGTGCGAGCTACTTAATGGGTCTAACGAGGCATGTCATTAGTTCGTCGGTGAAGGGAGCTACAGAAGATCGATTTGTGCGGCGGTAACAAAGTTTCGGTGAGGATCTAAATGTGAGACGACTCTACGCCAACGACATGTGGTTGTATCGACGACCAGCCTACAAGAAGGTGCTTGCTACTGCCACCATGATGTGAAACCGACGAGGCATACCAACAGTCGCTGCAACACAAATCCGGAGCTGACGTAGCCGGTGGAAAAGAAATATCGTGGCCATTGATGTGAAACCGAAGTCGTTGAGATAAGTTTGGTTTGGCAGTTGGAGCTGATTTGGCAAATAAAATGACTGCAGTCTCGTCCGAAAGCTCGGTATCCAGTGTCCAGAAGAAATCTTACCGCCAAGCGTTGCAGACTGCTTTGAGATGGTTGGCTTAGGTGGCTACCCGGCTTGGCCCAATCCGGATACAAGGAGCGCTGTTGCACACCGTATGAGTAGCACTCCTCGTAGACCAGGATTGTTAGGGTTAGCTAAATCCAGTCCGTGGAGTTTAGGAATTTAATTATGTGCGAGATGCTTTGGTTAGCGATCTCGTAGAGTTTCCCGAACGAGATATATCTTTGGCTTGATATTGCCGGCCATTCACAGAGAAAGTGAGGCAGACTTTACTCTGAGTGGGTGTCGAGGCAACTGCGACAGTGTGGGCTGAACGATACTCCGAGTCTAGCAGTGTGGATGCCCATGGGCCAGTGCTCCTTGCTTGCAGCCAGCTTTGATGAAACAGTCCATCCAACATTCGCTCGCCTAAGAGCTGGCCTTCAACGATTTGAGCTGAAATGCCGGCAATGCCACTTTTCACTTTGTTCTATTCAGAGCTGCGGATATTTCAACAATGTACTTAGCAACGAGCCGTACAACGACAATGCAATGCGCTGGTATGTGCATTTTTCAAAGCTCACTCTCCAATATGAGTTGTACGATCTTCCAAAAGTCGCGTAGAATTTCGAGGATACCAGGACGACGTTGATGTCGAATGGTCGAACACAGGTAGCCACTGAATCGTGGGCGATTTAGGTAAAACAAAGTGAATCCTCTTATCATATCACCTATGTACGCCATCTACGACGTACGGTAAGGTTGTGGCGACCACCGTAGGCTGATATAGTTTCATCTACCGCGGCTCCCAAGGAACCATGCCACCAGACGAGATCAAGTGAAGGCAACTATCTAGTTGAGCCATCCTCGAAGGACCAATCCGACATATAAAGCACCTTGGCTTATCTCTGGCCAGATCTATGCCGCGGAAGCACTGAGCAGTCTCAAGAACAGATGAAGAAGTCCTCAGTCTTTTGCGAGAGAAAACTTGAATCGGTGATACGTTTGCCTTGACGGCATGTGGAGTAGATAAACTGATCATGAGTCTAGCTGCTTCAACACCTAAGATGACTAGGCCCTGCAGAGCACATGGATAACACTGTTCGTCGGAGACAACGCAATAGAGGACACCCACGACATACGGTATACGTCGCGTACAAGAAGAGAAGGATCTCAGCAAACTTGTGATGCGAAATTGGAGGCAGGTGGTTAAAGATGATGGAGTGAGGCCAAACTCGTCAGCGTCAGGAGAAGAACAGTGCACATGCGAACACATCTAGATATGTATTGACAACCAATCGAGTGCACTACACAAGTTTCAGCTTTGTCACACACATTCATTTTATCCCAACTCCCACTTACAACACAGTTGGCATGGGTGGTGATTGTGTGATGTGATCACCATAATCTTCAGTGATCCACAAGATCCACTTTAGCGATCGCTGCGGCGAACCAAACACGAGAGGAGAGGAGAAGCTTAGGCAACTCTATCCCCTGCCATCGACTCAAGCCTAAAAACAGCCAGGCTCGTCCTGATGGAGTCATATTCCATCCTTGATTAGGATGGATCAACAGCAACATTCGTGCCACATGATCGGAAGCCATTGAGTTCATTGCTCTTTAACATCTTCTTTACGCTTCCGATTACAGATATTCCTTCAGGAAAACTCAGCATGAGCTGCTGAAAAACAGACTTCGAACTACTTGAACCTCTCAACCTACCCACACGGGAATCCACTAGCACGTATAGAACATTAAGCAGGCGTTGTGCAAATGTCCATAACCTCGGCCTTGTCCACGTTACCATTCCTGCACATACAAATTTCCATTGCAGCCTACTTATGTACCTTGTCTTCGTTCCCTCGAGGTGGGGATTGTTTTATTATTCGACGTCCAAGAAAAGAAGCTTATAATCGAATTCTTCTTGATCTTCGAATTTTCATGTGTCGTTGCTGTGAGTTTGGTCTCAAAAGAGATGCAGCAATATTGCTAGGGTCGCTGTGGGTGTTGCTCTAAGTGGCCTTATAATGATGAAAGATGCACCCTGGCCTCAGAATCCTTCTTTGATTGGCGCTACAGTCTGGGGTGGACCTGGGCCTCAACCAATATGCCTCTCCAGCCAGCACGATCTTTCGCCAGCTGCCTCCAGCTGCGCACACCAAGTTGGTTGAGGTCGCTTTCCACTTGTATGAGCCATCTTATACGAGGACATCCTCTGTTGCGCTGTCCCAATGGCTCGGTATCGAAGACTCTTCGGGCCGGAACTGTGGTGTCCATCCGCTCTACATGACTTAGCCATCTAAAGCGTTGGATCCGAAGACAATTAACTAGGTGCATGCCGCTGTACAGCCCGTTCAGTTCGTGCTTGAACCTTCTCATCCAGACGCCATCAACGCAAACAGGACCAAAGGTCGTACGCAGAACTTTTCTCTCAAAACAACTAAGAGCTTCTTCATTCGCTGTTTTAGAATTCTGCTCATATTAATAACATTCTTTTTGACTAGTACCGTAGGTGACACTGTACACCCAGTGTGTTATAATAGAGGTCAGTCCCGACCATGTATATCACCTTTTTTTCGAATAGCTTCGAATTTGGCGTTGTTCGTAGCTCACTATGCTCTCCTTCTTGTTCCAATGGTGCCGACCAGAAAGTGGAGTGCTGTCTCCATTGATTTCCAAGTACGATGTGCGTGTTGGTTCGGGGACAGGAAACTAACGGGTGTACTCCCGCTAATATGTAGATCCATATGGCCCTAGAGCGAGTGTAATGGATCTGGAATCTTTGGGATTTCTGTGACTCGCCTTTCCACACTTGAAGGAATACCACTTTTGTCCTTCTCCAGAATCTCGGATTGAAGCTGCGTCTCAGGCAACTACTGAAAATAGCCGTCAGCCTAAGAGCCTTTAATTGAGAATATGATTGACTGGCAGTAGTGGCTTACCAAAAGTCGCTGTATGAGAAACTCAGGCCAGGACAATAGGTGTAAGAGTTGGAAGGAGAAGATATTCCAAACCAAATAACAAGAGGCAGGCTATCAAGTCTAGCTACAAGCACACACAAAATGCAAGTGCTTCAAGAAAAATCAGCCGCAGATGCCCTCTCGAATCGTAGGCTGGTCTTCCGCTGGCTTATTCTCTCTAGTTGGCTGAAATCAGAACGACGACGGTGCTCGGTTGTCAGTTTTCAAGCTTCAGTCGAAGATTAGAGGGAGGGTGCGTCGACCTCTTTATCATCTTCTGATCAAAAGCGAGCGCAGGCAACAACAGAAAGACAAGATACACTCCACCACATGTCTCTACTCTCTGATACACTCCACCCAGAGGCACCTTCTTCAGTTTCTTCTCCTTTTCGAACACCTATGACCCACTAAAGGGGTCGCTGGGGTAAAGCACGAACTAGAGATCTCCCGTCTAATCGAACCTCCACCATCGACTAACTCATCATGATTTATGCCAAGTTGCAACCGATCGAGTCTTTGGACCTGGTCCTGGATCTGCCAAGTTGACGATTTCCTGATGAAGTCGCTCTTAAGGCACTCCGGCTGGATGGCACAGTTCGCTGAGTGCCTGCCCTTGGTTATAGGGGTTCTTGGTTCGAAACCCTGTGAAAGCAATGGTCAACATGCTTTTATCTGGTTTTCAAATCTGGTCCAGTCACCAGTTGTCGTTGCGCTCAGATTAACAGCACTGGGTTTCCCAATGGACCAACAGTGGTCTAAGTATGCAGGCAGCCTAATGACCTAACCCTAACCCTAGGCACTCTGAGGCGTGATAATGATGAAGGGGGACATTCGTGTCACGTGTCCAAACCATCGAAGCATTGCTCTTTCCGTTCGGAGAAGTATCTGCTCGACATTGATCCCGGCGAGTAAAGAAGAACTCCCATCTCGGCAGCGTTCTTATTCTTATTCTTCGGTCACTCACCCAAATTTCATGGCCTTGGGTGGGAGTTGAAACATATATTGAGTTAAGCTTACTTGGCTTTGACACCATCAATTGTTCAATAACAAAACAATACCACGAGCAGTATTGTTAGGTACTTAGGAAACCATGAAGGGTCCGAACTTGACGAACTTGCTGCCTTCCCTCGGTGACGGTCCTGGGCACGTTCCTTCCAATCATCAAAGCCAATCTGTCTTACCTCCGCGATGTCTTGATCTCTGTACCGGAGGTTCGGTCGTAATCTCCTTCTCGAACCAGAAGCTCGGATTTGAAGACCCTCTTTGCTGAAGTGTTCTTGTCCATTCGCTCGATGTGGCCGAGCAAGTGTAGTCGACGGATTTTTGCATTCCGGACTACATCCACAACCTTGTACAGCTCGTAGAGCTCGCGGTTGTGTCTTCTCCTCCATTCGCCTTCCTCGCAGTCGGGACCATATATCCGACGTAGAATTTTTCTTTCCAAGGCACCAAGAATCAGCTCTTCAGCCAGTCTTGCTTAATGTCCAGCTTAAGGCCCCATAAAGGACAGGACTGGCAGAATAAGGGTTTTGTTTGGCATGACTTTGGTCCGACGAGTCAGGAGTTTAGAGCCCAGTTGTTTTGACAGACCGAAGTAGCATCGGTTGCCAAGGGCGATTCTACGTCGGATCTCCACCACGATGTCATTCGTGGAGTTTGCGTTTGCCCCGAGGTAGACAGACTGCTTTACTACTTCGAAATTGTAGCTGTCGATTGTGACGTGCTGGCCTAGGTGGTGTGCGGCGGATCGGTTTTTGCTCGACAGCATATATTTTGTCTTGTCCTCGTTGACCTTTAGACCAGCTCGTTTCGTCTGTTCCTCAATTGGCGTGAAAGCTTCCACTACGGCGCGTTGGGACCGCGCGATAATGTCGATGTCATCAGCGTATCCCAACAGCTGGACTGACTTGTAGCAGTTAGTACCTTCTGTGTTGACTTTTGCCCGCCGCACTATCTTCTCCACTACCAAATTGAAGAAATCACACGACAACGTATCTGCTTGCCGAAACCCGGTGCAGGTTTCAAACGAAACGTTGCATGCATTGGTTCACCTCACAACGGGTGTTGTGAGAGCTATCCAGGGGAAGCCGCTTGGAGGCTGCATGTCAACTTGATCTATGCGTCGACAAGGATCGTTGCTGGCACCCCGCTAAGTTGAGAGCGATCAGCAACTTGCCCTGTATTGTTAGGTATTGAGCTACAGTCTGGATTAATCCGAACAAACTCAAGCTCCGGGTTCCCTGAAATGAATACTTACTCAAAATGTTTAGACGAACACCAGCTGATCAACTGGACATTTCTCCAAGTTCGTGGTGGAATTCGTTGGCACTCCTTTCGGGCCATCAACACGATCTGCTGCCAGCTTACCCTCCACAAGCACCACTGTCCTCCTGACAGTGTGTCCAACCAGTCAGTCCCCACAACTTCCAGTAAAACTGCACCACAAAAATGTATTTTTTTTTTCACATATTTTTCTGTTTATTTGAGTTCATCTTGTACAATCGAATAGTAAATAATGAATCGATGCTTACAGCTTAAAACTTCACTTATCGCACATTAACTTGATGGGATCTCATTTCATTTCTCTCTACACAGACTGTATATATAGACAATTTTTTTTTTGTTTTGTTTTTTCTTTATATCCTTAAACTATTTACAATTGAATTTAGCTATTCTAGGGAGATACAGATACATAGATAGAACAATTTCCAATAATTCCGATCGGACTCTGACTCTCAAAAAATAAGGGAAACCGAAGGAAAGACAGCCTGCCCTTCGACACACGTAACCTTAGTCTACACAACAAATAACATTGATTCGATACTGGCTCTACTCGAAAATCGAAAATTGAAAAAACGTAAAACCTCCCCTAAGACTGTACAAAAAATCACGGAGCCATCTCTCATGGGACGTGGGGGGCGGGCGGGCGGGTGAGGCGGATTGCAACAGTTAGTGGGAAACGAAAACGAAACACGATTAGGAACTTAGATGCGCTCTCTCTCTTACTCAGGAAAACTGACAGCGGCGTGACGTCACGTCACCGCGCGGGTTATGATAAAATTCTCTAAGACCGACTTTCTCCTCTGTTCACGTCTTAAGTGGTAACCTGACATATATTACAATATTTACACGGCGAATTGGACTACGTTCGAAGACGGTTCGGTTGGGATGCAATGACAGCTGTCACTTATTGGCTAGGCGGCTGGCGTGCGGATGGCCTACATCATGAGATAGTCGAACCCTCAATATGGCCGCCACACGGAGTTCCCGTTGTCGGTGGGGTTGTGGTGGCCGCGATGGGCGGCGAGCGCCACCTGGCGGTTGGTGTTGCCGTCGTCCACGTTGCGTGCCGAGGCGCCGCAGTTGCCGACGAGGGTGAGATCACCGGGATGGGCGTTGCCGCCCGCACCGGCCATGATGTGATGCTGCTGGCGGGCGCCCACGTTGCTGATGTGATCCATGACGCTCTGCAGTTCGCCGTGCACGGCGGAGTTGGGCGACGCGTGCGTTGGCAGCGAGTGCGAGTGAAAGCCGTGAGTCTGGTTCGCCGCCGTGTACAGCTGCGAGTAGAGCAGACTGGCCGGCAGCACGGGGTAGAGGGAGCCATTGCAGCCGCTGCCGCCGGTCGAGCTGTAGGCGACGGCTGTGTTCTGCGTCTGGTTGACGATGCCGGTGAAGTTCTGGTTGGCCGCCACGGCGTTGTTGGCTCCGGGCCCGTTGTTGGCGCCGTTGGCAGCTGCGGCGCCGCCACCGCCCAGGTTGGGGGTGTTCGACGTGAGGAGGTCCTCCTGCACGGGCGACTCAGCCTGGGACGAGTCGCTGAGGCTGCGCGGGCCGTTCTGGCTCGAGTGGACGTTGTATTCCTGGTTGGAGTTCGAGTGGTACCGCGGCACCAGGATAGAACTGTTGCCGGTGCCGGCGCCGTTGACGGTCGACGAGATGGACGTCTGTCCTGTGCCGCCCAGCAGGCTGTGGTGTGTCATCTGGCCGGTGGTCGAGCCGACCAGGTTGCTCAGGTGCTGGTCCAAGTCAGTGGCTGTTGAGTCGGGAAGCACTGCAATGAGAGATGGGGTGAGCTTGAGATTAGGGGGAGACCAGCCAGGAGTCATCGCTTACTTGGAACACACTCGCGGTTCGTCGCTCCGGTGAAGTCCTGGTTGTTGGCTTGGTCGTTGGACGAGCAGGTGAATCCCAGGGCCGGATTGTTGAATTGCGCTGACGACGGGGTGGTGCACGACGACAGGCCACTGCTGGCCAGATACGGCGAGTATGCACTTGCCGACCCGTAGCCCCAGTGGGTGTTGGCCGCGCCCAGTCCGAACTGCGACATATCTGCAAAAGACAAGTCGAAACGATGGTCAGTCAAGGAAAATCAAACAAAAAATCCCATCCCCCACGCACGCCACCAGTTCAGCACAAAACCAAGCCGTGAACCCTTTAAATACCGACACGGTCATACACATCGCGTCCTTGGAGACCGTTTTTTGCGCGGCTGAGGTTCCCCTCTGTTTGGGCAGGATTTCGGATGCTCATATCGATTTGGGGCCGCCCGCTGGGGAGGCGAATGCCATTACATCCACCAGCACCGGATGGCTTCTGTTGTCCGCGGCCACCTCTCGCGCAGCCCAGCCCGGTCCGGCACTCGGTTTTAGGTTTAAATTATTGGCATGCAATTTATGGCTGTGCCCTGACTAGCCAGCACACGGTCCATTCGCCGCCACCACCCACCGATCCAATCAAAATCGCGCGTGAATGGCGGACGCGCGAACCCTTCAAGCGCGCACCGAATGCGTTGCGTTGCGCTGCGTAGTAATGTGTCAACCATTGTGCTGAGGGCCCCGTGAGCCGGGCACAAAAAGGGAATCTGTGAAATTTTACACAAAATTCCACACTCACCCCTCGGCCGTCGGATCGGACATGCTTCATTTAGCAGCCACAACATCAGCATCAGCACCGCCTCCACCTCCACGCATCGCGCGTGTGCGTGAATGCGTCCGTTGCGACCCGGAGATGTGCACAGAAATGCTTGAAAAATTCACTCGCTGGACACACACGGTTTCAGCCCTGATATGCATTTTTTATCCTCGCCCCCACCGCACCGCACCCGGACCGACCGCTCTTGCACGCACCAGCAGCGCCAGCAAACGAGCGTATCGTCATCGGCAAAAAATGGTCGAAAATCAGTCGCTGACCCGAAATGGGCCGCCGTTGCCGCCGCCGCCGCTGCCGGAACTGGCCAAAGGCATAATTAGGCTTAATTAATAGCCCATTCGAAAATTATTAATTAGTTTTTATAAGCGAGAGGACTTTAAATGGACGGATATTGATTTTGCGGGCGCTTTATTAATGCTATTGGCTTAAATTTTTGAATGGAATTACCGGGGTCCTTGTTGGGGCGACAGGTCGGTGGCTGGCTGCAGTTGGAGCGGCTTACAAAGTGCGGGCGGTCGGGCGGTGGGCTTCGATTAAATCTAATTTGGAATATATGATTAGTGATGGTTTTTGATTTTGTAATTTAGTGCATTCTGCTGGCGCGGCGGTGTGGGCCGGCCGAATGGATTCATTAGCGTGGATTTTATTGCGATGGGGGGGAGAGGTCGTTACGTTGTGTGTGGGGAGGGATAAATCAATTCGAAGTGAGGCAGGGGAGTGGTCAAGTGCACAAGTGCAGGCATTTCTAGCTTTGCACTGGAGAGAGAGAGCGCTAGTCCTTAGACCACACAGTGCGTGATGAAGAGCGAAGAAATTGAAAAGCGGCCGATTGAGGGACGCAAAAATGTCAACACATGAAGTGACATGGCTGTGGTCACGTAGACCACTAATGATGTTGCTACACGCACAGGAAATAACGAGATGTGGCGCTGTGTTGAATGCAGTTGGAGCCTTTGAAGCGAGAGCTGACTTTTGTTCGCACTCAACTTCTGTGTGTACCACCACTTGTCCTAGTGGCCCGCCCAGGCTGGCAAATGGGAATGTCAAGCTCCTGATTTGAATACAGGCAGACCTGGTCGCAGTTCTAGAATCAAATGTTTATGAAATCCTTTCTGGCACACCGTGTAAAATTGACTAATGTCCCTTTCGGTGTTGTACAAAGCAGCAGCAAACTACATAGTCTATTGTGACGAAATTGCGTCGTAAATTATAAGGTTTTTTTTAGAGAAGATGGCGTTTCTGGAAGCGCTCAACCTGACCAACGACGCTTACTCTGTTTGTTGAGAGAATATATTTGTAAGCAGTCCTCTGCAGACAAGCCAAAAGGCTTCGCAGACAAAACTTAACTTAACTTAATAAAACAATTTCATTTTGTACTGAAACTGGTCAGCTTCCTTCCGCACTTCTGGAGCCCAATCCGAGAACGTACGTAGCTTCATATGATCAAGGGGCATTAGTTCATGAGTTCACGTTACCTTGGGAGGGTGGAGGCTGAGATGCTATCGCAAAGTTTGCCGTGGAATTGACTGTTGTGGACGCTTGAACGTCAATAATATTGTCGGTGCACCGACCAACTAGTGAGACATGAATCAACTCGAGTTGGTAAATGGATTCAGCAGGTTACATCCTAATCGTGGCAGTAGTAGTAGAAAAAGCAGCAGATCCCACCATCGGATATAACCGTCCCTCTGGACAGCCACGTTGTCAAAAGGACTCTATACAACAAAATCAAAGGCTGTCATGAAATGCCGTGACTCACTGAGGTCCAAAAGACACCGCAATGACAATCTCTGCTGGGTCCCGGGCCGCAGCTCAATCAAAGGGAATAAGAGAGAGCAGATCAAATTGGTCAGGCGAGGATCTGAAATGGACATCAGCGAGGCGGACACATCACTGCAACCACCTGTCCGTGCATTAAACCGGATCATACATGACACAACAACAATAAAAGCCTACTCGTTTTGGCTTTCAAGTATCGACCGTCAAGCGAGAAGATCAACGTGCCTAGTGCGCAATATTGGTAAAACAAGGAAGGTTCTGGCTTTAGACCGATTCGTATGCTCGTGAAGTGATCACAGGACACTGTCCGATGGAAAATGAATCTAGGAATTCAGAAATATCTGGCAAAGCTGCGGCGATGAGGAAGAAGTCTAAATGCTCCAACGTCTGCTTTGCAACTTCCTTCCTCCAGAATCATCACCTTGCTCCCCTGGGCCGATTTTTAACAGAAACCTCGGACATAGCAATTGCAGGTGGTTTCTACCACCACGCGACGTGACAAGTTGAAGAACTGTGTACTCGACAAAGGAAGGGTTTCACAATGGGCACTTTGTGGCCATGTGGCACGTCAACTCTGTTTTTTTCAATTTCAATTCGGGTTAACACGAGTTAAGAAAGTTTCGGCGTAAACCTCACAACATTAGGTCATGGAATGTCAAGCTCCTTTCCTTTAGATACAGGAAGAACTGGTCGCGGTTCTTCTCAACTCGGCTTTGGTATCTCTGAACATCAACACCAAGCCATTGATTTTAATTGGTGAACACAAAATTGGCTTTGTTTGACTAAGACAATGAGACCGATTTGAAAGACATGGGACACTGACTCATGCAATGCCTAGTGGAACGTTGTTAGTCAACTGAGTTGCAACTCGGTGGGCATCAATTCCAATAAAGTTTTAGGTAAGCACATTTCTACTCGAGACAATGCGGCAGCGGATTGTCGCCTATGAGTTCCTTGGGCCTGTCTGCTGGGACGAGAGCCAAGATAAATTTTGTTGGATGTGCAAATGTAATTTTAGAGCACTCTATAGAAATAAAACCAAAAATTGTTGATAAATTTGTTTGTTCAATTGTGCGAACCAGGTCTAGTCTCATGTAATTACATCAGGCAGCGTTCATTATGCAATAGCAAAACTGTTGTTCTGTTCTGAAGAAACATGGGGTGTGTGTGACTCTCGAGAAGAATAGTTTAATAGTATTGACACAAGATTCTTACACAGACATTGAATGTGTCAATCAAATGCACATTCACCATCGACCATCCTGTCCAAATGTGAGAGATGTTAGTTTGCAATTAAATCCGACGAGCATCGATCCTTTCAGAAGAAGCTACAGGATACTTCGTAAAACAATTCAATATTGCCCGGTATGGACGTACTTACAGAGCACGACAACGTATTACGCACACTAAGCGTCTCCGCAGACAGTGAAAATGGGCGATGGCATATGCATCTTGTAAGAAATTACATTGACATAGTCCCTGGCAAAAGAAATCTAGCCCTACTTAACCTAAGACAGTCACTCAGTCTACTCAGACTCAGCAAGCACTCATTAAGGACTCTCATAGAAGTCATAACCGGTTACTGTGCAATTGACACTCATGCTCGCAGGATGAGTGCCCCATATAATGAGTCCTGCAGAAGCGGCAGGGATGGAGAGGAGGAAGAAAACATTCATCACCAACAGCCACTACAACCTAACCTAACCTAAGGGCGAATCATGGATAAGACCAGCGAACGTTTAGGCATTCAGCATCCACCGGAAAGAACGTATAAAAATTTGTCCGGCGTAGCTCCACTCTAACATACACACGGTGAGAAGCGCCGTCTGATGAAGATCTTACATCAGTCCTTTAGATTAAGGCCTGCATGGCGTCACGACAAGGAGATCCACTGTCGTGTGCATTTTTCAATCTGGTTCTATTGCGAAGGGCATCTGTAAGCACGGAAGACAGCAGTTTCTGCAAAGACCTACACACACATGCCATTATTATCGACACGCTTTTGCAGCGTATCGTGGTTGAATCTCTTACTGCGATTGAAGAGCATGATCTGCTGCGATCAATGAGTGTATTGTGATCCGTCACACCACTGCGAACTACCTAAATGGGATCTTATTAGAGATAGAGATTCGACGTCGAATGGCCTTTGACAGCGGATGGTGCTTTGGTTTGTCGATACAACAAGGACTTCTAACTCAAAGGACAAGGACCCCTCTTTTCCGAATCCTCATTTTATTAGTCTTGCTCAGAGCTGACAGCTGAACGATAATCGAAACATCAGACCAAATCCTAGATGTCCTCGATATGAAAGTCGTGCATCGGGTATAGGGTCCCGTCTGCGGGGGACTTGAATGAAGGAGAAGATACATTCTCAAATTAGAGGGGGGGGGGGGGGGGGGGAAATTTTTCAAATTAATAATTTTCAAATTAGATCCCTCCCCATCAATCACCAAAAACCACGTAAAGACGCCCAGAGATTCGGCGCCCACAAGTTCCCCCACCACAGAGCAATACCCCTGAGTGTCACCTAATCCATGAGTGACCCCCGCAAAAAACCACACGAAAGTGACTTCCCAGCGCAGACAATTTGACAAAACCCATTGACCATCATTCGACCCCAACAGTCCGGTCGCCTAAAGAGTCCCCTGCGACACCGGCAACCACCCACAAATTATTTCAAACATCACGCCATCAAATTGGCCATCAGTCGGTTACGCAAGCAAAAAATAGAAAGAAAAAAAATGAATGGCCAACAAAAATATTATCACCCACACCCGACGGTTTTTTTTTGGCTGTCCCCCGTCCACCCGTGGCGGCGACATTAACTCAACCACGGCCACCCCGTTTTGCCCTTCGGCGCGACCGCAAAAGAACATGCACGCTTGCAATATTTATGCTAAACACTGCGGTTTGGTTTTGCACGCGTGATTTGGGCCACAACTATTCACAACTTGGTTAACTGGTCGAATTCCGTCAATTCCCGGTTGCTGGGGGGTGGGAGCGGATGGTGGCGCATCCCGAAAAAAAAAATGGGGAAAAAATGAAAAACCAAATAAACTCGTCTGAATTGTAAATAATTTCACATGCTCATACTCACTTTGACAGTTGCCAATGGGCGGCATCCGGAATCCTGACAGCGGGTCCGCGGAGAAGTGGAACGGTCGCTGGCCGAAGGCGAAGTGGAATTGCTGCTGCTGTCCTAAAAGTGATAACACTGAGTTCTCAGTTAAAATTTCTGCTCTTAAAAACTTAAGTTGTATCGGGTGAAAGGGATTCTGGGGGAACCGGAATGACAGGCACGACGTGACGCCGGTGGGCTGGCTGGGGGCCGATGTGTGGATGGGAAATGCGTTTGAAACGAGCACTCTGAGGGATTTCGAGGCGCCGGGAGAGATCAGTTTATGCGAGGTCTGTAGGAAGAGTCAACCGTATGACTGGCCTGAATATTACACACACTGGAGTTCCGAAGGGAACGGTGGCGCTCGTAGCTAGAATGGGACCTAAATAAGTTGAACGTGCGTAGCTGGAAGCAACTAGCACAAGACCGAACTAGAAGCTAGATGGAGAGGCATGTTGGCTGAGGCCCAGGTCCATCCCGGACTAAAGCGCCAGCCAAAGAAGAAGAAGATTAGTTTCGAAGACCGTACGCAAAGCTATTCTTTTGGCCACAGTCTTGTGGATATGCCGTCTGACGCACGGACAGAAGAATTGCGACGCACTTACACAGTCCCTGCACCCATGAATGGCTCTGGATAGGCTTCGAGCGAGGAAAGGAATGTAGTCGTATCTTCACGGATGACTTCAAGACCAGTGAAGGGTCCGGCGCTGGTGCTTTCGTGGAGGGCGTCTCGTAGTAGACTGTACCCACCTCATTAGGCAAATTTGCGTCGGTTTTCCAAGCGGAAGCCCATGCCAGGGCAAGTGCGAAAAGCTTGTGCTATAAAGCCTTGATCCATCCTTTAACCACTTCCAAGATAGTTCAGGAATGCAAATCCTCTCTGAATTTGATTGTCACTCATGTGAATCCAGGGACACCAACGAATCGCTAGCAAGGATCAGAGGAAACTTTCTCAAGACCGGAACCTGCGATCGGACTACCTTCATCTGTAGTTAGGGCTTCTATTGATGGTTGGGCCTCTCGAGAGCACAGTCGGAGAGGGCATGTCTCTCCAGGATGTAGACAGAGCAAGCGTTTGTTCTCAAACGTCTGTGAGAAATCCGCGGCCGTCCCTTGACAGAAAAGACTGTAGACGTCTAACCGGCGACTTCACCTTTGCCAAGCAACGCCTGTACAGAGGATGACGACACGGCAGAGCTCTTCCTCTGTCACTGTCCCGTCTTTGCTCGGATCAGGTGGCAGGTGCTAAGCGCAGAATGGGGAATCTGCAGTCCCTTCATCAGAGAAGCCCCTGCTGGTCTGTAGAAGGAAACTACAGCAATTATAGGTTGCTGCCTGGTAGTAGAATGGAGCAGTCTTGTTTCTGGGTGGGGTCTGAGGTGAAGACACAGCTCGGGCGTAGGTATAGAGGGATAGAAAGAGTGAAAGAAGGTACCTGTGCACATTGGTTTTAAATATCTATCAAATGCCCTGCTGAAAGGGGTACAAGCCCTCGTTGGCAGCTAGTCTGCCAAGCTGGAGTCTCATACCCAAAACGGGTCAAGAGTTCCTGGGGCCTCTGCGAGTGCAAGTTTTTCTGTGAACAATCGACGATCTTGGGTAAATGTCATACATGCAAGAATTATTGTACCCATTTGCTGGATTCTATATCCACCTGCTTCCCGGCGGTAAGGAATGTGTGTTCACGTTAAACGCCAAGATATTCCAGGAAATGCAAGAGCTGATCAGCAGGCCGAGTTTGGAGTAAGCTTGCAGCTCGGCAGCCGATTGACACCCCGACTGTTGAACATCTGATATGGAATGGGTGCAGCTTGCCGACAATGCATAAGACCGGCGAATTTCCTGCAGTGTTCCCACGGAGCCTATGGTTTATTGATTAACCATGCCAAAGGGCTAGGCTCAGTCTTGTTGAGCACAATCAGAGCAACGTCCAGTCCCGGGGACCTTCCTCCCCGCAATCACTCCATAAGGGAGACCCTTGGTGGATAGGTCTTTGATGGACCCAAGGAACCTACTTTGGTTGTGCTACAAAATCAACGTTTTGGCGTTCTTCGCTATTTTTCGATTTGACAATTCATCGTCAATGGAGGCGGTGTCTCCAGAAGATCGTTCGAGACAAACCATCGAAGCGGAAAAGTCCCAAACGACCAGTGTCGTGGTCAAGACACGGCTGGTCTTGTTTAACTGAAGCCTAGCCTAGAGCCTGGCTACAGTTTGGCTGACCAAGTGGACTCCTAAGCACGGAAGCAGTTGGCGTTTCTGACAGAGCTGTTTAGCTGGCTAATGCTGACGCTATTTAGTTTGCCGAGAATATTGAAATACTGAACCCTTTGAAGTGAGTCCCCACGACTTGCAGAAGGTAACTCCACTATCGACTCTACTTCCTCTTCATCCATACAGACACCAATCCTACGGATGATAAATCAACCGTAAACCAGATTGATCACATTGCGAACGACGTCAGACACTCCTCCAATATTCTCGATGTCCGAACGTTTCGAGGAGCCAACATCGACTGGGACCATTTTCTTGTTGTGGTCAACGTAAGAATGAGTTTATCGAGACAAGTACAGAGTCGAGACAGGACACTGCTGTTTGATGTCGCAATCGATCGCTAGAAACTTTTCCGACGAGTCTTCCTTAAACCTCTGCCTGCACATACAATAGAAAAAAATGGAAACGTTGCCAAGAAGCAATCAAAGAAGCTGTCCCCGCCAAAAAGGAAAACCATAGTTTGACGAGAAGTGCAGGCAGGCACATGCAGCCAAACAGGAGTTGGCCTAAAAGGCAACGCTGCATCGAACAACGATGGTTGTTTGAGAGCTCTGCGAATAGACGAGAAGGGGAGAGAGTCGGCTTCTCAGAAGAAGAAGAGAAAGAGGACGAGAAGCGTGCGGTCTACGAGATGGAGAGTTGATATGGCAGGAAGGAGGTCCGACAGTTTTACCAAAAGGTGAATCCGGACGGACCGAAGCCTGCAAGGACGAAAATGGACAGCTAGTAGTAGAATCGCAGTCGATACTGAAAATCTGGAAAAGACAATTCTGCAGACTGCTAAGCGGCGATGACAACCGCTGTCAGGCTGAATCTGGGCGATGATGAACAAGAAATCAGTTTCCCCCGACTTAGACGGAGTCAAGATAGCGATATCTAGAGTGAAGTCGAACGAAGCTGCTGGAGCGGATGAACTTTTCCGCTGAATTGTTTAAAGCAGCTGGAGATGATCTGGTTGGGCGGATGCTGAAATCTCAACGTCCGTTGCACAAGAAAGAAGATCTCTTTTAATGCGGCAACTTTAGAGGGATTCGTCTCCTCAACATCGCGTAGAAGATCCTCTCGTTTCAAAGGAGAAAGGGTTAGACTATCGATGCTACGCTGAACCAGTCTCTCTTGAAGATGTGGTCGATCAAGCAAGAAGAGTTGATATTGCCTACCACGACGTGATCATCGGCTTGGGCTGTGCTTGTGTTTGGAATGTGGTTTGAACAAGATGTTTTCACATGTCAAACATTCAAATTGGCCATTCATGTACCGCATGGAGCATCCTCAGGCCTGGCATAATGGCATAAAGAGCAACAACCATGATCCTCGCTTCAACAGCAGCGGCTACTGTTGTGCGTTCTGTTGTGTCGTCCACGAGTGAAGGTGCCTTCAAGCTTAATACCGACTTCGAGGCACAATTTTAGATGCTCTGAGCAAAGTCACCGACTGAAGGGAGACGCTACCACGAGATCATTTTAGCCCTGGATCATGAGTCGACACGGATGCTAATCATTGCAGAAGGTGATACCATTGATTGCCAAAGACGACTATGTGTCGTAGCAGTACTACAGACGAGTACGAACAGGTGGTCAAGGGGAAGCAAAGATCGTGAGTAACCTGTGGCCTTGGTGAATGAAAAGGAACCGATCTTGTCGTTGATCAGTCAAGGCAAGAGGACGCTAAAGTGATATGCGCACCTTTTAAAAAGAAAAATAGGCACCACGAGGTACTGGGCCACAGCTGTCAAAAAAATGCTTAAAAATTAGTCCAAATTTGGTTACAATCTTCCGACGAGTGGCTGACGGTGTTCGGAATGCCAGGGCCAGAAATTAGCTCGCAGTTGATTTATTGCGAACTGAAACTCCATGGCTCTTGCTAGCGATCTGAAGTTGGATTGGATTTCGCGGTAGGATCACCAAAATTCACACACTCGTCTCAGGTCCTTCTTGACGTCAATTTTCACGAGTTTCTTCGTCATCCCCTCAGGTGTGTCCATTTTCACCATCTTCACTAGCAGTCACTGCTTACAAAGGGCCTCGAAATTCAACTCACAGCTGGATTCAACGGATATTCCAAGAACGACATCAGTTTCTCTGCTTCCAAGAAATCCCTAAAAGCAACCTCTGATCGCCCAGTCCTTGACGTAGCTTTCATCTTTCGAACTGCCAATCAGAGGCGTTCACTCGAAACAATGTAGAACATGCCATGCATCCGAGAGCCCGGGTCAGACGATTGTACACCTCCGCCCCACAGGAAGACATTAATTAAATACGCAATTCATTAGATATTCGTAGCATGTAATCGGACATTGGGCGCATGGTGCATGGGGCATGGGGCATGGCACCAGCACTTAAGCTTCCTCAATTAATTACGAAACTCTCAGGCCCGGGCCGACAAGACGGATATAGACTTGAAGTCAATTATCAGCAGCGCCAGAGACAGATCCTTCTTGCTGCCGATGCCGATGCCAAGGCAAATGCAAATTTCAATCCGAGAGCCTCTCGCTCCGCCGCAAGTGCGGACTTGCTGGGACTTAGGCACGGCCAAGGAGGCTGAGTGCAGTCAGTTGAAGCAAGGATTTTCGCCCGGCAGTCCGTCCGTATGCAAAAGACACCGGCTCCATAAATAAGTCCTGAGCAATTGTATCTCCGTATCTCCGTAGCTCGGTATCTCTGCATCTCTCCGCTTCTCATACATTAAATATTTTCGAAAGATAAATCATTTGTGGGATAGATTGGTCGGCACACACCCCCTCGGCCAGGAGTCAAGGAATAATGTGTGTTTGCGCACAGATCTCAGCCGGCCGATATGCATTTCATTTAGAGCCCGGCCCAACTGCTCCTCGTCGTCGTCGTCGTTGTCATTCAGGGCGTGTGTGTGTGTGTGTGTGTCTGTGTTCTCTCGAGGAATGGATTATACATGTGTTTGAATGCAAATTAAATTGCCCTCTCCGGCAAACAACAAAAGGATTCGCCTGCTCCAAGGATGGATATTGTTTACTTACTTGTCTTCGAGCGGGGCTCCCGGGGACCGTCCACAGTGACTTTTATCGCCTTATTGTAGGTGGCTACGTGCGGTGGTGATGTCGATATGGTGATGGTTAACGTGAAGCTCTTCCCTGCAATGCATACAAATGAAATGACAAAAGTATTCTATTAGAAGGACATTCGTTCGATATGTGTCAACTGTGTGCGAGGGCATGCGTGCGTGTGTGCGTGTGTGGGCGCTTGTGTCAAGTGAGGACGATATCTAACGAACCATAGGAAAGTTTCGAGATGTTTTTCATTAAAATGTTGCGGGAAGATAGTTTGAGTTGCTCGCATTTGCATGTCTGAGGTTTTGAATTTGTCATCCCACGCACGAGGGAAGCGGGGGGGTTTTGTCTCGAAATTTATCGCATTCTGAGTGAATTGTCGGACTTCGATATGTGAGGACTGCAAGTTCTGGGGACGAGAGTGGGAGGGACTGCGGAGTGAAAAGGATATTTTTTAACACGAATTAAATTGGGGATTTTCTCTTTCAAAATGCGTGCTAGGTTCTAGTGACTAGGCAATCATTTGGCGAAGACTATCATAGATATGACGCCATCAGCCCAGCCAACAAGGTTATTTTAAATTAATTATAATTTTTTTAAAGATAAGTGATGGTTTGGCTTTGTCCGGGGGTTTAAACCAGGACCCGGTCCTCCAGGTTCGGGGGTTTCGCATGGGGTTAACTTCCTCACCGTGTAAAACTCGCAATAGTTCAGAGACGGCAACAAGCCTCGGATACGGATGACCCTACTGCTGACGACCATGGACAACGAAATAAGGACAACGATTTTCGGTTCTGCACGTGGAATGTGAGGTCACTGAACAGACCACTTACAGCCGATGAACTTGCGGAGGCCCTAGAAGCCTATAAGGCTGACATCACCGCCATCCAAGAGGTGCGATGGGATGGGCCGGGCAAAAAGAGGACGAAAAACTGCGCATATGCTGCGGCGATATCTACAAAGAGCGAAGGCAGCGCTTGTTTGGATGTGGATTCGTTGTTCGAGGCAGTCTTAGGCAGGAGGTCTTAAGCTTTAGATCCATATGCGAACGCCTCACAACAATCCGCATCAAGGCAACATTCGGCAACATCAGCCTAATTAGAGCCCACGCCCCAACGGAGGACAAAGACGATGATAGCAAGGATGACTTCTATGATCTCCTAGAAAGAACATACGATCAATGCCCCAGCTACGACACCAAGATCGTTCTAGGAGATCTTAATGCAAAGCTGGGCAAGGAAGAAATCTTTGCTAGAGTCGTCGGTAAACACAGCCTACACGACAACACGTCCGACAATGGACTCAGGCTGTTAGACTTCGTGACGGGGCGAAACCTCACTGTGGCCAGCACGCGGTTCCCTCACCTCAACATTCACAAATGGACTTAGCGGCCCCTGATCAATCAACCGTCAACCAGATTGATCACATTGCGATCGACGTCCTCGATGCCCGAACATTCCGAGGTACCAACACCGACTCGGATCATTACCTTGTTGTAGCCAAGGTCAGAACTCGGATATCGATTGTACAACGGAGTAGAGCAAGACCAAAACAGTTTGACGTCGGAAAGCTTCAATCGCAATCGACCGCTGGGAACTTTTCCGATCGAGTCTCCCTGAAGCTCTCAGAGAGTCCAACCCTGCCAGGCAAAACAATCGACGAACAGTGGAACCGTTGTCAAAACGCCGTAAGAGAAACTGCCTCCGCCTAAAAAACGCATGATTTGACAACAAGAACCGGCTGGCGCATTCAGCGAACCTAGCAGCATATAAGACGACGCTGGATAAAGGGCCGAGATCAGTTCGTGAGCTCGACGAACTTAAAAGAAGGGAAGAGCATCGGCTTCTCAAAAAGAAAAAGACGGAGCATGAGAAGCGCGCGATCGAGGAAATGGAGAGGTGGTACGGCAGAAATAATGTCCGAAAGTTTACCAGCGGGTGAAACAACTCTCCAAAGGGTACAAACATCGGACAGAAGCCTGTCGGAACGAAGAGGGGCAACTCGTAGTAGAGTCGCAGTCGAGACTGAGAATCTGGAAGGATCACTTCTGCAGACTGTTAAACGGCGAAGAGGACACCAATACCGCTGTCAGGCAGAAAGTTCCACTCCACGCAATGGACGACGATAGAAGAGAATTCCGTCCCCCCGATCTAGACGAAGTCAAGATAGCGATATCTAGAGTAAAGTCGAACGAAGCTGCTGGTGCAGACGGACTGTCCACGGCACTGTTTAAAGCAGCTGCAGATGATCTGGTTGAGCGCATGCACCAGCTCATCTATAGGATATGGTCGGAGGAAAGCATGCCCGACGAGTGGAATCTTAGTATCGTTTGCCCGATCCACAAGAAAGGAGACCCCTTTGACTGCGCCAACTATCGAGCGATCAGCCTCCTTAACATCGCTTACAAGATACTCTCTGCCGTTCTGTGTGAGCGCCTGGAACCATTCGTCAATAACCTGATAGGTCCTTATCAGTGCGGTTTCAGGCCTGGGAATTCCACTATCGATCAAATTTTCACATTAAGGCAGATCCTCGAAAAAACCCAAGAGATGCAGATCGATACCCACCACCTATTTGTCGAGGTCGCATATGACAGCGTGCATAGAGACGAGCTATACAGCCCCATTTTGGCATTCCTGCAAGACGAAGGGCTGGCATTTGATTTTTCTTAACATCGCACTTAAAAAGGTCGTGCGAAACTCACTTGTCAACACCAGCGACACGATCTTCCAAAAGTCCATTCAACTACAAGGCTTACGTAGACGACACTAACGTGATTGGTCGACACTGAAATAGAAAGGGTCTACTGGTGGATGTGGGCAAAACGAAGTATATGCTGTCATCAACAAGGGACACTCAGCATCGACGACGATAGGCAGCAATCTCAACCTTTTCATCATGGTAAGGTACATGAACGAGCAATGGCTGCTAATTATAAACATTTTCTGCCGAAATTCGGAGTCGGTGACAGCAGTTCTAAGAGCGTTCACTCCAATTTTCGGTCGTAGCCCTCGGACCCTCAACAGTGGCAGCATTGCCAAAAAGCCATTAGAGATGCCGCCTCCGATGTGCTGGGTTTCAATCCGCCACCACAACGAGACCCCTGGTTTGACAATGAGTGTCGGCAGGCGAATGCAGCCAAGCAAGAAGCATACAAAGCGGCACTGCAAAGAAGGACAAGAGCTGCTCGGGACCTCTACGAGCAGAAGATGAGAGACGAACACCGGCATCTCAGGAGAATAAAGAAGGAGCATGAGAAGCGCGCGATCGGCAGAATAGAAGGATATCACTGCAGCAATGAGGTAAGGAAGTCTTACCAAAGTGTAAAGTCAACCAGTCAAGGTTATAAACTCCGAACCGAAACCTGTAAGGATGAACAAGGGAACATCGTAGTAGAGTCACAGTCGATGCTGAGAATATGGAGAAACCATTTCTGCAGACTGTATAACGGCGACGAAGAACCAAATTCCGCTGTCAGGCAGAACGAACCATTCAACCCCAATGAAAGGGACGATGAAGATCAACAATTCCGTCCACCCGACCCGGATGAAGTGAGGATTGCTATATCTAAACTGAAATCCAACAAGGCTGCTGGAGCTGACGGCCTACCCGCCGAGCTTTTTAAGGCCGCAGGCGATGATTTGGTAAGGTGCATGCACTAACTCATCTGTAAGATATGGTCGGAGGAAAACATGCCCGATGAATGGAACCTCAGCATTGTTTGCCCGATCCACAAGAAAGGAGACCCCTTTGACTGCGCCAACTATCGGGGGATAAGTCTCCTTAACATCGCCTATAAGATCTTATCTGCCGTACTGTGTGAACGCCTAAAGCCATTCGTCAACAACTTGGTCAGTCCATACCAGTGTGGCTTTAGGCCAGGAAAATCCACCATCGACCAAATATTCACACTTCGGCAGATTTTGGAGAAAACCCAGGAGCAACAAATCGATACCCACCACCTGTTCATCGATTTTAAGGCCGCGTATGATAGCATATCTAGAGACGAGCTACACATAGCAATATCTAGTTTTGGCATCCCTACCAAACTCGTCCGTTTGTGTAGAATGACGACGGAGAATGCATGCTGCTCCATCCAGCTCGGTAAAGACCTAACCGAGACCTTTGATGTCAAAAAAGGATTCAGACAAGGCGACGCGCTGTCATGCGACTTGTTCAACATCTTGCTTGAAAGAATTGTTAAGAACTCGAACGCCAACACCAGAGGAACAATCTTTCAAAAGTCCGTCCAACTACTCCCATATGCCGACGATATTGACATTATCGGAAGAACGCAGCGTGATGTCAAAGGCGCTTTTGTGAGTATTGCAACGGAGGCCGCGAAGATGAGTTAAGCGGTAAACGAGGGTAAGGCCAAGTATATGCTGTCAACAACAAAGGACACCCAACACCGACGTCTCGGTCAGAACGTCACGGCAGACAGATATAGCTTTGAGGTAGTTGAAAACTTTGTCTACCTAGGAACCGCTATCAACTCAGAAAATGACACCAGCGTTGAAATCAAACGAAGAATAACTCTTGCCAATCGGTGCTTCTTCGGGCTAAGAAAGCAATTGGTAAACAAAGCCCTCTCTCGAACAACCAAGGTAACGCTTTACAAGACCTTATCCGTTCCAGGCCTGCTATATAGCGCGGAGGCATGGACTCTGTCAAAAGCGGATGAAGCTGCTCTTGGTTGCTCGTCCCGTCTGCGTAGATGGTGAGTGGAGGAGGAGATATAATGACGAACTATACGGGCTGCTCAGCGACATCGACTTAGCCAGAGGAATGAAGATCCAACGATTGAATGATGGCTAGGTCATATAGAGCGGATGGAAACCAATGCACCGGCACGAAAAGCCGTCGAATCCACCCCGAGGGACGGCGCAGTATAGGAAGACCGCGACTCAGGTGGCGTACGCAAGTGGAAAGGGACCTCAACCAACTATGCGTGCGAAACTGGAGACAGCTAGGTAAAGATCGAGCTGGCTGGAGACGCTTGTTGGTTGAGGCCCAGGTCCACCCCGGTCTGTAGCGCCACCTTAAGTAAGTAAGTAAGTTCTCGCCCTAGTAGGCAGGCAATAACAAGGTAAGTGCACAGATTTGGGTCTACACATTCGTTTTGCGGTGTCAGTAAAACAACGGGTTGGTTGAAGTGTCGAGAGTATAGCTGCCGTTCAAAAGATCCAAATAAGTCAATTCCACGGCGCTTTCAACATTTGCACACCGATCAGACCACAAACGAACTGAAATAAGAAAAAGTTATCAAGACCTTAATGGAAGACACTTTATAACACCTTGATCCCGTTCTGCTCTACCACACAGAGGATAAGTTCTGCGTGGGCTTTTTGGTCCTGCTTGCGTTGGTGGTGTCTGGAGGAGAAGATTCAACGAGAAACTCTATAGGCTGTACAGCGGCATACACCAAGTCAAGCGTCTATGGATACAACGATCTATTGGCCATGTAGAGCGCCGGCATTAGGCCAATCAACGGAAGACGCCCACGAAAGAGATGGGACACCCAGATGGAGAAAGACTTCAACCAACTTGGCGTGCGAAACTGGAGACAGCTGGCGAAAGATAGTGCCAGCGGGAGAGGAAGGAGGTAACGTCACTCCAATAAGAAGAAGAGGCGTAAACTTAATGAGTTCACCCACCGACATTTAGTGTAGGCCACCCAAGGGGATAGGTCTGATGACAGCTATGAAGAGAATGGTTGAAGACCCTGTATTTGTCCGATGGATTTCTTGTTTATGTACAAGGCCGTAGGGCTTTTCTACTCTTTCTTCCGTGATGAGCTTCCAAATCTGCGTTAAAAATCATAGATCTGGAAAAGTGAGGGAATGCTGACGATTGGTCCGATTTTAGTGATCGCCTCGAAGTGGGCACACACGGAATTTTGGTCATGCAGCGGCGATCCTCTAAATTGATCGTGCTGGCTAAATGCGAGCTTTCGTATCACATCACTGATGTTCAGAACCAATGAGGAAATTAACTAGAATTCAACCAAACCAGCCGCTTGATGCCGACCAAACTCTGTGAGGTATTTTCAACGATTGTGGTCATTTTGCTCGACTTTAACACACATACGTGAGTATACGTCTAAATGCGGTTGAAAACCTCTTTATCTGCACTTATTGATGGCCTTTAGACGGATAGACACAAGCCGGTAGCTGAGTAATGAAGGCAAAGTCACATTAACACCTCTTATTGGATGTGCAGTAATTTGCATAGATTCTTTCTATTAAACTCCGACTCGTAGGTGTCCTCAAACTCAAATCTTCCCCTTGAACCTCTTCTTCTATGTCATGCTCCTTCTCCTACCACTGCCCCCCTCCCGCCATAAACACACACATCACCCGTGGCAACCGAGTAAACAAACGAATGTTTATGAAGGAGCACCCTTTCACTTCGTTTGTTCGTGAATTTTCCTCGCATTGTTCTTCACGCCGCCCTCACCTAGTCGCCAGCCCCCACCTCCAGCGCGCGGCATCTTAATTCATCGCCGTTTCAACTTGTTACGCTTGCCACTCGAACATCTCCACCCATCGGCAAGGCTACGTGTCGTCCTTGTAAGACAATCCACCTCGACGTACATGTGCCAGACGCAGAGCCTCCCCCGAAGGGGGTGGGCGCAGCCGAGAAAAGAACACTTACGAGAGCAAATCCATTTTTCAATTTGCCAACCCCTTGAGCGGCAAATAATTATGCGGAATTGTCAACGTGTCGGTCCTTGGTGACGCCCCCCGCCGGGGTTGAAAAATAAATCTTTGTCTTTCACTTAAGAAAAAGTTAAATAAATTAAGACCGCGCGACGAGCGTTGCCTAACACCCACCACACACATCATTGTGCGACGCACACCTTAGTCACGTCCTGTTCGTTGTGCGCCCTGATTAGGGGGGACGATTGTCGTCAAGTGGGTGGCGGCTCGCCGGGGATGGGTGCGTTTTGTTTTAAATACTTCGGTTTAAGCAATTTCTTGGTTGTCAACTACCATTCACGTTTGCGGCTCCTTCTGCCGCATTTTTCTTTGTTCTCTCCGCACCACCTCGCGCACTCGGCATGCAATTCAGGTTGCGGTGGTGTGTGTGTGGGTGGCGGTGTTTGGGGATGGTACCGATGGCAAAGGTGCGTGGAGCCGGCGACGTACGTTGTTAATTAAAATTTTCAAATCGATAAATCTAATTAACTGGCATGCAAATAATGCCCTCTCGCTCGGCTATCCTGCGTGAAGTTTCACAACACCCTTCCCCCCGTCATCGCACACACACATCCACTGCAAGGGTGAACAGGCAGAAAAAAGAAACGAAACAACCGGCTCACATTTATCGGGGAAATTGTGTATGCTTCCGCTTATTAAAAGGTGCCAACCGTAATCCCCATTGACAGTTGTTAGGACGCACGTATGAGCACGGCGTTGTCCTGGATAAATGTGAAGTGGGTGGGAGGTGGCAAGTTGGAGATCCGAGGCCGGAGGAGCTTTGAAGCATGTCAATATGCACCCGACCGCGATCACTGGCTGTGTACACAGTTTCTTGTTCGCACATCAAGGCTCCTCTGGTGTACTCGGGGATTCCATCTGAAATCGCAAACAAACAGAAGTGCAAGTGGTCCGGTGTCAAATAGTGCAAGCCGACGCTGGGATTGGCGATTTCAATAGAAATTCAACTAGTTGTGGGTTTCGTGCGCAGATTTGATTAAAATCCGCGTGGATTCCAGGAAGATGACACCGAATGAGTGTTGCTCGCATTTTCGGAGACTAATTGGATTTTGTTTGCGCGTGCAGCAGTCTGAGAGGCTTAAGGCGACCACAGCCTCGGTGCATCAATTTTGGAAGTTCAACATTGTTGTGAATCCGAAAGGCGGGCAGGGTTTCCGGTTAGTGGTCATGTCCTGCTTGCCAAAACGAGAGCACGTGTATATTGGAAGTGATTGTGTCCCTGCACGACTCCATGGACAGAAGGGGATCTGTGCAGGTTTATGGGTCCAAAGAGTTCGAAGCTAAGTTCCCGACACGAGATGTTAGTCCTGTTCCTGTTCAGTTCAGTCATTCAAGGACGAACAATGTTTCATGAAGCGCCTTTGTACATTTCATTCAAGTCCTTGCACGTACTCCTGCGGCAGCATGAAGGGCAATTGAAGAAGACGCGAAGCCAGCTGGCGCAGATGTCAATAAGGAAAGCACACAATTTATGCTGTCGAGCTGGACACGATCTGCTGCGCAGGACAAATCACATCACGATTGACAGCAACAATTTCGATTTTGTGAAGGCGTTTTTCCTCCTCGTTGCAAATGCAAACACTCTTTTGGACAACCAAACAGATACTGATGTAAACTTAAAAAACTTAGCTCAACTAAGCATAGCCCGAGAGAGACCTACATCCATAGACGACCATCGACAACTATAACGATACACAATTTCCTCTTAGCGGCTATGTACATTGACAAGCAAAATTGGCATTGTTCGAGCGAACACAATCCACAGTGGTCGACCTGTGCATCCACAAGGATTGACTTGCAGACTGTTTTTTTTTTTGATTTCGAGGTGACACGGCTACTGTGAAGGGGTCTTAGAGACGCCATCGACATATCTGAGCCCTGTTGGTAACAAGACTGCACTAAGTGCCCTGCAAGCGAGGCAACCTTCCAAATTCTGAAAGGACCTTGGCAAGTGTTCATCAAGCCATGACAGAATTTCCTTGCTCGCTATAGTTCTTGCCTGAATGACGCTACAGTGGTTCGGTAGTCGGAATGACAGTTGGGCTTTCAGATCCTTAGACCAGAGTCTCACACCAGATGTCCAGTACAATCTGGATGATATGCTGGTTGAGTCTTGTTGTCGAAGATTAGCTTAGGTAGCGTGAGGTCGGTGTCAAAAAAGGATTCAGACAAGGCGACGCGCTGTCATGCGACTTTTTCAACATCGTTCTTGAAAGAATTGTTCAGAACTCGAACGCCAACACCAGAGGAACAATCTTTCAGAAATCCGTCCAACTACTCGCATATGCCGACGATATTGACATTATCGGAAGAACGCAGCGTGATGTCAATGGCACTTTTGTGGGTATTGCAACGGAGGCCGCGAAGATGTGTTTAGCGGTAAACGAGGTTAAGACCAAGTATAGGCTGTCAACGAGAAAGGACATCCAACACCGACGTCTCGGTCCGAACGTCACAGCAGACAGATATAACTTTGAGGTAGTCAAAACCTTGTGGTGGTGTGGTGTGGTGGCCCGTGGCGTTGTGGGTATGTGCGTCGACCCCAACCTCGACGTCGTAGGTTCGATTCCAGCTCTGAGCGACGAAAACAATTTTTTACGACCCCACCTCTTTCGAGTCACTGACAATGCTCAAAGAGTATTTACTGTCTAGAAAAAGCTTCTCAAACTTTGCCGTTCGAAGTCGCCATGAAACTGTAGGTCCCTTCCACTCGTGAGAGAACAGTAGCACGCACAACACGAGTGGTTGCTGAGAAGCTAGGCCCTGGCCCTTTAAGAGCTGTAGCGCCACCCATATTATTACTATTAGTCAAAAACTTTGTCTACCTAGGCACCGCTATCAATTCAGACAATGACACCAGCGCTGAAATAAAGCGAAGAGTTGTTGCCAATCGCAGCAATTGGTAAACAAAGCCCTATCTCGAACAACCAAGGTAACGCTTTACTAGACCTTATCCGTCCCAGTCCTGCTCTATGGCGCGGAGGCATGAACTCTGTTAAAAGCGGATGACGCTGCTCTTGGTTGCTTCGAGAGGAAAATTCTTCGTGTGATTTTCGGTCCCGTCTGCATAGATGGTGAGTGGAGGAGGAGATATAATGACGAACTATACGGGCTGCTCAGCGACATCGACTTAGCCAGAGGAATGAAGATCCAACGATTGAGATGGCTAGGTCATATAGAGCGGATGGAAACCAATGCACCGGCACGAAAAGCCGTCGAATCCACCCCGAGGGACGGCGCAGTAGAGGAAGACTGCGACTCAGGTGGCGCACGCAAGTGGAAAGAGACCTCAACAGACTATTCGTGCGAAGCTGTACGCAGCTGGTTAAAGAACGAGCTGGCTGGAGACGCTTGTTAGTTGAGGCCCAGGTCCACCTCGGACTGTATCGCCACCTTAAGAAAGTAAGTAAGCGGATGACTGCGCAACGAGAATGGTAACTTATGCAAGCTCAAGAAACAAGCAGAAGCGCTACCTGAGTCCATAAATTTGGTGGTTTCCGCTCCGAACTCTGCCCCACCTCGAAGCTCATTTCCATCTCAACTGTCAACTGCTCCCACACATTTCTTCCACCCTTAGACCCTCTAAGACTTCCACCCTGCTGCTATCAGGTTCCCCACGAGAAGACCCGTCGATTTTATGGCCCAGAACCTCATAATTCCTCGGCACACCATGTCAATTGAGTCATTTTCCTTCGGCTTGCACGTCATAAAACGATTTCATTTAATAACCGGTTCGGTGTTCCCCCCATCAAGTGCCGCTGCATGCACTCTGACAATATGTCATCCCCCCCGGCTCAGCGCATCGTGTTACGTGTCAGCGGCCGTGTTGCGTGTGTCGCACCGATAGTGTCGCATAACAAATGATCACCTAATTGCTCGAGGCGCTCAATGGCACCTGCGCCCGCCCGTGCACGCAAACCCCCAAACAATCAATTACGGAATAGTTGCAGCACCCGATTTGCCCATTAAATCGGAATTTGGGGGTTGTACACGAAATGAAGACATCACTGGGGCGTAAATCACTCGAAGACACTCACGGGCCGGGGGTGGAGCTGTGTGTAAACAGGTTTATGACGCCCTCCTCGCCCACCCACACGCAGTGCGTGGAAGGAGCCGTTTGACATTTTCGTTCTATTTACTGAGGCTCATCGGCAGGTACAAGCGCGCTCATCCTCTGAGGTTACCGGTCCGGTCATGCGGATTACAGACGGCTGGGGCTGGGAGTGGTTGGTGCTTGATGCGCATCCAAAGACTTTCGATGGGGATGCTGACGTCCGCATTCGACTGGTGGATGTGCATGTGCAGTCGTCATGGGAGGGCATCTCGGATTCTGAGGGCGCTTGCACGTCGGGTATTTGTGTGATGTGGTTGAGGCGTTCGACGAGGCGAAGCATTCCTTGAGGAGTACTTAATCAAGTGGATTGCCTGCTTTGGAGAGAGAGAGAGAGAGACAGAGCAGCAGACGAGGAGAACCAATCCAGATTGAGCCATTTCTGAGCGGCATTTAATCTTAAAATTTGAAAGGACGAGTGCTTGACGAATGCTCGTGAGGATGAACGTGTGCTAATGGGATGGAGTGGTGTGTGAGGAGGGAGGTGGATGGAGAATGGGGGCTTTTACTGAGGAACCGGTGATGGACGATGTTGATGACACTTCATGTCATCCAGCGGCGGTCCTAGGAGCATGTGGCGCAGAATAGTTAAGACGGAAGCACGGCAATTAAGAGAAAGAGGACTCACAAGATGTGTAAAACTGGGCCAGGACTGTGCGCATACGGGTGGATGGCGTAGTTGGTTGAGTACCTGAACTTGGTTTTAGGGGTCCCCGGTTCGAATCCCAGTGAAGGCAAAATGCTTTTATTTGGTTTTTAAATTTGCTCCAGCCACCATTTGACGTTGGGAACAAATTAAGGGAACTGGGTGTCACAATGGACCAAGCATGATCTGATTGTGCTGGCAATTCCGCTGGCAGCCCGATAGCACAGCTCCATATCCCGCCTGACTTTGTAAGAGGGCACAGCAGGCTGAGGGAGTATTAAAAAAAACTATGAGCATCAGAAGAAGGTCCACGCAAGCAGTTTGCTTGCGCTTCGACACTATCTCAGATTGGATCTTGTATTCGACGTTAGGCAGGGTTATAGCTCTGTAATTGTTGCAAGAGGTAGGATCGCCTTTTTTGTGGATGGGGCTTATGGAGCTGATATTCTAGTCGTCGGACATGATCCCAAATTCGGCAAATGATGTGGTGCATGCTCCCTACCAGAACAATGCCACCAGCTTTCAGGAGCTCTGATGATAAGCCATCCAAGCCTCAGGCTTTGTTGTTCTTCACCCTTTTAATGGCTGTGCCGACTTCTTCAAAGCTACGAAGTAGGGAGTTGGGATTTCCTGGTTCCCTATCACTCTCTCCTGGTCAGGCCCACGAAGCAGCTGTTGGAAGTCTTGCTTGTGGGTCCGTAACTAGATTACCCTCGCAAATCCGAAGAGCCTGTGGCCAGGCCTTTTGGCTTTTTTGCAAAAGGCCCGTATTTTTTGTTTGTTCCTAGACTGGGCTGCTGCTAGAGACCTTTTCTTCAGGCGTAGAGGCTTTATCTCCCCCCGTCTTCTAGCCTGGTACTCCTCTTGCGCTGCTTTAGTTTTTCGTTGCAGCGCCTTTTGGTATGTCTCGCCGGTTGCACGTTTTTTCTGCTCACACTCGCCATCATACCACGGGTTTCTTGTCGGGGGTGGTAGGCAGCCTAAGGTAGTTGCTCTTCGTAGGCTTTAGCAATCTCCAGTGTGCTTAGGCGTCCAAAGTCAATGTCTGGTGCAGCTCTCATTGGACAGTCGTGCTCTGAATCTTGCTGCCACCAGAAAATGGTCAGAGTCGACGTTTGGCCCCCTGAATGTTCGCATATCCAGGATGTTCGACGCGTGTCTTCCGTCAATGAGCACATGGTCGATTTGATTAGCGGTTCGCCCATCCGTGAATTGCCAGGTTACTGTGTGGATTTTTTTTTTGCGAGGGAACCTTGTGCTACCATTCTACTTATGACCATATTACGTGCTGTCGCAAAGTCTGTGAGTCGGAAGCCGTTATCTGCTGTCGTGTCGTGGAGGCTGTGCTTTCCGATCACTCCGCCAAAGATGTTTTCGTTACCGATTTTAGCATTGAAGTCTGCGAGTACGATTTTGACATCATACTCCGGACAGGATGCGTAGGCACCGTCCAAGAGGTAGGCATCGTCTTCAGCTTCGTCAGGCTGATGTTATAGAATCTGCTTTGGATGCGAATCACAGCCAGGCGATCCCTTATCGGTTTAAAGTCGATAACCTTCGACCTTGGCCGTTTTCCCACGACGACTCCGCATCCAATATGTGCAAACTTTTGGGACAGCTAGCTGTAATATATGAATCCGAATTGTGGTTTATTATGAACCGCAAGCTTCGTACTTGGGATTGAAAGAAAAAATCCACTATTTCTTTCAAAAGCAATGCTTTTTCTCATCAATGGAAAATTACACCTCTTGTTGGTTGACCCCATAACTGGTGCCATTTCAGTGCGACTCATTGACTCGTTGCTCTATTATTAACCGCATATCTTGTACTACAGACTAAAACAAGGATTCCACCACTTCTCGTAAAAACTATGCCTTCTCTTGGGAATCAAAAATGACACCTCTTGGTGGTTGACCAAAAAATCCCTAGTTTACTACTGTGTGTTTAAAAATCATCTCAACATGTCGTACAGTCCTACGCTTCAAGGGAATCAAGCGCAAACCCTTACACTGCATTCTCCACCAACGCCTTCAAGCCGACCGCGATGCAAGTCACTGACACCATCGAAACTCTCGTACCCCCCATCCCAGTGGTTAGTCCTTGCGTGACAAAGTAACAAAAAACTATCCAACAAACGTTCATTCCAAACAAACTTCAATTCGTCACGGACTCAGACGGATGGTGATTAAAACTTGTCCTGTGCCAAAATCAGATCCAACTCAGGAGGCACACAACCCCCACTTCCCCTCCCACCAGACACACACATGCAAAATGAAAACCGCGACGCTTCCCTCTGAAATTCGGTCTGAGGTTCAACACAAACGAAGCCTAAATGTCGGGGGCTCTTCACCGTCGTCGTCGCATATGCAACACGAAATTTCAGCCGCGACCACACGTGGAATAAAGAACATCCTTGCACAAGAGCCGCCCTAGAGTGTGTGTGTGTGGGTGAAGTCGCTGTTTTCACCTTAACCGGGATCACCGCCGCACAGCCATCGCCTGCCCGGGTGCCACGTCCAATGCGGGGTATTATGTGGAAGAGTCCAACAATTATCGCCATTTGCCGCAAATTTTGCGCGTGGTATGTATATCAACGAGATTATAACGTTCCGCTGGCGCGAACAATATCCAAGCGGCGCATCTCGACGCTTTGGAATTCCTTATGCCACCGACTGACCGGCCGGCAGGAGGGTGCCGCCGGGAGTCTGCAAGCTCAATAGGCACAAGGCGGCTCGTGCAGTGCGCGGAACAGACGCACCGGCGACGAATGGAAATGCCACACATTTTTGAAATTCGAGCGAAGTGTGTGGCAAATGAATTTTCATATCGAACGTGGGGCGAAGTGCATCCCTCATCGGCTTGAGAGCGGAGCACTTACAGTCAGCATGACGGGGGATTTTCATGAAAAAATCGGGTCCTAACCGGGACTCAAAATGTAAGCATAATTAACGACATCACACAGTTCCAGTGGAAGCCACAAAAAATGCTTTGTCGTACATCCTTCCACTGAACTGCAACATCATCACTTCCACGTCCGCTTCATACCTTCGCCATTGTTCGCTCGAAAGAACCGACCGAAAAAAAAGAGCGGCGTGTTAAACAAGAGGTCCTTCGAGCCGCATTCGCTGAGTGCGCTTGTTAAACGCGCAACACGACAAGTGAACCTTTTAAGTGTCAGTGGACACACTCCGGTTAAGGATGAATGCGACGCGGAAAAAGGCTTATTCAACAGAAGTCCTTTTTTTTTGTCCCCGATTCAGGCAGAAACTTTTCTCATAATGGACGCAAATTTGGAATGCTTCATGGTGACCATGCTGGTGGGAGGGACGAAGTGAAAAGAAGAAGGAATTAAGTAAACAATGCACAATTGGAAGGACGAAAGTTTATCCTTTTAAGCGAAACAAATTGTTTCCCTATTCAGCTGATGAATGAAATGGAAAACTTTTTTCTGAGGACTCTCGGAAGAGTTTTTTTTTGTTTGAGGGAACTTTGGACAATGGGAGCAGTTAATAGGCAATCAAGGACACTCGAATGGAAGGTGTCTTGTGGTAAGCGACGGCTGTTGATTGCAGTCAGGGAGACTGCTGAGGTTGAGGATAAGTCGGAGTTGCAGAGGGACGTGAAATTGACTGTAGTGCGATGGAAATGATGGAGCAGGCTTTCAAGTTGACGATGAGTCCCTTCGAAACGTGAAGGTGACTTTAGACAAAGCCACCCCGCGCCATTTGTCCGCCAATTGCACGCAAGAAATTGTCTTCTCGGGCAGGGTTCATTTTTGCCGCCGTCATCTGAGAGAATAGAATCCACAAATTCCACAAGGACGTACAGTTTGGTGCGATCTACGGCACGTCGGCGTCCACGGACCTGATTTCTTTTGACATGAGGAAAGACACACCATTGAACACCGCAGTATGGATTCCGAAAATTAACATTCGCCGCTACATCTTCTAATGAAGTTCCTCCACGATGCTGTAGCTGCCTTCAACAAAAACGAAGTCACAGCTGCCAAGGCCTTCGACACGGTCTGGGTAGAGGGTCACAAGTTGAATCGAATGCGATTCCCCTTTAACCTCATCAGACTAAACTACAGATTTCTGCATTCCTCAAGATTTTACGTCCAAGTGAAAGCCAGCCAATCGACAGAGCGGGGAACCAACGCGGGAGTTGCGCAAGGGTCCAAGCTGGGACCCATGCTCTTGAACATGCCGATGACTCACTGACTCACTGTCAGCCAGAAGTCACCAATAATCGCCAAGCAAGGAGTCGAAATTGAGACAACGAAGATATTTCACTATTACACCAAATGGGGTAGGCACACAAATGCTGGACGTATCGTCAGTCTTCGGTACTTACATATGTGTTTGAGGAGACCTCGGGATGGTGGTTGCAGGTCCAAGCTAGTGCTCTCAAACGCAACAGAGATATCAACGGACAAACAAACGTATCTCGACGTAAACTTCACGGAAAGGTTGAAGTTCAGCAGCCATTCGAAACTGACCCTGAAGAAGGTAGGCTTCCATCGCATCTATCCTTTCATGCGAAGTTAATTAAGCTTGAGGACAAAGCTGCTGCTCTACAAACCCCTAATACGGCCAATTTTGGCGAACGGCTTCCCAATATGGCACACCATCTCAAGGTTCAGCGTGGAGAAGCTCGCAAATTTCAAAGGGAAAATACTGCGAATGTGTACCGGTCTCACCATCGACAGGGGCCGTCGAAAGCAACAAGAAGCTCGACGACGAAGCACTCATCATCCCCTTGCAACAGTACATGGTGACACTGTTCAGAAAACAGCTGCCACACATCAGCAACCATTCGAGCGAGGCAATCAACGCGCTAAGTCAGCTAAGTGACAAAACTTCCCATCGATGCCTAAAAACGAGCTGCATAGCTTCTACCACTACCTTAGCTGAACTGAAGGAAGAAATAAGAAAGCTCATGGCTACGATCTAATCACTGGAGAAGCTAGAAGAACTTAAGCTTCTTCTTCTTTGTGTGGCGCTACAGTCCGTGGTGGACCTGGGCCTCAACCAAACATGCCTCTCCGACTAGCGCGATCCCTGGCTAGCTGTCTCCAGTTTCACACACCAAGTTGGTTGATGTCCTTCTCCACTTGGGTGCGCCAGCTTAAACGCGGGCGTCCTCTGTTGCGTTGCCCGACAGGTTCGGATTCGAAAAAGAACTTAAGCTACTCTACCAAAAAAATGCCGCGCTTGGGATAGACCATGTGCCTAGTCAATGGAAAGTGGCCGAAGTTTTTATGGTACCAAAGCCCGGGAAACCACCAACAGACAAACAGTCCCATAGACCAATTTCACTTCTCCCGATAATGTCTAAGATCTGCTTAGACGTTTAGGTTTAATTTGTGGAAAAAAAACAGGTTATTCCAAATCACCAATTTGTAAACACTCAACTATTGACCAAGTGCATCGCATAACTGATGTAGTGGGCATTTGAACGAAAGCTCGTTTGTTCAGCCGAATTTCTTGATGTTTCGCAAGCTCCTGACAAAGTTTGGCACGATGGCCTGAGATATAAATCTAACCGATCGCTACCCGGGAACCTTATAGTCAACTACCTCTCTGATATAATTTTCCGAGTAAAGCATGGAATTAAATACTCTGCCTTTAAAAATAGAAATCCTGGTGTACCGCAAGGGAGTGTTCTTGGCCCTCTGCTACACCTGCTGTATAGAAGCGATTTAGAAGAACACACTGTTTTGCTGACGACACTGCCATTTTGGTAGCAGGCAAAACGGTAGAAGAATCTACATCAAATTTACAACGCTCTGTAGATCAGAATGAATGAACTCCTGGCGAATTGTCCCCAACGAAACGGCAAAGCCGTTCATATGAACTTTACTTGTACTTCAAAGGTTAATCTCGTGCGATAGTCTACACCCGCGCATTGTTACGATGCAGAAGCTGCGTGGATGATGAGGAGGACGAGAACACTTATCACCTTCTCTGCTCCTGCAGTACTCTTGCCAGTCGTAGGTTCCTGCACCTAGGAGCCTACTACTTCAGCAGCCGTAACGAGCTAAAAAGTGCCAGCATTGGCCAACTAAATCGGTTCATTAGCAGCACTAACTGGTTCCAGCGTTAGGAGAAGTTAATCCGCGTGGTATCACAATGGGCCTACTCTGGCCTAAGTGTGACTGCTCTGTAGCAGTCAGCCACTACAACCTAACCTAACCTACGGTGTTAATAGGGACACTTATTATAGAGTTACCTGTCAATAGTGTCTAAATAATAAAACACATACTACTGGTTAAGTGCTTCACTTGGTTGCGCCGAAATCCGGTGCAGGTTTCGAATGTTTCAGAGGTTTCTGAACCCAACTGCACGGTGTATCGCGTCTGTGTTAGCGTGGTGCAACAAAACCGGATCAATTTTGCCGGAGTCCCTTCGAATAACTCCTTGCGATGAATGCTGTCGTATGCGGCGTTAAAATCGATGAAAAGATGGTGAGTATCGATTTGAAACTGGCTGGTCTTTTCCAGGATCTGTCTTAGTGTGAAAATTTGGTCTATGGTCGATTTGCCGGGCCGGAAGCCGTACTGGTACATGGCGATTAGTGTGGTGCAAAAAAGCTTTAGACGTTCACACAGTACGCTGGAGAAGATCTTGTAGGTGACGTTGAGCAGTGATATACCTCTGTAGATGGTGCAAGAGGTAGGATCGCCTTTTATGGACGGGGCTTATGGAGTCGTCGGACATGCTCCCAAATACTCAAATGATCTCGTGCATGCTCTCTACCAGAACATTGCCCCCAGCTTTGTTGTTCTTCACCCTTTTAATGGCTGTGCCGACTTCTTCAAAGCTAGGTGGGAGGACTACTTCGTCGACTGGAGTTGAGACGGGTTCTTTATCACTCTCTCCTGGTCAGGCCCGCTAAGCGGCTGTTCTAAGTGTAGCTTGAACACATCCACAATTCTCTGTGAGTCTGTAACCCGATTGCCCTTGCAATTTCGAAGAGCCTGGGTGCCTTTCCTAAAGCCTGAGGCCCTCATTCTAGCCCGGTACTTCTCCTGCGCTGCTCTTATTTTTCGTTGCAGCGCTTTTTGGTATGCCTCGTCGGTTGCACGTTTTTTCTGGTGACACCGGGGGTTGTGTCATTGTACGGTGGATTCTGCTACGTCTTTGATGGCCGAGCGGCAATGGAACCGCACATTGTTGCAGACCGGATAGTCTCTCACTTAGTTGCTCTTCGTAGACTCTGGCAACCTTCCGTGTGCTCAGGCGTCCAATGTTAAAGCGTCTCTTTGTTGTCTGGTGCAGCTTTCCGACATTGGACAGTCAGGCTCTCTATCTTGGTGCCACAAGAAAATGGTCAGAGTCGACGTTTGCCTCCCTGAATGTTCGTAAATCCAGGATATTCGACGCTTCTACCAGAGAAGCGATTGCAATCACCATCGAAGCTAAATCAGCTACCACATTATCACTCCATCCCAAAAGGACCTTTATAGACGCAAGGATTTGAACCGACATTTTTTGCAAAATGTTAAATTAATTCGATCTCTGGTCTGTCACCGACAATACTTGGAGAGCATTCCTGTCTAGAAGAAGGTTCTCAAACTTGGCCGCTCCGATTCGGCAAAAACTGTCCCTTCTACTCGTGAGAGAACAATAGCACGCACAGCACGAGTGGTTGCTGAGAAGCTAGGCCCTGGCCCTCCACGGGCTGTAGCGCCAACCACATTATATTATAAATCAGTTGCACCCGTTTGAGCCAACAACCCATCTTTAATTTAAAACAAGTTGGATCGTCAATTGATAAGATAAATCGTTTTTTGTTCACAAGACATTTTAAATCCGTTGAACACCCCAAAAAACTTCCTCCAGTCGGAGCGGGCACCTACCAACCTTTCTAGGAACCGACTCTTTGACCATCGACTACGCGATTCAGCTTCCCTCCCGTCTGCCTAAAGCTCTTGTTCCACTCTGTCTGCCTGTTCGCCTCCCCAACCCTTGAAGTAATGCCTCTCGTTGCCCCGGCAACGCACCCACTCACACCATTGATTAACTAAAAGCCCGACATTCACTCCAACATTCCTCTACCGACGGACAGCGTCGACATCGCGCACAGAATGCGCACCAGTGTGCGAATGTGAACGCACAAAAAACCCGTACACTCCTGTACCGTTTTCAATCAGTCAATTTTCGTTGCTCCCGCCGCGGCCAACGCGCCACCGCTTCCACGCCCTCACTGCGTCATGAATAATGAGCCCGGACACACACGCATCGCGCCCCCCGTGCGCTTCATCAAATTAATTTATCCCGTCTGCTACATCGTCCACCGCTCGCCAGCCATTCTAAGCCCCACCCGCCATCGGCGTCCTTTTTGTTATCCTTTAGCATTTGAATAATTGCAATTTCGCATTTGTTGTGCGAATCAATCGAAGCCGGTGCATCGGGCATCGGGCACCGGGCACTGATTGCGTTTGTGCATCTGGATGCGTGTGCATGTCGAGTGAATGTGCGTGTGGCGGAAGGGGGTGCTTTCAAAAATCAACGGGGCTCTGCAAAGAAAAAAAAAACGCAACACCGTCCCCCCAGCAGCCGTCCACAGTCCACACTCCACTTCAGTTCAATTGAACCGCGCCGGCGGCGGACGGAAAGGTGCATGAATAAAATTATTTCCCTGCCGCTGGTGGTCATGGACGGTGCTTATCTGCTGCACATGCAGACGGCCATCTTTTGCTTTCTAAAACTCATTTTCTGCGTGCGTGTGTTCATTAGAGTGCTTCGGCCGTTGCCATCCGAAGGGATTACCGAGGAGGATGCACACTCCACGCTGGTGGATGCGCTGTATTCTCTCTGTGTGCGTGGAGGGGTTTACGGTTTTTTGCCACCGACATGCACATTTATTTTTATTCCACCCAGATGAAGTGGAAAGTTGCATCCAAAGCAATGCGCCGTGCACGAGGGTATCTGCACTGGAAATCTTTGTCAATTTAAATTGTCACGAACCGAGGCGAGTGAGCCGAGGATGCCATTAAAATGCAGTTTGTCCGCGCGCTGGTGGATGGACGATGTGGGAATAGAGGGACTCGTAGGGACGTGGCCTGCGCCGTGTGCAGAATAATGTGACAGATGCGGTTGACACAGTTGGAGTGTGGTCGCTCGAGGAAGGAGAATTTGTGTGTGTTTTTTTTTGCCCCCACTTTAGCTGGATCAATTGACAATGGAGCGAGATATCGATTTGCTTAGGGGTTCGCCTGATTGAGGGATGCCATTGTTTCCTGTTTGCAGCATTTCCGCGTCCTCCTTGTGGGTTGCCAATTGGAGATGGTTCAGAGTGGCTTTAGAATGATGTTCGCAAAGGGGCCACGAAGCGTTCTCACGGAGGACGGGCTTCTCAGACTGTTCGCAACTAAATGCACAATTTAACAAAAAATACGGGTCTAAGCTTGCTATCCAGAGGCACCGGAAGTCTCTTTGAATCTCACACCAGAAGCACAGGAATTAAGGCTGTTTTTTGGACGAATTGGTCTTTGATTTTGCTTGGGCGCCATTTCTGTTTGGATTGTAGTACGATATCGACTTTTTCTGAGTGGAACGACATAGAAAATCACCAATTAATGCATCAAAGACCAGTGAGCCAGTGAGAGCTAACGTACTCAAAATGGTTTTAAACTTGATGACTTTTTGGTGTCTTGCTTCACACTTTGTTCCAATTTGGTGATTATGGCGTCGAAAATATGATAATTGGCGATTATTGCCGGTTTCATTTTTGAATTGACGATTTCTCTATTGGAAACATGACAACCCTGGTCGTAAATATCGGCTGTAAATGTGTCCTGGAATCTCCTCGAGAGCCTGGAACCTGGGCCTCATCCAACTTGCCCCCCCATCTAGCCCGGTCTTGTGCTAGTTGCTACCAGCCACGCATGTTCAACTTATTCAGTTTCCCTTCTAGCTGCGTGCGCCGCCGTGGGCGTGGTCGTCCTTTACCGCATTGTCCTTCGGGTTAGAGTCAAAGACTTTTCGGCCCGGAGCATTTTTGTCCAATCGCTCGACGTGACCTAGCCATCTATCGTCTCAGATTCGAACTCGTTTGACCTGGTCGAAGTCGGTGTACAGCCCGTTCAGTCCGTCGTTCAGTCTCCTCCTCCATACACAAAATCCGTACACACGGGACCGAAAATAATTGGAAGGACTTTTCTCACGAACCGACCAAGAATATCCTCGTCGGCTTTAGTTAGTCTCCATGCTTCTGCGCCATACAGCAGGACTGGGACTTTCAAGGTTTTATTTAGGGACACCTTGGCTCTTCGAGAGATGGTTTTATTCCTCCAAGTGCGAAATTGCAGCGGTTGGCCAGCATGATCCTCCGATTTATCTCTGTGGTGTCATTGTTTGTATTAACTTCGGAGCCTAGGTAGACAAAGTCTTTCACTACTTTAAAGCTGTCTATAGTGACGTTTCTGCAAGACGTCGGCGTTGGTGGACTGATGTACTTTGTATTACCCTCATTAACCGCAAACCCCATCTTGGCCGCTTCCTTTTCGATGCTCACAAACGTCCCCCCGATAGCCCGTTGTGTTCTTCCGATGATGTCAATGTCATCGGCATATGCGAGCAGTTGCACAGATTTGTGGAAAGTAGTGTCTCTGGTGTTGCAATTTGAGCTCCGCACGATATTCTCGCGAATGATGTTAAAAAGTCGTATGACAGTGCGTCGCGTTGTCTAAATGATTTTCTAACATCAAAGGTCTCGGTACAATCTTTACCGACCTTGACGGAGCATTGGGCGAGACGGACTAGTTCCGCGGGGATGCCAAAGCTAAACAAGGCGCTGTATAACTCGTCTCTATAAATACTGTCCACATTGGGCATACTTTCATCCGCCCAGAATATACAGATGTCTTGGTGCTTGCACCTTACCCAACCTTGACCAGCTGCTTTGAAAAGCTCCGCAGGCAGTCCATCGGCACCAGCAGCCCGTCACTTCACTCAGGTCGGTAGGGCGGAATTCTTGTCCGTCATCGCCTATATTGGATAGGTTGTTCTGCCTGACAGCGGTAATTTAGGCATCCTCGCCATTATACAGTCTGCAGAAGTGGTCTTTCCAAATTCCCAGCACCGACTGTAATTCTACTACTAGGATCCCATCCTTGTCCTTGCAGCCTTCAGTTCCGTTTTTGTGTACTTGGCTTGTTCTTGTTACCTGTTGGTAGAGTTTCCGAACATCGTTTCTGCAGTAACAACCCCCAATCTCCTCGATCACGCGCTTCTCATGCTCTCCCTTTCTGAGATCCCTGTGCTCTTCCCTTCTTTTCTGCTTGTAAAGCTCACGAGCAACTCTCGTCCTTCTTTGCGGCGCCGCGGAAGTATACATCCTGTTTGGCTGCATGTGCTAGCTGACATTCTTCAACGAAGCAGGGGTTTCTTTTTGGTGGCACAGTGCAACCTAGCACATCAGTTGCGGCTTTTCTGATGCAGTACTGCCACTGCTCTTCAGCACTTGATGTCGGGCGGTTCAGGACTCTGTGAGAGGTGAAGGGAGACTCGATCGGCGAATTCTCTAGCGATCTCCTGCGATTGTTTGATGATTTCCCGTGCTACCATTTCAAATTTTCCACGCCACGCCTGGTCTGTACTTCCCGAAGACGAATTGCATACGCGAACAAGTCCTTGTCACATGCCATCGCCGATGCCACCATCGCTCGTTGCAATCCCTCCACCCAGTCAAGACACAAGAGATTCCTCAAGTAGCTCATTCCGCTAATTGTCCTCAATGACTCCCATTACCTTCAGATTGCGCTCGAAGCTAAGTGGCTACATCCATCAGACTTAATCGCCGCCACCGTCAGCCACACCCTGCGTGCGCCGCCAAACCAAAATGAACTCCGTACACAAACAACTTGACTCCATAAAGCCCTCGTGGATTTTTTCCCAAAAATTCAAAACCATAATTTTTTTTATCTCCCCAAAGCCCCCTAGTCAAGCCAACAAATCTGCGAACAAATTCACTAAATCATCGCTAAGCAGCTCGCCCAGATGACAGCCGACAGAATTGGGGTACACCGGATGAACACGCCAGCCCCATAAATCTCTTCTCAAACATCGGCGGCGTGCTCCGGCCGTGTCCTGTTGCCTGCGGCATCCTCACCTCACCGGGCGGACGCGTCGTCCCAAGTGGCGACATGAAAACCTTTTCACGGAGAACACACACAATTTCACCCTCCTTTCGGCTGAAGACAGACTCGGGCCTACCTCAAGCTCCTTGTGATTCCGCATCCTCGCCCTCGCCCTCGCACACGGCAGAAGGGTCGAAAGTTTTTCCTTGAGGGTTTTTTCCTTGGCTCGCCTTTTTTAACCGTCGACCGCCGCGACGTGGGAAAGAAAATCTGTTCGACAGGAAAGTTCGTCGAAGGGGCTGCCAGCGGCGAGGGGAGGTGTGTGTTTTTTGCGCCCAATTCGAACGGTTAATTGAAATTTATCGGCGCATTGGGCGGCGGAAAAGTTTATTTCCGGCAAATTGATGGCGAAGTTTGTTAAAGCGAGCAACCGAAGTGGTTAATTGTGTTCGCCGGGGTCGGCGGGGGTGGGGGAGACATTTACTGAACAGGACTTACCTCGACCACTGCGTCCGACGAATCGGAGATCGTTGAACTTCGCCACTTGGTTCTTCATCACGGCCGTGCAGTTCCTCAGCTCGGCGCAGTAGTTCTCGTCGTTGCCGGCGCGCACGGTCACCATGGTGCCGTCGCCGACGTCGCCCAGCGAGACGACCTTGAATGCCACCGGCAGCGTCTTGTTCGATCGCCAGTGTGGCGGCAGCACTGTGCAGACCAGCAGCGGACTGCCGGTCCGGATCAGTTCGCCCGGATGTTCGGTGAGAAAGTCGCCCAGGGTCCGCTCGGCCAGGATGTCCGATGTCATTTTGGTGTACGCCTCGTTGAGGAGTTGCGCCGCGGTGGGCGGTGTGTTCTCCGTGTTGCCATTTGTGTTGCTGGCATTTGTCCCGGTCCCGGTGGCACTGGTTGAGTTCGTCGAGTTGCTGTTGCCGGTTGTGGTGTTGTTCGTGCTGTTGTTGGACGTGTTGGTGTTCGTGACGTTCGGTGTCGTCGTCAGATGCATTTTAGCCAGGTCTACGTTTAGCTGACGCTGCGGATGATCGAAGAATGAATCGATTTTGATTGATTTTCGGCGACGGTCTACGAATGGAGGGGGTTGTGCGGGCTCGAGGGCACCGAATGTCTGAAATGAGAAAATGAGAGAAGGCTTAGATATAAGATTAGGGGTTTAACTGAAAGAGAAGGTGGTGGCACAGAAACGAGTGGATCAGAATTGGAAGTGAACTGAGGCTTTCCCAAGACAGTGAGACCGAGTAATCAAGGACTTGCACCACATGCAACATCGGACCAGAAATGAGCCTCGTCGCCGAAGATATTTTTAGGAGAGCACTCATTTGATCCACGACTCCAGATGATGACCAGAGGTGGCAAAATAGACGTTATGAGGTAATTTACTCCAGTAACTACGCCGTGCTGTTCGATTAAACTAAATACCCGATTTGTTTCATTTGTTGCGTGTGGTTAGTGCATGGAAAACGAGCATTCTTGGCCACTGTGAAAAAAGGATCTCTCGCTCCACTTACAGCTGTGTTTCCTCCCTTCTCCAGAAGATTGACCGCTGCCTTTGTGCCAGGCCAGGATAAACAACTACATCCGGAGTAGCTTCGCAGCACTAAGAAGAGTGTCACAAAGTTGCCTGGATGAAGGATATACAACGTTCGGTCGTAGTGAGTGGTAGACTCGTTTTATTTAAAAACAAGGACTGGCGTTGAACAACTAAACTAACATTAAATTGCCATCTGAAGTACATTTCTACACGTAGCGCAACATCAACAACCTCAATGAGTTCTTCTTCTGTGATTGGCGCTACAGTCCGGGGTGGACCTGGGCCTCAACCAACATGCCTCTCCAGCCAGCCCGATCTTTTGCCAGCTGCGCACACCAAGTTGGTTGAGGTACCCTTTTCCACTTGTGTACGCCATCTAGTGCGAGGACGCCCCCTGTTGCGCTGTCCCAATGGCTCGGTGTCGAAGACTCCTCGGGCCGGAGCTGTGGTGTCCATCCGCTCTACAGGACCTAACCATCCTTGGCGTTGGACCCGAAGACGCTTGACTAGGTGCACGCCGCTGTACAGCCCGTACAGTTCGTGGTTGAACCTTCCCCTCCAAACGCCATCAACGCAAACAGGACCAAAGATCGCACGCAGAACTTTTCTCTCAAAACTACCAAATGACCCAATGACTTACTGACTACACTTCTGCTATCCCTGCTCCCGAGTGATTAAATACAGAAGACTGAAAAATCAAACAAAAGAGAATCCGCCATACTCCAACTGAAAGCCTAACCGGCGCGGTCTGCCTGAGGCCACCCCATCAGCTACAGTGTCAGAATGGGCCTTGGGCAGTGTAGAAATCTCTTCCTCGGATTCGGCACCAATTTCTTGAGCAGCACGTTGCTTAGGGCTTACGGCAACATGTTCCATTTCCTCTGTGGAGCCTGTTTGAGTGGCTTCAGCAAGATCTTTTGCGGCGTCATGCCAGCGACTCGTGGAAAATGTTCTACCTTCGCCAGCGGCTTAGGATGCATTTTCATTCAGGGATAAGTGGAGTTTAATCAGAAGAATCGGTCTACTCCACCTTCTTGAACCGTGAGTGTGGGATTCGATTACCTGGTCGGATGTGGACGAGCAAATGGGTTGCCAAATCCATTAGTAGACCTAGCACACTACAACAGACACTTGCGTGCTATTGTCTTCGTATGAGCGGATATGCTCTGCAGTTCTATGCCTACTCAAGAGAGACCAAATCTGAACTAAGCACCGATCATTGAAGTCGACGCCCATATCCACCAAGTCACGGCGGCAGGCCCCTTCACAAAAATATAGCTTCAGCTACACTCCGTTGCTCAGTCGGGGCTTCAGCAAAGATCTTCGAAATTTTGACTGCGGCATTATTGAGGAATGTTTCATTCAATTTAGACGATGATGAACAAGAATTTCGTTCCCCCGATTTAGATGAGGTCAAGATAGCAATATCAAGATTGAAGTCGAACAAGGCTACTGGAGCGGACGGACTGCCCGCGGAAAAGTTTAAGGCAACTGGAGATGATCTGGTTGGGCGCATGCACCAGCTCGTCTGTAAGATATGGTCGGAGGAAAGCATACCTGATGAGTGGAATCTCAGCGTCCTTTGTGTGGTCAACAAGAATGGAGACCTCTTTGACTGCGCCAACTCTAGAGCGATCAGTCTGTTCTACATCCCCTACAAGAGCCTCTCTGTCGTTTTGTGTGAACGGCTGAGCCCATTCGTCAATGACCTGATAGGCTGTGCGGTTTCAGGCCGGAGAAGTCCACCATCTATCAAATCTTCTGCAGATCGTGGAAAAAAATCGAGAGATGCAGACCAACACCCACCACCTTCGTCGGCTTTAATTCCGCATACGACAGCGTGCACAGAGACGAGCTATAAAACGCCATGTCTAGTTTTGACATTCCTGCCAAAATCGTCAGGTTGTTCAGGATGACGATGGAGACCTCTCTCTGCTCCATTAGGGTCGGTAACGAACTCACCGATTCACACTCATGTGATTTTTTTAACATCATACTTGACAAGATCGTGCGAAACTGAAACGTAAACACCCGAGGCACGATCTTCCAAAAGTCCGTTCAACTGCTTGCTTACGCGGACGACATTGACGTGATTGGATGAGGCGTTTGCTGGCATTGAAGCGGAAGCGGCTAAAATGGGTCTAGCGGTACACCAGGGCAAAACAAAGTACATGCTCTCATAACGGAAGGACGCACAACATCGACGTCTCGGACAGAGCGTCATATTGGGCAGCAGAAACTTTGAGGTAGTCAAGGACTTCGTCTACCTAGGCTCCGGAGTAAATAGAGACAACAACACCAGTACCGAGATCAAGCGCAGAATTACTCTTGCCAATCGCTGTTTCTTTGGGCTCAAGAGGCAATTGAGTAACAGAGCCATCTCTCGAAACACCAAATTGAGCTTGTATAAAACCCTGATCATCCCAGTCCTGCTCTATGGCGCAGAGACATGGACGCTTTTGAAGGCGGATGAAGAAGCTCTTGGTTGTTTCTTCTGCGTACGATCTTTGGTCCTGTTTGCGTTGATGGCGTTTGGAGGAGAAGGTTCAACCACGAACTACACGGGCTGTGCAGCGGCATGCATCTAGTTAAGCGTCTTTGGAACCAACCCTGGTCATGTAGAGTGGATGGACATCACAGCTCCGGCCCGAAGAGTCTTCGATACGGAGCCATTGTGACAGCGCAACAGAGGACGTCCTCGCACTAGATGGCGCACACAAGTGGAAAAGTACCTCAGCCAACTTGGTGAGCGCAGCTGGCAAAAGATCGTGCTGGCTGGAGAGGCTTGTTGGTTGAGGCACCGGTCTACGAACTGTAGCACCAAACAAGGAAAAAGGCGTCATTAACGCCAGTTGGTGGATGGACATATATATTTTAGAGAGCTTACAAAAAAGTGCGTTCGGCGATACAAAGACATCAATAGATGGAGCTGCCTGATTGAAGGCCTACATCCATCAAACAAACATTCCTCCTTTCTGGTTTTCAACGATCCTTGCAGTTTGTGGGGACGGTTCAGATATGCTTTTAAGCAGTTGGCCCCTCTGTATGAATTCCGCGACTTGTTCACTGACCTCTGTCAGACGCTGATTGGAATAAGGCTTCATTCTGTCGAGCTGCAGGGACGGGTTGTTGTATTCTTGCACAATCACCTCCTTCAGCTCTTTATATTGCGATATATAAGCCTAGCGAGCGCACTGTATTGATAAGCGGCAGCCGTCCTGACTTGGCATCAAACACAGAATGCAGTGTAGGCAAGCTCTTTACCGATTCGACATCACAGAGACAGCACAGCGTTTACAACAACATGTTCCGGAAGAGTAAATAAATAGCTTTGAGTTCCTTCGCCGCATTTAGACAGTTCTTCCACTTCAGTCAACAGTGAGCCCGATTATCTCCCGTCGCGGGTCGCGCCTTTTGACTATCATCCAACTTCATTCATTCCGCACACACACGAAGCATTTTTTCAGCAGGGACGAACTTCACGACGTGCTAGAATAATCTTCGTTTTTTTTCCGCGATAAGCCCATGCGGACAACGAGAACTTAGAGAGTGACCAACATATTGAAGGATTTGCGGATTGCAACATCTCCAACTGCAGCCAATGAGCGCTGTCCTAATTCTTCACGAAATTCAACAATCTTGGGTCCAGGGCAGTCCAGGATGTTTTTGAGTGGAACATGACATTGTCCAGGGATTTTATAGCGGCCTGGCTATCGGAACAGATGGTGATGACCCTTTTTTAGCCACGACAGCGCCTCGTTAATCGCTGTGGTTTCAGCCTGAAAATGCTACAGTGATCAAGGAGCTTCAAGGAGATAGCAGATAGCACCTGCACACACCCCTTCTTTTGTCTTCGATCCAGAGAATTATCCAACGTCTGCCTATCAGACATCCAGTCCGATCTTGAAGCAAAACTGCTCGAGAATTTCTTCTCGAAGATAGCCTGGAGTATCAGGCGGTCAGTGTTGCTAGGAAGGCAGTTGAATTCCTTGAGAATGGTTGAGTGGCCGATGTTGAGTTCGGACCACAGTCGCAGTGTCTTGAGTCTCAAAGCTGTGCTGGCTGCTGTTTGTTTTCCGAATATTTTCAGTGGTGGAAGATGGAGCACTTCTCAGTGCTGCTAATGCGCAGGCAGGCCAGTCTTTGTACTCGGTTGATAAGAAGCCCTAATATCCCCGTAAAATGCCGACATCTCGGTCTCAACTACCGCTATGAGCGACAGCGCCAGTGTGCAATGTAATTGTCCAACCTATTAAATTAGTGCTGCCACTGGCTCATGCATCGCCACAATCGAACTTATCTTAATCACCGAGGTAACCTGGGCAAAAACACATGCACAAGGCTCAAACTTTATCACCAGCCCGTATTGCGAAGAGCCAAACAATGAATACGTTCGTTGCGTCCGAACTAAACGTACATATGCATGAGAGTAAACAGACCAACAAGCATACACAAATGCCACACACATGCGAAATTGAACTGTCAAACGGAACAAAAATTCAAAATTCCTTAACTTCATCCATTCTGATGCATTCCACATATAGCCCACACTCGTTGTCACACTTTCTCTCATTAGATCTCAAGAGCTTTACATTTTTTTTTACAAGGTGCAACCCACGCACCGGTTTCTTTGGGCTCTCGCCTTAATAGCTGCATTCTCTGTAAACGCCTCTAATGTCTGGTGTGCCCTCAACTCGGTCGCAACTACCGCTAACCAACTCACCATGGAAGAGAGTGTGACTTGTGCGCATTTGCATTGGCGATCGCGATCCTATTTCTCGGTCGCAACTACCGCTATGGTGACATGGAATTGGGTGTGGCTTGGGTATATGTGCTCTGATGATGCTGATAATTTTTTCGCGAGCACCGTTACCGTTCATATGCTTGCTCGTCTGGCTGCTTCTATCTGTTTGAAGATGGCAACCATTGGCTGCCGATATGGTTGGTGTTGTCTTGCTGCCAGCAGTCTGGCTTGAGCTTCTAGGGTGCAGTTGTCCAGAATTCCACTGCTTGGCGTGAAGGGCGATTTTTACTATTTTCAACTTTTATTGAACTGTGTCAAATAAAAGTTGAACCCCGTGTGGATTGCCTGTAAAATGAACAGGAAATATCCCGCAAAGGTAGGCCAGCGCAGAAAAACGGCTTAAAAGGCAGTGCAATCAGTGTTACCACAGGGACTCTATAGAGTCCAAAGGGCAAGCGATGGCTTGAAATGCTCGGGCACTCATATTTTTTTGATTCGACTCATTTTTTTCACATATCCATTTTCATACATTTGCAAGCTGTGAACTACGCTTCAATATTTCCTAAAAGCTTTCATTTAAAATGCCTGCGCACATACTAGTACTGCTCTGGGTCTGGTCAGACTTCGAGCCAGGAAAATATCTTCATAGATGGCTCCAGCACCTATGAAGGATCCGCTGCATTCGTGGAAGGCGACAACATTGGACTGTACACCTCACTAGGTATCAGTTTTCTAAGCGGAAGCACGTGCGCAACAAACTATATTTGAGAAACAGGTGGAAGGGTGATGGTTTCAATTCCCGAGGGCACTAGAAGGTAGAAGGCATGACCCTCCATTTGCTTCCAATTCCGCGGCAATTTTGTGGCTCCTTGACAGAAAAGACTGCAGACAAGTTACCAGAGTACTAACGGGCCACTTTACCTTCGCCTGGCTGTGGAGAGGACGGCTACACGGCAGAGCACTTCCTCAGTCACTGTCCCGTCCTTGATTGGATCAGGTGGCATGTCTTCGGCGCTAATGTGGTTACAGCTGATTCTGTAGCCCCTTCACCACAGAAGCGCCAGCTGATCTTCCGAACGAAATGTAGCTTGCCACCTGGTAGTACATTGACCAGACTTGAGTCTAAGTGCTTCAAAAAAAAACATGCTGGTTTCTTTTGTGTTTTTTAGGTGTTTTAGAGGCGTTTTTAAATAAATTAGCCTGTGTTAACACTGAGTGTAGTCCACTCAAAGGGTGGAAGCGGTGCAAACAAATTGTATGCTTTGCGGTGGCTGAGCCTGTGAGGGCAGCTCTTTTTGTGACAAAATTTGATAAGGTTGCGCTGTCGATGATTGTTTAAAGTCAAGAGTTGTTCAGCCTTGCAAGGACTGGAATTTGTATTGTCTGCTCACCATTACTTCCAAAACAAGGAAGGATTGATTGTCATCGCACTTTACTGCGGACATTTGTTGGTGACTTCTAGCGCTGGTCTCATCGATGAACTGTTGTTCTTAGTGACAAACGGCGGAACGGGAGATCAGGTCGATGCTTAAGTAAGTTCTACGTGGAGGAAAAGGTGATTTAACGCAGAATCCCGTGACTCCACTTGTGTCCACAAGGCTTATGAACAAAGGCAGAAAAAAGTTACATATGACATTCCTCGACCATCCATATCATCTATTAGGGTGTCAATGGTAGTATAAGGGCGTCAATTTAAATGGCTTTCAAGCTTTGAGGTGCAGAGACGAAGTCTGTCATTCGGTTGTGTGACTTGAATACGATTCCATCAGAAAGGACTTGAGTATAAAAAAAAGTCCAACTATAACAAACGCTCAACTTGAGGAATAGACAGCTTTGCTCAGTTTCGTTAAGTTTCGTTCATTTCTGCTAGCTTAAGTGGAAGTGAATGGAAGAGCTGTACCACGACGTAGATGAAGTCCGGTGGATCAGCCACGGCCACATTGATTGCATAGACAGCGACGCTCCACCAAAAAGGGTGTTCGAATCCTAGCCTTCTGGTTCGAAAAGGGAAACGAAGACCGAACGTCTGGTATAAGGCCAATTCATCGTGGAAGCGAGACAAATTGGTCATGATGACGGGAGATGGAGCAGCAGGAAGTGCCGTGCGGCAAAAGGTACTGATATTCCCTTAGTTTTAACCACATCTCACAGAAGAACGGAAGCGTCCATCCTACCAGATCGTCGCGAGACAACCTCAATTGACTGACCAGCACACATGGTTAAAAATGCCACTCCCAATTAATGTCAAATTTCAAATGCAGACGCAGTAAAACACATTCAATAGAGAGCACATTTATTTATCAAACGCAGCCTATTTCCAATGCACTAAATTCATTCAAATGGTAGTTTCTAAATTCATTGGAAATGGACATCTGGTAGTAGAGTCGCAGTCGATACTGAGAATCTGGAAAGATCATTTCTGCAGACTGTTAAACGGCAAAGAGGACACCAATACCGCTGTAAGGCAGAATGTTCCACTCAATCTGGACGATGACGGACGCGAATACCGTCCCCCAGACTTAGACGAGGTCAAGGTAGCAATATCAAGACTAAAGTCTAACAAAGCTGCTGAAGCGGACGGTTTGCCCGCTGAAATATTTAAGGCAGCTGGAGATGATCTGGTTGGGCGCATGCACCAGCTCATCTGCAAGATATGGTCGGAGGAAAGCATGCCCGACGAGTGGAATCTCAGTATCGCTTGCCCGATCCACAAGAAAGGAGACAACTTCAACTGCGCCAACTATCGAGGGATCAGTCTTCTTAACATCGCATATAAGATCTTCCCTGCCGTTTTGTGTACCCGCCTGAAGCCATTCATTAATAATCTGATAGGTCCATATCAGTGTGGCTTCAGGCCAGGAAAGTCCACAACTGACCAAATCTTCACACTACGGCAGATCCTGGAAAAGACCCAAGAAATGCAAATCGACACTCACCATCTGTTCGTCGATTTCAAGGCCGCATATGACAGCGTGCATAGAGACGAGCTATACAACGCCATGTCTAGTTCTGACATTCCTGCCAAACTCGTCAGGTTGTGCAGGATGACGATGGAGAACTCCCGCTGCTCCATCAAGGTCGGTAACGAACTCACCGATTCACACTCATGTGATTTCTTTAACATCATACTTGAGAAGATCGTGCGAAAATCACACCCGAGGCACGATCTTCCAAAAGTCCGTTCAACTGCTTGCTTACGCGGACGACGTTGACGTGAATGGACGAACACAGCGAGCAGTCAATGAGGCGCATGCTGGTATTGAAGCGGAAGCGGCTAAAATGGGTCTAGCGGTAAACCAGGGCAAAACAAAGTACATGCTGTCATCACGGAAGGACGCACAACATCGACGTCACGGACAGAGCGTCATATTGGGCAGCAGAAACTTTGAGGTAGCCAAGGACTTCGTCTACATAGGCTCCGGAGTAAATAGGGACAACAACACCAGTACCGAGATCAAGCGCAGAATTACTCTTGCCAATCGCTGTTTCTTTGGGCTCAAGAGGCAATTGAGTAATAGAGCCCTCTCTCGAAGAACCAAGTTGAGTCTATATAAGACCGTGATCATCCCTGTCCTGCTATACGGCGCGAAGGCATGGATGGATCTCGAAAGCGGATGAAGAAGTCCTTGGTCTCTTTGAAAGAAAAGTTCTACGCACGATCTTTGGTCCTGTTTGTGTTGACGGGTTCTGGAGAAGGAGATTCAATGACGAACTGTACGGGCTGTACAGCGACATGTGCCTAGATAGGCGTCTACTGATCCAACGCCTACGGTGGCTAGGTCATGTAGAGCGTATGGACACCACAGCTCCGGCCCGAAGAATCTTCGAATCCGAACCTGTCGGGCAACGCAACAGAGGACGCCCGCGTTTAAGGTGGCGCACCCAAGTGGAGAAGGACCTCAACCAACTTGGTGTGCGAAACTGGAGACAGCTAGCCAGGGATCGCGCTAGTTGGAGAGGCATGTTGGTTGAGGCCCAGGTCTTCCCCGGACTGTAGCGCCACACAAAGAAGAAGAAGAAGAAATTCATTCATAAATGAAATAAAAAATATATCCAACGCCAAGAACACCCACTAATAGTTACAAAAATAATCCGCATCCTCGCCCGTTCAAGTTGATTATAAATTTGTAGCAACTAATCGCGCTTTAAGCATAATCATCCGACGCCTTAAGTTGCTATGCCGCACGTTACTTGTTAAACCTACGAACCACTGCCCTCTTCGCCACACAGGCCACCATCGGCCTTCTTGGAGCGAAATTGATTGCTTGATTTACTAACCATCCATTCGGCACAGCGTGCACCATAAATTGTTATCCTTTCAAGCCATCGCTTGCCCGTCCCCTCGGAGTTATTGAAATTCCCCAGAACTACTCCACTCCAAGGAATTCAAAAAGTTAATCTGCAGCCGATGGCCGCTCCACTTCGCTCGAATATTCAATCATCAAAGCAAATTCCAAATCTGATTGCGGACGCAAAATGCAAAACTTTCACAATCCCCACAAGCCCCCACCGCCAAGGAAACGCAATCAACCAGAAGCACAACTAAGCGAAAAAGGCGTACACAACGAATATTTCGAAACTTCTAACGCGGACATATGCTCCACGAGATGGAAGGAATCCACCCGACAACACGGCCAAAAAAGAAGACGAAAAAACAGCACGGACACGACGACCTAAGGATTCCCTCCGCAGACTCGCTCTGATCTCATGCATGGAATGGAGTTAATATCCTGCGGAATGTTGTGTGGCCAACCCATTGTCGGGGAGTCAACCGTCAAAAATCCTTGACCCTTATGTGCCAGCGCGCGTGTGTGTGTGTGTCGGTCCACAATCTTGATCCCGGAAGGCATGTCCGCCGCCAGGGCATACACGTTGTCATCGGTTCCGGGCGGCACACAGCAAAAACGCCGACAACAAAATGGGAAAAAGAAACGCCTCAGTCCACGAGGAGCGCGCCTACCTCCCACCTCGGGGCACCGGCGGTCAACTGGTCCGCAAAACAATCATGGCCAGATCGGGTGTCCACAATCTGACACCCCATTGGAAGTCGTTAAACACGCATTGTCCACCGAGGCCAGCAACAGCTTCAGAAAAGCAGAAAAAACGAACAAGGACTCGGCAGGCCTTGCCGACGTTTCGTGTGTAAACTACGAGCCACCGCCGACACCGACACGGACACCGCTGCCGCGGCGAAATCACTGAACAATTTGACTACGATGACGATGACGATGACGACCGACAACGACCGACTTAAGGGGATGATGACACCCAATTTGTGGATGGCCCCCGTCCGCGCCACCGGCACCGGGCCGGGCTGCCACTGCGACCACTGCCGCTTTATCCTTTGGCGCGCTATTAATTTGAAAGGGAGAACCGTTACGCTGGCCGAAAAAGAACGAAACGAAACAAAAGCGAAGCGACAACAGAATTTGTTTCGCCTGGGGGGGCGTTGGGGGGTTGGCGGCATTCTTTTTTTTTCGGGAAAAAATAAAAGAAAAGCCCGTGGATGCCGAGGCCAGAATTGAAATTGACTCCGCAGTGGCATCAGCGGTGACGGTGGCGAACTGAACTTGGCGGTTTGGTGCGCGGTGTCAATGGCGGTCGCGCGGCGTAATGGCCTGCTGGGGGGTGAGTCCGTTTCGAGCGCGGTTACCCATATGCGTTTTGTGTGTGTTTTCCTCTTTGCTCCGGTTTTCTTCTTTTTTTTTCCATGTTTTCCGTTCGTTCTTTTTCCGTTTCACTTGTTCTGGGCGCTTTATTTGCATTCGATGACATAACGGTGCGGTGAACGAAGACCACCCGACATTTGCTGATGGCACTGGGATCTCGGTCTCGGGGACCGGCATTGGCGGCACAGCCGAACCAGAAGCAGCAGCACCCTCGGCCTCGACAGTCGCTGACGATGTGAGTAAAAGTGTGTTAAGTGGATGGATACCGCTGCACGTCGCGGCCATCACGTGGAACAACGCCACTTGATTCCCGGAGTTATTCGCGTCCCAACGAGAGTGTTGTGTGTTTGGTTGTTTCTTTTGATGGCGATGTTTTTTGGAGTCGGTTTGTTGCGATTTTTTGGCGGATGCAAGGAGGTGGCAGTTATTCGCGTTTATTCGTCACCAGTTTGTAGCGGTTTTTGCGTTGAACACGATTTTCGGTTAGCGGTTTATCTGTTCACAATGCAATTGAAGTTGATGATCTTTTCCTTTTGCTTTGCTTTGGGTTGGCTTGGGATTTTTTCGGTCGGGATTGTGGGAAAGCGATTGAGCGATTGCGTTTTTATGTGCAGGGTTGCTGGTTGTTGTTGGCTCTTTAGGTGGCCACGTTGGGTGCATCGGCAACGGGGATGGTTCTTGTCGTGTGTTTAGTGGTGTTTAAACTCTTCTTTGCCTGAGAACTCGGCTATAAAGTGTAGATCAAGCTAGAGATTTCAATAAAAGAGTCAGTCCGTCCTTCGCCCTACCAACTATTGACAGCGTTACCTACATTTTAAATGATAGCGCGAAGTACTAAGAAGGCGGCCTGTGTAATATTTCTATGCAATAAAATGAAACCAAATTTGGGGCCAAATTCCAGAACAATAGATACTTTGGATGTACACAGCTATTGTAAAGCCTATTCTGACATGCGGCAGCGTAGTTTAGTGACAAGCCTGCCTACATGTCCCTACCTAAAGCAAGCGACAGACTAGCATACATAGTAGTGACCGGAGTAATCTCCACCTCTCATACAGCGGGTCTAGAGGTTCCATTGGACCTTCTTCCTCTTGATTTCCTTATGCTAAGTCCGCTGCAAGAAGTGCTGGATTACCCATTGCAAAAGCTCAAACGCAAGCCCAAACGCTCATGCAAGCATCTTAGATAGATCACGAATAAGCACATACTTCAAGTGACTGCTCCCTTCCCGTCCTTGACTTCGATACGCCCTTCTGGTGTTATCTCCCAATAAGAGAAGAGTGGAACGCAAAGTCCATCCTTGTTTACACAGATTTGTCGAAAAAGGACAAGGGACAAGGCCGGGCATCTTCTCCGAATTTCACTTCTCGATCAGATCACCTGACTACGACGGTGGCGGTCCTTGCGTCAAAGAAGCGGCCATATTTGGAAATACCACCGGCTAATATTACCATTCAGGGAATTCACAGTCAAGCTGCCGTGAAAGCAATTTCGCAATAGACACCAAGCCCAAGATAGTCGCGAGGAGCTCTCTTCTCGATCACTTTACGCTGTGTTCCAGGTCACAACTTGCTGGAAGGCCACTCTCCGACAAATCCCATGTTTCCATCCACGCCCTGCTAATGCTAAGAGAAGAAGGACTCTCTTCTTACCAGTCGATTATATAGTAATGCCAAAACAGACATATTTTGCCTATGCAGCAAAAAGCTGCCGCAGATGGTAGTGGGGGCGCTAACTGGCCATAGTCATTGGAACCATGAATACCATGAACAGAAAATCGGAGCTCCCACGGCAATCGACGAATAAGACGACAGAAGGTTACATCCCCATGGGCAGCACAATAGGTCCAATGGGGTCAAAGTGAGACGTGGCCCCACCGCGTCTACAAACAACCCTAACCTAACCCAGGCGAGAGTAAGCTTCGCTCAGTGTTGGTTCGTAAGGATATATCAACATCTTCAGTTCCATGAGAGTCTATCTAAGAACACCACAACGTAACGCAACAAAGGACTTCCTCAAGCGAGATTGCACAACCAACTTGGTGTACGCAACTCGAGCAGCTGCTGGAAGATCGTGCTGCCTACAGAGGCCTGTTGGTTGAGGCCCAGTTCCACCCCGGTAGCGCCAAACAAGGAGGAGGAAGAAAAAGAAGCTCCAATGGGTTAAAGAACATGGTCTTCTTGTCATTTTGAGACTTCAAGCGAAATGAATTGAAACGACGAAGCACGTCCTTCAGAGACAAAACTCTTGATTCTGTAGAATCCTCTTATGCGACAAGTAAGTATATAAAGCATGCAATAGTAAGAATGTATTTATCAACAAATATATGTACTTCGATTGTTGAATAAAGTCATGCAGTGTTGTGGGTTATTTTGAAATTCAGTCGAACTTTGATAACTCGAAGTCTTGATAACTCGAATGAAATTGGTTGACATCAGCAGAACTGTTAAAGATTATCATCATATCTCCATCTATTTGATACAAACATCAAATATCTTAATCAACGTGTAACAAAGATGTCGCTTTATGTCGTATTCATGTTTTAATCCTTTTTGACATATTCCTTCGTTTTACACATTCTGGATCTTTCCTTTGAACAGCGTTTCTTTATTCTCTAATAAATACATATATATTAAATTTAATAAATATTTTAACAGGAACAAACCTCACTTAAGAATCAACCGTCTGGTGATATACAGCAAAATAAACCACTGCACAAGCCAAGCTCAACAAACTACTGGGACTAGCTTGTAACATCATCACATGGGCAATCAGAAGAACCACCCATAGCAACACTAGAAGTCATCACCAACATACCAACGCTTCGTTTGCAGCTGAGGAAAGAAATTATGGTCAACGCCTACAAGCTCATCAGCTCTAACTGAAGGCTCATTCATCCTGACATTCTCAATGAACTGAACAGGCATGCAACTCTGCAAATATCTCTTGTCTTCCCAGATACAACTTCAGCCAGTACTATAAGGCTACATTCCCCTCACGACATACTTGGTAACAAAATGGAATCACCTTCAACCGCGAGTCGCACTGACAGAGTTATTTCTAACAAGCGTGGTGGCCGGTGGTGCTGTGGGTATGTGAGTCGACCCCAACCTTGACGTCGAAGGTTCTATCCCTGGTCTGAGCGACAACAACATAATATTTTTCACGGCCCACCACTGACAGAGTATTGCCTGTCTAGAAAAAGCTTCTCAAACTTGGCCGTTCGGAGTCGACATTAAACTGTAGATCCCTTCCACTCCTTTGTTGAGAAGATAGGTCCTAGGCCTATGTGGTCTACAGCGCCAACAGAATTATTATTATTACTAACAATCAGATATACATCCTCTTCAATATAAAACCGGTCTGTAGCCCTTAAAGGCTACAAAGTCACCTTTAAACTAGTGTGGCAGCTGGGCAACTCAAATGTAGTCCATCTCAATAGGTCACTGCGCTCTCACCGTTCATGATGCCACAATCAGTCTCCGGCATACCTACCACCATCGCTAGGAGTCTTATAAATTATTGGCTCAAAGACTTGGTCTATCATTACTGGCCGCACACGAAAGTTAACAGGCAAGCCAAAATGCTTTTACCAACTACCTCCTTTCACAGAACGAAACAATTCCTCAGCCTCTTTCGTAAAACCACAACCACCACGCAAGATGACACCTGTAGAATGTGACACGAGCCATAAAAACTGCAGAGCCCTTCAACGACATCTAGGCGGACACTATATTGAAGTTTAAAAAATTGCCACTAGTTCGCTCAAAAATATGATAAGTTTCATCACGAACTCTGGCTCAGGGGAGGGCTCAGGGCTCAGGGGACATCGCAAAAGACCCATCAGAGGCCGCAGTGATCAAGTGGTCTTTTCCCACCCTTCCACAGAACCAATCAAATCTAACCTAGTTCTATTTCGGAGCTCTACAGTCGACTCAAATGGTTTAACGCGTTTATCTACGACTTTGAATCGGGCGCCGTTTTGGGCCACAAAAACCAGCCCCAGCTGATGTTTATATCGCAGCACCAAGTTGGTTGAGGCCTCTCTCAGCTTAAGTGTGGTAGATCAGTGCCTGGAGGTCAAAGAAGTTCTTGTAGCCAGAAATATTTACTGAGCGACTAGGTCGCCACGCTGTGCGACTGATGACCTGCGACGCAAGTGCGCAGTGTTGTCGCGTTGTAGGACGGGCTTGGTGGTATTTTGGGAATGGCACTGCCGGTGTGGGTAGGAAAACGATAAGCCTGGGGGGGGGGGGGGGCTGTGCTCAATATGGATGTTTCAGAAAAAAATCTCGCGCCAACTAGAATGCTTTCTTTGGAGAATCCAGAGCTGGGAGGTGCGAACGACTGTCTGCGGCAGAAGGCATTGCACGGCGATACGAGCATTCAATTGCTATGATCGAACGAATAGCGAACCACCGGGTACCTTTATGAAGAGCCTACACGAGCACCCTTTTCGAATCAAAAACTGCTCATTTATTTGCCGAAGCGAAGAGAAGAACCAAAAAACCTTCAAGGTCCATAATCAAAACACACTTCTGCAGCTCCCTTCTAGAATGATGTCCCATTGATGACCAATTCCGGTGTCCCCTCCAGCCCGTCCAACTCCCACGACTGTCCCCCAATCCTCCTTGCCCGCCACGAAATCTCACGGAAATCCCTTCAAAAGCGGCTTCACCCACTGCAACGACTACTTTAAGCGCATCTGTCCCGTCCGTCCGTGACACGCACAGCATCGTCCGGCATCGCTCATAAATTGAATTGCATCTCGCCCTGCCACTACGCAGAACTTCACACCACTGCACCACCACCACGACGAGCAGCAGCAGTGTCAGCGCAGAAAATTGAGATTGCATCTGCACGTGTGTGCACCAAAATATTATTCCATCTGAGCGTGGACCGAAAGGACACAAGGCAGACCGGTCACCGGGAACCATGAGCCAGGAACTAGGAGCCAGGAAACCTCCGAAACAAGTGACAATCAAACCTCAAAAACCAAAGTCTAGATGCTTTCGGTATCCGTTTTGGTTGCGAGTGCATTAAACATGATCATCACCATCATCGCCGTCATCTGGGGGAGCGAGTGGACCGGCGCGGCGCCGAGCATCGTCAACGCCAGTCGTGTTCACCTAGATGTGTCTGTCCTCCTCAGAGGAGGCCAAATCTAGAGATGAACTGTGTCCCGGCAGCAGCGTGCGTGTGTGCGCATTGTTCGCAGTTGTGTAATAGCTTGTGGAAGGAAGCCACCGACAGGACCCTCCGGAAGGCGTACGCACCCCACACACACGAAGCACACACACACACGCGCTCTGCCAGTTACAATGGCGTGCGACACTGCGGTCACTGCGGATGGCAATTCTGTGGGGCGCACAGGAGGAGCTCCTCTTAAGTGCATCTCTCACGGACGTGACGGCCCGGTGTGTGGCCCCCAGTGCGTCCAGCACGGCTTATGAATGCGTAAAGTTATCACACCCCGAGGCGGACTTAGACAGATGTGTCCTGCCGTCAAGTGCACGCCAAGTATGAGTGCCTCTGCCGAACGACGATGATGACTGCATCAGCAGTTGGCGCGATAACTCCGTCGGGGGTGGGGTGGCAGGGCCGGGCGCCGCAATTACTTCTTCCGGCTGTCACACAGGGGGGCAGCAGCTCCGACCGGCCGGCCTGTGGTGTGAGGAATTTCATTAAGGCCAAGAGGCGGTTGACAAACTTTCCTGTCGTCACCGCCGCCGCTGACGCCGACTTGTCTCCTGTGCGCCGCCGGACTTGGGACACGACGACATGGTGTCACAACAATGTTGACTGGAAGTCATTTAATTTGTTAAACTGGAGATTTGCCGCTCTATCCGGCACCGGGGCTCGGCTGCATCTGGGGGTGGATGGGGTGTGCGTGTGTGTGCATGTGTGGTCCTCGGACTTCTTTATCGTGCGATGCCAGATGTGTGCGATGATCGCTGGCGTTTACATGAACCTGCCGCACTTTTACGAGCTCGCATTGTGCGCCCCTAATGAGTGAGCAATAAGCATCGCATGGGACACGATGATGATGTGGACGGGGACGACGACGACGACGACGACTGGTGAGATGGATGGATGGCTGGAGGAAGAGGAGTGAATGATGACATTCAGGCGGGACACGGAGAAGATGCAAGTGGCACGGGCGGAAGCACTAAATTTGACGGCTGCATGTGGGTGGCTTTTGACGGTGAGACACCGCGCGGCGGCGGTAGTGGCAGTGCCAGTGGCGGCAGCGGCCTTTGCTCGATCCCAGGACGGACCACCCCTAATGTCGAATGGCTGGTGTGCTTCGGTTTTATTATAAACAAAGCCGAAGCGAATGGCATGACGGAGGTTATTTCGGTTCTGGTGCGGTGCGGGTGCGGCCGCTGTGCGACTGATGATCTGCGACGCAAGTGCGCAGTGTTGGCGCGTCGGAGGACGGACTTGGTGGTGAGTTGGGTGTTGGTAGGGAAACGACAAGGGGGGACAGAGGTGTGCTCGAAATGAAGGAAAGGATGTTTTAGAAAAAATTCTCGCGCTAACTAGAATGCTTCCTTTGGCGAATCCAGAGCTGGGAGGTGCTGATGACTGTCTGCTGTAGAAGGCACGCACGGCGATGCAAGCATTCAATTGCTGAAAGCGAACGAATAGCGAAGAAAAGGTGTCAAAAGATTGCTGCATAAGTGCCTTCCTCGGATTAATCGTTTACAAGTTTCATCTGACGCAAGAATTCAAGCAATCAAGTGTCCGCCTTCTCATTACTGCTCTATGTCGGATTTTGTGTATGCCCTTATCAATGAGGTGCATTCCCTTGTCCACAAATTCACACAAAGTGCTCAGGGAGACCTAAACTTGTGTCGGTTTGGTCTAGTTTCTGAAGAGGCGACATTGTTGGCTGAATTTGCAGCCATCACCACACCGATGGACATCTTGCACTTAAGGACACCAAAGCATGACAAAAGCTGATATTTTGTGGAGCCAGCCTGATGGTCTGAACTTGAGCGAGTTACGGTGGCAGCAAGATGATGCTACTTGCCGCACAAACCGAACCTTACTTTAAGCTGTGAACGCAGCCGTGGTCTCGAACAGCCAGCCAAACATTCAGTAACCACAACATTTTCATTGCGGGGAATCCAATGAACGAAGCGTATCAAGGAACAATTACAACTTATTACCGAAACTCCGGCTCGGCGACGGGAGCCTTAAGAGCGTTACCGCCATTTCTTGGTTGTAGTCCTAGTCTCATTTGTAGCCGAGTGAACAAGTGTACTGATTTATCCATGCCAGTACAACAGCGGATTGGGCAACGCGTTGGGCGCCAGTAGCCAACGGACCAAAAGAGTGGATTCCACACCGTTTTCAGGAATTGGACGACTCTGTGGTGACTTCTGGGAAGGATTGGCCAGCCTCCTGGAAAATGAAGTCAACCCAAGCACCAAGGCCACTCGATCATAAGAAGCGATATATATACGTTCTCAGACAGAGCTCTAGAAACGTTGGAAGAAGATGACAATCTTGGGATCATGATCAAAATTGTTTGCCTAAATGTCTTCATCAACAAACAGATCGGCGATTTGGTCAGGTTACAATCCCATGTCCTCCAAGGGACACTTCTTCATCCACAGAAATGTTTATTTGGTGGCTATCGCTGTGGTGGCCCGTAGCGTTGTGGGTATATGCGTCGACCCCAACCTCGATGTCGTAGGTTCGATCGCAGCTTTGAGCGACAAAATAAATTTTACGACCCCACCTCTGTCTATTGTAGATAGCGGTGAGCCACCAAAAAGAAACATAGCGTCGGTGCACAGGCTCTGCGCGATCAAAACAATTTGTATATCAGTCCAAGCAGCTTGTGCATCAGCTAGTTTAAGCCCCCGACAAAATCAAAGGATGTGTCTTACATTAAAAATTTTCACATAAGCCTAGGAGAGGGCCGGATCAAAAGTACAGTAGCAAGAGCGGTGAACCGAAGGAAGATGAACACAAGAGCCCATACCGAACATTGGACGTCAAAGCAGACATTGGGGCTGCAACTACCACCTTATGCAGCTACTGTCTGGCCCCGGCGAAGAGTGGTCAAGCACTGGAATAACATGCCCAAAGTGACAGGCATATTCCCAAATGGTACAGGGGCGTAATCGCGTAACTATGGCTACGATCATCATTCATTCGATTAACTTTAGTGATATCGTTGATGATTTCTTTTCATGTAAGACCATCACTAGCGTCTCGTGAGAAATTTATCACTCACGTACAAATGACACATCTGTGCTCTCATTAGACCAAAACTAATGCATATGCGTCCTATCATCTGAAATCATCACAGAAGTGTAGAACAGGATACTGACATAGTTAATGACAGTTTTAGTGCATGTAAGCTTAAACTGCAGGCAAAACAATCTCCTTCAAACGACATCATATATGCATGCTTGCATGAAGCGAGAGACGCATTACGCTATTGGGCTCGAGGTTTTCCGAATGAAACATTTATGAATTTAAATCGACTTCGTTCACATGGCCACCGCGTGCACGTTTACAGCGGTCGATTCTTTGGACCCAATTTTCAACGACTCGGCCACACATTTCGGCAGAAACGGTCGATATTCGGCGTTGAATCTTGGCTCTGACCTCTTTCAACATCGTCGGCTGGTTGGCATACACCAATGATTTAACGTAGCCCAGCAGTAGCGGCGTTAAATCGCACCAATCGGCTGGTCAATTTCTTGATATAACGTGCCACCATATAACCATGGTGGCCCGTGGCGTTGTGGGTATGTGCGTCGACCCCAACCTCGACGTCGTAGGTTCGATTGCAGCTTTGAGTGACAAAATAATTTTCACGACCCCACCTCTTTCGAGTGACTGACAATGCTCAAAGAGTATTTCCTGTCTAGAAAAAGCTTCTCAAACTTGGCCGTTCGGATTGGGCATAAAATTGTATTTCCCTTCCACTCTTGAGAGAACAATAGCACGCACAACACGAGTGGTTGCTGAGAAGCTAGGCCCTGGCCCCCTACGGGCTGTAGCGCCACCCATATTATATATTATACCTATCGCTGAAGGGACATGACACCGTTTCTTTGCTCAATCGCATGAGCTACTGATTACTGATGTTTGCTTTCAACAAGACGGTGAAAATGCAATTTAAAGAACACGTTACGCACATGAAGAAAAGGTCCTGTGGATTGGTCGCCTTTTTGTTTGATTGAGCTACGTTAAGTAATTCGTTTTTGCCAAGCATCCAGCCATAGTCAATAATGAAATCCACGGTACGTATAAGTACGGACAGGAATTGAAATTTTCCAGCACACCAATGAATGATGCGAGGGATGTTTTGAATAAAAACGATAACCATTCCCGAACATGCGTTTTTCGTTCTTGGCACAAACTGCTTTAATCTCGATAGGTGCAGTTCAACATTTAATTTTTAGAAATTTCCTGATTCTTCCAAGAAAATAGTTTCTCAAGCCCCCCTAAAATAAGCGCGTGCTCAACTTGATTCCACGTAATTCTTAGTCCGATTTAAAGATTTTTGCCATTCATATGACACTCCGTTAAGTTTATAACCAAGTGTTAGCAATCGTGATGCCGATATGTGATGCACATCCACCAGTCGTAGCCACCTTTTATTTATGAAGTACAATTCTGAAGTGGCGACCCCGTTTGGGTTACAAGGCCGTTCGGCGTTACTTGCTCTTTTGAGCGCTGCGATGAATACAATGGAACTTAGCAATCCACTTCTTATTCACTGGAGTTGATGGGAAGTTTAGTCATGCTTTCGAAGAAAAATATGCTTCACTTGCCACAGTTTTTCCAATTTCGTTAAAATTCACGTTGCACTCTGCTTTCAATTGCTGGCGAGTGCAATCTGAATGACACACTTTGTTCATTGAGCTACCATTGGGCGGATTCTGTGTTCATTACTGAACTGCAATTGACGCAAGCAGTGTTGCATTTTAAGTTCCTGCGCGAGAACTTCAAAAACTGGCTGAATTAAGAGCCAACTTCAAATGACTTGAAGCCTTTTTGGCATATAGTCACATATAAATTCCGCCTCACCCTAAACGCGTTACACGACCAAATAAATTCCCCCTCAACATGGATCCCCAACACTGCATTCGGGATTGTCTCGATCCGACGTGATGGATAGCTGTGCACAATCCTGTTTTAGCTGTATCAGCATTTTTGCAATACATTTGCTTATTCCAAGAGGAAATGCAGATCATTGCACGAATGCGGTGATAGCACATTCCATCACGTATCGGGAAAAGCATCTCGGAGTGCATGAATGGTTGTGAGATCAACGCTGACTGAGTTGTAGTGAGTTCTCCGATCTGAGCTGACGGGTGCACAGAGGGATATAGAAAAGTAATAAAAATATAAAACTCAAGACACACGTCTTTCATTTTCACTATATTCATGAGTATTTGTTTTGAAAAATTCTTGCAGCAGGAATTCTTCGGAATGCTAGCACTACTCTCACTTGACTATCTTTTTTCCGCATTTTTGGCTCTATTTATGTGGTGAATAATTGATCAGAATATCGACAAGCTAACTGGGAACCTCACAAGAGAAAGATGACAATTTGAATATCATTGATTTTCTCAACTTGTTAGCACATCACAACATCTGAACGTGGCGCTATAGAAACTCTGTGTCTGTCAGGGACCTTATTGTTAAGACAATCAATAGGGAAGGATATTTCATGTCAAAATTGTGTTCTTGTTTTAAGCCCTCTTAAAGTTATATTTCGGTATGCTCAACAGAATGTGCCTCGCTTTGACAAGACACTCTCGCATCGAGCCTGTGAAACACAAACAACTCGAACTGACTTCTGTGATTTCGCGGTTAGACTCTGGATAAATAGGACTAGGGACTTATGTATATCCCTTGTACAGCCTTGAACAGAAATCAACTAAAGGGTGGTTAGATTTTAAGGGCCGATGTTGAATGTGAGCCACACCTCGACGTCGAGTTTTTTTCTGCATTTCATTTGACTTTTCTCAATTTCAGACTAACTCAATTTGAACCATGGAAAGATACACAATCGAGCAACGCGTTAAAGTTATGAAAATGGGCGTTCAAATCGAAATGCATATCGTGCACTTCGTGATATTTTCGGTCAATTTAATCGTCCAAATGTGCGTACAATCGGAAAAAATCGTGCAAAAAATTTTAGCAAACCCGGTCTGTAGGAGATGTGAAAACACCAGTGCATGCTCGTACAGCTCGTGCTGCAGAAAATATTGCTGCCGTTCGCAATAGTGTGACTGAAGAGCCGTCCACCTCAACTCGTCGTCGTGCCCAACAATTGCACCTCTCACGCTCGTCGTTGATCATATGCATAAAGACTTGTATTTACACGCTTTCAAGGTGCAATTGACTCAAGAACTAAAGCATCCTGACCATTTCAAGCGTCGTCAATGGTCAGAATGGTGGCAAGAAATGGCAACAGTGGATGATCAATTTTCGAAGAAAATCATCTTCAGTGATGAGGCACATTTTCACCTCCGCGGATTCGTCAATAAGCAGAATTTGCCGCATTTGGGCGAAAGATAATCCAAGAGTGATTGTCGAAAAACCAGTGCACCCACAAAGAGTGACTTGTGAACTGGCGGCATCATCGGGCCGTATTTCTTCCAAAATGAGGCCGGTCTGTAAATGGTGTTCGCTATCGTGAAATGATAACCAACTTTTTATGGACCGAATTGAAAGATATGAATGTGGACGATATGTGGTTTCAACAGGACGGTGCCACTTGTCACACAGCTAACGAAACAATGGCTCGTTCGCGCGACAAATTCAATGGTCGTGTTGGATTTTTTGGGGTTATTTGAAAGAAGAAGTGTACGTCGATAAGCCAGCAACAATTCAAGAGCTAAAGGCTGAGATAGTTCGGCACATTAACGGCGTAGAACCTCAATTATGCTTCAGCGTCATCGAAAATTTGGACCATCGGAAAGAGGTGTGCCGCCGAGGTCGCGGCGGCCATTTGGTCGATATTTTGTTCCACACATAATTCAACCATGCCAATATTATCACAACAAAAAGAAATGACAATAATTCCCTAAATAATTTGTGTTTTATTCAAAATCAACATCGGCCTTAAAATTGAACCACCCTTTACTAGAGAGACATCTGACTTGACAGCTGATTATTCCCTCGACCGTCAACGAAGTTGAGGGATTTTTCGACTGTTGCCCATCATTTAAGCGACCTTGTCCGACTATTAAGGTTGATCTGAGGAAACTGGAAAAGAGAGCTAGAAGTCGAATATCTCCATAATATCCCCATTCACTCAAGTCACACTCGAGACATCATTGCTGATGCAATGCCACACATATTGAACTAAGTCTTGATAGCACTACCAGCGAAGTACTGGTGCCACTATTTCAAACATAATGGTATCAATGTAGCTTCAAGAAAGGGCTAGAATCAAGGCTCTATCTCATACCGTTGTTGTTTTATCTAAATTTCATTTCCTATCGTTCTTATCTGGTCAGGGCGTTATTGAGTTCTGAGTCTGAGTCTGTGCCTGTTTATGGAGTGGAATTATGGGCGAAATCTTGCGATCTCGGTGGTTTTTTGGAGCAGAGACAGAAAAGAAAGGTTTGGGTAACTGCTTGTTAAAGACACCCACTGATCCTGTCGTCCCCAACGACGGACAACTGTCGTAGGGCAGTTAGAAAATAAAATGAAAACATACGAATTCCTCGAGGATTTGCGTTTACGTTTCGCATATTCAATAAAATGGTTAAGTTTGCGATTCAGAATGTGTAAAGTTTGTGATTGAATGCAACCGAGTAAACGATCTTTGATACATTAGCGCTGGCTGTCACTTTTATTGCGCTACAGTCCGGGGTGCACCTAAGACTCAACCAACAGGCTCCACAAACTAGCACGATATCTGGATAGCTGTCTCCGATTTCGCACATCAAGTTGGTTGAGAACCCATTCCACTTAGATGCGTCACCTTAAATGCGGGCGTCCTCAATGCCATTGCCTCACAGGCTTGGATTCGAAGTCGAAGATGTCACTCTGCAGCTCATATAAGCCACTCGAGTCCTCGTTCGGTCGTTTGGTTTAGTGACCGCGTTACTCGTCGTCAATGACCTTCGTTTTTCTGCGAAAGGTGAGCAAACACCCTGAACACACAATGACTCATTGCCATTCGACGCAACAGAGTCCAACAAGATGTAGCGACTGTTGAACAACGAACCTGGTACCACCAAGTTCCGACCAGGCTCGAGATCGCCTTCATGTTGGCCTTTTGAGAGCACACCCGAGAGAAAGTCGTAAGATTAGTAATTTCTGAGATCTGCTTTCACAACCTTGAGACTTCGGAATGGACACAAGTCACACTCGCGACCAAATGTCCGCTTTGCAGCCGACTCATATTTTCTACTCACACAATCAGCGACCAGATGCCGGATACGGCAGTCAGAGCACCAGTGATGTGAGGACACACTCATTAATCAATCGAATAAAACGCCTCGTTCCACTGCACTTCACCTGTCACAAAGTGCGCCCCAGTCAGTCGAAAAATGTTCAAGGTTTCCCTTAGAATTACATCCACAGACAGGCGGTGATCGTTGCTGCCATGTTATCACTTCATTTGCACCAAATCTAATCACTGTCAGTTCGTTCACTCAATTCAGTTCGAAGAAACAACGAAAATGAACAACTTCCCCGCACGCAATATCCGCGTATCGATAACTTACACGGTTCCGGTTAATTAGCAAGGCCCAGCACTGGGTGCGCCCACAGTCTTGGAGTCTCGAAGGATCGCTCCGAACTAACACCGAGTGGGACGGGTTCCTGGAACGATTACACTTTATTTATTCACTTGTCTCCACCGATTTATTGTTCACGCGAAAAACAAAAAACGAAAAAATAACACGCACTAGAGACAAATTAATTGTTCGACGATTGAAGGCATGTGTGCGCGCTAATTTCATCGACGCCGCTTGATGTGCCCCCGATTACGAGCGTAATGGGCCCCAGCGTGCGGAGACTGACAGAAAGACAGAAGTGACAAGACAGAAGGAACACACGGCACACGACACAACGACGACGACCACACGACACACGAAACGACGAGAATAATTCAGAGGCAGCGAGCGCGGCAACCGTGCACAAGGCATTCGGATTTTGAATTGTATCCTGTTTATAACTGCCTTAAACCCGAAAATCTTCCGACCACCGCCACAGCACACATTGTGTATTCGGTTGATGTTGCTGGTGTTGATGTTGCTGCCTCTAGTGTGGTGCTGCTCCTGCTCCTGCTTGGGGGGGGGGAGGGGGAGGGCAGGGTCGACCAGAAAAGCACTCGTTCGACGATTGTGTTGCTCTCGTTTACACAAATCCACGCCACATTGGATACATTTCGCACTCACACACACTCTGGCTCTCTCTCTCGGCCGTGGGCAGACCCACACAGCGGCAAGTCATCTAGGAATGGCTAAAAATACACTCCAGCGACTGTGTGAGTGCCTGCACATGGGTGGCTTGGTGTGTTCGCCCCACACACAGTGCCGCCACGGCGAATACACGACCCCCGCCCGCGCCAATAAGAAGAAGAGGTTCAACCCTTTCGCCGTGGATACCAGCACTCGGATGCGACCGGTGTGGGTGTGCGTGCGTGCGCCGGTGTGAGTGTGTGAGTGGCTGCCCGTACGGTGGAACGGGGCTGTTGCGTGTGGGGCAGGACCTGCATTATGTGGCGTACACTTTTGGGGTAGACCGAAAATTGTTTAAATCACTCGCACCCATACACGACCGCATGTGTGTGCGGAGAGCGCGTGAAGTGCGTGAGCAGCCACACTCGCACGCACGATGATTTTGTTGTGCCTTCGGAGAGCGAAATCGCAACGCAATGCTCGGCACACATGCAGACGACCGACGGCCGAGCGGTTCGGGGGCGACACGGGCGAACATTCTGGCAATGCATGAGCCGACGGATAATCTCATCGCAAGGACTGTGCACACGCAAAGTGTGTGTATTTTTGGGATTTCTTGATTATGCCACGGGAAATAGTTTGGAAATTTCACACCACATCGTGCATGTGGAATTGGGTTAACCGACTGCGTCCTGCCTTGAAATGCTGGCTTCGAGTGCCGGTCCCTCCTCGAGCCTGGAGGGTTGTTCAATGGAATTCCCCCCCCCCAAGTCGATGGGATGGTGGGAATGCATGGTTGTAGGCACCTCGTCAGGTCTGGTCTACGACACCTTCGGTGAAGGGGAGTCCGAAGGTGGTTGGATGACAGATTGAGGATGAAAATGAACGCCTTTTTCGATGAAATTCACGAATTCTTTGACTTTAGCTCATCGAGCAGTCAGAAATTGCGCCCCTTCAAGTGGACTTCTGGAGATTTGCTTAAAAATGGCGCCCGGCGCGTTGCACGGATGTACACATCATCACGTCTTCCGAGGCGTGCCTTAAATGCGACATCCCATCAGGAAGGCGTCCTCTTGGCAGACCATCAGGAAGGCGTCCTGGCAGACCCAGGACGAGGTGGTGGGACCAAGTCTAAAAATTCGCTAGGTTTGCCGTGGGCATAAATCTTCATGGCTTAGAGTCGATGGCAGAGGATCGAGTGGCCTGGAGATATCTGATGATGATCAGAAATGATGATGATGATGTTGGCGCCCGGCGGGGAGCACAAAATCTTGTAACTCTCGCATCTCTTGCACAGTCCAAGTCTCGGCGGGACTAAATTTCGTAACCTCCACATGTTGAAACATTTGCGTGAGAGAATGGCTTCTTATAGGGCCCACAGATGCACAGTCACGTCGTTGCAAACCTTAAGTCTGTGCGAACACCACTTCGCCATCAACAGTCTGCACAGACTTTAGTAGATGACAGACACTGCCTGGCAGACGGGCAGACGGGCAGATGGGTTGTTATTGGTACGCACAGACAGACACTGCCTCTCAAAGAAAAATATAATTTGGCACCACTCTCTGGTCCAAAAGTGTGACCAAAACTGTATATCCGTGTTTTCTCGTTTTACCGCGAGAACTTCAGATCGAAGCAGTAATTTAGGTCAAGCCTCTGCACTGCTTGATTTGAAAGATGGAGGTGGACAATTGCAACGCTCCCATCAGTCGTCTGTTGTGCTTGTTTTGAAAGACAAGCGTGGACCCAATGCAACACTCCCTTACGACGTCAGGGCGTGCTCATCACTTGAGGTTACTGGAAGGGACATCCTTCTGGTGTACCTCGTGCTTTTGTCACGATGGCGTTATGCGTGCGAATTTGGAGCCCATTTTCACGCAACATCAGGTATCGGGTTTTTTACTGCATTTGTACCTTCAGTTTGTCGTTCCTTAAAATCTTCGTCCATCTCTCCACCCGCTGTCATATTCAGTTCAAGCTTGTTATCGAAAAAATGCATTCGGCGTTGCAGCGTAAAGGAGTCTCCTCTTGAGTGTCCACCTCGAACACAGAATCTTTTCATGTCACCACCAAGCTGGTAAGATCCAGTCCCTTGATTGCCAGGCGACCCGTGACGTTGTACATCATTTGTCAGTTTCACTAAACAACATAATTCGGTGGTCTGGGAGCGATCAGCGACTGATGACCACAAGCACGTCGCATATTTAGCACAGTCTCTAGGTGTTTTGACTGATTTCTTGCAGAGCCTGAAAGGCGTGCAGAATAAATTGCGAAACAAATTCTCCGACGGCTCCGAGAATGTTCATTTAAACGGCTTGCCGACATTTCGCGAGCATAAAAGGGATTACAAGTATCCGACTACAGCTACAACTTCGAGGTAGTGAAGGACATCGTCTACCTTGGCTCCCAAGTAAATAGTGCGAACAACATCAGTACTGAGATTAAACGCAGAATAACTCTTGTCAACCGCTCTTTCTTTGGGCTCAAGAGGCAATTGAGTAGTCGAGCCCTGTCTCGAAAGACCAAGCTCACCTTATACAAGACCTTGATCATCCCTGTCCTGCTGTATGGCGCGGAAGCTTGGACTATCTCAAGAGCGGATGAAGACGCACTTGGTCTCTTTGAGAGGAAAGTTCTGCGTTCAATCTTCGGTCCTGTTTGCGTTGAAGGTTCTTGGAGAAGGAGATTCAACCACGAACTGTACGGCGACATGAGTCTAGTCAGGCGTCTACGGATTCAACGTCTAAGATGGCTAGGCCATGTAGAGCGCATAGACAACACTGCTCCAGCCCGAAGAGTCTTCGACTGCGAGCCAGTGGGACAACGCAGTAGAGGACGACCACGAACCCGATGGCGCACTCAAGTGGAGAAGGACCTCAACCAACTTGGAGTGCGAAATTGGAGGCAACTGGCTAAAGAACGTGCCACCTGCAGAGGAGTGCTGACCGAGGCCCAGGTTCACCCCGGACTGTAGCGCCACAAGAAGAAGAAGAAGAAGTATCCGAGATCATGATACAGCACGGGCCGAGACGTGTATTGCGAGTGAATTCATGGAGAGAAGGAATGCAGTTGGCTAGCTCACTAGAGCATCACTTGTTGAAATAGCTTTAAGCCACGGACAAAGAGGACGAACAAACCCGCGTCTCCTTTCAGGTTAATCGCTCGCTCTTAAATTTCATCTAGGTGCGGTGTGGTCTTGGGGGCACCAGAGCGTTGTACTCAAGCTTAGGGCGAACGTATGTCTTTTAAATTCAATACAAATTCTGAACTTTCATTTCCATCGTGGTGAAGCTGATGCACACAAGAGATAAAACGATGGATAACCCTGTCGAATCGCTGTGTCTTTGGACGTAGGCGACAATTGAAAAATAAGGCCTTGTCTCGGAAGACCAAGTAGTCTCTAATACGACCCTGACAGTCCCAGTCCTGCTGTATGGCGCAGAAGCATGGACAATGTCAAATGAGGACCAAGAGTTGCTTGGTAGTTTCGTAAGGAAAATTCATATTCGATCCCTTTTGCGAAGAAGGAGTGGGCAGATCCACACAGGAACAAGTCGTCTACGAATGGCGATCGGTCCCCTTTGCGAAGGAGGAGTTTGGAGAAGAAGACTGAACGACGAACTCTACGAGCTGTACAACGACACTGGCCTAGTCAAACGAATTCGATTGTCTCCACTCAGATGGCTAGGACATTGACTCTCCAGCTCGAAAAGTCTTCGAGACCAACCCTTAGGGACAACGCGGTAGAGGAAGACCTCGCCTCCGCTGGCGTAACCAGCTGGAAGGAGATCTTAATCAGCTGGGTGTACGAAACTGGAGGCGCCTAGCCCAAGATAGCGTTAGTTGAAGAGGAATGCCCAAAGACGAAGAAGAAGCTGATGAACGAAGAAAGTTAATCAGTAATAATTAGATTTCTGCCGTGTCATTGACGGCAGCCGTGATAGTTTCTCTAGAAGCGTTGGAAGATGATGCGCAATCGAATGACCAAATCGAGTTCTGTCGATCAATCGGTTAGGTGGCAAGACTCATGGCAAGCTCCAAGAAACAACGCGGACGATTTATTGTCCGATTTTCTTTTGATGTGAGAGGCAGGTTGCACATGCCTTTCCTGTTGAATCGCCAGTGCTCTCTCAACAGAATCCGTACCACAACCCCTCCAGCGGGTGCACCCATCGACTTATTGAATGAACGTGTTCTAGCCGTTATAGTTTTGCTAATCATTTTTGTGGCGGCGACTCCATGTCTACGTTCGATGTCTGGTACGACCAAATACTTTTCACGGGCTCAGTTCTTTCGAGTCACTCACAACACTCAAAGAGTTTTCCTGTCTAGGAAAAGCTTCTCAAACTTGGCCGTTCGGAGTGCACATTAAACTGTTGGTTCCTTCTACTCCTGAGAGCACAGTAACACGCTCAACAGGAGTGGTTGCTGAGAAGCTAGCCCTGGTGCTTACGCCACTCATATTATCACTGACAGTAGGCACCCCGATTGAACAATTTTGGGTTTTAGATTTCCTCTGCTAGATGTTCCAATGCCTCTGAGACAGAGGATCTTGGCGGAAGCCTATGTCATGTAGAGCGGATTGAAACCTATACACCGACCTGGAAAATCTTCGAAAATACCTTCGGGAGACGGCGTGGAGGAAGACCGCGACTCAGGTGGCGCACGCAAGTGGAAAGGGACCTCAACCAACTTGGCGTGCGAAACTGAACGCAGCCAGTTAAAGATCTACATAGATGACTGGAGAAGTTTGTTGGTTGAGACCGAGGTCCACCCTGGACTGTAGCGCCACCTTGAGTAAGTGAGCAGTGGCATCGACGTTAATTAAAAACTTTAATTAGTTTGCATGCATTTTCTACGTAGCAACTTATTGCGACTGTGCGTATAATAAATGTCCTTGCAAGAATCTGACACATTCTGTAACAGCTGTTCTACACCCGAGGCGTCACAGACCTACTTCTGCGGTGTGCCATAAAACACAAGGCTATGCCTTATAAGCACATGGACTAGTAGGAGACGATTTTTGGAACATTTGGCAGTCACGTGAGGGCACCTACGGTACTGAGTTTTGTACACTTCCTTCGGTTTTTTCAAGTCTACCTCGTTTTTTTGGGAATTTGCTTCAATTTCTCGGCTCTAAATTCTCATCCCAGGTCGATGCGCCGAGAATGTTGATGCCATTCGAGCGTACATCACAAACGGAATAGCCATGGACGACACCATGCTGAATTCTGCGAAAGGATCTTAGACTGCATCCTTAGAAGATAAAGTCAACTCAAGAACCAAAGCCACTCGATCATATGAAGCGACGTCCAACTGGGCTCTAGAAACGTTGGAAGGTGATGCGCAATCGAATGACCAAATCGAGTTCTGGTGATGAATCGGCTAGGTGGCATAGCACATGGCAAGCTTCAAGAAACAGCGCTTCAAACAAGAAATTGGGACGATTTAGTGCCCGATTTTTTTTTTGATGAGAGAGGCAGGTTGCACATGGCATTCCTTCCAGATCGGACTGGATGACTGACAGGCAAACGCTGATCATCATGGATCAGATGGATCAAAGACAAAAGAAGGGGTGGGTGCGGGTGTCTATTCTCAAGACCTCAACATTGCCATCTCCATGAAGCTCCCTAATCACTGTAGCGTTTTTCAGGCAGAAACCATATCGATTAAAGAGGCGCTGTCGTCGCTTAAAAACTCTGTTCCGATAGTCAGGCCGCCATGCCGACAATGTCATGTTCTACTCAAAAACATCCCTTAATTGCAGGCGGTCTCTTAACGAGGTGGCCGAGCATTTTAACATTCACCTCATGTGGGTGCCGGGACACTGTGACATACCAGGAAACTGCAAAGCAGACAAACTCGCTAGGTGTGGTACAACCTCATCTCTATCGATGGCAGGGGTACCACCTTCCATGCCGATCGCTACAGCTTACCATCTTCTAAACCTCTAATGACAAATGGCTAGAAGGCACCACCTGCCTTAAAACAAAAGAAATCTGGCCATCACTCAACGTAACGGTGGACTCAGCAAGCCCTCATTAAGGACCCTTATAGGAGTCATAACCGGGCACTGTGTAATTGGCACTCATGCTCGCAGGATGGGTGCGCCATAAAATGATTCTTGCAGAAGCTGCATGGATGAAGAGGAGGAAGGGAACACTCATCACCTTCTCTGCTCCTGCAGTGCTATTGCCAGTCGTAAGTTCCTGCACCTAGGAGCCTACTACTTCAGCAGCCGTTACGAGCTAAAAAGTGCCAGCATTGGCCAACTAAATCGGTTCATCAGCAGCACCAACTGGTTCCAGCGTTAGGAGAAGTCAATCCGCGTGGTATCAAAATGGGCCTACTCTGGCCCAAGTGTGACTGCTACCTAACCTAACCTAACCATCGACTTATTGACTGAACGTGTTCCACGAGGCAATTGGTCCATTTCCTTGCCACCTAGCCCGCGTAACTTAACAACTCTCGATTTTGTATGGGACTCTGTTGAAGCGTTGGTCTATTCCAGTCGGACACCGGTTCTAAAGGAACACCAATATCGAATGAGAGTGAGCGGTCCTTTCTATCGAAATGCGTGGTCGAGTCCTCCGAAAATACATATACCGCTGTAAACGTTTCCATGGTGGACATATGAAAAAAGTTGAATTCCACGCAACAAATGTAAAAACTCATTCATTCATTATTTCTAGGAAAACCAGCGACCACGAATTGGAAATTGGCCAACAAAGCTTCAGATGACATCACCGAATTTTGGCGCTTGGAAGGGGTGCTCCAAAATCGTTCTAAAATAGGATGCTCTTGCCCACCCGAGCTCCTTTGTCTCCCCAAACAGGAATCAACGAACAAAAGTGCCCTGAAGTCGCCCAGGAAGTTCGTGCCATGGGCCTATGAGCGTCCTCTTCGCCAAATCTTGTCTTGCACGTTCGGTGAGTACTATGCGTTCATCGAGCATTGAGTGACTCAGGAGACCGTGTTAAAAATACGCTCAGCAAGCACATGTGACGGGGCGAGTCAATCCGTTGCACAAATGCACATGTCACCGATTGTTCTTTGATCTTTCATTACAAATGTGACGTGGTTTATTCTTTCAACAATAAGTGGACGTGAAGCAAAATAATTAAATAGCTTGTGGTGGCTTGGAAAAACAACAAGAGACACTTAAAAATTCAAGACACAGACTAGGACCCAAGAAGAGGGGGGTCCGCATATGTTTTAGCTGAGAAATGTGCAACAAAGCTACTCTGGGTTGCGGACGGATGTTCCTAATGACCAGCAGAGTCTCGTTTATTGCTTGGCGTTCACAATTTGAACGAACTCTGGGTTGAGAGAGGCGTCGTCAACCAAGAAACCATGGAAATCGGGCATGTCAGCGGCCACGGATCCAACGTACTGAATGCGAAGCCTGTCGGCGACTGCTTGCGACACATTTTCCGCCAACCATTTACGGAGAACTGAGTGAACAGCTTGGGTCTGTTGTGGAATGCCATTTTTTGCCGTCCCGATGGTACACACTGCCTCGTACGCAACAACGACTTCTGTCCAGTCCTTGAAGTACCTTCCGGGTACGCTCATCTGCCTGAAGACAACTTCTCCCGTTTCGCTTGACTCTGACTCTTTAAAGGTCTCACTAATGCAAGGCATGACGTTCAAACCTTTGGCCAGGGCTTGAGCCCATCGCTTGCACCCAAGATCAGACGACGCTGTCGGAGTGTCCCAAGAAAACCGAATCAGCGCCAAAATCCGCATTTCACCAGTAAATACACGTTTCGGGACCCTGCTTGAATTTTTTCCAGCTGCTCCGATGATGTTCGGCTGTGATATGAAAGGTTCTCTGCAGAGGCACTAATCACGATTTCTGGGTTGGGGACGACTAGACTAGAAACTAAGGAATATTTGAGCCTTATTTCCGTTCATCTTCCAGTTGCCTCCGACGCAGAATTCGAAGAAGACGAAGCTTCCGAGCAAGATCAATGTGGGCGGTGGCCATTAAAGAACTGCATTCTATGACGATGGGAACCAACAATCGCACTCCCAGTGACCTTACCGAATTCCACCAAAAGCCCGATTCTGTCCTGATCCTCTGTGAACCCCACCGTTTGTTATACAAGCTGACTAAGTCACTGACCTCCCTAGTCGCCTACAGTCAATGGCCAGAGCGACAGACCGAATCATAAAAAGTGACATTATGGCAGAACCGTGGTTTCAACATGAATGCGCGACGAGACACACAGACTGTTGTTTACGATGGAATTTGGTGAACGCATGAAAAACGTGTTAATGGTCACTCGGGAGATCTTGTGGTCGGCAACGAACCGCCCCCGAGACATGGTTTGTATTTCAAAAGAGCGCACATCATGGTCACGTTCATGGCACAGTAGGTTCAAGGATTGGCCGTGCAAAAGTGGCGAGTAGCAGCGATGACATGACACATACTTGGACTTGAAGAAGTATCGGGAAATTGTTTGTTGAGCGCCGAGAGAGTTGGCCATGCTGTGGGGCTCCCAGGACGTCTGCTGCAAATAAACCGATTATCCTGCCGTCGGGACTCTGATGCAAGGTGAACCAAGGTGTTTCCAGAAGACATCAGTACAGCACGCAGGGGGACAGGGCCCAACTTCTTACCAACCACTCTCGTAGTGCACTCTCACAAGGTGAAGGGACTTACAGCTTTGTGTCGACTCCGAACGGACAAATGACTCGAAAGTGGGGACCGTGAAAATTGTTTTGTGGTACCAGTGATCGAATGTAGACACGTAGGTCCACATACGTTGGGCTCGACGCACATAACCTTAACGTCACGGGCCGCAAAAAAAGGGAGGACATCAGTAAGCTACCTACATTTTCGCGATCGACAGAATGTAGCACAGAACGAATGCATACAACGTGGTTTTTCATGACATTTTCTTCTCATTTCGAGGGTAACACAGCCCGTAACCAGGCCCGTAACCAGGCCCGTAACCAGGCCAACACAAGTCTTTCACCTTTTAGTTGAAGATTTTTCAGACCGTCCTCAAACTGTCCGCCGGCTCAGTCTTTGGATCCGTACATGTTTGGCCAAGTGTATGTCGCTGTGGAGGCTAAAAGTAGTCAACTTCCCATTTTGGCAGCAAAACGAGAGGTCGGTATCAAGGAATAATGGCTACATGGAGGCTGGCTAAAATTAGGGTGGCACTCGTAGGTTCGCGAGTGTTGACACGCGGATCTAGTCCATCCTGCTCTATACACCACTTGGTTGTTCTAACGATGCGATAAAGGAGGATGACGCCAAGGGCTTAGGTAGCTTTAGGCAGTCCAGAACTCACCTCTACCAGCTCCCCTGCTACTTCTGCAGAAGTCATTTTAGACAGGAGGCGTGAGCTCAAATGGTTATCACTGGTGAAGAAGGTCCTGATAGACCCTGGCAGGCCCAGTCTGATCAACAACGTTTCTTTGTCTCCTTTCCTACGTGGTCCCGCTGATAAGGAGTTCAGAGCGAATAACCTCAAATAATTGTGATCGTGAACTGTGCGCAGCAAAACTCAGGCATGATTGATTCCGACATAAGTGCTGTATAGACTAGAAAAGTGAGGCTCAGGCAAACACCGACTGTGAGAGGCTGGGACCGAAAGTAGCTGTGGAGTGGAGTGGTGTGATGTGATCTTGTGATGGCTAGGTTATGTAGAGCGAATGGACACCACAGCTCCGGCCCGAAGAGTCTTCGATACCGAGCCATTGGGACAGCGCAACAGAGGATGCCCTCGCAAAAGATGGCGCACACAAGTGGAAAAGGACCTCAACCAACTTGGTGTGTGCACCTGGAGATGGCAAAAGATTTGGAGAGGCATGTTGGTCGAGGCCCAGGTCCACCCCCGATTGTAGCGCTAATCAAAGAAGAAGAAGATGTGGTCCTGCAGATAGCGCAAGACCCTTCGGACGATGTGGTCGTGTTCATTTGAAATATGTTTGAGGCCACAGAAATGTGATGATGTGGCGAAGGATGTCTGCGAACCGTTCCGGAGAAGGTATCCGCTGTCGCGAACTTTTCAGTTTTGGAGACTCCCAAACAGCTCCGTCGGTCTCAAGGAATGACGAGCTGGTACAGGCGGCTTATCGCAAGTTTTGCGGCTCCAACATGACCTACTGCCCAAAGAACGGCAAGACTTTTAGTGTGACTGATGCTGATGCGCGTTCGATGAGCTTAACACGTTTGAACTACTCAACAAGGATATTGGCACCGGAGGTCGAGTACAAAAAGACAGACCTAGACTTGAAGAAACGCTCTTACGTACAGAGTCAGGCATCAACAACTGCGTCTAAAAAGTGTGCTATTCCAGGTGGATGCGGAGAAAAACGAACGACCGATAGCGTTCATGTCCCAGAAACTTAATGCCGTCCACGTCCATTTAGTCCTGTTCACGTCCACGTCCACTTACTCCCGTCCACGTCCCGTGTCACGGAACCTGACTATGCGGCCGTTTTGTAGATGAAGGAGTTCAGGGCTTTCGTGGAAGGACTACCTTTTTTCTACTTCCACCGACCACGAGAGTCTAAAGTGGTTTATGAGGTTGAGAGAGGCCCGCCTGGTCGTTTGGGCAGATGGAGTCTGAAACTGCAAGAGTTCGTGATCGAGCATAGGAAGGGTGTCCAAAGGTGGTCTTCAGTACGCACTCAAGCGTCCATATGGACGAGATCACTTCTGTAACGATAACGCCTTGGGACCTAGATGTTGGCAGGCAAGCATTCTACCACTGAAGCAATACGAACATGCTCGCCTCATGGAAGAACTTGAACCTGGATGTTGGCTGAAGACACTCAATGGACACGTTAGTGGGTCTGGTTCAAGAAACTCTGTTCATAGGCCTGGTGATCTAAGCACGATCAGGGAAATGAGGTTATGCCAGGGCATTCGAAGCGCTGTGCCATAAACTGACTTCCGGTTATTTAAGTGCTTCCGGTGAAATCGGCTGAGATGACCTCAATTGACGTTGAATTGCCACGCTAGTCCTGTTCCTAAAAGGCAACTAGTGAGGGTTTGAGTGGCGAGCTCTAGCAACCCACCGAACCTTCCCTCCTTCCGTCATGTGCACACTGGGGAGGAAGGAGATTTTAATTGAGTCAACAGCGATTGCAATCGCATGTCACTCTGCCGAATGGAAAATAAAATAGCTGAGTGACAGGCTACTGCGCCCCATCATCCCGCTCGTCAGCATCCAATTATGGCAAAGCCCTTCGAAATGACGTATCCTTGTCATTCCGAATATGACATGCAATCAAATTAAATGAATATTTAATTACAACTCAGTTGCATCCACCAGCGGACGCTCCCCGCCAGCACGCATCTATGACGACGCGTCTGTGTGCGAGCGCGTTCGATTCAAGCGAAATCCATCGCCAAGCCGCGCCGAGCCGCCACTCCAATCAATCTTTCGATAATTTGCGATATTTTTTGTTTCACTGCTCATTACAGCCGCTTCCTCGCTGGCGCTTCGTATTGTTTAATAAATTTATGTTATAAATTATATTTAATCACATATACCAGATGAGTGCATGCTCATTTAGCGAACGCGGTGCTCGTGCGTCGCTGGATTGGATGCGTGCCGTCGACCGAACGCGATTTATGCGTCGACACAAAAACTGGTAGTCGGACAATTCCGCAACTGATAATGACTTAATAATTCATTGGCAGGATGCGTTCCTTTTTTCAGCGTTGCCCCCCCCTCCCAATCGAAGCACTTGTCCGGCGTCAGACGGGCAGCGACAAGGACGCAAGGATGTTGCAACAGTAATTCAATAATAAAATCCACAAATTCCTTTAATCCCCAATATTCATTATGATAATAAACTCGACGCCGCACTTACACCGTCAATTAAATCCACTTAAAGCGTGGAGCGCGTACACGCGTACACGCGGACGACCGTCGAGCAGCGCTCGAGTTTATTACCTGACCGACCGACGCATGGGCTGCGCTGCACTAGCGGTGGTAGTGCACAATGGTGGCAAGGACGGCTCCCGCGTCCGATGTGGCTTACATACCAAATTATAGTGATTCCCCATTAAAAATCATATTACTCGCCGTGGGATATTCATCTCGGTTTTTTTTTCGATGGTGGTGCCTGCATCCAGGAGGATGGCATGCCATGGACCGAGGACCGGCTGACACACGGGGAAAGTGTGAAAACGAATTGACAAAAGTTCTCGTGTGGCAATCGTAGGTCAGTGCTAACCAAACGTTTGCGGAAGGATACAAAACCTCGGGGAAAACCAGGACGAGAACAGAAAAAGGGAAAAACAGGAAGACGGACGAGGATGCGGAATGGCATTCATCTGTGGATTGGTGGAACAACAAGGAGCGTTGATTTTTGTTGTTCCTTCTGTTTTTTTTTTTTTTTCAAGAGAAAAGTTTTGCATTTACTTTTGGCGTGTTGTGTCGTTATTTCCTCGGAGGCATGGCCCGCGTGCAGTCAGGCAGGGGTGTTGCCAGACCTACGGAGAGCAATGGCGTTGGAGGAGAAGGTCTCGCTTGTCATAGACGTTTGAAAAGATAGATTGAAGCGGACTCAGCGTATTCTTTAGGAATTTAAAGTGGCCACTATGCTTCATCGATAGTGGCGGGGATGCTACTGCTGATATGAGCACCAACATTCTTCTGCTGGGCATGAGAGCCCAAGCTTAGACCAAAAGCATGGTATGGCTCCACCTGTAAAGAGGCTATGTGGTTGCGAGACTAAGCTAGTTCTACCGAGAAAAGCCGGAATAAGCTTAAAACGGCCAGAAATGACTGCAATACGGGTAATCCAGAACGGAAATCAAGACAAAGCCAATAATGTTCGCACAATCCATTTAATGTAACGCAGGGCAATGCAATTTCTTTGATTTTGAGAAAGAATTGCAAGTGCCGCTGAAAAGAAGGATGGTCCTAGGAAAGCACTTTTTTACTGTCGTAGATTCATATGTGGCTTTGGTTGGTTTAAGGACAAAATAGACCACACAAGCGCAGACTATCCTCAACACGTTGCGGGGAAGTGAGCCACTGGGTATGTTCACATTCTTAAATCCGGTAATACGACATGTCGAACGACCTGGTCTTAGAGACCAATTTGTACTAGGTCGTACAAAAGTGAACGCTCCGTGCGACGGTAATTTGGAATTTCAAAATGTTCAACTTTTACCCTCGGTCGTACGGCTGGTAGTACAATGTGAACACATGTGGTACGGTCGAGGTGCAAATTTCGATTCTGTTGGTTTTCAACGATTGAGATCTTTCCCGGTAGAGTTTAGGGTCGTTTGCTTATTTAGGACATCACATCGCTGAAAGAAGAACACGCGCCCTGATGTTGATGCCACAAAACTACACTCAATAATGAAGTCCATGAATAGCGTAGTACAATGTGCACGCAAAGCTTTTTTTGGTCGTTCGACATATAGTGCAACCGGGTTTAATAATGTGGACGTACCTACAGCCATAAAGACCGCACTCCCTTCCCAAGTGCCGCTGATCGTCATGCATACTCTTGAATCCCCACGCAAGGTGCAGTGATTGAAGTGCTAGCCTTCCTCTCTGCAGTTTGTCCATAAAATGTGTACATTTTTTCCCGTAGCTTAGGTTTATGTTATGTAGGTGGGTAGACGCGGTTGAGCCACGTCTCCCTTAGGTCTCATTGGACGCATTGTGATGCCTATGGGGTCCTACTCGTTAATAGACTTCTATGTATTGTTCTCTACTCTCTTGTACCGAGATTTCGGAAGCTCCCGTAGCTTAAGGCCCTCGGTGCGATTGCATGGGACACGAGAATTGAATTGGTTACAGATCTGTGAGCCTAGCTTCTCAGCAACCACCCTTGTTGGGCGTGTGTGAAAGGGACCTACTGTTTTCTGCCGGCTCCGAAGCCAAATTTGAGAAGCAAGGAAGGCATTGTTTGAGCATTGTCAATGACTCGCAAGAGGTAGGGCCGTGAAAATAATTTTTTTTCGCTCAGACCAGGGATTAAACCTGCGACATCGAGGTTCAAGTGCATTGGGGTTGACGCACATACCCACAACGTCACCGGCCACCCAGCCGAGGATACACTTATTTTTACACTCGAATCGCCATGAGATAGCGCGAAAAAAAGTCACGAGCTTTAAAAAAACTAAGACCTTGCGAAATCCGTCCTCAGAAACCGGATGCAGTACGGAAGGCAAAATTTTATCGCTGGACGACCGATTCACCGGCATAAAGACCGCTGACACAAGACAGCTTGGTCCTAAAAATTCGAAGAGCGCTCGCAGGATTGTCAACGATATGGGTATGGGTATGGTGCGTGGGTAAGTTCATTGTGTTGCGAAATGGGAGGGGGGAGGGGGGAATATTTCAATTCATTCTTGAGAAATTTTTCGTTCACTGTCGCATTATTCAGATAGTTATATGCGATTGTCTGTCGCTGATTTATTAGATCACATGAACAACACGGTAGCTTCCTCTCTAGTCCAATCAATTAAACATGACTAGGAAGTGTCATGCTAATCACATCAACGGTGGTCCCCTTATTTGATGATCCTCTGGAGGAAGAAGAAGAAGGTACATAGATGACTTGAAAGGCCTGTATCTACTGAGAAACAGCGGGATGGCACGGTTGGTTGAGTGCCTGCCTGGTTTTCAAATCTGCACGAGTCACTCTTTGCCGTTGGGTGTCGATCATTGGTGCTAGGCTGACTGGGTATGGGTATCACAATAACCCAACATGGCCAAAGAGTGCTAGCGATTTCGCTGGCAGCCTAGCTTCCTACGCTAACCTACGTGTCTACTGGGACCAATTCTCGGTACGAAGAGATGGCTGTTGCATTATTAAGGCCGACGTGACTGTAACGAATGAAGCACCAATAGAGTTACAAAGTCGCACAATAACCGATCGATTTTTGCTTTTTAATAAGCGCCGATAATGTGAACCTTGAGAGGCTCTCCGAATTTCGAACGACCGACTCCTGTTTGTGCGACATTGATTGCTGTGCCATTCGACTTGTTAAACCTTTAGCATCTGATGTTCCTCGAACCAAATGAAACTTGACGTGTTATGCAAGCCCAAGTGGGCAAAACGTTGTTTGGCTTTGCTAGAGTGGAAAATCTTGCGAAAAAATTACTCTGATGTAGGTTGATAACTAGCAACACCACCTGACCACTACTAATGGAGCCGTATGACAAGAAGCAAAAATGTGTGGAATGAAGCTTCAACTGAAGCCGACAGTTTCGGAAATGAACAGGAAGGATGTTTGCATACTCGAACCATTTATCGCAGTAACGCACAGCCTGCATCCCGCCTTGCCAAGGTTTCTGCAAGATGGAGACGAAATTTGTGTTAGAGTGCCGACTTGCTTGAGTCAAAGCTGACGGCCATCAGGTCTGTGAGTGTTATTAGTGTATATCAAAGGAGTCGGAATTTAGAACTAGACGTTAAAAATGTGCAGCCCTTATAGATTTGCTTTCTAACAATTGGTCTGTGAGTGCCCAATCTCGCCAAGGAAAGCAATGCTATGAAGATCATTGTACGGGTCTAGTTAGTTTTATACAAGGTTTGAGGGTGTTCAACAAACTTCTCACACTTTTGTGACTCCCCTCCGAGTCCGTTTCTGACAGAGGACTATTGTGTGCCTTAGGCTTACATCACAATTCAATTTCGTGAATCATGAATTGAACTGAAAAGGATTTATTAAATTTTAAGGAACGTGCCACACAACGTGACAAGTGAAGCAAGCAGCATATGAGGTGACGCTAGATAGAAGGACCGTTGGTGGCTCGTGGCGTTGTGGGTATGTGCGTCGACCAACCTCGACGTCGTAGATTCGAAGCCTGCTCTGTGCGACAAAAATAATTTTCGCGGCCCCACCTCTTTCGAGTCACTGACATCGCTCAAAGAGTGTTCCGGTCTAGAAGAAGCTTCTCAAACTTGGTCGTTCGGTGTCGGTATGAGACTGTAGGTCCCTTCCACGCGTGAGAGAACAACAGTACGCACAACACAAGTGGTTGCTGAGAAGCTAGGATCTGGCCCTCTACAGGCTGTAGCTACACTCATATTATTATTAGATAGAAGGACCAGAGCAGTTTGTGAGGTCTACGAACTTAAGAGAAGGGAAGAGCACTTTCTAAGAAGAAAAGAAAGAGCATGCGATTGAGAAAATGGAGGGCTGTTACGGCAGAAATGATGTCCGAAAGATCTACCAACGAGTAAAACAACCATCCAAAGGTATAAACATCGCCTGTCTGTCGGAACGGGGACAACTCGTAGTAGAATCGCAGTTGATACTGAGAATGTGGAACGATCACTTCTGCAGACTGTTTAACGACGGACTTGAGGCAGTTAATCATATTTTGCGCTTCGCTGGGAAGAGTCAATGAAGATGAATGAAAAGAAGACGAAGAAATGAGTCCCAAGCTTATCCTTCACTCTAAGGCTTTTCAAAGAAAAAAGACGGGACTGAGTGAAGTAAATATGGCTAGAGCTTTGCCCAACTCCGGACGTTATGTTGGGAGACTGTTCCCATTTTGATTTCTTTGGTTTCCAGTGGGAACCCAGCAAAGGGTCTGCACGTACACCAACGAATGCTCAGCTCCGATGTCAGTATGTCTGATGCTATGACCTTGGTTGCCGCTTGGCTATTTGGTGGTTACGTTATGGCGGGAGTGTTGAAGAAGTCACAGAAGATCTCCGCTCTTATACGCTCTCAACTGTCAGTGCATGAGGCGACAGCCTCTACATTTATTACCAATTGATCCTGCCATTGTAGCCACTTTGTTTTTTTACTGACTTTGTAGTTACCAATAGTGAGAAGCTTTTCTGTCAGCCCAAGAAAAGCTGAGACCACTTGTATGTAGCCTCTAGCAATTTCTGCACGAGGAGAGATTCTAGGTCATTGGGAAGAGTGTCGCTAAATAGAGCCTGAATCCATATGTGATGGCTGAGAAATATTCGTGAGGTCTCGCCATATTTTTTGCATCAGGTTGTGTTCGTCGTGAATCAACGGCAAATACAGACTACAAGGCGTCTCTCCTTCTGACTGTTTCACCACTTAATCTACAAATTCAGTTCATTTTCAGTGTATTCCTGGCAACGCTGTCCCATCAACGAAAAAAAAAAGGCCGTCAAAAAATGCGCTGAAAGCAAACAAAAAGGAATATCTGTACAATTGCCATATCCGCCGCATTGCAACAGAGAAAAAAGGACACGCAAAAAAACAGTACAGAACCATCGAGGGGATGTCGGAAAAACAACAGCACCGACCATGAATATTGAAACAAGTTAACTTTATTTGTAGTAGTGGTTAAGCGGTGGCAGGTTCTGTTCTCTCTTTTTTTTTTGCTACCCCCGCTTACACGCTCAGGATGTGTTCACATGTGTGTGCGTCCTACCCACGGGCACCGGCACCGACACCGGTGTTGGATTGTTCTGTTTTTTTTGTGTCTTTTTTGGGCTCCCCGAACTCAACACCAACGCGCCGAGCAGCGACCGAACGACGGAATTGTATCGAAGTGATTGACATTCTGATTGCTGTTCTCAAACTGATTTCGCGTTGATATCCTTAACCGATGAACAAAGTGGCAGCCGCGAGCGCCTGACGACAATCCAACCGACGCCCTTAATCGATGCACACAGAGCGGGGCCAGGGCAGCCCCGGGAAAAAAACAGAATCACATGCAAGTTAACCACATCCACGCGACCGGGGACGGAGCCCGGGCAAGTATCTCCCAAAAAATGAGCAGAAAAACGACTAGAAACTGATGATAGTCGTTTCATTTGTCACCCGGCTTCCCGGCTTGCCGGCGCAGCGCCTGATAGCCTTCTGGGTTGATTTTTATGGTTTGCGAGTGTGGCCACTGCCGTGTGTGCCTCCGCCTCTGGTCGCGGTGTGTCCTGCGATCCGCGGAGACTGATGCAGTTTCTTTTTTCCGCGTTTTTTTGCTCTGCTTTGTTTTGTATTCGGCCCAAAAATGCAACAGGGATGTGGAACGGAAGCCCGCACACACACACGCGCGCTCTGAGGGGGAGAAAAAAAATGGCACGAGTGGAAAACGCAAATCTGCCGCAATCGAAAGCCACTTTTGTGTGTTTTTTGATTCACATCATTTGAGGCGGCCGGCACTGGGGTCTGAGAGTGCTCAACGGGACAACACAAACAAAAAATCGAAATATAAGGATATTCGAGGATGACGCGCGTACAAACACCCGCCCACCCACATGTGGCTAGAGTGGTGTTTGTTTTTGTTTTGAGGCACTTGGGTTCACCGCGACCGCCACCAATGCCACCGCTGACGACGCTGCCGGAACGAGGCAGTTTTGAGTGTCCTCCGCCCACCGGATCTCGGGGGTTATGCATTTTTCAGCTGATTGATCATAAATTTCAACAAAAACCAGCCGCCCTGGGGACGGAGGGGGTTTTATGCATTTTTTCCCACTTCCGCAGAAAAAAACTGCAACTGTCACCCGGAATGTGGGGCATTTTTTTGTATTTTTTGCATGTTTATGTGTTTTCAAATGCTGGACGGGTGGGGGCGTGGGTGTTTCTTTTTTTTTTTGCGCTCAACCCTTAGGCAACACTTGTAGTATTTTTCGGTCAACCGAAATCATCGATTTGCGGTGCAGTGGTAGACCGAAGCTCTGGACTAGTCGCGTGAAGAGCGGAAAGTACGGCCAATTAGGTTGTGTTCTCCCATGAAATGGAGTTGGCTGCATACGTTTTTTTTTTGTTTCGCTCTGCCCGTGGTGTCGTCCTTAACCGTAGCACATTTGAAATGCCAACCTCATGCTTATTACTGGCTTAGTGGTTTCACAATTTTATTACACTTTGGCAACAACTTTGTTTATGTCTGTGAACATTTTTTGTCAGCAGGTGTTTTGCTGTCGGGGGGGATGGGGGTGGTTTAACCACGTTCCCCAGATGGGTGGCGGAGATGGAATTGTGAAAGGGGTCGAAGGATGTAGCGGCGGTATGTCCATCAGTGACTATGGTGAGCTGACAGCCCAACAACCCAACCTAAAGCAAAGGCAAATTGCCAATTTACCGAATGAATATTCGGCTCGAAGGACCAGAAATATTTACAGTCGCTCATGGAGGCAGTCAAAACTAGGGCTTGACAGAGTTCGTCAGTCGCTTTTTGGGTCCCTAGAGCAAGTGCATGGTCAATTCTCTGCAATTGTTCGCATGTTTGATTCGGATAGCTAGCAGCTCGTGGCTTCTGTGAGCCAGGTCTTAGATCTGAGCTGGTTATCCCTGGGTTGGTGAACGAGGGGCATGTAGGAGATTTTTCGCCGAAAAGCTACGGTTTATGCGGTGGTTTTGGTGGCCCGTGGCGTTGTGGGTATGAGCGTTGACCCCAAACTCGACGTCGTAGGTTCGATTCCTGCTCTGTGCGACAAAAATAATTTTAACGGCCCCACCTCTTTCGAGTCACTGACAATGCTCAGGGAGTATTTCCTGTCTAGAAAAAGGTTATCAAACTTGGCCGTTCGGAGTCGGGAGTAGACAAGGCGGGAGTAGACAAGGCATGTCACAAATAGTCTATCGTCCCTCCACTCGTGAGAGACAAGGCACAACACGGGGTGTTAATGTTGAGGTTAGACCCACATCCTCTACAAACCGGAACGCAACCCTAATTGCTATATTTAGGAAGGCTGCAAAACAAAGTCTTTAAGCAAAATTCCCCTTCTGCTAGGTTCCCAATTCCTATGATTGATGACAAATTTCGACTGAGTGAGATTTAGTCTCCAACCGATGAGTTGACTCACTGGCAGGGGTACAATCAGCAGAAAATACATATGCTCATACGAATTATGTCAGTAGAGTCCGTTCAGCCATTGAGGAGGAGCGTTTGTAACAAATATTCATAAACCTGTCACCACCGTCTCCGACTTATTTGAAAACGTTTCTTTTCATGAGCTCCATCAACATAGAAACGTTAGCCTGTATGGACCATGACAGAACAAAAAAGAAGTGAATTTGTCTGAAAAACAGCAAACTGAAAAAATAGGGACGAGGATATACAAATGGAATCAAAAAAGTAGCTCTAGTGGCCACATCATGTAGACCAGCATCCATATTCGTTTTGCAAAAGTCACCCAATCCGCGCCAATCAATGAACAGAAAATGTCGCTGAAGAACCGGTGAACAAATAAAAGAGTGGGCGCTGCAATGAGAAGACACTGTGCCTCATTGGCCAACCCTTTCAAACTGCCAAAAGGTCTTACACTCCAGCAAAGCACCTTGGTTCCCTCTGACTTCTGAGCGCCACTTCGAATTGCCTGACTTTGGTTCAATTCTCGGCTTTAATCGCATTTAAGCTTATTGGCGGTACCGTGATTTGAATATGTCACCGATGTACGCCGATTCGAATATTTCCATACGAAGGTGGACATCAACAAAGGACACCTATGGACATCACTGCTTGACTGCTTAGCGCACAATTCCAATATTAAGCACCGCCATTTCTGTGCTTTGTTGGTTTTAATGAGGAACACTGGAAACATTGTCGAGAGACTAGTTATCCATCCTTGCGTTCGTAACAGCAATTGCGTGCCTTTCTTTTTGGTTGTTCAGTGTTTCATTTTTGACAGCTCAACTTGGTCTATTGCATTGTCAGAATGTACTTAATTTTGTTCTCCAAATGCGTTCTCTGTGAGATATGTGTGTTTTTTCATCGAAAAATGGTCTCAACGATGAAGTTGCATTGCTTGATGGGCAACCTCAGGCAGTTCAAGAGCTGCCACTCCTGTCAGAAAAATGTTGTGATTGATTTTGTCACAAGATGACCAGAAGAACGACGTTTCTATCAGTGGCACCCAATAACATTTAGAAATGTTAAGCATTCCTTGCCTGAAATGCTCGAGTTGAACCTGATTGGCAAGTGGTTCCATTGCGAACGCAATACATGCTACAATGGAACATGCCACAGTGGAGCACGCCACAAACAAAGTAATCCTTGGAAGAGGAGCTGAAATAAGGCCAGCCCGTGGACTAAGACCCGCAATCCACAGTTTCTTTGAGGACCGAGTGGTGTAGAGCTGACGTTTGGTCTTATTTCCACTCAAAAAGGGAAAATCCAGCGGCATTCTTAAGTTCTGTGTTATTCTGCTCAGAGACAAGTTATTATAGAGATACCCGACTTCTCGTATCTGCGTGAGTTCAGGTCCATAACATCATTTTCTGCGGTGCTATCTCTATGCTCACTTATCATGCTGGGAGTTATTTACCTTTGTGTGCTCCAGCAGCCTAAAGGTACAGATTTTTTCAGCAACAAAATTTGACTGTATTTATGTTTGCAATGTTCTCTCTCCCTATGGACACCCCTCAAATGCGGACACCTCTCATAACCGGACACATTTCCAAGACGGAACTTACACGATTTGGGTGGCTTGAACCACCACGCGACATGAGAGGTTAGAAGAATTGTGATGTGCAGACATGAAGGGAATCGCCGTGGGCAATTTGGCCTCCGTGTGAAAGTGATTATCAACCATCAGACTTCAATTCCGAAACATAAGCTAACCTGAGCTACAAATTTCTACGTACTTTCAATGTCCGCTTATGAGAGAGTTCACTGTTCACTGGATGCGCAACATCCCACAGACATATCCCGTCTAGCGTGCAGTGAGACGTCGACGGACGTCGTGATGGAAGTGTACTGCCATCGTATGACTCTACATTGGAATGTTTTTTCGCACATAACTACACTGCCATGAAATCAAAGCTCAGTACAAGTCAAGAAAATTATAAAATGTGTTCCGGATTGTCTCTCTAAATTGGGCCTGATTCACATGGTTTCTAAAGCTTCCCCTTAAGTTAAGACGCACATTGTTAGATGACCCATTTTTGGTATATTCTAGTAACTTAAACTGCGGCGAAGCCATGTCCGCACAGTGGTCAACTTTGAGTCCACCTGAAGAAGCTGTCCATGGCCAGGCAAACTGGAGGATCAAGAAATTTGCCTATTTAATGAGTCCGTCCTCCTGTATCCCAAACTAGAGGTTCCACTGCAAGGCAACTAACACATGACTACTCGCACCTCAGCATTGTTTTTAAGCTTAGCTTAGAGTGTCCGCCGAGGGCCAGTAAGTCACGCCAGTATTGTACGTCAAACTAGTTTTAAGCATTTTTGCCTAGTACGTAAGTTTACCATATTATGATTAAGGTAATAAAAATAATTTAAAATGAAATGACCTCAGCAGTGTCATACCGAGTCGCACTCTAAATCTCCATCGGTTACGGTCGTCTAACAAAAGATGAAGGAGCTTAAGCCCAAAGGCAAGAACGACGAATGTGTTCGCTTTTGACACAGCCTCTGCTGTCGCCAGGGCGTGGATTGTGTTTCTTGAAACTGTGGCCCAATTTGACAAAAATTCTATATCACCAAATAGCGTCCAATTGCATTCTCGAAGACCTTAAAGAAAGCATGTATCCCTCCACATTTGTCTTGACTATGATTCAAAATCGCAAAGAAATCAAAAACCACGAACAGAACAGACTGCACTATTTGATGAATCTCTTTGCCTTTGAGAGCTTGAAAGGTATTCCAGAACATTGTGCAATATACGAAGCAATGACCACAAGACCAGCAGGAGAGCATGATGGTGATGGGGAGTTTGATGGAAATCTGCTAAGACAGATCAGTTCCTTCAATCTCTTAGAGAAAACCTTCGAATTGGAGACTTGTTCCTCAAGATTTTTTTTGTGGCTTTGGTCCAGTTTTCGAGTGCTCGTCATGAATGCTCATGAAAAGCCGATCTGTGGAGCGCTTCTTGAACACTCGCTTCCGGTTGTGCAAGGGTACTCGTGCCACATTCCTCTAAAACGAACATTTCCCCCGACCTGTGTACACGGCCTCTAACTAGCGCGTCAAACAGCGGATCATGCGAATTTGTCCAACAGACACTATCCTCCAAAGCGCACCAAAGACACTGCCACTACCATCAGTCACTAATCCTTGTCATCTCCACTTTCTGTCTGGCTCATGGCCGCTATTAAAGTTTTGTTAATTGTAGTCGCCACCTGCAGTTATTAAATGCTTTCAATTTAAACATAACTTAAAGCGTGTTTAAATTGGAATTCAATGCGCATACATGTGGTCACATTCCACCCCAGTACCCAATGCTTGAATATCCACCAGTCAGATTCCGACGCATCCCTGCTCATGTCAACTTCGCATGGGATTTTAGCCAACATTTGGGATACAAAATTCCACCAAATCTGTCGAGCTTACTTTGGCACCTTTTTGCAAAGGATCAGAGGAGATCTCTGTTTTAGACTGCCTATCTCTAATGAGAAAAAAAGGTTGACCGCAAGCAAAACCCATTCAAAGACACCGTCCCAGTGTTTGCAATGATCCATGGAACTCATGCGAATCTGTTTGGTTTCGTTGAACGAAACTCTTTGGAGAGTGGCCCGATGCGATTTAGGACCCATCGCAGGCACAGTGGACCCGTCGCCTAGTCGGTCTTAGTGAGGCGGCGGCTATTTTCAGCAAGGGCCACCTGGGGGAGCCTAAATGTCCCTCCGGCTATCCGTGACTCGTCTCCAAGTTCAATAAAACCATGTCAAGCATTTCCACTCGGGCGATCAATTGCTTGGTGAGCATCCCTTCCCCAAAATTCAATCATAATCCGCTTTAAAACCACAAGACGTCTGCTTCCACAAAAACCTCCCCAAAATCACTCAAATTCACTAAAGAAACTGTCTTCATAGATCGAGGCCTGTCATCCCCGAAGTCGGGCATCACAAATGTCCTTTTAAAAAAAAAACCCACGTGAGGTCCAGTTTGACACAAAATAACTTCCACCCCAGGTCCTTCTCACTGTCCATCAGTGCGGTTTACTTTACTCACTCACATCCACAAAATGTCCTCAAAAAAAAACCACCACAACCCCCAAAAGGCACACAAATTGATTCAAGCTTAAGACAAAAACAATTTTTTCGAAAAAAGTAAATAAATTACAAAATTACCGTTATCCACAAAATAACTCAACACTTTTCACACATGCACCACCAGCACTACCAACGGCTGTCCGTTTGGCTTCAAGAAACTATTTGATTTCCTTTATTTTTTGCACTTAATTTATTTATTTTTTAACTTAAGTTTAAACTTAATTCTCACTTCACTCAGATCAGACACCTTTTCTTCTAAAACCCGTCGAGGGCTTGTCGTTCTTATTTTATTTCTATTTTTTTTTTTTGTTCCCGTTTGTCGACGGGGCAGAGGTTTGGTTTCTCTCAGTTCGGTTCGGAAATTTTTGAAATTTAATATGATCCGCCGCTGCCACGACCCGGAACACTCCCGACGAGTTAGTGGTCAGAACTGTGAGTGAATTAAATGCTGGAACTCGATCTAAACGTGTCTCGTGTGTTGTTCGAGTACTACCACGTCCGCTATGGCCGGCTGAAGAGTGAGTGTAGGCCAGGCGCAGCGTGTATGTGATACCGCTAACGAGGGAATATCGAGAAAATTGTATATTCCTGTGTGCTGTGTGTTCACATTGTTTCTGTTCTGTTCTCTGCTTCCACCACACGGTACACGCGGGCAAAGTCCACACAGGAGAAAGGGGGCCGGGGCATGGTTGAGCATCATCATCATCATCATCGTCATCGTCATCCCCAGCGCGCTGGTTGCGTCTTCGGCTGTAGCTAACAGAAGGTTCTCGTCATCTAGGTAAATGGGTGCCAATTGAAAGCCGCCCGCCACTAGGGGGAGGCTGCTCGCGCTAGATAGTGCTTCGAGCCGATGGCGAAGGTGATAACGACATTGTGGAGACTTTACACTTGTCCGCCGTGCAGAGCGAGTCGCCCCGCTGCTGTGTCGCGCCTCGGATGTGCGATGCGGTCACTGCTGCCCACCCTGTGTGTGCCCGGCCGAGCATACACGTGAGTGGCGAGCAACATTTGCATACGCTGGACGGAAACAAGAGAGAGAGAGCATTTATATTAACAAAACCGGTTTCATTACACCATTTCAACCCCACGCCACCCATTCACCCTTTCGGTGCCCCTCCACACCCCGCTCCAGCCCTCCGGCCGTGGTCCGCGTATGTGCGGTCGGTATAATTTCATCTACACCAACTTAGATGAGCTTTTTAGTTCGTGGGGCCCTCGGCCCGTGTGTGTGTTCAGATCATTAACACACATCGCCATTGCTGTGTGTGTGTTGCTTTGGGGGTGGGTGACCATATGGGCGTGTGTGTGTGTGAATTTGTATCAGATGGACGGCCAAACAGCAAACCAACCAAAAACCGTTACAAAAAGGGATGCTTTATCATCATTCCCCCGGCCAGAAGGTTTTCCTGTGAAAAAACTGGTTTTCTGCAGGATAATGCATTGGAAAAATCACACACACACCCCCACACACACACTCAGCAGCGCGCACCAGAAGGCCCTCTCACACAAGCAACTCCATGTGGGTTATAAATAAATGAGAAGTGGTGCCGTCAATGGAGTGCGGTGTGGGGGTGAGGTTCGCAATTTACATAATGAAATAGACCTCCACAGCTGAGCACAGCGCCGCGGGTGGGGGATAGTTGGAAAAGCACTTCAAAATGTGGGCTGCCGGGTGGGTGGGGGTAGTGTGACACTACATATGCTCGGAGAATCGCGCGCACCCTCGCTTTAATGAGTTCGACAGCGGACGCATGGCGATGCCGAGAAAAGGGGTGCTTCATCTGTACAGAGTCTGTTAACGAATGTTGCTGGATGGTGGGGCGCGGGCGGACGTTTGTGGGTGTAGAGCCAAGGGCTCCATTGTGCAACAGATACATTTGGAGAGATTCTCGTGGTTGCGCCGACCAATGGGTTGTGAAACTCTGATGGTATCGTGTGCTGAGCTTTTTCAGGATATTCTGCAAAGGATGTTGGCTCTCTCTCGGAGAGTTGGGTTGAACGAGGGAGAGTGACTGGTGTTTGTTTACATTTTGAAGGAACACGTGGCGGCATGTGGCCTATGATGGGGAATGCATTGAGGGAGCTTTTGGGGCAATTTATGGCCAGACACAGATCAGTGTGAAGTTAAGTGAATTTCCGCAAGTTGGGGTTTTGGTCGGACAGTTTGGCGAATGAGTGGATGTCTGATATGGAAATCCTCTTCTGATTTCGTGTTCAAGTTACTTCTAGCTCAGAGGGTGGCGTGGATGGCATTTGTTGGTATCGATCCATTTTGACCCGAATTAAAATGTTCTCGATTTTAAGCCTGGTTGAGGCCCAGGTCCACCCCGGACTGTAGCGCCAATCAAAGAAGAAGAAGAAGAAGAAGATTTTAAGCCAGAATTTCCGATACCGAAACAATGTAACTACCTGACTGACTGCAAGTGAAATTGGTCTGGTCTGGTGAACGAAGGGAACAATGAAGAACATGCGTCGCAATGGAAGGTCTGCCCGACTCCTTAAACTTTAACTTCAACTGCATCAGTTGGATCAAAGGCAGAATAATCTTCAACCGATGTTGGTCCCAACTGAAGACCCTTTCCAAAGATTAAGCCGCCTCTGTTGCAGACACCGACTATCCCCTATCGATTGAATGGCACAGAAACCGATGATGAGACCCCTTGGTCTTCTGCGTGCCCTGTTTGATCGCATTTGATCTACTGATCCAAACTCTAAAACTACCATGTACATAGATCGCATGGGTAACTTGGAGTCGGCACTTGGATCCTTAGCTCCGAGTCGCAAACACAGGAAGCTTATGTTAAAGTAAAGTACAAAGTCCGAACAAAAGTAAAGAACAATTGTGACCACCTTCTTGTTGAGTAAGATACCAAGTGATCATGGCTCGTCTATTGGTTGAGGAGCAAGTCCACCTTCAGATGCGTGGCGACATGAACAGTAACACTAGTTCCTTCAGTTGAAACAAAAGGCTGACCTTGTTTTGAAACTCGAATTGGACTGCAGTACGTATGTGTAAACCGAATAAAAACCAAACAAACATTGTTTCAGTGCTCATATTAGATTCTCACAGCACGTGGGGATGTGGAAAACTTTTCATTTCGTGTCCCCTTAAGTATGCAATAGCAGAAAACTAACTTAACGAAACTTAACGAAACTTAACGAAACTTAACGAAACCAAAATAAACCCTGTGTTGTTGTTTTCTTAGGCTTTGTGCACTTAACACCCACCTTAAACCTTGCCAAGCCTGAAAATTTGCCTGTTGGACTGGATGAATACAGAGAAATGGTCTGTATTCATTTGTATGTTTCACGATCGGCTGCATGTCGATATGCGGCCAACCGGGTGTCATCTCCTGCCGAAGAAGCTTCTGTGGAAACAACTCACCCAGTCTGTGTCGTTACGAAAGACTAGAGGGACTTGGGCTATCTTGGCGTGCGATGCATAATGGGACAGCCGCAACCTGAACTGACTTCTTGGCTGATCCCGGGTCTACCTTAAGTCGGAGCACTTAGATTACGCCACAAGTTGACACTGCCGCCAACCGTATTTTTGGGGGAGGGAACTCTCTAGCATCTAGGGGCCACTGAGGCAATTCTACACGTGGTCGTGCTCCAGCAGAGACCCTCCTCTTATAGATAATGCATTATTTCCTAACGTATGGATCTTCGCTATCAACTGTCATCATGATCAAACCTCGTTCACAGGACAAGCCATCCCAACCGACGAGATCATTCACCGATCGCAACCCCACGAGGCATCTCTACAACTCCCATCCACCCACAAAAGCGCAACCCCCTTGCACAGCATTCTGCTCCACATCCAGCTCTCAGATGAAAGCTAAAAACATTCTGCAGAAAGCTCCATCTCCAACACACGTACACCACTGCACGGCACCCAGAGAGAGCGAACCAGTGAAAGAGTTATTCTCTCCATCCACCCACTCACCCCGGCGCGCAGAGGATATTTAGACCACACATACAGCACATTAACCGGGCCGGCAGCGGGCCACCCAGAAGCACAAGTACATCGTGTACACAAGCCAATCTCGGCACAGCTTCGAACAGTAGCAAGACAGCACACAGACGAGATGCCGACCAGATACACTCGGCCGCCGTGCCGGAGTGTGTATGCGGCTCAGGACGGCTCACCCCCAATCCCCGAGAGGAATTATGTTGCGGTTTCGAGTGGGTTGGGTTTAATGTTATTTTGTTGCTGGCTGCCGCTCCGGCACTGTGTAATGGGACGCGCTGAGGGGTCGCAGCGGGCGGGGCAACGTTGCGACGATGATGAGGCAAAATGAGGCAAAATGAGTGTAATTCAAAAAAGCCAACCAACACACTCGCAAGCCGCTGGAGCTGGAGCAGAGAACTGCAACGCTCGCAAACACATCACACATCACGAGCACTTCTTTTCAGCCATCCGTTGGACGATTTAAAATATCCTCCCGAAGCGGGCATCATTCACTCGCCACTCCGAATGGGCAGCGAATAAATAATCCTCGCTGCGCTCACGGGCCGAGAGGGAAGCGCCCGGGAAAACTCGGTTCCGTGCTCACGGGCGCACGGGCGGAGCTCCCGCTCTGGTGTTCTCTTTTTCCCGTTTTATGTTTGCGTTCGGGAAAAACAAAGAAAATCGGAAAAGCAAATTGTAAACACACTCTTGTCGGGTTTTGTCGACGTTCGAGAATCGAGATACATGCGCGGAACTATTTCAACATTTTTTGGGTTCTTCCTTCGGTGGCGGCGCGACGGGGCATGACGGGCTGGGGCTGACTTGCAAGGGAAAAACTAAAAATAAACGTGCACTTTCACGGGCGGGGGTGGGGGCTTGTGCGGCCGCAAAGAGACTAAAAAACTTGCAGCGATCTCATTTGCTCGCGCACAACGACTTCGGTTGCGAGTGCAATGGCGGCACTGGTGCCGATGGTGTGGGCGCTGGTGCTGCGCCCCTCTCGCTCTGGCTGCCACTGGCGGGAATGTGCAACCGCAGAAAAGCTAAGAGATGTTAGAGATGTTGCCTTGGAGTGTCCTTGGGCGAGGGAAGGTGGACTGGGATTGCTGATGGGAGGGGGCAAAAGATGTCCTCGGAACTGGGACATCTTGGGGGTGATGCAGACACTTCGTGTAACTAAGCCCGTTCACAACATGTGTGGGACGCATTGATTGTAAATTGGGGTGGTGGGGGTGTGATGCCACCATCCTTCAGGAATGGATGTGTTATTTGTTAAGTGCTGAAAGGTTGACGAGAATAATAAAGTCATTTGGTGCGTCTTGGAACATTTACACTCAGAACGCTGGAATACGCCATGACATTGGGGTGAATGCCTGGTTTTGGAAACGCTGTCTAAAGTGTTTATATGTCTGGATCCGCAGAATTTCAAAGAGAGAGAAACCCCAAGTCCTTCTTTCAATGCGACCAGACAGTAAGATTGCCATCTACAGTGGATCGACAGAATCTGCAAACGTTGCGGACAGATCTCTGCTTTTTCACATCGCGTTGTGTGGAAAGTGCTCATCGCATTCGTTGGCGTCTTGTGACATCTCCACTTCAAATTGATGTTTGCTCAAATGAGTTAAGCAGAATATGGATAAGCAAGTGCTTTCCCCAAACCTAGACGTGATTTTTAAATCGCTGCAGAACATAAGGACACACTTTCCAATACCACCCAATTCAGTTTAAATTCAGCCTTAATATGTTAAACTCCAAGACACCTGTGTTGCAACGGAAAAGGACCTGGCCACGTACTAAGCCTACGTTCATCTCCAATTACAGCTAAGTTGGAATGGCTACGTTTCATGCGCATTTCACTGTACGTTCGTTGTCTCTTCTAGTAAGGAAGGATGACGCTTCAGTCCAGGGTTGACTTGGGTGTCAACCAACAGGTCCTTGCTGGGTCCAGCACCCAAAGTTGTCTGACTTTCTTCTCCACTTAAGCGCGCAATATTAGACGCGGGCGTCCTTGTGTCGCAGTCTCATGCCCTACTCAAGACATTAATGCAATCTGTCTTTTTATGGGGACCGCATATAAATTAAACAACTACGTGTTGTTTTGTAATAAAAAAATATTTTTAAGTCTACCTCCGAATGGGCAGAGGTTTCCCTTACAATGATTGGAATAGAACTCAAAGTTATTTGACTTAGAACTACCTTAAATAGTACGAGTACAGGTTGCTGGCGTGCGTACTCAGATGACCGATGTATTCCTCGTTGGCATGTGCATTTCCCAGACGCTGCGTCGGCATATTCTGCGCAACAATTTGGTTGTTAACTTATATGTTGTGTCTCTTTATCCGCCTTAAGATCGTCCTCAGCCATTTCCGTCTCAATGCTAGTGGGAGAGATGGACGAGCTTCTGGCACCACGTTCTCAACAAAGATGTGGCAGAAATCACATGTCACTGTCACATGACAATGCAGCTTGTCGCATTTGACATTTTTTTCACATCCAGGATCGCCTGGAGTCCATTATTGACCACAATGGAACAAAGTAAATTATTTACCAAAGGATGTCGACATGTCCTACAACGAGACGTGTCGGGCAGGAATGTCAAAACTGGACAGGTCTCTAGCAGACCGAACAATTTGCAAGCAGAATCATGTCATTGTATTCCCCTACTACCGACAGAATTTTTACTCAAATTGATATCAGAATGTCCTTGAAAATGGTTTGGTCTCTCGACACGAGCAAGAATCGTGTGCAATTAATGTTATCCACTCTTCATTAACAACATCAAAATTATTTCTTTTTCTTGCGACGTTGTATCCACCACGCCCGTGTGGGAGAACTGTCACGGTCGGTAAATATTGTACCGAGACCTTGGAGGTCAGAAAAGGATTTAGCCAAAGCGATGCACTGTCATGCGGTTTCTTAACATCATTCCCGAGAAGATCGTGCGGAACTCAAATGTCAACGCCAACGGCACGATCTTCCACAAATCTGTGCAACTGCTCGCAAATGCCGATGACATTGACATCATCGGAAGAACACAACCGGCCGTCACCGGGACGTTTGTGAGCATCGAGAAGGAAGCGGCAGTTAATGAGGGTAAGACGAAGTATACGCTGTCTTCAAAAAAGGTCCACTAACAACGACGCCTTGGACAAAATGTCACTATAGACAGCTATAAATTTGAAGTTTGTCTACTAAATGCTCCGAAGTTAACACAAGCAATGACATCATCGCCGAGATAAAACGCAGGATCACGCTGGCCAATTTCAGCATTTTCACACATGGTATGCCACTGAGGAATAAAGCCATCTCTCGAAGAACCAAGATCACCCTATGACAGTCCCAGTGCCGCTGCATGGCGCAGAAGCATGGACAATAACTAAAGCGGGCTAGGGCATTTGGTCGCTTCGAGAGAAAACTCTTCGAATTATCTTCGGTCTCGTATGTACGAGTGGTGTTTGGAGGAGGAGGCTCAGCGACGAACTGTACAGCGACATCGATCTGGTCAAACGATTTCGAATCTCTCGTCTCTGATGGCAGTGTCAGCGAATGGACACCAATGCTTCGGACCGGAAAGTCCTCGACTCCAGCTCCGAGGGACAACGCAGTAAAGGAAGACCACGCCTACGGTGGGGCACCGGGCTATATAGAGAGGCTAAGGCCCAGGTTCAGGCCCACCCCGAACAGTAGGGCCGGGAAAAGACGAAGTAGGAGACCATACAGAGCGATGATACGTTGAGGATCGCTAATGGACGCATTGTCATTTCCGAGTCAAACAATTTAGATAAGATGACGCACTGCCATATGGTTTCTTCTCTAAGAAAGATCGTGCAGAACATATGCTTGAACATCAAAAAGTTCGCATGAGCGGACACATGACCGGTATGCGACTGATTGATGCTTTTGCCATTGCCTTGGGAGTGGTTTAGGTTTCGATATTCAGGCTCTTTTTCGTCATTAACGCATCGAATTTTGGTTTTCAAGGTCAAGTGTTGTACGAACAAGTCAGTAATCATGGCTCTATACTGGACCAATGACTGTACCAGTCCCTGAGCACATAAACAGGGTGCTTCCTTGCTCATTTGTGGTCGCAATCTTCTTCTTGATTGGCGCTACAGTTCCGGGTGGACCTGGGCCTCTAAAGCCAGCACGATCTTTCGCCAGCTGCGCACACCAAGATGGTTGAGGTCCTCTGTTTGGCTGTGCCAATGGCTAGGTGTCGAAGACTCTTCGGGCCGGAGATGTGGTGCCCATCCGCTCTACATGACCTAGCCATCTTAAGCGTTGGATCCGAAGATGCTTAACTAGGTGCACGCCGCTGTACAGCCCGTACAGTTCGTGGTTGAACCTTCTCCTCCGAACGCCATCAACGCAAACAGAACCAACGATCGTACGCAGAGCTTTTCTCTCAAAACAACCAAGAACTTTTTCATCCGCTTTCAACAGCGTCCATGCCTCTGCGCCGTAGAGCAGCACAGAGATTATCAGAGTCTTAGAAAGTCTGCTTGGTGTTTCGAGAGATGGCTCTGTTACTCAATTGCCTCTTGATCCCAAAGAAGCAGCGATTGGCAAGAGTAGTTCTGCGCTTGATCTCGGTACTGGTGTTGTTGTCCCTATTTGACATGAGGATCAATCCGAAACTGCTAAATGCAAGCAGGGACTTCACTTGGAGCCTTTTGTAGAAAAGGCTGAGATGTTTACCTGCCCCCACATTTGAATACCATTTTGGACCCTCTTGGACGTGAGGGTCTGCTGAAAAGATATGAGACGGAGACATTTCCGACAATTGTATGCAATGTTGCATTCTTTAGATTTTTCCTTGAGTCCTTGAATCATTAATTCGTTGTCACAGTGATGACAGCAATGACTTTCAACAACTGGATGGAGATTGTCTGTGAAGGCGCTGTGGAGCCAATGTCTAGTAAATTTTGCAAATGATGGTGATAACCACGTCCCTGAACGACTGACGAGATATTGATCCCCTCCCAAGATTATAGAAGATTAGAAGAGACGGTTTAAAATATTCAAATATGAAGTGGTTCTGCGCCGTTTGCTTCCATCCACCTCTTCGGATTGACCAGCAGCTTTCATCTTTCATGTGCATGAACCCGACTCCATAACGCACCGACAGCAATGGCGTCAGTTTCAAATCGAATTTCGTCACTCAAAGTAAATTTATACCGCCACACATGTCCGTCGCTCGGTCGTAACCCGAACGCCTCCGCCCCGCCGACAACTTCCACCTGACTGACTTTCAATTAGTTTCACCACCCCCAAGACTACTCTGGAAACCCTTTTCAAAACTTCCCTCACACCACGGACACGCGGCCCCCGCTCAACGCCAGCACTATCCACACCCCCGGAACGGCCGGATGGACCACAGTGCTACACAATCAAAACATTCCTCTTCAGCAAACCCGAAAAGGCAATAAATTATATCCCAGTTAAAAAGGATTCATAAATCCTTAAGCAAACGACCAACAAACCAGACCCATCCACTTCGTTATTCAAATAAGAATCGCCCGGCAAAGGAATCCCTTCCAACCAGACGACGGGCGGGAGCGCCAGCATTCGTGCTGACCATTTGACCAAAACCAGCCCGGAACCCAACCAATGCGCAGTGACAAGTAGCGGAGGAGACAACCCGCAGTCGAACGGGGAAAAAATTCATTACTAGGTGACTTCACATAATTTCAGGCGCAACGAGAATTCCTCCTCGGACTTCAAAGCGGCACCGTCGACGCGCCGTGTGCGGTGGCACTTGTGTGTGTTTCGGGGGCGGATGGCATTTTTATAGACGCATGGTTAGTTTCCGGGACAAAGGTGGCCGGAGCGCTCCCGCCACCACGCGGGAAAGGGGTCGCCCGAGATTCCTTCTTTTGTTTCGGACTCGTCGTCGTCGTCGTCCTAGTCGTCTCCGTCCTTTGCAATTACTCTACGGAATGACCATAATTAATCCTCCTTCTGGGCATGGAAATTAAGCCAAGGGTCAGTCTGGCCTGTGGGCAGCGTGTCTGTGTGTGGATGGTAAACAAAAAGGACACATCCGCTTCTTGCCGCCGCTTTGCGTACACAGCACGCATCGCAACACTCGGAATGGGGGAATCATTTAAGAGAGAAAATCACTAAATGCCGACAACGAAGAAAGGACTCGGTCTTGGTCCTTTTTTCAATAACAAAGCGTTCGCTTTGAAGGCCATCCCCCGGCCTTTCTGGTCAGTGTCTGGACCGCCCCATCTCCGTCGCGCTCTCTCGGCTCATTGGCATTCCCCGAATCGCACAGAGGATAGGTCAACGCTTTCGCTGCGAGGACTAGTGCCGAGTGCGTCCCCACACACGCTGGCAAGGAGTCGTCGAGGAGCAGACGAGAAGAAAAGAATTAACTTTGCATCTAATTTCGATTTTCAGCCCGAATAATGTGGTCATTAATTTTCAACCCTTTGCACGTACATGCGTGAATGTGTGAGGCTGGGCCGGTTGCCTGCATGTGTTCAGCGGGCTCATTCATTATTCACCACCCTCTGTACACATGTTCGAAGGGGGGCGCGCGGCGGACGAAACTGCGATGGATTTTTAGTTTTCGATGCGAGAGAGAATTTTTGGGAAAATTCGAACAATTTTCAACGCAACCCACTCACATCCCTGGTTTCGTTAAGAAGTGTGTGGGCGGCGGGAGGGGGTTGTTTTAATTAAAATCATGTTTTTAAGTTATTTCTAGAAAAAGTGGCTTTCTTCAGTTTGCCAACGGTTGAGTAGAAGTCTTGTGGAATGTGGCTAGACTCAGCCGCGCACGAGATTTCCCTTCGTGCAGTATGAGGTTTTCTTTTTGAAGGCAGACCTTAAAAGTAAGCAGAGTCTGGAAGGTAATGGATAAGCGAGGATGTCTCTCGGCGCGCACTAGAAGCAAGATCATTCAAACACCAGGATCCATCCTACTACTGAAGGGAATCACAAGGAGCTGAGGATAAAGCGGCTAAATTGTGTCCCTCTTAAGTCAATTGAGTCTTTAAGAAAGCGACCACCACAGAATTCGATTTGGCGAAACATGTCATTTGGCCAAGACCACAGGAGGTGTGGTTCCCTGTCTAGGTCCTCTTCATTCATGCAGCTGATATCTAATCTCCAGCCATTTAATTTACCCGTGATCTCTTTTCAGAGTAATCACATTATTTAGAGCGCCCGTCAAGTTGTTCATTCGTTCATTGTCCCTCGAAGCAAGAGAACAAGTTTTCCGGTAGCGAGGGCCGGCCTCACTAGACTATTTATTTAAGCAGAGTCGCCGCGTGACTTGCCATAGAATAGCGCCGGGCACAGGCGTATGATGACAGCGTACCCAATGCTGTATAGAATGAGATCAGGGGCTTGGGGGTAGACTGATTACAATGCCTTGGTAGTGGAGGACCAGAAAGATTCTCCAACAGCCTACCTTGACTTTGATCTGTCAAAATACTTAGCAAAGTTTGCCAACTCATCGTGCATCAATTTGCGCTTCCGAAACTTGCAGAAGTCCAGAATTTACAACCGACCGGCTTTTCAGTCAAAGAATGGAGCTCGAGCTTGGGTCTATGCGAAACCAATCTAGAAAAGGCATTGCGCTCACTTCTTCTTCTTCTTCTTCTTCTTTGTGTGGCGCTTCAGTCAAGGCATGGACCGGCCTCTCCAAATAGCGCGATCTCTGGCTAGCTGTCTCCAGTTTCGTTGGTTGAGGTCCTTCTCCACTTGGGTGCGGCACCTTAAACGCGGGCGTCCTCTGTTGCGTTGCCCGACAGGTTCGACAGGTTAGCTCTAGACTGCTTTGCAGGAGTATGTGATTGAAGGCAGTGACGAAACTCAATACTGAGCATGCTCCTTCGAACGGAAAGGACTATAGTTCCATGACTTGGGCACATGGCAGAATGTAGATTTTGTTCTTGAAATTTCTTTCGCTATCTGCCTTGACCACCCTGTACATCCCCTGATGTCTGTGAAGATACTAAGCCACGCTCCTCTTAATCCACGGTTGTGTTGTGACAATTGCCTGAAAAGCACTAGAATCTCGTGGCGTCTGTCTAGTCTGTAGTTGATTGAAATAAGTTCACCCATTTATGAAGGACCTGTACACCTGAAGAACTTGAGAGTCACAAGTCGCTAGTACATACTACGACCATAAAGGTGCTTCATTAAGTGCTTCCTTCAGAAATTAGACATCTCCTCTAGATTTCCTGGAAGTCTTCCCAGGCTATACTGTCAATTAGTATATGTTCCATAGCTTATTTCGAACTCGCTAAAGCGGATCGAATATAAGGTCCGTGTGCGAGGAAGGAGAAGAAAAATCCGTCAACCACACTGGCTCGGCGACATCGAGCACATGGACAACAACGCTCCAGCAAAGAGTATCTTCGAAACCCAACCTTCTGGTTAGGGATGGAGAGGAAGACCGCGCCTGCGGTCTTGGCCTTGATGACTCGAAGCAGCTTGCCCAAGACCGTCACCGATGGAAGGATGGCAATTGCTCGGGCTGGGACCCTTCATGGGTCGTCGGCCTTATAAGTAAGTATTTCCGATTGGAAGATACTGACTTAGTTGGGAGTATATGGGTCTGTCCGCGTCGAAATCACACTTCATCTTTGAACTCTGTGAATACACTCATATCCGGGTAGAGGTCTATACGCTTACTATCGCAGTCTAAAATTGAGTGGATTTGGCTGGAATGTGGCTAGTTCGCAGCCGGTGTCGAAGTCAAACTCTCTTGGTATCCAATCGAGGTTGTACGTATGGTATTGTAGACAAGATTCCACTGAGCACCGTAGGAAACTTTCCTGGTATTTGTAATAAACTCGAGGTTCTACCACGGGGCAACCCATGACTGTGCCATATTGTGATCCAAAAATGGATGCCTTTGGCATGTCCTCTCTGATTCACCAAATCGTTAGCCACTATCTCTTTTTTTCAAGCGCCGATCGGGATTTATGGAATTCTCAATCTGACATGGCAAGCTAAAATTGAAGGCCGCTGCTCGAAGTTCAAGTTCACTCCGATCTATGACGCTCTAAGAAGAGGTGGATAGTCTTTTAAGTCAAGTGCTTCTTTTGTTTTCATTTCTCGCAAATGTTCGATGTTGACTCCTTATTCCTATAATGGGTGACACTGTGATATGGACATGATCAAGCAAAGCACGGTCATAAGTTGTCTCCAGCACCAGTGGGAGATAACAACAGACAACGTGCATCTAGCCCAGCAGTCTCCAATAGTTTCCAGTTACGCAAAACAAAAAAACGTGGTGGCCCGTGGCGTTGTGGGTATGTGCGTCGACCCCAACCTCGACGTCGTAGGTTCGATTCCTGCTCCGTGCCACGAAAACAATTTTCACGGCCGTATCTCCTGTCTAGAGAAAGCTTCTCAAACTTGGCCGTTCGGATTCGGCATAAAACTATAGGTCCCTTCCACTCGTGTGAGAACAATAGCACGTATAACACGAGTGGTTGCTGAGAAGCTAGGCCCTGGGCCTTTATGGGCTGTAACGCCACCCATATTATTATATTATTATTATATATAAAAAAAACAAGTTAATTCCGGCACCGTTCAAAAACAAGTGTCCTATCTTACACTTTTATTTGATGACGAGGCTGACACTGACCAACCGGTTAATGAATCCAAGAATAAGGCACCTTTACGCTCCTGTACTTGACGTTCAGAACTGAGATCAAGTGAAGAACTCTTTACAATTAGGGGCATACTTCTACAGAAATATCAGCGCCAGTATAAGCCAGCTACAGTGATAAGTGTTTTACGTGATCACCGGTCGTTATCCTAATATCTCGAAGACATTTAAATCTTTGGACCATTTCACGACGCTGGACCAGGCGCCTTCAGTAGGAATCTCAAGTTCCAAATTTAGAAATAAGCTTAAGGACCTATTTCTCCACCTTGGTAGGGTGGCGAGGTCCATCTAACACCTCTGCTACTCTGTGGGTCGTAGCACCCAGTTGTTCTCTGCACCTCCACCAGAGAGTCGCAAATGCCCATAGGCTTAATGGACAAGATTAACTCCCTGACATGCAGGTATATCTCCACTTCTCCCCGCGACTTTGGGTTTTAAACCACAGCCACCACGATGCTCCCCCTTGGGGGCACACCTCAAACGATCAGGATGAAACCTATGCCGGTCTCACGGGCGAAGCCTGATCTCCCGTGACGCCAAACTATAGCCTCTGGTGAAGCTACCAGTAGGATGCCATAACACCCCGGGACTGGCCGCCATTGTTATAAAGCCAAGACGTATTATGCAGTATCTATATAAAGATAAGGCGTTTATTGTTTGACATCATTTTGACAAGCAACGGAGTAGGTTATTTCCTGAGCCATTAGATTTTAGCTCAGGATTTTAGTCGCCTTTTACGACCGTCATGCCTTCCCTCGGGTATATTCAAATTGCCCTACCCGAAGGGGAAAAGCCAGCTACAGTCGAAAGCAGCTATCTGATCCAGGTTCAGGTGGTACCAGCAACAGCATAAATTGGCTGCCGAACATAAGCTGCCAGCCCTTCTTGCCAATCGCTCTAATAATGCAGATTAGAGCCTTCTAATTAAAAAATAAGGACATAACTATGGCTTAGTCCTATGGAAGAGGGTGATTCCTCTTTTTCTTCTAAATGCGCTACAGTCGGGGTGAACGTGGACCACAGCCAACCAGCTGGCATGATCCTTAGCCAGCTGCCTCCAATTTTGCACACCAATTTGGTTGAGGTCCGTTTCCACTGAGTGCGCCATCGGCTTCCTGGTAGTCCTCTATTGCGTTGTCCCACTGTTTCGAAATCAATGACTCTTCAGCCTGGAGCAGTGTTGTCCAAGCGCTCTACTTGGCCTAGCCATCTTAGGCTTTCAATCCGTCGACGCCTGGCTAGACTCATGGCGCTGTACAGTCCGTACAGGTCGTGGTTGAATCTTCTTCTCTAGAAACCTTCAAGGCAAACAGGGCCAAATATTGAAGGACAAGGGCATTCACCGCTAAACCCCCATTTTTGCCTCAATGCCAGCAAACGCCCATAGACGGCTCACTGTGTTCGTCCAATCACGTCAATGTCGTCCGCGTAAGCAAGCAGTTGAACGGACTTTTGGAAGATCGTGATCGAACACAACGAGCCGTCAATGAGGCGTTTGCGGGCATTGACCCGGAAGCGGCTTAAAAGGCATCCGGAAAAGACGCACAACATCGACGTCTCAGACAGAGCGTCTTAATGGGCAGCAAAAACTCTACCTCGGCTCTAGAGTAAACAGGAACAATAACACCAGGGCCGAGGAGCGTCTTTGGGCCCAAGAGGCTATTGAGTAACAGAACCGTCTCTTGACAAACCAAGCTGACTCTATACAACACTCTGGTCATCCTTGTCCTGCTCCTTGACCCAGAGACATGGACACTGTAAAAGCGGCTGAAGAAGCAATTGATCGTTTTGAGAGAAAACTGCTGCGTGCGATCTTTGGTCCTGTTTGCGTTGATGGCGTCTGGAGTGGTTCGACCACGAACTGTACGGGCTGTACAGCGGCGTGCACCTAGTTAAGCGTGTTCCGATCCATAGCTTAGGATGGCGAGGTCATGTAGAGCGTATGGACACCACAGTTCCGGCCCGAAGAGTCTTCCATACCCACCCATTCAGATAAGGGAACAGAAGACGTCCTCGAAGCCGATGGGACACACAACTGGAAATGGACTTCAACTAATTTGATGTGTGCAGCTGGGGACAGCTGGCGAAAGATCGTGCTGGCTGGAGAGGCATGGTGGTTGCGGCCAGTTCGACCCCGGAGTGTATCGCCAATCAAAGAAGAAGAAGCGGCTCCTATTGCTTGAGACGACTTCCTGCATTCTAGCAGTCACTTCCGTTGTAGCGATTTTATTTCCGGTACGGATGCAAATTGAATATCATTTCCAGCTCAAAGTGAGATCAATGGTCTCGATCGTTTCGTTTGTCAATCGCGATGTCTTCCGCCGTCAGGGCCACGTTCGTGAAGAATGGTACTTCGATCGCCGCGCCCAAGGTGGATTACTGAACCAGAAGTCGAAGCCTTTGTGGCATTCCCTCTGAATGGACTCGCAACAAAAAAAAACAATTATCTGCAAAATTATCTACCTCCAGGCAAGGCATGCGGCATCACCACTCCATCCACGGACACGTCACTCCAAATCCCGATTTGCAACAAACCCCACAGAGCCGCCGTCACAATGGGTGCGTTTTGCGGCTCCTCGAGAAATCCGCCAGGAACAAACAGTCTTCGGTACACATTCGATTTCCTGCCCCGGCATCTGCGCGCCGATGGGCGACCAGTTACCGTTCAATTTGTCCAATCGCTCCGCACTCATGACGAACCAATTACAAGGTAAACACCGAGGCGAAACGCACAGAAGCAGAAAATATGGATCACAAGGATAATCCAATTGGCATTGTATCCATGTTACGAAACATCATTCAGCGATGCATCGGAGCGGCGAGGGATGAGGGCACTGCATCGCCGTGCTGACTCAACAGAGCCCAAATGAGAGTTAACACCCGACTAATGCACATCGGATGGCTCGTCTAAGCCAGCGCTGTGTGTGGCTGGCTCATGAGTATCCTTTTCCTTGCGAGCGGCGCGGCAGATGAATGGCGGTGCCGAACAGCACGAGCACTGCTTTACATGCCGAAGGGCCAGTCAGGAGAAGGCCAGCTTGCCACATGTACATGGAGCTCTGTTCGGTTTGATGGACGGATGAGGTTCGCGGTTGAATGAGTCCGCCGCGCTACGGTGTCCTTCGGCTCATTGCACACAGCGGCCCCGGAACGGAACCGAATATAAAAATTGATTTATTGTTGCATCCATCCATCAGAGCGGCAACGGCAACGACGGCGGCGGGCGTTTATTTGAACAAGGGATGATCCGTTAATAAAAACAGCAAACACTCCACATCGGCTGGTGGATGAAGACGCAGGCTCGCCAGTCAGATGGCGAGTGGTTGGCTCCTTGCTGAATCGCCTGGAGCGAGCATATGCTGTTGCGCACGGGACGGGGGAGCAATAAAATTTGATGGCCCTCATGTTGGGCAACAGTTTAGGAGCGGCTAATGTGACGCACATGTGGACGGATGCAAGGGGTTGCAGGATCGTTCTAATTGATCGGCTCAATTGATCCCTCAATTGATCCTCGGAATGTGAGCCTTTTGTAAGGTGATGACCACTCCAGAGAGGTCGAGATGTGTGCCACTGCCCGCGATGCTGAATGGACACATCAATTAGTACAGCAACCGCTGGACTGCCCGTGGATTAGCTGTCGATGATGTGGGCGGGAACTCTTGGATTTGTTATGAGCATGACAAGTGATCGTGATCTTGAATCATCTGGACTTGATTCTTGATTCCTGCATGGCCTCGAAGAAGGATTCTTTCAGAAGCCCTGTGTCATCCAACAACAGGTGGTAGTTCAAGTCTCAAGCGAAGCTACTGAACTATGGACGCACATCCATTACTGACACGATTCTTGCAAAGCAGGATCTACGAGTTTATTGGATATGGATCGTTGTGGGAATTTGCGGTTTGGATCGTCATCGGGCCGTCTTGCACAGCAACTCCTTAAAATTTTGTTACCGGAGTGCACACTAACTTTGGAGCGGAAAGTCTTGGAGGCCATCCCCGACGGCCAACGTAGTAAGGGATGACCAAACTTCCAGTGGCATAAACAGCTGGAAAGGCATCTCAATCAGGTGGTCGTGAGAAGCTGGGAATAAATAGCAGAAGACAGTGCCTTTAGGAGTGGCACGTTGGCCGAGGAGAAAACTTACCTACTTATCAGACCAACGACCCATGAAGGGTACGAGCCTGAGCAATTGCGGCCTTCCATCGGTGACGCTCCTGGGCACGCTGCTTCCAGTCATCAGGGCCAAGCTATCTTACTTCCGCGATGACTTGGTCTCTGTACCGGAGGTTCAGTCTTCCTCTCCTTCTCGAACCAGGAGATTTGGATCTGGAGACCCTCTTTGTTGGAGCGTTGTTATCTATTCGCTCGATGTGGCCGCGCCGGTGTAGTCGACGAATTTTTGCCTTCCCGACTACATCCACGTCCTTGTACAGCTCGTAGAGTTCGCGGTTGTGTCTTCTTCTCCACTCGCCTTCCTCGCAGACGGGACCGTATATCCGACGTAGAATTTTTCTTTCGAAGGAATCATGAATCAGATATGCAGTTTCGCCTAGTGTCCAGCTTTAGGCTCTACAAAGCAGAACTGGCAGAATGAGAGTTTTGACTTTTGTCCTTCGAGTCAGGATTTTCGAGGCCGGTTCTTTTGACAAACCGAAGTAGCATCGATGTCCAAGGGCGGTTCTACGTCGGATCTCCACTACGATGTCATTCGTGACCGAGGAGACAGCAAAATTAAATACAATACTTACAGTGAGCCCCAAAAGTAGGATTACATCATAAAGTTATCAGAGACACCAAGAAAAACTACTTCAATGCAGGTGGAATGTAGTGCAGCCCAGCAGCTACATATAAAAGTTTTTTCAATAAGGACTTGACAACTTTTTCCCAAATAAACATACGTCGCTTCAAATGGTCCCTGGACTTCAATTCTTGAGTCAGTTTGATCTTGTGAAGGTGCAAACCAAGATCCTTACACAGAAGGATCTGTGGTCTGAGCGATGACCAATTCTTGAAAATGCCGTGAAATTGATTGATTTGGATCGTTTGGTATGGACGCCTGAATGGAAGCGATATTTTCGACACTACAACCGACTAACCGGTGGTCGCACTGACACGGCAAGATCACACAAAGAATATGTATACTCAAATTTTTGCACTACACTCGTTATTGCCTGTCTACTAGGGCGACTACTACTAGAGACTCTTAAAGTCATCGGTCACCGACTCCGCATTTCGGTTGAAAATTTGCTACAGTCCGGGGTGGACCTGGTCCTCAACCAACCAGCCTCTCTAACTAGCGCGATCCCTGGCTAGCTGTCTCCAGTTTCGCACACCAAGATGGTTGAGGTCCTTCTCCACTTGGGTCCGAAACCTTAAAGGCGGGTGTCCTCTGTTGTGTTGCCAGATTCGGATTCGAAGATTCTTCGGGCCAGAGCTGTGGTGTCCATCCGCTCTACATGACCTAGCCACCGTAGGCGTTGGATGCGTAGACGCCTATCTAGGCTCATGTCGCCGTACAGCCCGTACAGTTCGTGATTGAATCTTCTCCTCCAGAACCCGTCAACACAAACAGGAGCAAAGATCGTGCGTTGAACTTTTCTCTCAAAGAGACCAAAGACTTCTTCATCCGCTTTCGAGAATGTCCATGCCTTCACGCCGTATAGCAGGACTGGAATGATCAGTGTCTTGTATAGAGTCAACTTGGTTCTTCGAGACAGGGCTGTATTCCTCAATTGCCTCTTGAGCCCAAAGAAACAGCGGTTGGCAAAGGTTATTCTACGCTCGATCTCGGTGCTGTTTTTATTTGTAAAATTTACTCCGGAGCGGAGGTAGGTGAAGTCCTGGACTACCTCGAAGTTATAGCTGCCCATTGTGACGCTCTGTCCAAGACGTCAGTGTTGCATTCCTTTCTTGCCTTGACCGTTGGATAACTCAACACGACGCCTTGTCACCTACCGGTTCCGCGCTTTGGTTCAGCGTCCATTGCCGCGTGCCATAGTCGTTGGACAACTCTACGCGTCGCCTTGTCATCCACCAGCACTGAGTTCAATACTCGTCTACTGACCCATCGATCACCATTTCATAGTCCATTAATGCATCGCCGATTGCCTCTGCCCCCGCCGACTCTTCGTTCGCCGTCTCATTATCTTCCAGTATTCCGTCCAATTGCTTGTCTTGAACTTAACTCGTCGTGCATCTATGACTTATGTAGTGTCTGATGGTCGGATCCGTTCTGTAAACCTTCGTCGTCCGCCCCGTCACCAACATCAACTGCCTCCTCAGTTCCATTGGTCTGACAAATTCGAACTCCAGCAACAGATTTTACATTCTACCTAGTATTCCATGCTGTCAGCAGTGCTTGTCCAACCACTGTCTTCTCGAAAGTCCCAATTAGTCAGTCTAGCCTTTCACTTCCCGTCGTGAAGAATCTTACGCCGTTCAACGATTCCATCTCTCAAGTCGATCCTTTCCTTCTCAAGAGTGCCCTCTCAATATCTCATCCGCACCGGAGAACCCCCCGACCAAGTGCCGTTGATAAATGAATGGCTTCCTTCGAGCGAAACCCCAATCAAATCTGCTCATCAGTCAGCGGATGGCAATTATTTATCCTCCGTGACACCGACCCCTTCGAAAGGATCGCAAAGTACTGCGAAACAAAACAAAACAAGGACCCCTCCACCAACAAAGGCCAAGATAAATGGATGCACTCGCAGCCATCCGCCGATCTCAGTGACAAGACACAGCAAACAAGCGGAGAGTCCTTGAGAAGTTGCCAGCTGAAGCGACAAGTCCCTTTGATCCCGCCTGACGTCCGAAAACAAAGGCAAACAAATAACATGACGTAAGCACTAAGGAGCGACATTCATTGTCTCTCCGTGTGGGGAAATTTATGAGCGCGTCATGCGACATGTGTAGGAGCATGTATCCTTGCATCCTTGGCGGCGCGGCGACGGGTTGTCTGCCGAGGCCGAGGCCGAGACTCTGCCGAGCGATGGTGGTTTTCTGGTGGCCAGTGGTCCCGAGCATGTGTGGTCCACTTGAGCGCATTCGGCGGCGGCAACGTTTGTTCGAATGTCATGTTCGGCCACTTGAAGACGCCAGACTGTCTGGCGAGACCGACGGCCGGAGGGACACATGTGGGAGCAGCCGCCCTGGTGGTCCACTTGAACGCGGAAAGGAAGTCGGTCTGCCGTTCCTGGTGAGGCTACGCCCACAGATTATTAGCATCCGGAAGGATGCACGCTGGACACCGTGAGAGTTTCCTGGGTCCTGACGGAGGTCTTCGCGGCTGATTTGTTTTACTAGAGTGGACATTGCGTGGACGTACACACTGGCCTTTCATGGTGCCGGTGATGGACAAGGGGGTAGCTTGGGAAGGCGATCTGGTTGCAACTAGCCATTGGCAGGGACGGAGAGAGGAGGCTCAGACTGCTCAGACGACGAGCTGAATGGGCGAGAATCGGTGACCGATGAGTTGGACGACAAGTACTTGGTCGGAAACTAGGTGGTCTGTGGCATAAGGAAAAAAGAGGTCAGCGTCATGTCCTTGAGTGCTATCTGGCAGCGCATTGCGAGACGCCGTATTGGCTGATGATTAGCGATTCGGACAAGCCCACGGTGTTAGCCTCCTTCTCCACATTTGTTGCCATTTGGTGGAAGTTCATAGTCCTGTGAGAGAGTAGGCACCAGGAATGAGAATACAGAGCTCAGAGAGTGAAGTAAATAACACAAACTGGGCATGGATCAGACCACATTATGGCGCATTCTGTGTGAGGATTTTACTTGGCACCCATACAAGATCAAGCCGACTCATGAGTTGAAGCAACGGACCATTTAAAGCGACGTATGCACGTTCTCCGAATGGGTTCTGCCCCGAATTGGAAGTTAACGACTTGGACGACATGTGGTTTCTACAGGATGGCGCCACAGGCCACACAGAACACATCACAATTGATTTACTAAAAAGTACGTATGATGAGCGTGTTATCTCAAGAAATGGGCCAGTCGATTGGACGCCTCGTTCGTGCGATTTAACTCCGCTTGACTCTTTTCTGTGGGACTACGTCTGGCCGAGTCGTTGAAAGTTAGCTCCAACGAATCGACGCGCCCGCTGTGGCCGTATGCACGAAGTCGAGTTCCATTCATTTTTTTGTTTGAAATTCAAGCCGATAATAAAGTTCTTGAAATATATCACATGGCTTGGTTTTTTTTAAAAAATGTCAAGTCCTTATTGGAAAACCCTCTATATGGCGTAGAGACATGGCCTTGTCAAAAGCGGACGAACTTGCTCTTGGCTACCTTGAGAGGACGATCCTTCGTGATTTCCATTCCGTCTGCATGGATGGTGAGTGGTGAGACAACGACTTAAGACTAAATTTACAAGACGCTAGCAATCCCTTACAATTCAAGGGCTCATCTTCAGCCGGTTGGGGTCTACACTCAGAGAGTCATTCAATTAGGCCCTTTGTCTGGCTAGGGCCGGCGCCAGCAGACACTGGAACCGTAGGCGACGACAGGCCTTTTCTATTATGGTAAAATTTAAATACAAAATATTGCTCAAATGGCAGTGCCCGTTGGGAAGGAGCCAGTGCCTCTACCACCTCACCGTTGTCCCCTCCTCCCCTTTGCAGCCGCCCATGACTGGAACTCCCATGAGTGGTTGCTGCAGAACGTGGGCCGTGATCAAACTCGGACTGTAACGCCATTCACCTTGTTGCTTATTTCGCCACCTCTTGACTGAGTTTCTTCTTCAGAACTTCACAAAGCTGTGCTGCCCATGGAATTCCATGCATAATTGCAGTCCCAGTCGAAGAATGCCAAAATCTTACTCAGACAACTTATGATGTATTTTATGTATAGGCTTTGTTTACACCCACACAACATCAAGCTGACTCAAGAATTGAAGCCGACGGACCATTTGAAGCGACGCGCGTTTATTTAAAAAAAATTGATGCAGGACTCTTTATTTAAAACGTCGATTTGATGTCTAATTGAGGCAAGATTTTGGTCAACTCCTTGTATGGCATTGGCAACTGCTTCAAGTATCGATGAATAATAATATGATATGGGAGGCGCTACAGCCCGTACGGGGCCAGGGCCTAGCTTTTCAGTAGCCACTCGTGTTGTGCGTGCTATTGTTCTCTCACGAGTGGAAAGGACCTACAGTATTATGCCGACTCAGAACGGCCAAGTTTGAGAAGCTTTCTCTAAACAGGAAATACTCTTTGAGCATTGTCAGTGACTCGAAAGAGGTGGGGCCGTGAAAATTGTTTTCGTCGCGCAGAGCAGGTATCGAACCTACGACGTCGAGGTTGGGGTCGACGCAAATACCCACAACGCCACGGGCCACCACGATGAATACTCAGCCATTATGAACGAGCACGCCAGAAATGTGGGAAGATGAGTAGCAGTAGTATAGTTGGGCACGCTGTTTTGTTACCTATATTTTTATATGCAACGTAGAAACTTCTTTAAAACCACCCTACGATATGTGAGTTGGCCATAGGCTGCGGCTGAAAGATTTCCATCTTATCGACCGCAAGACGGAGACCGACTGCGCCCCATGAGGACTTTCTACCCAGGATTTGATTATGGAGTTCCTCGCTTCCCAGCCACCAGAACGTTTGGTGCTGCTTAGCAATATCCCTTATATCCCTCTTCGATACCGCTGTACTAAACCGAAGGTCGTGGTTGAGTCGCCTATTCTCAGTTGACCTGGCTTTGTGGTAGATGAGCGGTAGCGCATTTACGTCTTGTATCAGACTGTACTTGTCTAAATGGAGAAATGCTTTTGGGGGAACGACGCCACTGTGATGTAACCTTTCGTGGTATTGTGGATTGGGGTAGTAAGCCCCTGAGATCAAGTTATTGACCGAGTTCATCGCTCTCGCAGTGTGACCTCGAATCAACTTCACCAGGAAATTGTCCACTCGTATCAGGTTCGCCCTGTTGTATAAAACCTCATTGGAGTAGAATTTTCTGTACTGGGACTCTGGTGTTCTGTAGAGGCGAAGGCAAGCCCTAAGACAAGCCCTCTCAAACACCCGAATCTTTTTAATCAAGCTTGCACTCACGTTGAACCACACGGGACAACCATATGTGAGCATTGGCCGTATGAGGGCCATGTAGCAGATTACCTTTACCCTTGCATCGAGTTGGCTGTTGTAAAACAGTCTCTTTGTAAGGGCGAAAGCGCCTCGGGCCCTGGCTAGAGCAGCATCTACATGTTTGTTAAAATATAGATACTGGTCTAGCCAGATCCCCAGGTATCTGACTACAATCCTTTGCGTCAGTGGTTGCCCGTGGCGTCCAACAATTGAGAACTTTCGCCAATTCTTTTTCGTGTCCGCGGAAGCTTTATACAACGGCGTTCTGAACAGTATGGTTTCCGACTTCTGAAAGTTGATATTCAACTTCCAGTCATCGCAATCTCTCATGAATGAGTCGAAGTCACCCTGCGTGAGCGTAGTGATGTCCTCGATCTTTTTGCCTGATCTGTACACTTTTGCTTGTATTGAAACGGAGGCGGCAAAAATGGGTTTAGCGGCGAATGAGCGCAAAACAAAGTATATGCTGTCATCAAAAAAGGACACACAACATCGACGACTCGGTCAGAACGTCACGATAGCCAGCTACAACTTCGTGGTAGTAAAGGACTTCGTCTACATTGGCTCCTAAGTAAAAAGTGCGAACAACATCAGTACCGAGGCTAAACGCAGAATAACTCTTGTCAACCGCTGTTTCTTTGGGCTCAAGAGGCAATTGAGTAGTAGAGCCCTCTTTCGAAAGACCAAGCTCACCTTATATAAGACCTTGATCATCCCTGTCCTGCTGTACGGCGCGGAAGCTTGGACTATCTCAAGAGCGGATGAAGACGCACTTGGTCTCTTCGAGAGAAAAGTTCTGAGTTCAATCTTTGGTCCTGTTTGCGTTGAAGATTCCTGGATAAGAAGATTCAACCACGAATTGTACGGGCTGTACAACGACATGAGTCTAGTCAGGCGTCTACGGATTCAACGCCTAAGATGGCTAGGCCATGTAGAGCGCATGGACAACACTGCTCCAGCCCGAAGGGTCTTCGACACCGAATCAGTGAGACAACGCAATAGAGGACGTCCACGAACCCGATGGCGCACTCAAGTGGAGAAGGACCTCAACCAACTTGGTATGTGAAATTGGAGGCAGCGGCTAAGGATCGTGCCAGCTGGAGAGGATTGTTAACCGAGGCCCAGGTTCACCCCGGACTGTAACGCCACAAGAAGAAGAACAAGTACACGATCAAGTCATCGGCATACGCAATAGCGTGCGGAAGAGAACTTATTAGATCGCTCAAGAAATTGTTGAACAGGATCGGCGAATTGATGGCACCCTGTTGGAGACAATTTTTAACTTCAAAAATACCTGTAGTGGTAATGTTGCAATTCTGGACAACAAACCGCCTGCCGGTAAGCATGTTATACGGTGGGTGCAGTAGTGGTACACTATTGCCTGGGCATCACTGCTCTTATACTGCAATGGCAACCGTTCCAAAACGCAATCAACAAAGGCAATGACCATGTATGCTGTTCGAAAACGTATTGTGAACAATTCTACTGCGCAAACAGAAGCCAAAAAGGCATCAGCAAATGTCACGGAGCAAAGGCCTCATTTTTATAAATGACCTCCTGTCTGCCACTTCTAATCCAATCCACTCCTTCGCTGATGACAGCACCTTCAGCTTTTCATATTCGTTCCAAAACTCACGACCCTGCCCTTCGGACGTAGTATTGGAACGGCAGCGTATGTCAAGCACATTGAATTCTGATCTGGACAGCATAATTAACTGGGGTAAGAACAACAGAGTGGAATTCAATGCCTCCAAAACTCAATGCTGTTTGCTGTCTCTATGGCGAACCCCTGATAATCAGCCATTATCCATGAATGGCGCTTGTATCGACGAAACCGGAAAACTTTCCATCCTTGGTATGTGCATCAACACAACACCTAGTTGGAACGATCATATATTCGAGGTCGCCAAAAATGGTGCGAAATGTTTAGGGTTCCTTAATCGATGCAAGAAATACTTCAACCCCTCTGATTTGGCTTTAATCTATAAGGCGTACATTCGCCCTAAGCTTGAGTATAACGCTCGTATCTGGTCTGGTGCCCCAAGACCACCCTGCACCTACTAGATAGAATCCAAAAGCGAGCGATAAAACTTATAGGAGACAACGATATCGCGGGTTCATTAGACTCGCTCGAACATCGACGTACCGTGTCTTCTTTGTCCTCCTCCTGCTCAAGTGGGCTAGCCAATTGCATTCCTCCTCTCCTTGAATTCACCCGCAATACACGTCTCGCCAGGAATGCACTTCAGCTTATCCTTAAGCCTACTTTCGGACGAACAGTGAAATTTAGAGACTCGTTTTTTAGCCGCTCCACACGAATATGGAATGCTCTTCCCAGCTCAATATTCCCCATAGATTACAATCCGCAGATGTTTAAGACCAATGTGCACAGGTACCTCTTCTCTCTCTCTCCCCCTCTATGCCTTCGGCCCGTGCTGTGTCTTGACCCCGGACAATTAAGGGTATTAATAACCCCTTGAGCAAGCGCAAATTATAAAAAGGCCATTTTACAAACATCCCTTCCTTAGCATCATTCATTTCCACGACTAGATTGAGTTTATGTGAGCTGCAGTGAAAGACAGTTGCCAGTGGATATTTCTTGCATTGGCTTCCTTCACTTCCATTCAATGGCAACCATAGTTGAGCAAGTCGTTAATCCCAAAATCCTCGTTAAATCCAAAATATGCTACATATGCTTAATCTGTGAGCAGAATGCCTAGTACACCATCGATTATTGCAAATCCTCATTTCTTAAAATTCGTTTGTGATAAAAAATTAATACGATTCCCAGAGTTATCCCGGGTAAGTTCTCCTTCCTAACCTACCAACTCCCTACCGATGCCTATTATAGGCCTGCGAGGCTTCTTGCCAATGGAGTCCGATTCATTTTTCAACAAGTGGGAGTTTGAGTTGAAGCGCCGTGTAAGCTTCGTGGCAATCTTCGTGTTAATTGGTCGGAGCAGTTTAGAGTCTACCGAGGACTCTACCGTGAAGCGCGCCCTACAGAAAGTCGCAACGAGAAACGTTCA